>OU795040.1:73573053-74773053 GCA_917208275.1 Patella pellucida
TAGACAGACGACCCACTCCTTTTCACGTACACGTCGAAATCGCCCCCCCCCCAACTACGCCATTTTGGCTAAAAGATAGACCTTATAAGTAATTTAACGCAAGCGTTCTGACCACTCCATACCCACTATGGTCTGAAAAGGGGTCAGTCAAACATTAAATTTCACCATCTCGGTACCCACAAATTGTAGTTCGTCTTTTATAGCATGGCTCTCTCTCTGTCTCTTTTTTGCCCCTTTGCGCGCCCCTTTTTGTTGATTTTTTGGTCAAGAATAAGCGAAGGGGGGTTGGAATTAGTATTTTCTGCCAGGTTTGGGTAATATTCATGACTTTGAGGCGGAAGGATAACGGGGTTATCAGGTTGACTACGGTGATATGTACGGCAACTAGGTCTGAAAAGTTTGGTGGTCAACCTGATACAAATTTTAGTGCACAGATATGACCATTTGTTCCTCTTTCAGCCCAACGAAAATTTGAGGGATAGGTGGAAAAGAGGCTTGAATTAACATTGCAGTCACTGTTACTGGGGAAATTAACCGTGATCTGAATCCACAGCAAACACACATATTTGAAGTTATCTCCCTTTCAATACAGATACGCACAAAGGAACATTCCATATGGTAGATTGATTCAACGAGATTTGGAAACGAACAAGTGGGTGAAGCCAAATATCAATATATTGAAACGATTTTGCGCTGGATTGATGCTAAAAATGTGTTAAAAAGGAATGGGTTCGATTATATTGAACGGGCTACTAACAGATGCCTATTCACAGGCGCGATCCCACTACTGCCGGACACGGGGACTTTTGCCTGCTGCATTTCTGCCCTGGGCCGATTCGTCCCTCCTTAGACAACCTGGAGACTACGGGCTCCCCCGTTGAATCCATATTGATGCCTGGCTTAGCGCGGACACCTGATCGACATAGCACACCGGAGAGCAGGAATCCCATTCTCAAACCGTCCTCCATACCAGGCCTCTAAGTAGCTAGATTACAGGAGCTCGCCGCAACTCCCAGCCGTTAAACATTAGTTATAACGCGCTAATAAACAGAATTGTAACGGGTAAACGCGGACCCCGCGCTATCAATACCTTGCAGGTCTATTAAAACGAGAGGTTTGGGAAGTTTCCCCGCATAATGACATTGGGGACTTGCGGATTTGCCCTTGCGAGAGATCAATCAGGATACATTAATCCATTTGCGTTAATTGTTCATTGACGAGGGTGTACATCAGTGTTTTGACAAGCAGCTAAACAGGGAGAAAAGGGATTAACGTCTACTCGACTCGAACTAGGTCATTTCGGGACTAACACGTGATTCAATATTATGATTTCAACATTTTCACGCGGCTGCCAGGGGGGGTCTTTGGGGGTAGGAAGACCCGGAGAAAATTCACGAGGCTAGACAGCCGACCCACTCCTTTTCACGTACACGTCGAAATCCCCCCCCCCCCCCCCCAACTACGCCATTTTGGCTAAAAGATAGACCTTATAAGTAATTTAACGCAAGCGTTCTGACCACTCCATACCCACTATGGTCTGAAAAGGGGTCAGTCAAACATTAAATTTCACCATCTCGGTACCCACAAATTGTAGTTCGTCTTTTATAGCATGGCTCTCTCTCTGTCTCTTTTTTGCCCCTTTGCGCGCCCCTTTTTGTTGATTTTTTGGTCAAGAATAAGCGAAGGGGGTTGGAATTAGTATTTTCTGCCAGGTTTGGGTAATATTCATGACTTTGAGGCGGAAGGATAACGGGGTTATCAGGTTGACTACGGTGATATGTACGGCAACTAGGTCTGAAAAGTTTGGTGGTCAACCTGATACAAATTTTAGTGCACAGATATGACCATTTGTTCCTCTTTCAGCCCAACGAAAATTTGAGGGATAGGTGGAAAAGAGGCTTGAATTAACATTGCAGTCACTGTTACTGGGGAAATTAACCGTGATCTGAATCCACAGCAAACACACATATTTGAAGTTATCTCCCTTTCAATACAGATACGCACAAAGGAACATTCCATATGGTAGATTGATTCAACGAGATTTGGAAACGAACAAGTGGGTGAAGCCAAATATCAATATATTGAAACGATTTTGCGCTGGATTGATGCTAAAAATGTGTTAAAAAGGAATGGGTTCGATTATATTGAACGGGCTACTAACAGATGCCTATTCACAGGCGCGATCCCACTACTGCCGGACACGGGGACTTTTGCCTGCTGCATTTCTGCCCTGGGCCGATTCGTCCCTCCTTAGACAACCTGGAGACTACGGGCTCCCCCGTTGAATCCATATTGATGCCTGGCTTAGCGCGGACACCTGATCGACATAGCACACCGGAGAGCAGGAATCCCATTCTCAAACCGTCCTCCATACCAGGCCTCTAAGTAGCTAGATTACAGGAGCTCGCCGCAACTCCCAGCCGTTAAACATTAGTTATAACGCGCTAATAAACAGAATTGTAACGGGTAAACGCGGACCCCGCGCTATCAATACCTTGCAGGTCTATTAAAACGAGAGGTTTGGGAAGTTTCCCCGCATAATGACAATGGGGACTTGCGGATTTGCCCTTGCGAGAGATCAATCAGGATACATTAATCCATTTGCGTTAATTGTTCATTGACGAGGGTGTACATCAGTGTTTTGACAAGCAGCTAAACAGGGAGAAAAGGGATTAACGTCTACTCGACTCGAACTAGGTCATTTCGGGACTAACACGTGATTCAATATTATGATTTCAACATTTTCACGCGGCTGCCAGTGGGGATCTTTGGGTGTAGGAAGACCCGGAGAAAATTCACGAGGCTAGACAGACGACCCACTCCTTTTCACGTACACGTCGAAATCGCCCCCCCCCCCCCAACTACGCCATTTTGGCTAAAAGATAGACCTTATAAGTAATTTAACGCAAGCGTTCTGACCACTCCATACCCACTATGGTCTGAAAAGGGGTCAGTCAAACATTAAATTTCACCATCTCGGTACCCACAAATTGTAGTTCGTCTTTTATAGCATGGCTCTCTCTCTGTCTCTTTTTTGCCCCTTTGCGCGCCCCTTTTTGTTGATTTTTTGGTCAAGAATAAGCGAAGGGGGTTGGAATTAGTATTTTCTGCCAGGTTTGGGTAATATTCATGACTTTGAGGCGGAAGGATAACGGGGTTATCAGGTTGACTACGGTGATATGTACGGCAACTAGGTCTGAAAAGTTTGGTGGTCAACCTGATACAAATTTTAGTGCACAGATATGACCATTTGTTCCTCTTTCAGCCCAACGAAAATTTGAGGGATAGGTGGAAAAGAGGCTTGAATTAACATTGCAGTCACTGTTACTGGGGAAATTAACCGTGATCTGAATCCACAGCAAACACACATATTTGAAGTTATCTCCCTTTCAATACAGATACGCACAAAGGAACATTCCATATGGTAGATTGATTCAACGAGATTTGGAAACGAACAAGTGGGTGAAGCCAAATATCAATATATTGAAACGATTTTGCGCTGGATTGATGCTAAAAATGTGTTAAAAAGGAATGGGTTCGATTATATTGAACGGGCTACTAACAGATGCCTATTCACAGGCGCGATCCCACTACTGCCGGACACGGGGACTTTTGCCTGCTGCATTTCTGCCCTGGGCCGATTCGTCCCTCCTTAGACAACCTGGAGACTACGGGCTCCCCCGTTGAATCCATATTGATGCCTGGCTTAGCGCGGACACCTGATCGACATAGCACACCGGAGAGCAGGAATCCCATTCTCAAACCGTCCTCCATACCAGGCCTCTAAGTAGCTAGATTACAGGAGCTCGCCGCAACTCCCAGCCGTTAAACATTAGTTATAACGCGCTAATAAACAGAATTGTAACGGGTAAACGCGGACCCCGCGCTATCAATACCTTGCAGGTCTATTAAAACGAGAGGTTTGGGAAGTTTCCCCGCATAATGACAATGGGGACTTGCGGATTTGCCCTTGCGAGAGATCAATCAGGATACATTAATCCATTTGCGTTAATTGTTCATTGACGAGGGTGTACATCAGTGTTTTGACAAGCAGCTAAACAGGGAGAAAAGGGATTAACGTCTACTCGACTCGAACTAGGTCATTTCGGGACTAACACGTGATTCAATATTATGATTTCAACATTTTCACGCGGCTGCCAGTGGGGATCTTTGGGTGTAGGAAGACCCGGAGAAAATTCACGAGGCTAGACAGACGACCCACTCCTTTTCACGTACACGTCGAAATCGCCCCCCCCCCCAACTACGCCATTTTGGCTAAAAGATAGACCTTATAAGTAATTTAACGCAAGCGTTCTGACCACTCCATACCCACTATGGTCTGAAAAGGGGTCAGTCAAACATTAAATTTCACCATCTCGGTACCCACAAATTGTAGTTCGTCTTTTATAGCATGGCTCTCTCTCTGTCTCTTTTTTGCCCCTTTGCGCGCCCCTTTTTGTTGATTTTTTGGTCAAGAATAAGCGAAGGGGGTTGGAATTAGTATTTTCTGCCAGGTTTGGGTAATATTCATGACTTTGAGGCGGAAGGATAACGGGGTTATCAGGTTGACTACGGTGATATGTACGGCAACTAGGTCTGAAAAGTTTGGTGGTCAACCTGATACAAATTTTAGTGCACAGATATGACCATTTGTTCCTCTTTCAGCCCAACGAAAATTTGAGGGATAGGTGGAAAAGAGGCTTGAATTAACATTGCAGTCACTGTTACTGGGGAAATTAACCGTGATCTGAATCCACAGCAAACACACATATTTGAAGTTATCTCCCTTTCAATACAGATACGCACAAAGGAACATTCCATATGGTAGATTGATTCAACGAGATTTGGAAACGAACAAGTGGGTGAAGCCAAATATCAATATATTGAAACGATTTTGCGCTGGATTGATGCTAAAAATGTGTTAAAAAGGAATGGGTTCGATTATATTGAACGGGCTACTAACAGATGCCTATTCACAGGCGCGATCCCACTACTGCCGGACACGGGGACTTTTGCCTGCTGCATTTCTGCCCTGGGCCGATTCGTCCCTCCTTAGACAACCTGGAGACTACGGGCTCCCCCGTTGAATCCATATTGATGCCTGGCTTAGCGCGGACACCTGATCGACATAGCACACCGGAGAGCAGGAATCCCATTCTCAAACCGTCCTCCATACCAGGCCTCTAAGTAGCTAGATTACAGGAGCTCGCCGCAACTCCCAGCCGTTAAACATTAGTTATAACGCGCTAATAAACAGAATTGTAACGGGTAAACGCGGACCCCGCGCTATCAATACCTTGCAGGTCTATTAAAACGAGAGGTTTGGGAAGTTTCCCCGCATAATGACAATGGGGACTTGCGGATTTGCCCTTGCGAGAGATCAATCAGGATACATTAATCCATTTGCGTTAATTGTTCATTGACGAGGGTGTACATCAGTGTTTTGACAAGCAGCTAAACAGGGAGAAAAGGGATTAACGTCTACTCGACTCGAACTAGGTCATTTCGGGACTAACACGTGATTCAATATTATGATTTCAACATTTTCACGCGGCTGCCAGTGGGGATCTTTGGGTGTAGGAAGACCCGGAGAAAATTCACGAGGCTAGACAGACGACCCACTCCTTTTCACGTACACGTCGAAATCGCCCCCCCCCCCCAACTACGCCATTTTGGCTAAAAGATAGACCTTATAAGTAATTTAACGCAAGCGTTCTGACCACTCCATACCCACTATGGTCTGAAAAGGGGTCAGTCAAACATTAAATTTCACCATCTCGGTACCCACAAATTGTAGTTCGTCTTTTATAGCATGGCTCTCTCTCTGTCTCTTTTTTGCCCCTTTGCGCGCCCCTTTTTGTTGATTTTTTGGTCAAGAATAAGCGAAGGGGGTTGGAATTAGTATTTTCTGCCAGGTTTGGGTAATATTCATGACTTTGAGGCGGAAGGATAACGGGGTTATCAGGTTGACTACGGTGATATGTACGGCAACTAGGTCTGAAAAGTTTGGTGGTCAACCTGATACAAATTTTAGTGCACAGATATGACCATTTGTTCCTCTTTCAGCCCAACGAAAATTTGAGGGATAGGTGGAAAAGAGGCTTGAATTAACATTGCAGTCACTGTTACTGGGGAAATTAACCGTGATCTGAATCCACAGCAAACACACATATTTGAAGTTATCTCCCTTTCAATACAGATACGCACAAAGGAACATTCCATATGGTAGATTGATTCAACGAGATTTGGAAACGAACAAGTGGGTGAAGCCAAATATCAATATATTGAAACGATTTTGCGCTGGATTGATGCTAAAAATGTGTTAAAAAGGAATGGGTTCGATTATATTGAACGGGCTACTAACAGATGCCTATTCACAGGCGCGATCCCACTACTGCCGGACACGGGGACTTTTGCCTGCTGCATTTCTGCCCTGGGCCGATTCGTCCCTCCTTAGACAACCTGGAGACTACGGGCTCCCCCGTTGAATCCATATTGATGCCTGGCTTAGCGCGGACACCTGATCGACATAGCACACCGGAGAGCAGGAATCCCATTCTCAAACCGTCCTCCATACCAGGCCTCTAAGTAGCTAGATTACAGGAGCTCGCCGCAACTCCCAGCCGTTAAACATTAGTTATAACGCGCTAATAAACAGAATTGTAACGGGTAAACGCGGACCCCGCGCTATCAATACCTTGCAGGTCTATTAAAACGAGAGGTTTGGGAAGTTTCCCCGCATAATGACAATGGGGACTTGCGGATTTGCCCTTGCGAGAGATCAATCAGGATACATTAATCCATTTGCGTTAATTGTTCATTGACGAGGGTGTACATCAGTGTTTTGACAAGCAGCTAAACAGGGAGAAAAGGGATTAACGTCTACTCGACTCGAACTAGGTCATTTCGGGACTAACACGTGATTCAATATTATGATTTCAACATTTTCACGCGGCTGCCAGTGGGGATCTTTGGGTGTAGGAAGACCCGGAGAAAATTCACGAGGCTAGACAGACGACCCACTCCTTTTCACGTACACGTCGAAATCGCCCCCCCCCCCAACTACGCCATTTTGGCTAAAAGATAGACCTTATAAGTAATTTAACGCAAGCGTTCTGACCACTCCATACCCACTATGGTCTGAAAAGGGGTCAGTCAAACATTAAATTTCACCATCTCGGTACCCACAAATTGTAGTTCGTCTTTTATAGCATGGCTCTCTCTCTGTCTCTTTTTTGCCCCTTTGCGCGCCCCTTTTTGTTGATTTTTTGGTCAAGAATAAGCGAAGGGGGTTGGAATTAGTATTTTCTGCCAGGTTTGGGTAATATTCATGACTTTGAGGCGGAAGGATAACGGGGTTATCAGGTTGACTACGGTGATATGTACGGCAACTAGGTCTGAAAAGTTTGGTGGTCAACCTGATACAAATTTTAGTGCACAGATATGACCATTTGTTCCTCTTTCAGCCCAACGAAAATTTGAGGGATAGGTGGAAAAGAGGCTTGAATTAACATTGCAGTCACTGTTACTGGGGAAATTAACCGTGATCTGAATCCACAGCAAACACACATATTTGAAGTTATCTCCCTTTCAATACAGATACGCACAAAGGAACATTCCATATGGTAGATTGATTCAACGAGATTTGGAAACGAACAAGTGGGTGAAGCCAAATATCAATATATTGAAACGATTTTGCGCTGGATTGATGCTAAAAATGTGTTAAAAAGGAATGGGTTCGATTATATTGAACGGGCTACTAACAGATGCCTATTCACAGGCGCGATCCCACTACTGCCGGACACGGGGACTTTTGCCTGCTGCATTTCTGCCCTGGGCCGATTCGTCCCTCCTTAGACAACCTGGAGACTACGGGCTCCCCCGTTGAATCCATATTGATGCCTGGCTTAGCGCGGACACCTGATCGACATAGCACACCGGAGAGCAGGAATCCCATTCTCAAACCGTCCTCCATACCAGGCCTCTAAGTAGCTAGATTACAGGAGCTCGCCGCAACTCCCAGCCGTTAAACATTAGTTATAACGCGCTAATAAACAGAATTGTAACGGGTAAACGCGGACCCCGCGCTATCAATACCTTGCAGGTCTATTAAAACGAGAGGTTTGGGAAGTTTCCCCGCATAATGACAATGGGGACTTGCGGATTTGCCCTTGCGAGAGATCAATCAGGATACATTAATCCATTTGCGTTAATTGTTCATTGACGAGGGTGTACATCAGTGTTTTGACAAGCAGCTAAACAGGGAGAAAAGGGATTAACGTCTACTCGACTCGAACTAGGTCATTTCGGGACTAACACGTGATTCAATATTATGATTTCAACATTTTCACGCGGCTGCCAGTGGGGATCTTTGGGTGTAGGAAGACCCGGAGAAAATTCACGAGGCTAGACAGACGACCCACTCCTTTTCACGTACACGTCGAAATCGCCCCCCCCCCCCAACTACGCCATTTTGGCTAAAAGATAGACCTTATAAGTAATTTAACGCAAGCGTTCTGACCACTCCATACCCACTATGGTCTGAAAAGGGGTCAGTCAAACATTAAATTTCACCATCTCGGTACCCACAAATTGTAGTTCGTCTTTTATAGCATGGCTCTCTCTCTGTCTCTTTTTTGCCCCTTTGCGCGCCCCTTTTTGTTGATTTTTTGGTCAAGAATAAGCGAAGGGGGTTGGAATTAGTATTTTCTGCCAGGTTTGGGTAATATTCATGACTTTGAGGCGGAAGGATAACGGGGTTATCAGGTTGACTACGGTGATATGTACGGCAACTAGGTCTGAAAAGTTTGGTGGTCAACCTGATACAAATTTTAGTGCACAGATATGACCATTTGTTCCTCTTTCAGCCCAACGAAAATTTGAGGGATAGGTGGAAAAGAGGCTTGAATTAACATTGCAGTCACTGTTACTGGGGAAATTAACCGTGATCTGAATCCACAGCAAACACACATATTTGAAGTTATCTCCCTTTCAATACAGATACGCACAAAGGAACATTCCATATGGTAGATTGATTCAACGAGATTTGGAAACGAACAAGTGGGTGAAGCCAAATATCAATATATTGAAACGATTTTGCGCTGGATTGATGCTAAAAATGTGTTAAAAAGGAATGGGTTCGATTATATTGAACGGGCTACTAACAGATGCCTATTCACAGGCGCGATCCCACTACTGCCGGACACGGGGACTTTTGCCTGCTGCATTTCTGCCCTGGGCCGATTCGTCCCTCCTTAGACAACCTGGAGACTACGGGCTCCCCCGTTGAATCCATATTGATGCCTGGCTTAGCGCGGACACCTGATCGACATAGCACACCGGAGAGCAGGAATCCCATTCTCAAACCGTCCTCCATACCAGGCCTCTAAGTAGCTAGATTACAGGAGCTCGCCGCAACTCCCAGCCGTTAAACATTAGTTATAACGCGCTAATAAACAGAATTGTAACGGGTAAACGCGGACCCCGCGCTATCAATACCTTGCAGGTCTATTAAAACGAGAGGTTTGGGAAGTTTCCCCGCATAATGACAATGGGGACTTGCGGATTTGCCCTTGCGAGAGATCAATCAGGATACATTAATCCATTTGCGTTAATTGTTCATTGACGAGGGTGTACATCAGTGTTTTGACAAGCAGCTAAACAGGGAGAAAAGGGATTAACGTCTACTCGACTCGAACTAGGTCATTTCGGGACTAACACGTGATTCAATATTATGATTTCAACATTTTCACGCGGCTGCCAGTGGGGATCTTTGGGTGTAGGAAGACCCGGAGAAAATTCACGAGGCTAGACAGACGACCCACTCCTTTTCACGTACACGTCGAAATCGCCCCCCCCCCCAACTACGCCATTTTGGCTAAAAGATAGACCTTATAAGTAATTTAACGCAAGCGTTCTGACCACTCCATACCCACTATGGTCTGAAAAGGGGTCAGTCAAACATTAAATTTCACCATCTCGGTACCCACAAATTGTAGTTCGTCTTTTATAGCATGGCTCTCTCTCTGTCTCTTTTTTGCCCCTTTGCGCGCCCCTTTTTGTTGATTTTTTGGTCAAGAATAAGCGAAGGGGGTTGGAATTAGTATTTTCTGCCAGGTTTGGGTAATATTCATGACTTTGAGGCGGAAGGATAACGGGGTTATCAGGTTGACTACGGTGATATGTACGGCAACTAGGTCTGAAAAGTTTGGTGGTCAACCTGATACAAATTTTAGTGCACAGATATGACCATTTGTTCCTCTTTCAGCCCAACGAAAATTTGAGGGATAGGTGGAAAAGAGGCTTGAATTAACATTGCAGTCACTGTTACTGGGGAAATTAACCGTGATCTGAATCCACAGCAAACACACATATTTGAAGTTATCTCCCTTTCAATACAGATACGCACAAAGGAACATTCCATATGGTAGATTGATTCAACGAGATTTGGAAACGAACAAGTGGGTGAAGCCAAATATCAATATATTGAAACGATTTTGCGCTGGATTGATGCTAAAAATGTGTTAAAAAGGAATGGGTTCGATTATATTGAACGGGCTACTAACAGATGCCTATTCACAGGCGCGATCCCACTACTGCCGGACACGGGGACTTTTGCCTGCTGCATTTCTGCCCTGGGCCGATTCGTCCCTCCTTAGACAACCTGGAGACTACGGGCTCCCCCGTTGAATCCATATTGATGCCTGGCTTAGCGCGGACACCTGATCGACATAGCACACCGGAGAGCAGGAATCCCATTCTCAAACCGTCCTCCATACCAGGCCTCTAAGTAGCTAGATTACAGGAGCTCGCCGCAACTCCCAGCCGTTAAACATTAGTTATAACGCGCTAATAAACAGAATTGTAACGGGTAAACGCGGACCCCGCGCTATCAATACCTTGCAGGTCTATTAAAACGAGAGGTTTGGGAAGTTTCCCCGCATAATGACAATGGGGACTTGCGGATTTGCCCTTGCGAGAGATCAATCAGGATACATTAATCCATTTGCGTTAATTGTTCATTGACGAGGGTGTACATCAGTGTTTTGACAAGCAGCTAAACAGGGAGAAAAGGGATTAACGTCTACTCGACTCGAACTAGGTCATTTCGGGACTAACACGTGATTCAATATTATGATTTCAACATTTTCACGCGGCTGCCAGTGGGGATCTTTGGGTGTAGGAAGACCCGGAGAAAATTCACGAGGCTAGACAGACGACCCACTCCTTTTCACGTACACGTCGAAATCGCCCCCCCCCCCCCCAACTACGCCATTTTGGCTAAAAGATAGACCTTATAAGTAATTTAACGCAAGCGTTCTGACCACTCCATACCCACTATGGTCTGAAAAGGGGTCAGTCAAACATTAAATTTCACCATCTCGGTACCCACAAATTGTAGTTCGTCTTTTATAGCATGGCTCTCTCTCTGTCTCTTTTTTGCCCCTTTGCGCGCCCCTTTTTGTTGATTTTTTGGTCAAGAATAAGCGAAGGGGGTTGGAATTAGTATTTTCTGCCAGGTTTGGGTAATATTCATGACTTTGAGGCGGAAGGATAACGGGGTTATCAGGTTGACTACGGTGATATGTACGGCAACTAGGTCTGAAAAGTTTGGTGGTCAACCTGATACAAATTTTAGTGCACAGATATGACCATTTGTTCCTCTTTCAGCCCAACGAAAATTTGAGGGATAGGTGGAAAAGAGGCTTGAATTAACATTGCAGTCACTGTTACTGGGGAAATTAACCGTGATCTGAATCCACAGCAAACACACATATTTGAAGTTATCTCCCTTTCAATACAGATACGCACAAAGGAACATTCCATATGGTAGATTGATTCAACGAGATTTGGAAACGAACAAGTGGGTGAAGCCAAATATCAATATATTGAAACGATTTTGCGCTGGATTGATGCTAAAAATGTGTTAAAAAGGAATGGGTTCGATTATATTGAACGGGCTACTAACAGATGCCTATTCACAGGCGCGATCCCACTACTGCCGGACACGGGGACTTTTGCCTGCTGCATTTCTGCCCTGGGCCGATTCGTCCCTCCTTAGACAACCTGGAGACTACGGGCTCCCCCGTTGAATCCATATTGATGCCTGGCTTAGCGCGGACACCTGATCGACATAGCACACCGGAGAGCAGGAATCCCATTCTCAAACCGTCCTCCATACCAGGCCTCTAAGTAGCTAGATTACAGGAGCTCGCCGCAACTCCCAGCCGTTAAACATTAGTTATAACGCGCTAATAAACAGAATTGTAACGGGTAAACGCGGACCCCGCGCTATCAATACCTTGCAGGTCTATTAAAACGAGAGGTTTGGGAAGTTTCCCCGCATAATGACAATGGGGACTTGCGGATTTGCCCTTGCGAGAGATCAATCAGGATACATTAATCCATTTGCGTTAATTGTTCATTGACGAGGGTGTACATCAGTGTTTTGACAAGCAGCTAAACAGGGAGAAAAGGGATTAACGTCTACTCGACTCGAACTAGGTCATTTCGGGACTAACACGTGATTCAATATTATGATTTCAACATTTTCACGCGGCTGCCAGTGGGGATCTTTGGGTGTAGGAAGACCCGGAGAAAATTCACGAGGCTAGACAGACGACCCACTCCTTTTCACGTACACGTCGAAATCGCCCCCCCCCCCAACTACGCCATTTTGGCTAAAAGATAGACCTTATAAGTAATTTAACGCAAGCGTTCTGACCACTCCATACCCACTATGGTCTGAAAAGGGGTCAGTCAAACATTAAATTTCACCATCTCGGTACCCACAAATTGTAGTTCGTCTTTTATAGCATGGCTCTCTCTCTGTCTCTTTTTTGCCCCTTTGCGCGCCCCTTTTTGTTGATTTTTTGGTCAAGAATAAGCGAAGGGGGTTGGAATTAGTATTTTCTGCCAGGTTTGGGTAATATTCATGACTTTGAGGCGGAAGGATAACGGGGTTATCAGGTTGACTACGGTGATATGTACGGCAACTAGGTCTGAAAAGTTTGGTGGTCAACCTGATACAAATTTTAGTGCACAGATATGACCATTTGTTCCTCTTTCAGCCCAACGAAAATTTGAGGGATAGGTGGAAAAGAGGCTTGAATTAACATTGCAGTCACTGTTACTGGGGAAATTAACCGTGATCTGAATCCACAGCAAACACACATATTTGAAGTTATCTCCCTTTCAATACAGATACGCACAAAGGAACATTCCATATGGTAGATTGATTCAACGAGATTTGGAAACGAACAAGTGGGTGAAGCCAAATATCAATATATTGAAACGATTTTGCGCTGGATTGATGCTAAAAATGTGTTAAAAAGGAATGGGTTCGATTATATTGAACGGGCTACTAACAGATGCCTATTCACAGGCGCGATCCCACTACTGCCGGACACGGGGACTTTTGCCTGCTGCATTTCTGCCCTGGGCCGATTCGTCCCTCCTTAGACAACCTGGAGACTACGGGCTCCCCCGTTGAATCCATATTGATGCCTGGCTTAGCGCGGACACCTGATCGACATAGCACACCGGAGAGCAGGAATCCCATTCTCAAACCGTCCTCCATACCAGGCCTCTAAGTAGCTAGATTACAGGAGCTCGCCGCAACTCCCAGCCGTTAAACATTAGTTATAACGCGCTAATAAACAGAATTGTAACGGGTAAACGCGGACCCCGCGCTATCAATACCTTGCAGGTCTATTAAAACGAGAGGTTTGGGAAGTTTCCCCGCATAATGACAATGGGGACTTGCGGATTTGCCCTTGCGAGAGATCAATCAGGATACATTAATCCATTTGCGTTAATTGTTCATTGACGAGGGTGTACATCAGTGTTTTGACAAGCAGCTAAACAGGGAGAAAAGGGATTAACGTCTACTCGACTCGAACTAGGTCATTTCGGGACTAACACGTGATTCAATATTATGATTTCAACATTTTCACGCGGCTGCCAGTGGGGATCTTTGGGTGTAGGAAGACCCGGAGAAAATTCACGAGGCTAGACAGACGACCCACTCCTTTTCACGTACACGTCGAAATCGCCCCCCCCCCCCAACTACGCCATTTTGGCTAAAAGATAGACCTTATAAGTAATTTAACGCAAGCGTTCTGACCACTCCATACCCACTATGGTCTGAAAAGGGGTCAGTCAAACATTAAATTTCACCATCTCGGTACCCACAAATTGTAGTTCGTCTTTTATAGCATGGCTCTCTCTCTGTCTCTTTTTTGCCCCTTTGCGCGCCCCTTTTTGTTGATTTTTTGGTCAAGAATAAGCGAAGGGGGTTGGAATTAGTATTTTCTGCCAGGTTTGGGTAATATTCATGACTTTGAGGCGGAAGGATAACGGGGTTATCAGGTTGACTACGGTGATATGTACGGCAACTAGGTCTGAAAAGTTTGGTGGTCAACCTGATACAAATTTTAGTGCACAGATATGACCATTTGTTCCTCTTTCAGCCCAACGAAAATTTGAGGGATAGGTGGAAAAGAGGCTTGAATTAACATTGCAGTCACTGTTACTGGGGAAATTAACCGTGATCTGAATCCACAGCAAACACACATATTTGAAGTTATCTCCCTTTCAATACAGATACGCACAAAGGAACATTCCATATGGTAGATTGATTCAACGAGATTTGGAAACGAACAAGTGGGTGAAGCCAAATATCAATATATTGAAACGATTTTGCGCTGGATTGATGCTAAAAATGTGTTAAAAAGGAATGGGTTCGATTATATTGAACGGGCTACTAACAGATGCCTATTCACAGGCGCGATCCCACTACTGCCGGACACGGGGACTTTTGCCTGCTGCATTTCTGCCCTGGGCCGATTCGTCCCTCCTTAGACAACCTGGAGACTACGGGCTCCCCCGTTGAATCCATATTGATGCCTGGCTTAGCGCGGACACCTGATCGACATAGCACACCGGAGAGCAGGAATCCCATTCTCAAACCGTCCTCCATACCAGGCCTCTAAGTAGCTAGATTACAGGAGCTCGCCGCAACTCCCAGCCGTTAAACATTAGTTATAACGCGCTAATAAACAGAATTGTAACGGGTAAACGCGGACCCCGCGCTATCAATACCTTGCAGGTCTATTAAAACGAGAGGTTTGGGAAGTTTCCCCGCATAATGACAATGGGGACTTGCGGATTTGCCCTTGCGAGAGATCAATCAGGATACATTAATCCATTTGCGTTAATTGTTCATTGACGAGGGTGTACATCAGTGTTTTGACAAGCAGCTAAACAGGGAGAAAAGGGATTAACGTCTACTCGACTCGAACTAGGTCATTTCGGGACTAACACGTGATTCAATATTATGATTTCAACATTTTCACGCGGCTGCCAGTGGGGATCTTTGGGTGTAGGAAGACCCGGAGAAAATTCACGAGGCTAGACAGACGACCCACTCCTTTTCACGTACACGTCGAAATCGCCCCCCCCCCCCAACTACGCCATTTTGGCTAAAAGATAGACCTTATAAGTAATTTAACGCAAGCGTTCTGACCACTCCATACCCACTATGGTCTGAAAAGGGGTCAGTCAAACATTAAATTTCACCATCTCGGTACCCACAAATTGTAGTTCGTCTTTTATAGCATGGCTCTCTCTCTGTCTCTTTTTTGCCCCTTTGCGCGCCCCTTTTTGTTGATTTTTTGGTCAAGAATAAGCGAAGGGGGTTGGAATTAGTATTTTCTGCCAGGTTTGGGTAATATTCATGACTTTGAGGCGGAAGGATAACGGGGTTATCAGGTTGACTACGGTGATATGTACGGCAACTAGGTCTGAAAAGTTTGGTGGTCAACCTGATACAAATTTTAGTGCACAGATATGACCATTTGTTCCTCTTTCAGCCCAACGAAAATTTGAGGGATAGGTGGAAAAGAGGCTTGAATTAACATTGCAGTCACTGTTACTGGGGAAATTAACCGTGATCTGAATCCACAGCAAACACACATATTTGAAGTTATCTCCCTTTCAATACAGATACGCACAAAGGAACATTCCATATGGTAGATTGATTCAACGAGATTTGGAAACGAACAAGTGGGTGAAGCCAAATATCAATATATTGAAACGATTTTGCGCTGGATTGATGCTAAAAATGTGTTAAAAAGGAATGGGTTCGATTATATTGAACGGGCTACTAACAGATGCCTATTCACAGGCGCGATCCCACTACTGCCGGACACGGGGACTTTTGCCTGCTGCATTTCTGCCCTGGGCCGATTCGTCCCTCCTTAGACAACCTGGAGACTACGGGCTCCCCCGTTGAATCCATATTGATGCCTGGCTTAGCGCGGACACCTGATCGACATAGCACACCGGAGAGCAGGAATCCCATTCTCAAACCGTCCTCCATACCAGGCCTCTAAGTAGCTAGATTACAGGAGCTCGCCGCAACTCCCAGCCGTTAAACATTAGTTATAACGCGCTAATAAACAGAATTGTAACGGGTAAACGCGGACCCCGCGCTATCAATACCTTGCAGGTCTATTAAAACGAGAGGTTTGGGAAGTTTCCCCGCATAATGACAATGGGGACTTGCGGATTTGCCCTTGCGAGAGATCAATCAGGATACATTAATCCATTTGCGTTAATTGTTCATTGACGAGGGTGTACATCAGTGTTTTGACAAGCAGCTAAACAGGGAGAAAAGGGATTAACGTCTACTCGACTCGAACTAGGTCATTTCGGGACTAACACGTGATTCAATATTATGATTTCAACATTTTCACGCGGCTGCCAGTGGGGATCTTTGGGTGTAGGAAGACCCGGAGAAAATTCACGAGGCTAGACAGACGACCCACTCCTTTTCACGTACACGTCGAAATCGCCCCCCCCCCCCAACTACGCCATTTTGGCTAAAAGATAGACCTTATAAGTAATTTAACGCAAGCGTTCTGACCACTCCATACCCACTATGGTCTGAAAAGGGGTCAGTCAAACATTAAATTTCACCATCTCGGTACCCACAAATTGTAGTTCGTCTTTTATAGCATGGCTCTCTCTCTGTCTCTTTTTTGCCCCTTTGCGCGCCCCTTTTTGTTGATTTTTTGGTCAAGAATAAGCGAAGGGGGTTGGAATTAGTATTTTCTGCCAGGTTTGGGTAATATTCATGACTTTGAGGCGGAAGGATAACGGGGTTATCAGGTTGACTACGGTGATATGTACGGCAACTAGGTCTGAAAAGTTTGGTGGTCAACCTGATACAAATTTTAGTGCACAGATATGACCATTTGTTCCTCTTTCAGCCCAACGAAAATTTGAGGGATAGGTGGAAAAGAGGCTTGAATTAACATTGCAGTCACTGTTACTGGGGAAATTAACCGTGATCTGAATCCACAGCAAACACACATATTTGAAGTTATCTCCCTTTCAATACAGATACGCACAAAGGAACATTCCATATGGTAGATTGATTCAACGAGATTTGGAAACGAACAAGTGGGTGAAGCCAAATATCAATATATTGAAACGATTTTGCGCTGGATTGATGCTAAAAATGTGTTAAAAAGGAATGGGTTCGATTATATTGAACGGGCTACTAACAGATGCCTATTCACAGGCGCGATCCCACTACTGCCGGACACGGGGACTTTTGCCTGCTGCATTTCTGCCCTGGGCCGATTCGTCCCTCCTTAGACAACCTGGAGACTACGGGCTCCCCCGTTGAATCCATATTGATGCCTGGCTTAGCGCGGACACCTGATCGACATAGCACACCGGAGAGCAGGAATCCCATTCTCAAACCGTCCTCCATACCAGGCCTCTAAGTAGCTAGATTACAGGAGCTCGCCGCAACTCCCAGCCGTTAAACATTAGTTATAACGCGCTAATAAACAGAATTGTAACGGGTAAACGCGGACCCCGCGCTATCAATACCTTGCAGGTCTATTAAAACGAGAGGTTTGGGAAGTTTCCCCGCATAATGACAATGGGGACTTGCGGATTTGCCCTTGCGAGAGATCAATCAGGATACATTAATCCATTTGCGTTAATTGTTCATTGACGAGGGTGTACATCAGTGTTTTGACAAGCAGCTAAACAGGGAGAAAAGGGATTAACGTCTACTCGACTCGAACTAGGTCATTTCGGGACTAACACGTGATTCAATATTATGATTTCAACATTTTCACGCGGCTGCCAGTGGGGATCTTTGGGTGTAGGAAGACCCGGAGAAAATTCACGAGGCTAGACAGACGACCCACTCCTTTTCACGTACACGTCGAAATCGCCCCCCCCCCCCAACTACGCCATTTTGGCTAAAAGATAGACCTTATAAGTAATTTAACGCAAGCGTTCTGACCACTCCATACCCACTATGGTCTGAAAAGGGGTCAGTCAAACATTAAATTTCACCATCTCGGTACCCACAAATTGTAGTTCGTCTTTTATAGCATGGCTCTCTCTCTGTCTCTTTTTTGCCCCTTTGCGCGCCCCTTTTTGTTGATTTTTTGGTCAAGAATAAGCGAAGGGGGTTGGAATTAGTATTTTCTGCCAGGTTTGGGTAATATTCATGACTTTGAGGCGGAAGGATAACGGGGTTATCAGGTTGACTACGGTGATATGTACGGCAACTAGGTCTGAAAAGTTTGGTGGTCAACCTGATACAAATTTTAGTGCACAGATATGACCATTTGTTCCTCTTTCAGCCCAACGAAAATTTGAGGGATAGGTGGAAAAGAGGCTTGAATTAACATTGCAGTCACTGTTACTGGGGAAATTAACCGTGATCTGAATCCACAGCAAACACACATATTTGAAGTTATCTCCCTTTCAATACAGATACGCACAAAGGAACATTCCATATGGTAGATTGATTCAACGAGATTTGGAAACGAACAAGTGGGTGAAGCCAAATATCAATATATTGAAACGATTTTGCGCTGGATTGATGCTAAAAATGTGTTAAAAAGGAATGGGTTCGATTATATTGAACGGGCTACTAACAGATGCCTATTCACAGGCGCGATCCCACTACTGCCGGACACGGGGACTTTTGCCTGCTGCATTTCTGCCCTGGGCCGATTCGTCCCTCCTTAGACAACCTGGAGACTACGGGCTCCCCCGTTGAATCCATATTGATGCCTGGCTTAGCGCGGACACCTGATCGACATAGCACACCGGAGAGCAGGAATCCCATTCTCAAACCGTCCTCCATACCAGGCCTCTAAGTAGCTAGATTACAGGAGCTCGCCGCAACTCCCAGCCGTTAAACATTAGTTATAACGCGCTAATAAACAGAATTGTAACGGGTAAACGCGGACCCCGCGCTATCAATACCTTGCAGGTCTATTAAAACGAGAGGTTTGGGAAGTTTCCCCGCATAATGACAATGGGGACTTGCGGATTTGCCCTTGCGAGAGATCAATCAGGATACATTAATCCATTTGCGTTAATTGTTCATTGACGAGGGTGTACATCAGTGTTTTGACAAGCAGCTAAACAGGGAGAAAAGGGATTAACGTCTACTCGACTCGAACTAGGTCATTTCGGGACTAACACGTGATTCAATATTATGATTTCAACATTTTCACGCGGCTGCCAGTGGGGATCTTTGGGTGTAGGAAGACCCGGAGAAAATTCACGAGGCTAGACAGACGACCCACTCCTTTTCACGTACACGTCGAAATCGCCCCCCCCCCCCAACTACGCCATTTTGGCTAAAAGATAGACCTTATAAGTAATTTAACGCAAGCGTTCTGACCACTCCATACCCACTATGGTCTGAAAAGGGGTCAGTCAAACATTAAATTTCACCATCTCGGTACCCACAAATTGTAGTTCGTCTTTTATAGCATGGCTCTCTCTCTGTCTCTTTTTTGCCCCTTTGCGCGCCCCTTTTTGTTGATTTTTTGGTCAAGAATAAGCGAAGGGGGTTGGAATTAGTATTTTCTGCCAGGTTTGGGTAATATTCATGACTTTGAGGCGGAAGGATAACGGGGTTATCAGGTTGACTACGGTGATATGTACGGCAACTAGGTCTGAAAAGTTTGGTGGTCAACCTGATACAAATTTTAGTGCACAGATATGACCATTTGTTCCTCTTTCAGCCCAACGAAAATTTGAGGGATAGGTGGAAAAGAGGCTTGAATTAACATTGCAGTCACTGTTACTGGGGAAATTAACCGTGATCTGAATCCACAGCAAACACACATATTTGAAGTTATCTCCCTTTCAATACAGATACGCACAAAGGAACATTCCATATGGTAGATTGATTCAACGAGATTTGGAAACGAACAAGTGGGTGAAGCCAAATATCAATATATTGAAACGATTTTGCGCTGGATTGATGCTAAAAATGTGTTAAAAAGGAATGGGTTCGATTATATTGAACGGGCTACTAACAGATGCCTATTCACAGGCGCGATCCCACTACTGCCGGACACGGGGACTTTTGCCTGCTGCATTTCTGCCCTGGGCCGATTCGTCCCTCCTTAGACAACCTGGAGACTACGGGCTCCCCCGTTGAATCCATATTGATGCCTGGCTTAGCGCGGACACCTGATCGACATAGCACACCGGAGAGCAGGAATCCCATTCTCAAACCGTCCTCCATACCAGGCCTCTAAGTAGCTAGATTACAGGAGCTCGCCGCAACTCCCAGCCGTTAAACATTAGTTATAACGCGCTAATAAACAGAATTGTAACGGGTAAACGCGGACCCCGCGCTATCAATACCTTGCAGGTCTATTAAAACGAGAGGTTTGGGAAGTTTCCCCGCATAATGACAATGGGGACTTGCGGATTTGCCCTTGCGAGAGATCAATCAGGATACATTAATCCATTTGCGTTAATTGTTCATTGACGAGGGTGTACATCAGTGTTTTGACAAGCAGCTAAACAGGGAGAAAAGGGATTAACGTCTACTCGACTCGAACTAGGTCATTTCGGGACTAACACGTGATTCAATATTATGATTTCAACATTTTCACGCGGCTGCCAGTGGGGATCTTTGGGTGTAGGAAGACCCGGAGAAAATTCACGAGGCTAGACAGACGACCCACTCCTTTTCACGTACACGTCGAAATCGCCCCCCCCCCCCAACTACGCCATTTTGGCTAAAAGATAGACCTTATAAGTAATTTAACGCAAGCGTTCTGACCACTCCATACCCACTATGGTCTGAAAAGGGGTCAGTCAAACATTAAATTTCACCATCTCGGTACCCACAAATTGTAGTTCGTCTTTTATAGCATGGCTCTCTCTCTGTCTCTTTTTTGCCCCTTTGCGCGCCCCTTTTTGTTGATTTTTTGGTCAAGAATAAGCGAAGGGGGTTGGAATTAGTATTTTCTGCCAGGTTTGGGTAATATTCATGACTTTGAGGCGGAAGGATAACGGGGTTATCAGGTTGACTACGGTGATATGTACGGCAACTAGGTCTGAAAAGTTTGGTGGTCAACCTGATACAAATTTTAGTGCACAGATATGACCATTTGTTCCTCTTTCAGCCCAACGAAAATTTGAGGGATAGGTGGAAAAGAGGCTTGAATTAACATTGCAGTCACTGTTACTGGGGAAATTAACCGTGATCTGAATCCACAGCAAACACACATATTTGAAGTTATCTCCCTTTCAATACAGATACGCACAAAGGAACATTCCATATGGTAGATTGATTCAACGAGATTTGGAAACGAACAAGTGGGTGAAGCCAAATATCAATATATTGAAACGATTTTGCGCTGGATTGATGCTAAAAATGTGTTAAAAAGGAATGGGTTCGATTATATTGAACGGGCTACTAACAGATGCCTATTCACAGGCGCGATCCCACTACTGCCGGACACGGGGACTTTTGCCTGCTGCATTTCTGCCCTGGGCCGATTCGTCCCTCCTTAGACAACCTGGAGACTACGGGCTCCCCCGTTGAATCCATATTGATGCCTGGCTTAGCGCGGACACCTGATCGACATAGCACACCGGAGAGCAGGAATCCCATTCTCAAACCGTCCTCCATACCAGGCCTCTAAGTAGCTAGATTACAGGAGCTCGCCGCAACTCCCAGCCGTTAAACATTAGTTATAACGCGCTAATAAACAGAATTGTAACGGGTAAACGCGGACCCCGCGCTATCAATACCTTGCAGGTCTATTAAAACGAGAGGTTTGGGAAGTTTCCCCGCATAATGACAATGGGGACTTGCGGATTTGCCCTTGCGAGAGATCAATCAGGATACATTAATCCATTTGCGTTAATTGTTCATTGACGAGGGTGTACATCAGTGTTTTGACAAGCAGCTAAACAGGGAGAAAAGGGATTAACGTCTACTCGACTCGAACTAGGTCATTTCGGGACTAACACGTGATTCAATATTATGATTTCAACATTTTCACGCGGCTGCCAGTGGGGATCTTTGGGTGTAGGAAGACCCGGAGAAAATTCACGAGGCTAGACAGACGACCCACTCCTTTTCACGTACACGTCGAAATCGCCCCCCCCCCCCCAACTACGCCATTTTGGCTAAAAGATAGACCTTATAAGTAATTTAACGCAAGCGTTCTGACCACTCCATACCCACTATGGTCTGAAAAGGGGTCAGTCAAACATTAAATTTCACCATCTCGGTACCCACAAATTGTAGTTCGTCTTTTATAGCATGGCTCTCTCTCTGTCTCTTTTTTGCCCCTTTGCGCGCCCCTTTTTGTTGATTTTTTGGTCAAGAATAAGCGAAGGGGGTTGGAATTAGTATTTTCTGCCAGGTTTGGGTAATATTCATGACTTTGAGGCGGAAGGATAACGGGGTTATCAGGTTGACTACGGTGATATGTACGGCAACTAGGTCTGAAAAGTTTGGTGGTCAACCTGATACAAATTTTAGTGCACAGATATGACCATTTGTTCCTCTTTCAGCCCAACGAAAATTTGAGGGATAGGTGGAAAAGAGGCTTGAATTAACATTGCAGTCACTGTTACTGGGGAAATTAACCGTGATCTGAATCCACAGCAAACACACATATTTGAAGTTATCTCCCTTTCAATACAGATACGCACAAAGGAACATTCCATATGGTAGATTGATTCAACGAGATTTGGAAACGAACAAGTGGGTGAAGCCAAATATCAATATATTGAAACGATTTTGCGCTGGATTGATGCTAAAAATGTGTTAAAAAGGAATGGGTTCGATTATATTGAACGGGCTACTAACAGATGCCTATTCACAGGCGCGATCCCACTACTGCCGGACACGGGGACTTTTGCCTGCTGCATTTCTGCCCTGGGCCGATTCGTCCCTCCTTAGACAACCTGGAGACTACGGGCTCCCCCGTTGAATCCATATTGATGCCTGGCTTAGCGCGGACACCTGATCGACATAGCACACCGGAGAGCAGGAATCCCATTCTCAAACCGTCCTCCATACCAGGCCTCTAAGTAGCTAGATTACAGGAGCTCGCCGCAACTCCCAGCCGTTAAACATTAGTTATAACGCGCTAATAAACAGAATTGTAACGGGTAAACGCGGACCCCGCGCTATCAATACCTTGCAGGTCTATTAAAACGAGAGGTTTGGGAAGTTTCCCCGCATAATGACAATGGGGACTTGCGGATTTGCCCTTGCGAGAGATCAATCAGGATACATTAATCCATTTGCGTTAATTGTTCATTGACGAGGGTGTACATCAGTGTTTTGACAAGCAGCTAAACAGGGAGAAAAGGGATTAACGTCTACTCGACTCGAACTAGGTCATTTCGGGACTAACACGTGATTCAATATTATGATTTCAACATTTTCACGCGGCTGCCAGTGGGGATCTTTGGGTGTAGGAAGACCCGGAGAAAATTCACGAGGCTAGACAGACGCCCCCCTCCTTTTCACGTACACGTCGAAATCGCCCCCCCCCCCAACTACGCCATTTTGGCTAAAAGATAGACCTTATAAGTAATTTAACGCAAGCGTTCTGACCACTCCATACCCACTATGGTCTGAAAAGGGGTCAGTCAAACATTAAATTTCACCATCTCGGTACCCACAAATTGTAGTTCGTCTTTTATAGCATGGCTCTCTCTCTGTCTCTTTTTTGCCCCTTTGCGCGCCCCTTTTTGTTGATTTTTTGGTCAAGAATAAGCGAAGGGGGTTGGAATTAGTATTTTCTGCCAGGTTTGGGTAATATTCATGACTTTGAGGCGGAAGGATAACGGGGTTATCAGGTTGACTACGGTGATATGTACGGCAACTAGGTCTGAAAAGTTTGGTGGTCAACCTGATACAAATTTTAGTGCACAGATATGACCATTTGTTCCTCTTTCAGCCCAACGAAAATTTGAGGGATAGGTGGAAAAGAGGCTTGAATTAACATTGCAGTCACTGTTACTGGGGAAATTAACCGTGATCTGAATCCACAGCAAACACACATATTTGAAGTTATCTCCCTTTCAATACAGATACGCACAAAGGAACATTCCATATGGTAGATTGATTCAACGAGATTTGGAAACGAACAAGTGGGTGAAGCCAAATATCAATATATTGAAACGATTTTGCGCTGGATTGATGCTAAAAATGTGTTAAAAAGGAATGGGTTCGATTATATTGAACGGGCTACTAACAGATGCCTATTCACAGGCGCGATCCCACTACTGCCGGACACGGGGACTTTTGCCTGCTGCATTTCTGCCCTGGGCCGATTCGTCCCTCCTTAGACAACCTGGAGACTACGGGCTCCCCCGTTGAATCCATATTGATGCCTGGCTTAGCGCGGACACCTGATCGACATAGCACACCGGAGAGCAGGAATCCCATTCTCAAACCGTCCTCCATACCAGGCCTCTAAGTAGCTAGATTACAGGAGCTCGCCGCAACTCCCAGCCGTTAAACATTAGTTATAACGCGCTAATAAACAGAATTGTAACGGGTAAACGCGGACCCCGCGCTATCAATACCTTGCAGGTCTATTAAAACGAGAGGTTTGGGAAGTTTCCCCGCATAATGACAATGGGGACTTGCGGATTTGCCCTTGCGAGAGATCAATCAGGATACATTAATCCATTTGCGTTAATTGTTCATTGACGAGGGTGTACATCAGTGTTTTGACAAGCAGCTAAACAGGGAGAAAAGGGATTAACGTCTACTCGACTCGAACTAGGTCATTTCGGGACTAACACGTGATTCAATATTATGATTTCAACATTTTCACGCGGCTGCCAGTGGGGATCTTTGGGTGTAGGAAGACCCGGAGAAAATTCACGAGGCTAGACAGACGACCCACTCCTTTTCACGTACACGTCGAAATCGCCCCCCCCCCCCCAACTACGCCATTTTGGCTAAAAGATAGACCTTATAAGTAATTTAACGCAAGCGTTCTGACCACTCCATACCCACTATGGTCTGAAAAGGGGTCAGTCAAACATTAAATTTCACCATCTCGGTACCCACAAATTGTAGTTCGTCTTTTATAGCATGGCTCTCTCTCTGTCTCTTTTTTGCCCCTTTGCGCGCCCCTTTTTGTTGATTTTTTGGTCAAGAATAAGCGAAGGGGGTTGGAATTAGTATTTTCTGCCAGGTTTGGGTAATATTCATGACTTTGAGGCGGAAGGATAACGGGGTTATCAGGTTGACTACGGTGATATGTACGGCAACTAGGTCTGAAAAGTTTGGTGGTCAACCTGATACAAATTTTAGTGCACAGATATGACCATTTGTTCCTCTTTCAGCCCAACGAAAATTTGAGGGATAGGTGGAAAAGAGGCTTGAATTAACATTGCAGTCACTGTTACTGGGGAAATTAACCGTGATCTGAATCCACAGCAAACACACATATTTGAAGTTATCTCCCTTTCAATACAGATACGCACAAAGGAACATTCCATATGGTAGATTGATTCAACGAGATTTGGAAACGAACAAGTGGGTGAAGCCAAATATCAATATATTGAAACGATTTTGCGCTGGATTGATGCTAAAAATGTGTTAAAAAGGAATGGGTTCGATTATATTGAACGGGCTACTAACAGATGCCTATTCACAGGCGCGATCCCACTACTGCCGGACACGGGGACTTTTGCCTGCTGCATTTCTGCCCTGGGCCGATTCGTCCCTCCTTAGACAACCTGGAGACTACGGGCTCCCCCGTTGAATCCATATTGATGCCTGGCTTAGCGCGGACACCTGATCGACATAGCACACCGGAGAGCAGGAATCCCATTCTCAAACCGTCCTCCATACCAGGCCTCTAAGTAGCTAGATTACAGGAGCTCGCCGCAACTCCCAGCCGTTAAACATTAGTTATAACGCGCTAATAAACAGAATTGTAACGGGTAAACGCGGACCCCGCGCTATCAATACCTTGCAGGTCTATTAAAACGAGAGGTTTGGGAAGTTTCCCCGCATAATGACAATGGGGACTTGCGGATTTGCCCTTGCGAGAGATCAATCAGGATACATTAATCCATTTGCGTTAATTGTTCATTGACGAGGGTGTACATCAGTGTTTTGACAAGCAGCTAAACAGGGAGAAAAGGGATTAACGTCTACTCGACTCGAACTAGGTCATTTCGGGACTAACACGTGATTCAATATTATGATTTCAACATTTTCACGCGGCTGCCAGTGGGGATCTTTGGGTGTAGGAAGACCCGGAGAAAATTCACGAGGCTAGACAGACGACCCACTCCTTTTCACGTACACGTCGAAATCGCCCCCCCCCCCAACTACGCCATTTTGGCTAAAAGATAGACCTTATAAGTAATTTAACGCAAGCGTTCTGACCACTCCATACCCACTATGGTCTGAAAAGGGGTCAGTCAAACATTAAATTTCACCATCTCGGTACCCACAAATTGTAGTTCGTCTTTTATAGCATGGCTCTCTCTCTGTCTCTTTTTTGCCCCTTTGCGCGCCCCTTTTTGTTGATTTTTTGGTCAAGAATAAGCGAAGGGGGTTGGAATTAGTATTTTCTGCCAGGTTTGGGTAATATTCATGACTTTGAGGCGGAAGGATAACGGGGTTATCAGGTTGACTACGGTGATATGTACGGCAACTAGGTCTGAAAAGTTTGGTGGTCAACCTGATACAAATTTTAGTGCACAGATATGACCATTTGTTCCTCTTTCAGCCCAACGAAAATTTGAGGGATAGGTGGAAAAGAGGCTTGAATTAACATTGCAGTCACTGTTACTGGGGAAATTAACCGTGATCTGAATCCACAGCAAACACACATATTTGAAGTTATCTCCCTTTCAATACAGATACGCACAAAGGAACATTCCATATGGTAGATTGATTCAACGAGATTTGGAAACGAACAAGTGGGTGAAGCCAAATATCAATATATTGAAACGATTTTGCGCTGGATTGATGCTAAAAATGTGTTAAAAAGGAATGGGTTCGATTATATTGAACGGGCTACTAACAGATGCCTATTCACAGGCGCGATCCCACTACTGCCGGACACGGGGACTTTTGCCTGCTGCATTTCTGCCCTGGGCCGATTCGTCCCTCCTTAGACAACCTGGAGACTACGGGCTCCCCCGTTGAATCCATATTGATGCCTGGCTTAGCGCGGACACCTGATCGACATAGCACACCGGAGAGCAGGAATCCCATTCTCAAACCGTCCTCCATACCAGGCCTCTAAGTAGCTAGATTACAGGAGCTCGCCGCAACTCCCAGCCGTTAAACATTAGTTATAACGCGCTAATAAACAGAATTGTAACGGGTAAACGCGGACCCCGCGCTATCAATACCTTGCAGGTCTATTAAAACGAGAGGTTTGGGAAGTTTCCCCGCATAATGACAATGGGGACTTGCGGATTTGCCCTTGCGAGAGATCAATCAGGATACATTAATCCATTTGCGTTAATTGTTCATTGACGAGGGTGTACATCAGTGTTTTGACAAGCAGCTAAACAGGGAGAAAAGGGATTAACGTCTACTCGACTCGAACTAGGTCATTTCGGGACTAACACGTGATTCAATATTATGATTTCAACATTTTCACGCGGCTGCCAGTGGGGATCTTTGGGTGTAGGAAGACCCGGAGAAAATTCACGAGGCTAGACAGACGACCCACTCCTTTTCACGTACACGTCGAAATCGCCCCCCCCCCCCACTACGCCATTTTGGCTAAACGATAGACCTTATAAGTAATTTAACGCAAGCGTTCTGACCACTCCATACCCACTATGGTCTGAAAAGGGGTCAGTCAAACATTAAATTTCACCATCTCGGTACCCACAAATTGTAGTTCGTCTTTTATAGCATGGCTCTCTCTCTGTCTCTTTTTTGCCCCTTTGCGCGCCCCTTTTTGTTGATTTTTTGGTCAAGAATAAGCGAAGGGGGTTGGAATTAGTATTTTCTGCCAGGTTTGGGTAATATTCATGACTTTGAGGCGGAAGGATAACGGGGTTATCAGGTTGACTACGGTGATATGTACGGCAACTAGGTCTGAAAAGTTTGGTGGTCAACCTGATACAAATTTTAGTGCACAGATATGACCATTTGTTCCTCTTTCAGCCCAACGAAAATTTGAGGGATAGGTGGAAAAGAGGCTTGAATTAACATTGCAGTCACTGTTACTGGGGAAATTAACCGTGATCTGAATCCACAGCAAACACACATATTTGAAGTTATCTCCCTTTCAATACAGATACGCACAAAGGAACATTCCATATGGTAGATTGATTCAACGAGATTTGGAAACGAACAAGTGGGTGAAGCCAAATATCAATATATTGAAACGATTTTGCGCTGGATTGATGCTAAAAATGTGTTAAAAAGGAATGGGTTCGATTATATTGAACGGGCTACTAACAGATGCCTATTCACAGGCGCGATCCCACTACTGCCGGACACGGGGACTTTTGCCTGCTGCATTTCTGCCCTGGGCCGATTCGTCCCTCCTTAGACAACCTGGAGACTACGGGCTCCCCCGTTGAATCCATATTGATGCCTGGCTTAGCGCGGACACCTGATCGACATAGCACACCGGAGAGCAGGAATCCCATTCTCAAACCGTCCTCCATACCAGGCCTCTAAGTAGCTAGATTACAGGAGCTCGCCGCAACTCCCAGCCGTTAAACATTAGTTATAACGCGCTAATAAACAGAATTGTAACGGGTAAACGCGGACCCCGCGCTATCAATACCTTGCAGGTCTATTAAAACGAGAGGTTTGGGAAGTTTCCCCGCATAATGACAATGGGGACTTGCGGATTTGCCCTTGCGAGAGATCAATCAGGATACATTAATCCATTTGCGTTAATTGTTCATTGACGAGGGTGTACATCAGTGTTTTGACAAGCAGCTAAACAGGGAGAAAAGGGATTAACGTCTACTCGACTCGAACTAGGTCATTTCGGGACTAACACGTGATTCAATATTATGATTTCAACATTTTCACGCGGCTGCCAGTGGGGATCTTTGGGTGTAGGAAGACCCGGAGAAAATTCACGAGGCTAGACAGACGACCCACTCCTTTTCACGTACACGTCGAAATCGCCCCCCCCCCCCAACTACGCCATTTTGGCTAAAAGATAGACCTTATAAGTAATTTAACGCAAGCGTTCTGACCACTCCATACCCACTATGGTCTGAAAAGGGGTCAGTCAAACATTAAATTTCACCATCTCGGTACCCACAAATTGTAGTTCGTCTTTTATAGCATGGCTCTCTCTCTGTCTCTTTTTTGCCCCTTTGCGCGCCCCTTTTTGTTGATTTTTTGGTCAAGAATAAGCGAAGGGGGTTGGAATTAGTATTTTCTGCCAGGTTTGGGTAATATTCATGACTTTGAGGCGGAAGGATAACGGGGTTATCAGGTTGACTACGGTGATATGTACGGCAACTAGTTCTGAAAAGTTTGGTGGTCAACCTGATACAAATTTTAGTGCACAGATATGACCATTTGTTCCTCTTTCAGCCCAACGAAAATTTGAGGGATAGGTGGAAAAGAGGCTTGAATTAACATTGCAGTCACTGTTACTGGGGAAATTAACCGTGATCTGAATCCACAGCAAACACACATATTTGAAGTTATCTCCCTTTCAATACAGATCCGCACAAAGGAACATTCCATATGGTAGATTGATTCAACGAGATTTGGAAACGAACAAGTGGGTGAAGCCAAATATCAATATATTGAAACGATTTTGCGCTGGATTGATGCTAAAAATGTGTTAAAAAGGAATGGGTTCGATTATATTGAACGGGCTACTAACAGATGCCTATTCACAGGCGCGATCCCACTACTGCCGGACACGGGGACTTTTGCCTGCTGCATTTCTGCCCTGGGCCGATTCGTCCCTCCTTAGACAACCTGGAGACTACGGGCTCCCCCGTTGAATCCATATTGATGCCTGGCTTAGCGCGGACACCTGATCGACATAGCACACCGGAGAGCAGGAATCCCATTCTCAAACCGTCCTCCATACCAGGCCTCTAAGTAGCTAGATTACAGGAGCTCGCCGCAACTCCCAGCCGTTAAACATTAGTTATAACGCGCTAATAAACAGAATTGTAACGGGTAAACGCGGACCCCGCGCTATCAATACCTTGCAGGTCTATTAAAACGAGAGGTTTGGGAAGTTTCCCCGCATAATGACATTGGGGACTTGCGGATTTGCCCTTGCGAGAGATCAATCAGGATACATTAATCCATTTACGTTAATTGTTCATTGACGAGGGTGTACATCAGTGTTTTGACAAGCAGCTAAACAGGGAGAAAAGGGATTAACGTCTACTCGACTCGAACTAGGTCATTTCGGGACTAACACGTGATTCAATATTATGATTTCAACATTTTCACGCGGCTGCCAGTGGGGATCTTTGGGTGTAGGAAGACCCGGAGAAAATTCACGAGGCTAGACAGACGACCAACTCCTTTTCACGTACACGTCGAAATCGCCCCCCCCCCCCCCAACTACGCCATTTTGGCTAAAAGATAGACCTTATGAGTAATTTAACGCAAGCGTTCTGATTCTGACCACTCCATACCCACTATGGTCTGAAAAGGGGTCAGTCAAACATTAAATTTCACCATCTCGGTACCCACAAATTGTAGTTCGTCTTTTATAGCACGGCTCTCTCTCTGTCTCTTTTTTGCCCCTTTGCGCGCCCCTTTTTGTTGATTTTTTGGTCAAGAATAAGCGAAGGGGGTTGGAATTAGTATTTTCTGCCAGGTTTGGGTAATATTCATGACTTTGAGGCGGAAGGATAACGGGGTTATCAGGTTGACTACGGTGATATGTACGGCATCTAGTTCTGAAAAGTTTGGTGGTCAACCTGATACAAATTTTAGTGCACAGATATGACCATTTGTTCCTCTTTCAGCCCAACGAAAATTTGAGGGATAGGTGGAAAAGAGGCTTGAATTAACATTGCAGTCACTGTTACTGGGGAAATTAACCGTGATCTGAATCCACAGCAAACACACATATTTGAAGTTATCTCCCTTTCAATACAGATCCGCACAAAGGAACATTCCATATGGTAGATTGATTCAACGAGATTTGGAAACGAACAAGTGGGTGAAGCCAAATATCAATATATTGAAACGATTTTGCGCTGGATTGATGCTAAAAATGTGTTAAAAAGGAATGGGTTCGATTATATTGAACGGGCTACTAACAGATGCCTATTCACAGGCGCGATCCCACTACTGCCGGACACGGGGACTTTTGCCTGCTGCATTTCTGCCCTGGGCCGATTCGTCCCTCCTTAGACAACCTGGAGACTACGGGCTCCCCCGTTGAATCCATATTGATGCCTGGCTTAGCGCGGACACCTGATCGACATAGCACACCGGAGAGCAGGAATCCCATTCTCAAACCGTCCTCCATACCAGGCCTCTAAGTAGCTAGATTACAGGAGCTCGCCGCAACTCCCAGCCGTTAAACATTAGTTATAACGCGCTAATAAACAGAATTGTAACGGGTAAACGCGGACCCCGCGCTATCAATACCTTGCAGGTCTATTAAAACGAGAGGTTTGGGAAGTTTCCCCGCATAATGACATTGGGGACTTGCGGATTTGCCCTTGCGAGAGATCAATCAGGATACATTAATCCATTTACGTTAATTGTTCATTGACGAGGGTGTACATCAGTGTTTTGACAAGCAGCTAAACAGGGAGAAAAGGGATTAACGTCTACTCGACTCGAACTAGGTCATTTCGGGACTAACACGTGATTCAATATTATGATTTCAACATTTTCACGCGGCTGCCAGTGGGGATCTTTGGGTGTAGGAAGACCCGGAGAAAATTCACGAGGCTAGACAGACGACCAACTCCTTTTCACGTACACGTCGAAATCCCCCCCCCCCCCCCCAACTACGCCATTTTGGCTAAAAGATAGACCTTATGAGTAATTTAACGCAAGCGTTCTGATTCTGACCACTCCATACCCACTATGGTCTGAAAAGGGGTCAGTCAAACATTAAATTTCACCATCTCGGTACCCACAAATTGTAGTTCGTCTTTTATAGCACGGCTCTCTCTCTGTCTCTTTTTTGCCCCTTTGCGCGCCCCTTTTTGTTGATTTTTTGGTCAAGAATAAGCGAAGGGGGTTGGAATTAGTATTTTCTGCCAGGTTTGGGTAATATTCATGACTTTGAGGCGGAAGGATAACGGGGTTATCAGGTTGACTACGGTGATATGTACGGCATCTAGTTCTGAAAAGTTTGGTGGTCAACCTGATACAAATTTTAGTGCACAGATATGACCATTTGTTCCTCTTTCAGCCCAACGAAAATTTGAGGGATAGGTGGAAAAGAGGCTTGAATTAACATTGCAGTCACTGTTACTGGGGAAATTAACCGTGATCTGAATCCACAGCAAACACACATATTTGAAGTTATCTCCCTTTCAATACAGATCCGCACAAAGGAACATTCCATATGGTAGATTGATTCAACGAGATTTGGAAACGAACAAGTGGGTGAAGCCAAATATCAATATATTGAAACGATTTTGCGCTGGATTGATGCTAAAAATGTGTTAAAAAGGAATGGGTTCGATTATATTGAACGGGCTACTAACAGATGCCTATTCACAGGCGCGATCCCACTACTGCCGGACACGGGGACTTTTGCCTGCTGCATTTCTGCCCTGGGCCGATTCGTCCCTCCTTAGACAACCTGGAGACTACGGGCTCCCCCGTTGAATCCATATTGATGCCTGGCTTAGCGCGGACACCTGATCGACATAGCACACCGGAGAGCAGGAATCCCATTCTCAAACCGTCCTCCATACCAGGCCTCTAAGTAGCTAGATTACAGGAGCTCGCCGCAACTCCCAGCCGTTAAACATTAGTTATAACGCGCTAATAAACAGAATTGTAACGGGTAAACGCGGACCCCGCGCTATCAATACCTTGCAGGTCTATTAAAACGAGAGGTTTGGGAAGTTTCCCCGCATAATGACATTGGGGACTTGCGGATTTGCCCTTGCGAGAGATCAATCAGGATACATTAATCCATTTACGTTAATTGTTCATTGACGAGGGTGTACATCAGTGTTTTGACAAGCAGCTAAACAGGGAGAAAAGGGATTAACGTCTACTCGACTCGAACTAGGTCATTTCGGGACTAACACGTGATTCAATATTATGATTTCAACATTTTCACGCGGCTGCCAGTGGGGATCTTTGGGTGTAGGAAGACCCGGAGAAAATTCACGAGGCTAGACAGACGACCAACTCCTTTTCACGTACACGTCGAAATCGCCCCCCCCCCAACTACGCCATTTTGGCTAAAAGATAGACCTTATGAGTAATTTAACGCAAGCGTTCTGATTCTGACCACTCCATACCCACTATGGTCTGAAAAGGGGTCAGTCAAACATTAAATTTCACCATCTCGGTACCCACAAATTGTAGTTCGTCTTTTATAGCACGGCTCTCTCTCTGTCTCTTTTTTGCCCCTTTGCGCGCCCCTTTTTGTTGATTTTTTGGTCAAGAATAAGCGAAGGGGGTTGGAATTAGTATTTTCTGCCAGGTTTGGGTAATATTCATGACTTTGAGGCGGAAGGATAACGGGGTTATCAGGTTGACTACGGTGATATGTACGGCAACTAGTTCTGAAAAGTTTGGTGGTCAACCTGATACAAATTTTAGTGCACAGATATGACCATTTGTTCCTCGTTCAGCCCAACGAAAATTTGAGGGATAGGTGGAAAAGAGGCTTGAATTAACATTGCAGTCACTGTTACTGGGGAAATTAACCGTGATCTGAATCCACAGCAAACACACATATTTGAAGTTATCTCCCTTTCAATACAGATCCGCACAAAGGAACATTCCATATGGTAGATTGATTCAACGAGATTTGGAAACGAACAAGTGGGTGAAGCCAAATATCAATATATTGAAACGATTTTGCGCTGGATTGATGCTAAAAATGTGTTAAAAAGGAATGGGTTCGATTATATTGAACGGGCTACTAACAGATGCCTATTCACAGGCGCGATCCCACTACTGCCGGACACGGGGACTTTTGCCTGCTGCATTTCTGCCCTGGGCCGATTCGTCCCTCCTTAGACAACCTGGAGACTACGGGCTCCCCCGTTGAATCCATATTGATGCCTGGCTTAGCGCGGACACCTGATCGACATAGCACACCGGAGAGCAGGAATCCCATTCTCAAACCGTCCTCCATACCAGGCCTCTAAGTAGCTAGATTACAGGAGCTCGCCGCAACTCCCAGCCGTTAAACATTAGTTATAACGCGCTAATAAACAGAATTGTAACGGGTAAACGCGGACCCCGCGCTATCAATACCTTGCAGGTCTATTAAAACGAGAGGTTTGGGAAGTTTCCCCGCATAATGACATTGGGGACTTGCGGATTTGCCCTTGCGAGAGATCAATCAGGATACATTAATCCATTTACGTTAATTGTTCATTGACGAGGGTGTACATCAGTGTTTTGACAAGCAGCTAAACAGGGAGAAAAGGGATTAACGTCTACTCGACTCGAACTAGGTCATTTCGGGACTAACACGTGATTCAATATTATGATTTCAACATTTTCACGCGGCTGCCAGTGGGGATCTTTGGGTGTAGGAAGACCCGGAGAAAATTCACGAGGCTAGACAGACGACCAACTCCTTTTCACGTACACGTCGAAATCGCCCCCCCCCCCCAACTACGCCATTTTGGCTAAAAGATAGACCTTATGAGTAATTTAACGCAAGCGTTCTGATTCTGACCACTCCATACCCACTATGGTCTGAAAAGGGGTCAGTCAAACATTAAATTTCACCATCTCGGTACCCACAAATTGTAGTTCGTCTTTTATAGCACGGCTCTCTCTCTGTCTCTTTTTTGCCCCTTTGCGCGCCCCTTTTTGTTGATTTTTTGGTCAAGAATAAGCGAAGGGGGTTGGAATTAGTATTTTCTGCCAGGTTTGGGTAATATTCATGACTTTGAGGCGGAAGGATAACGGGGTTATCAGGTTGACTACGGTGATATGTACGGCAACTAGTTCTGAAAAGTTTGGTGGTCAACCTGATACAAATTTTAGTGCACAGATATGACCATTTGTTCCTCGTTCAGCCCAACGAAAATTTGAGGGATAGGTGGAAAAGAGGCTTGAATTAACATTGCAGTCACTGTTACTGGGGAAATTAACCGTGATCTGAATCCACAGCAAACACACATATTTGAAGTTATCTCCCTTTCAATACAGATCCGCACAAAGGAACATTCCATATGGTAGATTGATTCAACGAGATTTGGAAACGAACAAGTGGGTGAAGCCAAATATCAATATATTGAAACGATTTTGCGCTGGATTGATGCTAAAAATGTGTTAAAAAGGAATGGGTTCGATTATATTGAACGGGCTACTAACAGATGCCTATTCACAGGCACGATCCCACTACTGCCGGACACGGGGACTTTTGCCTGCTGCATTTCTGCCCTGGGCCGATTCGTCCCTCCTTAGACAACCTGGAGACTACGGGCTCCCCCGTTGAATCCATATTGATGCCTGGCTTAGCGCGGACACCTGATCGACATAGCACACCGGAGAGCAGGAATCCCATTCTCAAACCGTCCTCCATACCAGGCCTCTAAGTAGCTAGATTACAGGAGCTCGCCGCAACTCCCAGCCGTTAAACATTAGTTATAACGCGCTAATAAACAGAATTGTAACGGGTAAACGCGGACCCCGCGCTATCAATACCTTGCAGGTCTATTAAAACGAGAGGTTTGGGAAGTTTCCCCGCATAATGACATTGGGGACTTGCGGATTTGCCCTTGCGAGAGATCAATCAGGATACATTAATCCATTTACGTTAATTGTTCATTGACGAGGGTGTACATCAGTGTTTTGACAAGCAGCTAAACAGGGAGAAAAGGGATTAACGTCTACTCGACTCGAACTAGGTCATTTCGGGACTAACACGTGATTCAATATTATGATTTCAACATTTTCACGCGGCTGCCAGTGGGGATCTTTGGATGTAGGAAGACCCGGAGAAAATTCACGAGGCTAGACAGACGACCCACTCCTTTTCACGTACACGTCGAAATCGCCCCCCCCCCCCAACTACGCCATTTTGGCTAAAAGATAGACCTTATGAGTAATTTAACGCAAGCGTTCTGACCACTCCATACCCACTATGGTCTGAAAAGGGGTCAGTCAAACATTAAATTTCACCATCTCGGTACCCACAAATTGTAGTTCGTCTTTTATAGCATGGCTCTCTCTCTGTCTCTTTTTTGCCCCTTTGCGCGCCCCTTTTTGTTGATTTTTTGGTCAAGAATAAGCGAAGGGGGTTGGAATTAGTATTTTCTGCCAGGTTTGGGTAATATTCATGACTTTGAGGCGGAAGGATAACGGGGCTATCAGGTTGACTACGGTGATATGTACAGCAACTAGTTCTGAAAAGTTTGGTGGTCAACCTGATACAAATTTTAGTGCACAGATATGACCATTTGTTCCTCTTTCAGCCCAACGAAAATTTGGGGGATAGGTGGAAAAGAGGCTTGAATTAACATTGCAGTCACTGGGGAAATTAATCGTGATCTGAATCCACAACAAACACACATATTTGAAGTTATCTCCCTTTCAATACAGATCCGCACAAAGGAACATTCCATATGGCAGATTGATTCAACGAGATTTGGAAACGAACAAGTGCGTGAAGCCAAATATCAATATATTGAAACGATTTTGCGCTGGATTGATGCTTAAAATGTGTTAAAAGGAATGGGTTCGATTATATGGAACGGGCTACTAACAGATGCCTATTCACAGGCGCGATCACGCTACTGCCGGACACGGGGACTTTTGCCTGCTGCATTTCTGCCCTGGGCCGATTCGTCCCTCCTTAGACAACCTGGAGACTACGGGCTCCCCCGTTGGATCCATATTGATGCCTGGCTTAGCGCGGACACCTGATCGACATAGCACACCGGAGAGTAGGAATACCATTCTCAAACCGTCCTCCATACCAGGCCTCTAAGTAGCTAGATTACAGGAGTTCGGCGCAACTCCCAGCCGTTAAACATTAGTTATAACGCGCTGATAAACACAATTGTAACGGGTAAACGCGGACCCCGCGCTATGAATACTTTGAAGGTCTGTTAAAACGAGAGGTTTGGGAAATTTCCCCGCATAATGACATTGGGGACTTGCGGATTGGCCCTTGCGAGAGATCAATCAGGATACATTAATCCATTTACGTTAATTGTTCATTGACGAGGGTGTACATCAGTGTTTTGACAAGCAGCTAAAAAGAGAGAAATGAGGATTAACGTCTTCTCGACTCGAACTAGGTCATTTCGCGACTAACATGTGATTCAATATTATGATTTCAACATTTTCACGCGGCTGCCAGTGGGGATCTTTGGGTGTAGGAAGACCAGGGGAAAATTCACGAGGCTAGACAGACGACCCACTCCTTTTCACGTACACGTCGAAATCGACCCCCCCCCCCCCATTTTGGCTAAAAGATAGACCTTATGAGTAATTTAACGCAAACGTTCTGACCACTCCATACCCAGTATGGTCTGAAAAGGGGTCAGTCAAACATTAAATTTCACCATCTCGGTACCCACAAATTGTAGTTCGTCTTTTATAGCATGGCTCTCTCTCTGTCTCTTTTTTGCCCCTTTGCGCGCCCCTTTTTGTTGATTTTTTGGTCAAGAATAAGCGAAGGGGGTTGGAATTAGTATTTTCTGCCAGGTTTGGGTAATATTCATGACTTTGAGGCGGAAGGATAACGGGGCTATCAGGTTGACTACGGTGATATGTACAGCAACTAGTTCTGAAAAGTTTGGTGGTCAACCTGATACAAATTTTAGTGCACAGATATGACCATTTGTTCCTCTTTCAGCCCAACGAAAATTTGGGGGATAGGTGGAAAAGAGGCTTGAATTAACATTGCAGTCACTGGGGAAATTAATCGTGATCTGAATCCACAACAAACACACATATTTGAAGTTATCTCCCTTTCAATACAGATCCGCACAAAGGAACATTCCATATGGCAGATTGATTCAACGAGATTTGGAAACGAACAAGTGCGTGAAGCCAAATATCAATATATTGAAACGATTTTGCGCTGGATTGATGCTTAAAATGTGTTAAAAGGAATGGGTTCGATTATATGGAACGGGCTACTAACAGATGCCTATTCACAGGCGCGATCACGCTACTGCCGGACACGGGGACTTTTGCCTGCTGCATTTCTGCCCTGGGCCGATTCGTCCCTCCTTAGACAACCTGGAGACTACGGGCTCCCCCGTTGGATCCATATTGATGCCTGGCTTAGCGCGGACACCTGATCGACATAGCACACCGGAGAGTAGGAATACCATTCTCAAACCGTCCTCCATACCAGGCCTCTAAGTAGCTAGATTACAGGAGTTCGGCGCAACTCCCAGCCGTTAAACATTAGTTATAACGCGCTGATAAACACAATTGTAACGGGTAAACGCGGACCCCGCGCTATGAATACTTTGAAGGTCTGTTAAAACGAGAGGTTTGGGAAATTTCCCCGCATAATGACATTGGGGACTTGCGGATTGGCCCTTGCGAGAGATCAATCAGGATACATTAATCCATTTACGTTAATTGTTCATTGACGAGGGTGTACATCAGTGTTTTGACAAGCAGCTAAAAAGAGAGAAATGAGGATTAACGTCTTCTCGACTCGAACTAGGTCATTTCGCGACTAACATGTGATTCAATATTATGATTTCAACATTTTCACGCGGCTGCCAGTGGGGATCTTTGGGTGTAGGAAGACCAGGGGAAAATTCACGAGGCTAGACAGACGACCCACTCCTTTTCACGTACACGTCGAAATCGACCCCCCCCCCCCATTTTGGCTAAAAGATAGACCTTATGAGTAATTTAACGCAAACGTTCTGACCACTCCATACCCAGTATGGTCTGAAAAGGGGTCAGTCAAACATTAAATTTCACCATCTCGGTACCCACAAATTGTAGTTCGTCTTTTATAGCATGGCTCTCTCTCTGTCTCTTTTTTGCCCCTTTGCGCGCCCCTTTTTGTTGATTTTTTGGTCAAGAATAAGCGAAGGGGGTTGGAATTAGTATTTTCTGCCAGGTTTGGGTAATATTCATGACTTTGAGGCGGAAGGATAACGGGGTTATCAGGTTGACTACGGTGATATGTACGGCAACTTGTTCTGAAAAGTTTGGTGGTCAACCTGATACAAATTTTAGTGCACAGATATGACCATTTGTTCCTCTTTCAGCCCAACGAAGATTTGAGGGATAGGTGGAAAAGAGGCTTGAATTAAGAGGGAAATTAATCATGATCTGAATCCACAACAAACACACATATTTGAAGTTATCTCCCTTTCAATACAGATCCGCACAAAGGAACATTCCATATGGTAGATTGATTCAACGAGATTTGAAAACGAACAAGTGCGTGAAGCCAAATATCAATATATTGAAACGATTTTGCGCTGGATTGATGCTAAAAATGTGTTAAAAAGGAATGGGTTCGATTATATGGAACGGGCTACTAACAGGCGATCCCACTACTGCCGGACACGGGGACTTTTGCCTGCTGCATTTCTGCCCTGGGCCGATTCGTCCCTCCTTAGACAACCTGGAGACTACGGGCTCCCCCGTTGAATCCATATTGATGCCTGGCTTAGCGCGGACACCTAATCGACATAGCACACCGGAGAGCAGGAATCCCATTCTCAAACCGTCCTCCATACCAGGCCTCCCAGCCGTTAAACATTAGTTATAACGCGCTGATAAACAGAATTGTAACGGGTAAACGCGGACCCCGCGCTATGAATACTTTGCAGGTCTGTTAAAACGAGAGGTTTGGGAAGTTTCCCGGTAGTGTATAATCCGAAGATCGAAGATCGCAGACCTGTATAATCCGAAGATCGCAGACCTCAACTATAATCCGCAGACCCCCTATACTATATTCCACAGACCCCAACTATAATCCGCAGACCCCCTATACTATATTCCGCAGACCCCAACTATAATCCGCAGACCCCCTATACTATATTCCACAGACCCAACTATATTCCGCAGACCCCCTATACTATATTCCGCAGACCCCAACTATAATCCGCAGACCCCCTATACTATATTCCGCAGACCCCAACTATAATCCGCAGACCCCCTATACTATATTCCGCAGACCTCAACTATAATCCGCAGACCCCCTATACTATATTCCGCAGACCCCAACTATAATCCGCAGACCCCCTATACTATATTCCGCAGACCCCAACTATAATCCGCAGACCCCCTATACTAAATTCCGCAGACCCCAACTATAATCCGCAGACCCCCTATACTATATTCCGCAGACCCCCTTTAAAGCTTCAATTTTTTTAATTTTTCACGCTTTCAGAATTCCTAATACAATGTTACAGTAATTTGACTTTATGTCCAAAGCTTTGAATTCGATTGATCTTTGACTTCAAAGGACTGACTCGGCATTACTATAACGAAAATTTCATCAGATGGTTCATATATTGCCCTTATTTACTGGGCTATATAGAATATTAGCCCCTTTCACACACTCTGTCCATGTATTACATAAATTAAATGATATATTCTTCAGTTGTAAATTTGATTCTCTTGAGAGAGGGTTTACAATATTTCTTCTTATGTTTAGAATACCTGCCCGAATTTCTGTAAAGGAGGATAAGAATCTTAGTAAATTTTCAAATTTTAAATGGAAAGACATTTCAAATTTAGAAGAAATTGGGAGTGGTGCCTTTGGCACAGTGTTTAAAGCATCGCATGACGAGAACGTTGTTGTTGTAGACAAAATTATCGGGGAAGGCGAATTCTACAAAAGTCGAGTTTTAAAAGAGTGTTCTTTGTTGGTTTCCTTCTAGTTCCTTCATGAACTGTCTCTGAGCGAACGATGTCTCTCTAACAGTTCCTCACGGGCCTTATTATCAACTAGTATGAAAATAAAGCTTTACCCCATCTCGGTTCTAAGGCTATTTTAGATCCTTACCGTCTACTTTGCACCGTGAAACATATTTTTGATCACCAAAAGAAATCATTTCCTGACACAACCGAGACAAATTTATAATATACCAACACTATTTTCGTGTAGAATTCGATGTTAGAAAAAGACCGGTCTGCGCTGACGTCAGCAAACATGGCGGCCAGATTTGAACGATTTTGTTTATCTTTTTCTAACGTCGAATTCTACATGAAAATAGTGTTGAATTATTATAAATTTGTGTCGGTTGTGTCAGGAAATATTTTCTTTTGGCGATCAAAGAAGAATCCCGGTGCAAAGTAGACGGTAAGGATCTAAAATAGCCTTAGAACCGAGATGGAGAAAAGCCTTATTTTCATACTAGTTGATAATAAGGCCCGTGAGGAACTGTTAGCGAGACATCGTTCGCTCAGAGACAGTTCATAAGCGAGACATCGTTCGCTCAGAGACAGTTCATAAAGGAACTAGATTCCTTCAAACATCAGGTAGTGTATAATCCGAAGATCGAAGATCGCAGACCTGATGTTTGAAGGAATACAACAAAGAACACTCTTTTAAAACTCGACTTTTGTAGAATTCACCTTCCCCGATAATTTTGTTTACAACAACAACGTGCAACATTGTATTAGGAATTCTAAAAGTGTGAAAAATTAAAAAAATTGAAGCTTTAAAGGGGGTCTGCGGAATATAGTATAGGGGGTCTGCGGATTATAGTTGGGGTCTGCGGAATATAGTATAGGGGGTCTGCGGAATATAGTTGGGGTCTGCGGAATATAGTATAGGGGGTCTGCGGATTATAGTTGGGGTCTGCGGAATATAGTATAGGGGGTCTGCGGATTATAGTTGGGGTCTGCGGAATATAGTATAGGGGGTCTGCGGATTATAGTTGGGGTCTGCGGAATATAGTATAGGGGGTCTGCGGAATATAGTTGGGTCTGCGGAATATAGTATAGGGGGTCTGCGGATTATAGTTGGGGTCTGCGGAATATAGTATAGGGGGTCTGCGGATTATAGTTGGGGTCTGCGGAATATAGTATAGGGGGTCTGCGGATTATAGTTGAGGTCTGCGATCTTCGGATTATACAGGTCTGCGATCTTCGATCTTCGGATTATACACTACCCCTGGGATCCGATCTAAACCACGCCAGTTGACTCAATGACCAGCTTTATATAATACGGCGCTTGCATGCTAACCATTCAGCCATCCCCCCCCCCTCCAGCACAAGGAATATTAATTACTACTCCTTGCTCCAGTACCATCATCTTCAATAGAAGGCTTGATCTCGCCTTAACTACACACATTATATTCACGTAACACTGCATATTTCGGCACTAATAAGTTTGATTGGGCATAGGCCCAGTTTATGACCAATCAGTTTCCTTGGTCGTCGCGAATGTCAAGTCTCGCGCTTTCAAGCTAAAATGTATACCTGTGATAATGGAGTTCCAAATTAAGTTCAAAGTTCTTCCAATGTCAAGGTTTCCGTGGAGGTCGCGATGTCACAACCTCTGATTGGATGCTGCTGTTCACGTGTCTGCGGATAATAAAGCTATAATGTCGGGAATGGCAAAGTATTGAAGCAGCGGTTATGATAGTGTAAAACTCGCGGCCGGTGCTTCAGGAACATACAGTAGGGCTACCATAGACCCCAGCAATCAAATGTCCTAGCCTTATTTACTTCTCAGCGACTGTGACCAGAATTAGAGCTGGCTTTAAAGTAGCTAAGTCTCTAACTAAAATTCATTAAAAGTCTTCAACAATGAAAACGCGAATTATTTGTCAATTTAAATCAACATTGGTGATGTGGTCTTACCGGGAAAAGATGGTCTTCTGATATCCAACTTTAGGACAAAATATACATTTTACCATTGGTACACGAATCGTTTACCTTAATGCGTTTCAGCGCCCTTTGTAACAAGGGACTCAAAGAACAGGACGAGACATATTCCAGTCACATCAAACGGTGATGGCATATTCATATCTGAGAGCACGATCTATCACTCGGCAAATCTCGACAGATTCCGGTACCCTAAATCTAGACTCGGCTGTATGATGAATTCCGCCATTTTGGAACTATTTTAAAGGACCCGGATAAAAACATGGCTGGCCCCATAGAGATTATATCAACAAACTAAAAAATGGCTGCCCCCATAGAGATTGTATCTAGAAAAGACGCCATTTCGGGACTTATTTGTAAAAGCGGCACGTTTTTCTGTTGAAGTAAATCGGCAGTCGGCTAGCCGCATCGCAAATGTATGGTCGTAGGTACATATCACTTACTATCATACATCCGAGTCTAGATGTAGGTTACGGAGGGTACCGGAATCTGTCGAGGTTTGCCGAATGCACAATCTATGATACGATCTATGCTGAAAGCATTCACAATAAATGGTAAGCATTTGTTTCCATCCACCGGAGCCTGATGTGATGACGTCATATGTGGATTCTGCGTTAGGATAAGGGTTAGGCTTGGCCCAGGGTTAGGGTTAGGGCTAGTCCTGTCTACATCTCGAGACTTTGGCGAAATCTGCAGGCCACAACCCTTACCCTAACCCTTATCCTAACCCAGAATCCACATATGACGTCATCACACCAGGCTCCGGTGGATGGAAACAAATGCTTACCACAATAAATATTACATAACTGATATGAATTTAGAGTAAAAACGGAAGCGATTGAACGTAAACCAGTTTATATACATTCACATTACAATAGTATATGCGTTGCGACCCATTTGTGTCAATTTCTAGGTTCCAAATATTAGTGATTTAGCCTCTTAAATTCATTCAGGCTATCATATCAGAATCAGCCGGGGTTTGCCGAATGAATTAATTACAAACCTATCAGCATTAATATTCGCTTGGCCACTTCAGTAAGTGAAATTGGCGATATCGGGATGTTAGTGCATTATTGTAGCAATTGCAACATAGAGACATTTTGATCATTTTTATGGAAACTATGCGATGAACGCAATGATCTTTTATAGATCAGTGGATGATCCACGTCTCCAATTTTTTAATTGTTTGCAGAGTTGCGTCCCTTTGTCCAAACTTCCGGTTTACAGTCCTGGATAGAAAATAATTTTTGAGATTGTTCACGTTCTTGTTTTGTTTAAATAAATCACAAACAAATATGAAGATTTAGCCTACAGTAAGGACTATCAAGTAAGAAGCATCGATTATTTTGATTTTGAATTTATCATTACCGAACTTTGACGGATTGTGTGTGAGAGAGAAAGAAATGGGGGTTTAACTAGTTAAAATACTTTTAACGTTAAAGGAGCTAAATCGCTAACATTTGGGATCCAGAAATTGACAAAAGTGGGTCGAAACTCATATAATACTGTAATATGAATGTATATAAACTGATTCACATTAAATGCTTTCCGTTTTACTCCAATTTCAAATCAGTTATGTTCGGCGAAACAAGCCATTCAGTCTCAACCCAGTGCATTTTTTTTTAGCGCCTGGTTATTCCAGTCCACATATGCAGTGTGATACAGTGCAATGTGTCTAGCCTCGTCCCTCGAGTCTCTCAATAAAACTAGGACCGGAGCGCAATATGGTACACGATTCGTGTACCAATGTTAGAAAAATTATTTTATCTTAAATATCGGATATCAGAAGCTCAATGTTGATTTAAATTGACCAATAATTCGTCTTTTCGATGTCGAAGATTTTGGAGGATTTTGAGTTACGGACTTAGGTCCTTTAAACTGTGTTTAACGTTAAAATTGGTACAGTCTAAGACCCTTTACGCAAGTTCAAATAGGCTCAAACGCAATTGTCAACACATACTATTATAGTTTGGTAATTCTATGACAAATAGTGAAGTCTGGACCACAAAAATAGTTACTGAACAGTTTTTCTTTGTAGTTATGCGTTCTACATATGCATAGCGATGTATTTTGTATGACGTAATTACACAAGCGGCCATGATTCCCAATGACACTTCACGAGATAAATTTTCACGTAGCAGTTGGGTTTCATCAAATCATATAATTATGCGGTAAGGCTTCAAATGGAATTGATTTATTATATGTTAAGCTATGTGCAGTACTGTTTTGGGTCAGTTAATGTGTAAATTAAGGGAGCTATAGGCCAGAAACTTTTTTGTAGTCATTTCATTTGACTCAAAAACTTGCGCCAAGCAACTGTGTACAACAAACCACTACTGTCGTCTATAGTGGGCGGAAGACATCAGTAGTGGAACCATTTCTAGGGTTTAACGTGCACTCGACAATCGAACGGGACTAATAATATATTATAATTTACATGTATAGTTTAATTTTATTTCAATAATTCGCTTGCGTTTAGGGGTCTTTAGCAGTGTGAGGAAACAGGAGTACCCAGAGAAAACCCACGAGGTTGGACAAGCGACCCTACTCCTTGTCACATACAACTGGGGATTCGAACCACTCCAGTTGACTCAATGAGAGGCTTTATGATATTGATACTGCACGCACATGCTAACTATTTGCCCCCCCCCCCTATATGATATAAACAAATAAATAATAAATATAAAATACTCAAAGAATATATTGAAATTTGAAATACATGTACTGTAATATGTTCCCCAGTAGCCCCAGTTGACTGTACCTGAGTCGGTGCAGAATGATTTGACAACATGGATGATGTTAAACCCCATTTTATTTACTTTGTTTTTTTATTTTTATCAGATAGGAGTTAAAATGTCCGGCGATATAACAGGACCGTCTTCTTCTAGGAGGAAAGCTCTTAAAGTTGCCGTGGCAGCACTTTGCTCTGAAAATGGGTTTACATCATCAGATGATTCTGCTCTGGAAACTTTGACAGAATTATTACAAAGTTGTAAGTGTTAGCAGCCATTTTATTCAATAGATAGACAGAGAGAGAAAAATGGGATTTAACGTCCACTTGACACAAACAAGGCCATTTCAGGATTAACATGTTTTTAAAAATTTTATTTCAATATAGTGGTCTTTAGCAGTGGGAGGAAACTGGAGTACCCGGAGAAAACATAGGAGGCTGGGCAGGCGACCCTGCTCCTTGTCTTGACAAACAGGAATTCGAAACCACGCCAGTTGATTCAATGACAGGCTTTATGATACAGCAAGATAGATTGTTGAACTGATTAAATATCTTCCAATATCGTCCTCTAAATGGCTGAATGTATTGCTTTGAAATTTGGTAGGACTTAACCTCGTTTTCTATAGGGGCAGGGGTGCTACAGTCAATAACAAGGGCAGGGCTGGTATAGTATAGTCCCCGGGAATGGCTTGAGGGCTACAGTCACCAAGAAGGGCTAGGGTGCTACAGTCTACGGAAAGATTGGGGTGCTGCAGTCACCAAGAAGGACTGGGCTGCCACAGTCAGTGAGATGTGCGGGAATGCTTCAGTCCAACCAATAGTTTCCTGCCAAAGCTAAAGACCTCTACGAGCAAGCAAATATTTAAATAAAATTAAACAATATGCTAGTCCCGAACTGACTTGGTTTGTGTCCAGTGGAAGTAACACCCTATATCTCTCCCTGCTCTTTCTCTCCATTTCTCATCCCATTTAGGTACCAGTTATGATGATTTTGTATTTATGGTTAATATTTTTTTTAATGATTTTGTATTTATAGTGCTTTTGTGTTTTTACAGTGATTTTGTATCTTTAATGATTTTGTTTTTGTAATGATTTTTGTATTTATAATGATTTTGTTTTTATGATGATTCTGTGTTTGTATTTTTTTAGTTTTAAGTGAAGTTGGTAGAAGTGCTAGAGCTTATTGTGAATTATCGGGACGAACAGAAGCTATGGTCAGTGATGTTGCTATGGCTTTAGTTAACATGGGTAAGTACATGAAGCTATGGTTAGTGATGTTGCTATGGCTCTAGTGAGCATGGGTAAGTACATGAAGCTATGGTCAGTGATGTTGCTATGGCTTTAGTTAACATGGGTAAGTACATGAAGCTATGGTTAGTGATGTTGCTATGGCTTTAGTTAACCAGTTCGACGCGAATGACGAGATAACTCGCCGACACACGGATGATGAGTTAATTCGCGGAATTAACATATGAAATGTCTGGCTCCTCTTCTTCTGATTCCGACGACAGTATTGGTGACATTGATGACAATGTGGATGATAATTCGAGTGGAAGCTAATTTAAATTGGGTGAAATTGGCAACAGTTCGAGTACCGATAGTCCACGAAAGTGATTCTGACATTTACTGATGGCACAACACTGACATGCCTGACAATAACAATTCATTTGTTGCAATAAAATTTAAACACAGCTATTTACAATATATTGTTTTATTATGTTTTCTACAATTAGTGGTGCTTTTTATTCGAATACAATACCATAAACAGCCAAATTTTGACAATCAATTTAAAAGAGCTAATTTTGCCAAAAATAATCCCGCATGGGGGTATGGGCATGAAAAAAAAATTCGCGCGTCGAACTGGTTAACATGGATAAGTACATGTTGCCAGACCCATTTAGATGGGGGAGCATTGGTGGCTGAGAGAGTAAGACGTTTGCTAACTTACATGGAGGTCTTGTGTTCGATGGGCTAAGAAAGTTATTCTAGCATGTTTCCCCCTTGTCAGTCGTGCTGGACGGAGGGTCGGGCAAGGGACAATTTATAGTTGTTCGAGAAGGACAGACATTAAAGTTCTGTGTACCCAAGCTAAGGTCCTGTACATGTAAAATAACCTTTTACATGGTAAAATTACACTCATAGCACACTGCAAGGTGTATACACATCTTCATTAGCCAAGTTTATGCAAACTTTGGGGGGGGGGGGGCTCACGGTGGCCAAGTGGGTAAGAAGCTGGCTCGCTAGCCTGCAGGTCAGGTGTTCGATCCCTACATAGGCCAAGAAAGTTCACCCTGATTTTCCGACGTAGTCCCGCCTTGACAAGAACAGCTGTCTACTCCCTCTGATGGGACGATAACCTGAGGTCCTGTGTTCACATTTTCGTGCACATAAAAGATCCCTTGACGGTAGGAATTCTAGCAAAATTTCCCCGATACCACATGAGTTGGTGTGAATTTGCATTGGACAAGGCTTCATAAATATGTAACATAAGGACTTCATAATGAAAACAATGCATCTGTGAGAGACCATGCAGAACTAGAAACCTGATAACCATGATAACCATGTCTTTCACCAATTTACCAATCTACCATGGGTTCCATATCAGCCGTATATGCCGGTCGGGACTTACATCTCCTGAAAATGACCGGAACTGGATCAGACCTGTAGGTCATTTTGCACGCCGGAAAAATAGCATATTTTGTATCCACAAGTTAATATAATATTTTCTATTTGCTGCAGGTTTCAATATTGAATCAATTGCAGGCCATGCGAAAAGACCCAATAAATCAGTTTTTATACCACGTAAGTTGTATCTTTGTATTCTGTTTATTCGTTGGAGTAGCCACGGTGGTTCAGTGAGTACGACATTGGCTCGTTAACCAGAGGGTCTCGGGTTCGTTCATAGAAAGTTGCTCGGGATATTTAAACCATCGTCAGTTGTGCAGGAATAGGATGATAGACTAAGGCTCATCGCCGTGCACGTAAAAGAACCATTTGTACGCAAGTCTTCAAAAATAATAGAAGTCATAGCAAACTGTATGGTGTATGCTGTATGTTGCGTTACCTGGCAATCCTTGTCATCCATCCAGCTGGTGCGATCGTTGTGTTGGGTTACCTGGCAAGCCTTGTCATCCATCTGGCTGGTGAGATCGTAGTGTTATCTGGTAACCCATTTCATCCAAACAGCTTGTGAGATTGAATGTCATGTTACGTTTTATACGCCCAAATGAAATTGTGGTCGTGTATTCTCGTGTAATTTTCGTTGCCGCTGTCCGTCTGTCTATCCACAATTTATTTGTTGACACTCTACAGGTTACAATTTTTATCTGAATTTGACAAAACTTGAAATATTGGTCTATCTTCCAAAGATCTCGGTTCCTTTCAATATTGGCATGTATCGGACAATAACTTCATTGATTATTGCCCCTGATTGTACGAAAAATCATGTTTTTAGTTTGTGGACAATCTAAGGATCACAATTTTGATCTGATTTTGATGAAACTTGAGATGCATGTTTATCATCAAAGAACTTGGTTCCTGTCGGAATTCGAGCATATTGGGTTGTAACTTCCTGAATTATAGCCCCCGATTGTACGAAAACAGCGTTTTTAGCTTGCGGTTTCTCTAGAGGTCACAATTTTCATCAGATTTAAAAGAACATTTTAGTATATCACCATTGCACCCTAGGCCTATTGATGGTTGAGTTTAAATTTTGTAAAAATCAGACCAAAACTGTCGGACAAATGGCCACCCCTTCACATTTTTGTTTCTGATTTTAAAAACTGTTTAGGTATATCATCATTCCACTATAATGAATGTTGAATTGGAATTTCGGGAAAATCTAAATGAAACTGCTGACAAAATGGCCAATCTTTGTATGCAAATTGTGTATAAGTATGTAATTCAATGGTCACAATTGTTATCCAAGTTTGATGAAACTTAAAACATATCTTTATATTCCAAATATCTTAGTAAAAGGAAAAAGGGAATTATCGAAATAAAAATTGATCTTTACACAAGTCCCAAGTAACCTATTTTCTCTCTCTTTCCCTCTCTATCTCTTCTTCTCTCTTTCCCTTTCCCTCTCTATCTCTTCTTCTCTCTTTCCCTCTCTATCTCTTCTTCTCTCTTTCCCTCTCTATCTCTTCTTCTCTCTTTCCCTCTCTATCTCTTCTTCTCTCTTTCCCTCTCTATCTCTTCTTCTCTCACTCCCTCTCTATCTCTTCTTCTCTCACTCCCTGATTGATGGATTATTTTATGTTTTTCAGCTGCTCAGATGCCACAGCCAGTGATTCACAAAACATTACAAGCTGGAGAACGAAAAACCCATCCTTCGCATATCCCAGATCATCTTCCTCAGTTTCCTGATCCTCATACATATATCAGAACATTGGTAAGAACAGTTCCCCCATCCTTATACTTATATCAGAACATTGGTAAGAACGGTTCCCTGATCCTTATACTAGAACAGGCCTGGCAAACCCTGTGGCTTCCGAGCTGCATGTGGCTCTTTCCCTGGTATGATGTGGGTCTGTGCGGTAACATGTGAAAATGTGGCTCTTAGGATCTGACCGGTTGGCGACCCCTGTACTAGAACGTTATCTGATTCTTATACTCGAAAATTGGTAAGCCTGGTATTAGATCTCAGAACTTCTTGTTAACAGTTTGAATTGAAAGGAATGAATGAATGAAATGAATGAAATGGGGTTTAACGTCCTACGCTTAAGCACCTAACCTGGACTAATTGAAGACGGGCATACGCCACAGTGTGCAATGAGGGAAATTTTGCCCGGGCAGCGGCGCTACGGCCTACTCTTATATCGAATTCCAACTGCCAAGGGATCTTTTACGTGCACTCCAATTTGTACACGGGACCTCGGTTTTTCGTCCCATCCGAACGACTAGGCAGCTGTCCTTGTCAGGCCCTCCTTCTGCATCACTGACAAGGGGAAATCACGCCGGAAAATCGAGATGAACTTTCTCGGCCAATGCAGGGATCGAACATGAATTGAAAGGGATATATATTAGAATCTATGTGAGCAGCCAGTGCTCCTTTTCATTGACATATCCTTGTAATAAATCTCTGTTGTAGAAATCATTTTGTTTGATCTCTTTAATCAACAGTCACTCCTCTAATACAACCAGTGATCACTGTTTTAGTTACAAATTTAACAAAACATGGAGCTTTGAGTCAATTTTTTTTGGAGGAAATTTTACAAATGCTAGCAGTATCAATATACATCTTAGCATAAAATATTACTTGAAATTATAGACCAGGGGTCGGTTGCTCAAAACTAAGTTATTTTAACGATCCGTTAAACTCTAACGGACATATCTTGGTTACGTGTTGTTTATTTTTTCTTTTAGAAATATTAGCATAAATCTTTAGGGAAAATTTGCAGAACAGAATGTTCAGGGCCTTGATTTCCAGTAACAATCTTTCTCTCCGTTAAAGTTAACAGATCGTTAAAAGATAACGGAGCTTTGAGCAACCGGCCCCTGGAGTCCAGGGGGTAAACTCAGCTAGGTTAACCCCCTGGACTCCCGCACCAATAGTACTAACAAACAGATTTATTAGGAACTTTCAGATGTGACGAAAACTGTTGACAGCGTAAAAGATCCCTAGACAATTGGAATTCGATATAAGAGAATGGCTTAGCGCTGCTGTCAGGGCAAGATTTCCCTCATAGCACACTGTATGGTATAGGGCGTTCAACCTCATTTCATGTCATTTCTAATTATCTAAAAAAATTGAATAGTATTATTTTGCCAGAATTTAAAATTGTCTCCTTTTTATTTTAAGACGCATCAACAACCACTGAATGAATATCAGTTGATGAGAGAGAAAGCAGCGAGTCAGAAACGGGATGTTGAGAGAGCGTTAACACGATTTATAGCAAAAACAGGAAATACCCAGCATTTATTTAAAGATGATCCATCAGCATTTCCACGTAAGTTTTAAATATGACTAAACTGTCTTTTATTCGGCTCACAACCTACAGCTCTGATGTTAACACTTACATTTTTAATCAGGTCCCTCCTTGTACGTATATTTTGTAAAAGTATGTAATACCAAGGTTGTGGACCCTCTAAAAGTCACATTTTTTATCTGATTTTGATGAAACTTGAAATATATCTTTACAACCCAAAGATCTTGATTTATTTTGATATTTGCACATATCAGGTCGTAACTTCCTGAATTATGACCCTTGATTGTACGAAAAATCGCTTTTATTTTTAGCTCATTCTCTATCCACCCCTTGCAAAATGTAACTGCTGGTTAATAAAAATGTAGTTCCTATTTCATTTACCAATAAAATTCATGTATAGATTATGATTATGAAGTTAATCACACAAGCGATATCTGATGTACATGTACTGTATGACGGTATGTTATTAGGGCAAAAAATGTCCTGTGTATATCTTCTGTGATTGGCATTTAGTAATTGACCATAATATTATTAACACAAGGTACAAATTTATGTATGCACAATAACGGAGTTTAATACAATGAGGATACTTTGGTAGTTAATAAGTCTTTATTTTCTTTTTTAAAATTCAAGCATGTCATGCCCTCTCTTTGTAGAATAAAAGCATCTCATGTGACCCCTCTTTAAAATAAAAGCATGTCATGTGGCCCTTTTAAAAAATAAAAGCATGTCATGAAGCCCCTTTTAAAATAAAACCATGTCATGCGTCCCCTTTCTAAAATAAAAGCATGTTATGAAGCCCCTTTTTAAATAAAAGTATGTCATGCGGACCCTTTTTAAAATAAGAGCATATTATGCAGCCCCTTTTTATATAAAAGCATGTCATGCGGCCCCTTTGAAGTAACATGGGAATTATCTGAGATTCCGAATATGTTTTTTGGGGCCTAACATTTTATCGTAGATTAATCTGAAATGCTAGATCAGTAATCATACTTGTGTAATTTGTTTATTCCAGTGATCGCCATAGCACCATCACCGAGACCATATTTAAACGCTTTATTACCAAAAGACCAGGATCTAGATGCCCAAGAACCAGGAGAAACTTATTCAAGAGGCTCCAAGAAAAGGTCGGACAATAATTCTCAGGGTGACGTGAAAGACGGTGCTCAGTTGCAGGAATCGGCTGATCCTGATGCAATTGACAATCCTTATTTACGTCCTGTTAAGCTTCCTAAAAAACGCAAAAGATGAGATAATGATATTATAAAACATTGTTCGAGTTGTGGTGTAATGGGAATCTAGGCCTAGTCAACTTGATGTGCCTGAAGTACGATCGTGAAAAGCTTTCTTGGGTAATTTAAACATTAAACACTGGACTGGTTATGAGACAAATAACAAAGGTTTCAAGATGAAAGTATTTGTGAAATCTCGCTCGACCATTATGTCATCGATAATCAGCAAATTAAAACGAGTTTGTGCGACTAAATGAGGGGAACTGTCAATCAGTGTTTACAAACAAATCGTGATGTTAAGCTGTGAATAATAATAATAATGTGGGTATTTATAATGCGCTATATCCACAAACTAAGTTTATGCTCAAAGCGTGACACAATTACTATCCCAGTCTCTAGGATATAGGTGAAGCCTGATTACCTCCCTTTACCCCTGGATTCTTCATAGAGCCCCTAAATATGCTGCTTCAAGGAGCGCAACATTTTTTTGTCTTTTGGGGAGTACTAGAAGTATATGATCAGATTAAAGCGTATGTTCCGTATATATAAAGGGTAACAGTCATATATGTATGTGACATGTTTAACAATATGTCACATGCTCTGAAAACTGTTACAGCCTTTGTAAACTGGCACAACCTCTGAAAACTGTCTCGACCTCTGAAAACTGTTGCAGCCTCTGAAAACTGTTACAGCCTCTGGAAACAGGCACAATCTCTGAAAACTGCCACAGCATCTGAAAAATGTTGCAGCCTCTGGAAACTGGCACAGGCTCTGAAAACTGTCTCGACCTCTGAAAACTGTTACATCCTCTGGAAACTGTCACAACCTCTGAAAACTGTTGCAGCCTCTGGAAACTGTCACAACCTTTGAAAACTGTTACAGTCTCTGAAAACCGTTACAGCCTCTGGAAACTGGCACAACCTCTGATAACTGTTACAGCCTCTGGAAACTTGAACAAAAGAGTCTGTCAAAACAGATAAACTATGGAACATAGGCAACGATATTTGAGGATGTGTTTCCTTCTAGGCCTATATAAACTATGGAACACAGGCCATGATATTTGAGGATGTGTTTCCTTCTAGGCCTATATAAACTATGATATTTGAGGATGTGTTTCCTTCTAGGCCTATATAAACTATGGAACACAGGCCATGATATTTGAGGATGTGGTTTCTTCTAGGCCTATATAAACTATACATATTCATATTGATAAACACCAGTGATGGGATTTCGCCCGTATATTCCGGACATATCCGACGCTATTTTCCTAACATCCTAAATTGTCCGATCGGGAATATGCCCAATCGGACATCAAGACATGGTGGATAATATCCAAAATTGATATAGTGTGCTGAGTGTATAACTACCTCGCTACCCGATTATTGTTGATAATAGGTTGGATTGATTAGGTAATTAAATAACAATAAGAGTTATGCCCCTTTATTTTCGGAAAGAAAATTTTGAAATCCCATAACTGATATACACGATTGTGTTGATCCCTGAAGACATCAGAAAAAGAAAAGCCAGCATAAGCAGACAGTCGACAGTGGAAGGACACAACCTATTGAGCATGAGTGATAAAATTTAACAATGTATTTTTTGATTATGAAGAAAAAAGAACATAAATTTTATCTATTTTGACTGTATCTACATGTACATGTGGTGTATTTTTGATGGGTTTTTATCAGTGGGGGGGTGGGGGGGGGAGGTCACACTGCACCATGCATGTACAACTGGTGCGATTGACACCATATTATAAATAATATCAAGTATTAGGGGACCCTTCGGAACTAAATCACCCGGGACCCGGATAAACAATGGCTGCCCCCATGGCCATTGAGATTATATCAACAAACTAAAAAATGGCTGCCCCCATAGAGATTATATATAGAACAGACGCAATTTTGGGACTATTTTGTGAAAGCGGCACATTTTCCTGTTGAAGTAAATCGGTAGTTGACTAGCCGCATCGCAAATGTATGGTCGTAGGTACATATCAATTACTATCATACATCCGAGTCTAGATGTAGGTTACGGAGAGTACCGGAATCTGTCGAGGTTTGCCGAATGGTTGTGGTATAGATGTATAAATTTGAGCCGCGCCTTTGATTGTGTTTTGGTATGATGGGTGCTGAAGAGGTTGAGTTGATTTGATGCCTTTTTAACAAGAATTGCTCTCGACACACCAAGACCTGGTGGCGACCGTTCCCCGATATAAGAAGACATTTTCACGCTTTACAGAATAATTTGAATAAATGGTGTCAAGGAATTATATATTATCCTTTATTTAATAAATTGGTACTAGAACAGATCCTAATAGTAAGTGCAGGAGGACTGCACTACACGCAAAACAAAATATACAAGATAAACCTGCGGACAAGACAGAAAATAGACATTGTATCAAATCAAGTGAATAGATCCGGGGGCCAGCCCCAAGCGTCAAAGGCGCTGTACAGTCCTGGGCCTGTTTTGGTACAGGCTTCGCTAAAAAGACGTGACAAAATTAATGCGACCATAAAGGGAAGTATCACTACTCGACACAATTGGTAAACTTTATACAAGTATTTTAAATGGTGCACCATAAATAGAAATCTTGTTTGATAGGCATTTGGTAATTGAACATATTAACACAAGGTACAATTTTATGGATACACAATTACCGAGTTTAATACTAAGCGACGTTTCGACGAGGATACTCTCGTCTTTATCAGGCAAATGATACAAATATATGAGTTGTGGGCAAATATATACAGAATAAGCAACAAAGATAATAATCAAATGCAATTAAAGCTTAACACCTTTGATTAGGGGGGGGGGGGGGGGCGGCGCTACACAACGGAAATCTCTTACAGGGATTTAGAGGAGGTGAATGCTATTATTTATCAAAATCAGTGTATTAACACTATTAATGGAAAACCAATTAACCTGAGTTAAAGATAAACAAAAAATATAAAGAGAAATGTGTGGGTATAAGTGAATAAGAATGAGAGCTGATGCAGGTGTAAAGAAAAAAATATATGAATTAAAATGTTAAAATATATTACATGCACTTCAATGAACAGAAAATCCTGAAAGATATATATATATAAAAAAAAAATATTAGACTGTAAAAAATGGGGAATGGGCGTAAATATATTGATTCAATAAACTGAAAGTAGGTGATTGTGAAACATATCTCCAGGCTGTAACAAAACTGGTTAAGTAGGCTACTGAAAACGAAGATATGTAAAAATGTATAATTAGACTGTGAAAAATTGGATACTCGGTGTAAAAGAAACAAAAGTATAAGATTTAGTAAGCTGTAAGTCGTGAAGTATAACACCTATTATTAGAGTATCAACCTGGAAGAAAGTACCGTATTTCCTCTAATAAGCGCCGGGCCTCTAGTAAGCGCCGGGGGGTCAAGGGTAGTTGAGAAAATAAGCGCCGGGCCTCCAATAAGCGCCGGGTCTCTAATAGACATTAGATTGCTTTTGATCAAATGCCGTAATTCAAAAGATTCTCCGGCCCAATGTCCATGGTAAATGACGGCTTTACCCTAAATTCAATTTGCTATTAAAGATATAAGCGCCGAGCCTCCAAAGAGCGCCGGGCCTCTAATAAGCGCCGGGGGTCAAGGGGTGCTGAAAAAATAAGCGCCCGGGCGCCTATTAGAGGAAATATGGTACCCGTAAATGTATTATTTCTATGTATTAAGAGTCAAGAATTGTGAACTGTATTTTAGACTGTAATACTGGATAGGTACTGCAAATAAAGATATGTAAAGTAGATGTATATATAACTAGACTGTGAAACTGGATACGCACCGAATTGTGCTAATTCTGAAAGCTAGAAAATTATGAGAGAAGAACGCTATTATTAAACATAACTCTGGACGGGGGAAAACGTAAATGTATTCCTCGAATAAACTGAAACCAATAAATAGGAAATTTATCCTCAGACTGTAAAATTGGATTAAGTGCTGAAAGTCACGATGTGTAATAAGACTGAAACCGGATATGCACTGAAGTTGAAATAAGGTATTAGAATAAATGTATAAGTTGGTCAAAAGCCCTTGGTCTAAATAGTCTGACAATGACATCACAGTTTAACTTGGTCTTCATGCGTTTTATATTGATTGCCCCATGAAGTTTCCTGGTTTTCTTCTGATGATGATGTACTGCAAGGGTTCTGGTGGAAGCTCTTTTATTCGCACACCAAGTCGGCGCTTCGTTTCTCATACATAATTTTCGGTGCAGAGAGAGAGAGAGAAATGGGGTTTAACGTCAACTCGACACAAACTAGGTCATTTTGGGACTAACATATGGTTAAATTTTTTATTTCAATAATTCGCTTGCGCGTAGGCGTCTTTAGCAGTGGGAGGGAACCGGAGTGCCTGGAGAAAACCCACGAGGTTGAGAGCATGTAATCTGGTAATTACATCCTTTGGGCTAAATGAAAAGTTTATCTAAAATCAAGCGGGTTACAGACACGGTTATCGAACAATAGATCAAATTTTCAATCTCCAGGCATTAATACAGAAGTATCTTAATTAACCCTTTTTTTGTTCGACTTCTCTACAGCCTTTGACTGCATACAAAATAAAATATTGTAATGTCCTAATCAAAAATGGTATAAAAGGTAAACTACTAAATTTAGTTAAAGTAATGTATTCACAGTTATCTTCGTGTGCTCAATTAGACCAATTTAGTACTTCGGGTATGTTTAAATGGACCGTCAGGGGTGCATGTTAAGTCCCTTCTTATTTACCCTTTTTTCCTTATTAAAGGGACAATAACACTCTTGCTGGCTTGACAGGTCCAGAAAAAAAAATTAGCCTTATTCTAACTACAAGATGTTTAAGTGTCCTACCTGTTGTGTAAATTATCTATTACAACCTATCTTACTTGTCCACAGGGTTCGAAAATATGTTTAAATCCAAGTTGCATGTTGTTGAATTTTTCCAATTTTTAAAATTAGGTGTGTTAAGATAAAATTTGTATCATTTTTTAATTGAAATATTGTAAAATAGTACAAATTGTTGACCAGAATAAAGACTGGAAGATATTAATCAGTTACAACAAGAGTGGTATTGGGGCTTTAAGATAAAACTGCTGCAGGAATAAGAAAATTGTAAAGGAGTGTTTATTAAACCCGTTTGTGATATTATTTGTTCACTTTCATACGCAGATGACATTTCTGATATTTCAGATACGATATTAGGTCTACAAAAACAAATTGATCGTATTGCTGAATCTTTTTCTTGTTACTTCTCAGACAAGATAAATTAAATACATCTCAAAACCAAACATCTGGTATTGTTGAAAAAAAAAGCAGCCCCAACAATTTCATTGTCCCGGTTTGAAACGGTAACAACATGTTAAATCAAAAAGGTAGTATTTGTCCAGTTCATCTGCATCGTGTGCTCTAGATCCACTACCAACCCAACTTGCTAAACAGTGTATCGGGGGCGGGGGGGTGGCCTAGTGGTCTAGAGTGCCGCGCTTCGACCTCTAGCTGGCCGGTCACCTCTGGCTTCCGGCTGTGGTTTCGAGCCCTGGTATGAGCGTATGTGGCATGGAGATAGGGACGCCTTCTCAACCTCGTGGGTTTCCTCCGGGCACTCCGGTTTCCTCCCACTGCTAAAAACCCCTAGGCACAAGCGAATTATTGAAATAAAATTAAACCGTGTTAGTCCCTAAATGACCCAGTTGTGTTGAGTGGACGTTAAACCCCATCTCTCTCCCTCTCTCTTAAACAGTGTATCCATGAATTATGTCCAGTTCAGCCCATATTATTAACACGTCTCTTAAAAACGGATGCTTTCCTGACAACTTAAAGGCCCAACAACACTCTTGTTGTAACTGAATAATATGTCCCAATCATTATTCTGGTCAACAAATTGTACTATTTTACAATATTCCAATTAATAAATGATACAAATTTCATCTTAACACACCTAATTTTAAAAAATGGAAAAATTCAACTACATGCCGTAACATGGTTTGAAAAGCCTTACGTAAGCACTTTCAAATGCAACTTGGATTTAAACATATTTTCGAACCCTCTGGACAAGTAAGAAAGGTTGTAATGTATAATTTACACAACAGGTAGGACACTTAAACATCTTGTAGTTAGAATAAGGCTATTTTTTTCTGGACCTGTCAAGCCAGCAAGAGTGTTAGTGTCCCTTTAAACATCTAGTAGTTAGAATGAGGCTATTTTTTCTGGACCTGTCAAGCCAGCCAGAGTATTTTTGTCCCTTTAAATCAACTTTAGTTTTTCCTTTGATCAAGAAAGAGAGAGAGGGAGAGAGAGAGGGAGAAAAATGGGGTTTAACGTCCACTCAACACAACTAGTTCATTTCGGGACTAACACATGGTTTAATTTTATTTCAATAATTCGCTTGCGCGTAGGGGTCTTTAGCAGTTGGAGGAAACCGGAGTACCCGGGGGAAACCCACGAGGTTGAGAAGGCGCCCCTATCTCCATGCCACCCCTTTGATCAAGAAGTGTAACCTCGAAGCTTATGTGCTGCTTAAAAACTATAGACCTGTATCCAACTTGTCATTTGTTTCTAAATTAATTGAGAAAATCGTTTCCACACACTTTTTAGATTAACAATTTAAATGAACCTTTTCAATCAGCATATTATATAGAACTCACCACAGTACCGCTACAGTCCTGTTTCGAGTCTGTAATGACATTCTGTGTAAATTAGATAGTAAAAACGCTGTTGTGTTGATTCTTTTAGACCTTACTGGTGCGTTATAATAATAATAATCGCGTCATTTTACAAGGGTAGCAAATTAAGCCTGAGGCTTGTTTCCAATTTGGTCCTTGGCACAGATCGGGCGAATGATTTCGATCATTACTGTAGGAAGAAACCGAAGAACTCGGGGGAAACCTGCTTGATCGGACGGGATACCGAATATCCCTCTCACTTACAACGTTGACACCATTGATCAGAATGTGTTACTGAAAAGACTTTAAAGGTGGTTTCAAATTCAAGGATATGCAGTTGGTTGGTTCGTGTCATACCTAATGACAGAAAACAGCAAGTTAGTTAATCTACTGTAACAGTTTGGAGTGCCACGCGGGTAGTTATTAGGCCCATAACCTGGACTGTCAATGTTATGCCGACGATACACAACTATATTTAGCTACCAAACCAGACTCTCAATCAAGTGATATTTCCAATCTTGAAAACTATGTCTTTATCACTACAAGATGGATAACAAACAATTTCCTGAAACTAAATGACGATAAAACTGAAGCGCTTATTATTGAATCAAATCAAAAAACTAGTAAAATAGTCAATGGATGAAAATCAGGTAGGTAGGGGGGGGGGGGGCGGCTGAATGGTTTGCGTGCGCTCGCTGTATCATAAAGCCCGTCATTGAGTCAACTGGCGTGGTTTCGAATCCTCGATAGTACGTGGCAATGAGTAGGGTCGCCTGTTCAACCCCCAACTGCTAAAGACCCTTACGCGCAAGCGAATTATTGAAATACAATCAAACCATATGCTAGTCCCGAAATGACCTACTTTGTGTCGAGTGGACGTTAATCCCTATTTTCTATTTTCTCTCTCTCCCTGAAACCTGTAAAATGCCTGTGAATACCCTTGTTACATCTCGTTTGGACTACTGTAATTCTTTGTTAGTAAACGTCCCGCAAATAAGTTGTCCCCCTCCCAAAAATTCAGAATAAAACAGCACTTCTTGGGTCCTAGGGTGTTTATCGACATTGTAACATGCTTTTTTTAGGAGTTGGTTCTTTATCTCCTAAATAAGGATTCGTCATATTATGTGGGTTAACGAGTCACAGGGAGTGTTTATCGTCATTGTAACATGCTTTTTTTGGAATTTAAAATGCCTAATAGACAGTGATTACTGAAAACCAAGATTTACCCTTGGAGCGTGTTACAGTAGAAATTAACCCCTCCCAAAGTAATTTGTTTATGACCCTGAGCATGCTTGTTGTAGATAACATCTAGTAGGTTAATAATCGTGGATATTCAAGCATAAATATTGACTCAACTGAAGGGTACACGTTTTTGTTTTATGACTATTTTATAGTTTTTATCAGATAATATCATCTTTCTTCTTTAGAATTTTATTGCTCGCCCCTTTTTTTTTTTTTTTGCATTTCTTATAAAAACCCGTTTGTCCCAAGATTAGAGAATTCAATCTTCAAGCATTTCAGCCTAGGAGAGACAGAGAGACAGTCGAGGAATGAAATTCCCAGCAATGAAGTTAAATATTACTTGGGGTTTAGTTCTCGTAGGTCTGGTTGCCATGTAAGTAGAATATAAAGCTATACATACACTGTACGTGTTCGATCCATGGTTTAGCCGACAAAGTTCGTCCGGTGTGACGACCCTTTGTCAATGGTCTTCTTTTAAGGGGGGGGGGGCAAAGAACAATATTGGAAAACAAGGAACAACGAACTAGTGTGTTACGTAATTTATCATGTACGTGCTCGATCCATGGTTTAGCCGACAAAGTTAGTCCGATGTGACGCCCCTTTGTCAATGGTCTTTTTTTAGGGGGGGGGGGGGCAAAGAACAATATTGGAAAACAAGGAACAACGAACTAGTGTGTTACGTTATTTATCATGTACGTGCTCGATCCATGGTTTAGTCGACAAAGTTCGTCCGGTGTGACGCCCCTTTGTCAATGTTTCTTTTTTGGGTGGTGGGGGTGGGGGGCAAAGAACAATATTGGAAAACAAGGAACAACGAACTAGTGTGTTACGTTATTTATCATGTACGTGCTCGACCTATGGTTTAGCCGACAAAGTTCGTCCGATGTGACGACCCTTTGTCAATGTTTTTTTTTTGGGGGGGTGGGGGGTGGACAGAGAACAATATTGGAAAACAAGAAACAACGAACTAGTGTGTTGTTCGTTATTTATCAGCTATGAGATTAGTACCTTTTATAGAGAATATGCCTAAGTGTCTTTTTAATAAGCCTAATAGACATGGCAAGGTTTGGGGGCGTTTGGAAAAGTGGACCATGAAAATTTTATAAATGTTTTCTTTTTATTTTGATTGATCAATAATAGTTTATGATAAACGTGGGGAAAATATATTCTACAAAATGTTATTCTGTTGTATTTTTCACCACAAGAGTTCCATAATATATTGAACTTAGAATAAAAACAGCATTTTTGTCTATCAAATATTTCTACTCAGAAGTCCTATATGCCTGTGTGGTATGACATTCCACAAGATTTTCGACTTGATAGAATGTTTTGTGGTGTTTTTTACCACAAGAGTTCCACAATTTTTCCCAAACTTCTTCTCAGACTACTGTACTCCTGTGTGGTACCACATTCCACAAGATTTTTGACTTAGAATAATTTTGATAAAGCGTATCAAAATTATTCGAAGTCGAAAATCTTGTGAAACGTGGTACCACACAAGCATACAGGAGGTCTGAGAAGACTCTATTCCCAAGTCTAATATCTTGTGGAACTCTTGTGGTGAAAAACTACCACTGTATCAAAATTGTTCTAAGTATCTTGTGGAACGTGGTACCACACAAGCATATAGGAGGTCTGAGAAGAATTTATTCCTAAGTCTAATAATTGTGGAATTCTTGTGGTGAAAATCTACCACTGTATCAAAATTGTTCTAAGTATCTTGTGGAACTCTTGGGGTAAAATACACCACAGACCTAAAACACTGTATCAGAATTATTCTAAGTCTAAAATCTTGTGGAACGTGGTACCACACAGGCATATTGGAGGTCTCTGTATAAAGGGCAGTGTATATATACAGAGGGAGGGAGGGAGAAATGGGGTTTAACGTCCACTCGACACAAACTAGTCATTTCAGGACTAACTTATGGTTTATTTTATTTCAATAATTCGCTTGTGTGTGGGGGTCTTTAGCAGTGGGAGGAAACTGGAGGACCCGGGGACAACCCCTGAGGTTTGACAGCCGACCTTACTCCTTGCCACGTGCAACCGGGGATTCGAAACCACGCCAGTTGACTAAATAACAGGCTTTGTGATACAGCGCGCGCACGCTAACCATTCAGCCCCCCCCCCCCCGATATACCAAGGACATTGTCTCTATATAAAGGTCTGTATGTTTTAAGGAAAGTGTCTCTATAAAGATGCGGTCTCTATATAAAGGGCTGTATGTTTTAAAGATGCGGTCTCTATATAAAGGGCTGTATGTTTTAAAGATGCGGTCTCTATATAAAGGGCTGTATGTTTTAAAGATGCGGTCTCTATATAAAGGGCTGTATGTTTTAAAGATGCGGTCTCTATATAAAGGGCTGTATGTTTTAAAGATGCGGTCACTATATAAAGGGCTGTATGTTTTAAAGATGCGGTCTCTATATAAAGGGCTGTATGTTTTAAAGATGCTGTCACTATATAAAGAGCTGTATGTTTTAAAGATGCGGTCTCTATATAAAGGGCTGTATGTTTTAAAGATGCGGTCTCTATATAAAGGGCTGTATGTTTTAAAGATGCGGTCACTATATAAAGGGCTGTATGTTTTAAAGATGCGGTCACTATATAAAGGGCTGTATGTTTTAAAGATGCGGTCTCTATATAAAGGGCTGTATGTTTTAAAGATGTGGTCTCTATATAAAGGGCTGTATGTTTTCAAGATGCGGTCTCTATATAAAGGGCTGTATGTTTTAAAGATTCAGTCTCTATATAAAGGGTTGTGTGTTTTAATACAAGTGTCTGTATTAAGGGTTGTATGTTTTAAAGGGACAATAACACTCTTGTTGGCTTGACAGATCCAGACAAAAAATAGCCTTATTCTAACTACTTGATGTTTAAGTGTCATATCTACGTAAAATTGGAAAAATTCAACTACATGATTTGAAAAACTTTACGTAAACACTTTCAAATGCAACTTGGATTTAAACATATTTTCGAACCCTCTGGACAAGTAAAATAGCATGTAATGGATAATTTACACAACAGGTAGGACACTTAAACATCTAGTACTTAGAATAAGGCTAAGTTTTTATTCTAGACCTGTCAAGCCAACAAGAGGGGTATTGTCCCTTTAAAGGACAATATTGGTGCCAGTCATTATCAAATATATGATAGAGCTGGTTAAACACATTCAACTACAGGGATACGTGCGAACTAAACTTATTAAAACCTTTAAGAAGTTTTATGGTCGTCATATTGACTTGATTGGTAAATATAACGTGTCTCTCTCTACTATTATACTAGACATTTTTAATTGACGGGTATACTATATCCCTGATAATATAGGTCTACTTCATTGTTAACACTGTTCATCACGTGCATTTCGCATACCTATAGTTCATTGGCCAATCACGATATTTTACCAAGATTTCGCCTAATAGATTGGATGCAGCTATGACGGGTGTGGCGCGCCAGGCAGGGTAAGCTTACTCTTCCGGACACCTGTTACCACCGTTTGTCGTGTATTTTGTACACGGTGAACAGTCCATATTCTGATTACACTGTTTTACCAGATTTCACTATTTTGCCTATACCGTTTTTTTAGGACCTCGAATTTTGTCTAATGGTTTGGATTGTTCATACTTGGTTTTATTTTATTTATACAGAGATCATTGCTACGATAGCTGAGTAATACACGTTTCCCGGATTGGCAGTGACGTACGCCAAAGGAAAACACAAGTGACGACTCTATGACTGAAGCGACGAGTGATAATAGATACACGGCCGAATTTCTGCTCACTAATAATTTCTTAGAAGACCAAAAGTTGTTATATGGGACTGACAATTCAATAAAGTAATTGAATGTCATTAGATAAGAGAACACGAGAAAAATAGAAATAGTCCGTACATTCCCTTGTTTATATTCATTCTATACCTTATAAAAACATGGAAATATCTAGTGGCAGTCAATTCTTTTTATGCATTGTCAGACATCCCTTCAGTCTCACACAACAACTTTTGGTCTTCGAAGAAATTATTAGTGGGCAGAAATTCGGTCGCGTATCTATTATCACTCATCGCCTCCACATAACGGAGAGAGAGAGAGGGAGAACTGAGGTTTAACGTCCACCCAACACAACCGGAGTGCCCGGAGGAAACCCTACGAGGTTGAGAAGGCGCCCCTATCTCCCTGCCACATACGCTCACACCAGGGCTCGAAACCACAGCCGCAAGCCAGGGGTGGCCGTCCAGCTAGAGGTCGAAGCGCGACACTCTAGACCACTAGGCCATCCCACCCCCTCCTCATAAACATAGAGTATGTTTCAGGGATAATATCAATCTCGAACCAGAAAAAAAATTCTCTGGTGACACTGGATAGCCATTTTCCCGGAAGGGACGAATCACACGACTGTCACGTGACACGTATTTATTTTAAGTGTCTGGATGACCGAATGATCACTTAAAAATATACACACGCGTAGAAAAATAGATCTTTACGAAAACTTAATTTTTTACATTTAGGATCCCCTTTGCCCCTTTGTTCTGTCAGCGAGTTGACTTTGACTCAAGAATCATTTCACAACGAACAAAACGACTATCCGACATCTTGTTTTCGAGAAAAAGACCCCAAAAAGATTGACCAATCAGAGGTCAGAATGGGCGGGGCTTACCTGTAAAAAATTTTGAAGATAATGGACGGTCTTTGGCCCCAGAGGCCACCGGCCCCGCGGCTGACTCTGGGAACGAGATTGGAATAATATCTCTACATTCTAGTTATTTTTTGTTTTTGTTTTTTTTACAGATTGACCTGTCAAAGAGGTGAGTAGTCTCTGGATCATAATATTGTTCAAGACGAAAAACTGAGGTCCCGTGTGTACGTTGGCTTATACGTAAAATAACTCCCTGGCCGTTTCGGCAAACCTCGACAGATTCCGGTACCCTCGGTAACCCTACACCAAGACTCGGATGTATGACAGTAAGTTATATGTATCTACGACCATACATCTGCGATGCGGCTATTGGACTACCGATTAACTTTAACAGGAAAACGTGCCGCTTTTTAAAAAAAAGTCCCAAAATGGCAGCCATTTTTTTAGTTTGTTGATATAATCACCATGGGGGCAGCTATTTTTTTTATCCGGGTCCTTTAAAACAGTTCCAAAATGGCGGAATTCGTCATACATCCGAGTCTAGATGTAGGGTACCGGAATCTGTCGAGATTTGCCGAGTGCCCCTGGCCGCTGGAATTAGAAATAAGAGTAAGCCGCTCCGCCAAACTTTATGGCGTATGCCCGTCCTGATTAGCCCATTTGATTCAGAAATGTAGGACGTTAAACCCTATTTCATTTCATATGTTTATTACAGCCCAATCAGTGATCACTGGGGGAGCAACATGTGACGACAGAATGGCTTTCTATGCTGATGGCGTCCGCTATTCACGCATTTTAAGAGATAACAGGTGGAGAAGAGCGTCACCTATCAGTATTCCTGATGAAACCCAAGTTGTTGCCATTAGCTGTGTGAATCTCCGGGGAGTTGGTGGCATCCAGATGGCATTGGATGACGGTACTAAAACAGACGAGACGTGGAAATGTTCTGCTACATTCGAAGATAATTGGAATCAAGTAGGGTAAGTCTGATTTAAAACACAAGTCGGATGGGTCCAACTTAAAGGACAATATTGGTGCCAGTCAAAATCACATATGTGATAGAGCGGGTTAAACACATTCCAAATATACTTTTAACGCAGAGAGCAATGCTACGATAGCTGAGTATTACACGCTACCGGAATCGGCAGTGACGTAACGACAGTGAAAACACGAGCGACAGCTCTATATAAATAACTGAAGCGGTGAGCGATAACAGACACACGGCTAAATTTCTGCTCACTAATAATTCCTTCGAAGACCAACAGTTGTTATATGGGACTGTTAGAGGATATCTGACAATTCAATAAAGTAATTCAATGCCATTAGATAAGAGAACACGAGAAAAATAGAAATAGTCTGCACATTCCCTTGATTATATCCACTCTATGCCTTATAAAACATGGTAATACACGGACTTTTTTCTGTTGTTCTTTCGTATTCTCTTATCTAATGACATTCAATTGCTTTATTGAATTGTCAGATATCCTCTTACAGTCCCATATAACAACTGTTGGTCTTCGAAGGAATTATTAGTGAGCAGAAATTTAGCTGTGTGTCTGTTATCGCTCGCCGCTTCAGTCATTTATATAGAGCTGTCGCTCGTGTTTTCACTGTCGTTACTCAGCTATCGTAGCATTGCTCTCTGCGTTAAAAGTATATTGGGAATGTGTTTAACCAAGTTGAGTGAGTCCAAATTAAAAGTTGGATGAGTTAAACTTACAACCAAAGCCGGGTTAGCTCGGTTTACCTTTGGCATTGAGATCTTGTCGCGTCTTGCCCGAGCGGCAGGGAATCCAACCAAAGGGGCTCGTCGCCTGTCCATATATATACGATCCAAGGTGAAACAAAAATCCGCTGAGTTCAACGTGAACATAGCCTATGGCATGGCTTCTTCCTTAGCTCAATGTTTAGCTTTCGACTTTCCGTGGGAGAGATAGGTGGTGTAGGACTTCCTTAAGTAGAGCCCGGCTTGGAATAAAGTGGGACCCATTATATAGGTTTGGTGTTCACATTTGTGTACACGTAAAATATCCCTGGCATTTATGCTTCATTGGTCGGATAGCCGTGGCGATAGAGAGGCGGCTTCTCACCAATGCATCGAGGGTTCAATCCCAGCTCAGGGCAAGAACTTTATCGTTGTAAGAACTTTATCGGTCTCTCGTCCGACCAGGCAGGTTTCCCCCGAGTTCTTCGGTTTCTTCCTGCAGTAATGATCGAAATCATCCGCACGATCTGTGCCTAGGGCCAAATTGGAAACAAGCATCAGGCTTAATTTGCTACCCTTGTAAAATGACGAGATTATTATTATTATTATTAATATTATTATTATTCTTCACCCGGTTGGTCGGTGGCAGGTAGCGGAGCTGTCGTGGTTAGACAAATCTAATCCACACGAATTCCATGAACTTTCTAGAGGCAAAAATAGGAGATACATCTTCTCTCTTCTAGATTTAATGACGCTGCCTGGGCAAATGCCATGGTACCTAGTTACACGAAAAACAGACCAGCATCTCTGAGAGGTAGAGCTGATTGGATTTGGACAAGTGGGTATGGCCAAGGAGAGGATACAACCGTCTATTGTAGAAAGGTTATCAAAAGTAAGTAAATGACCGGAAGTTGTAATTGGTATTGTAGAAAGGTTATTAAAAGTAAGCACAGACCGGAAGTTGTGAAAGGTATTGTACAAAAGTGGTTAAAAGTAATTACACGACCGGAAGCTGTAATATGTATTGTACAAAAGTTATTAGAAGTAAATACACGACCGGAAGTTGTGAAAGGTATTGTACAAAAGTTGTTAGAAATAAGAACACGACCGGAAGTTGTAATATGTATTGTACAAAAGTTATTAGATGTACCGGGTATTTATTGTTGAAGATTATCAGAAGTTCATATGCACGACCGGAAGTGAACACACGACCGGAAGTTGTATCGGGTACATTATTATTTTCATTCATTGAAATGACACAACTAGGTCATTTCGGGACTAACATATGGTTTAATTTTAATTCAATAGTTAGCTTGCGCGTAGGGGTAATTAGCAGTGGGAGGAAACTGGAGTGCCCGGAGGAAACCCACGAGGTTGAAATAACATGACAAATTGTTTCAACTTCAATTATATGTAGAGACCGGAGATTACCTTTCTCTTTTGAAATCCTTTAACGTTCATTTTCCGTGTTTACATTGTTATGAATAATCCTGAAATCCAGTATGTTTATATTATTATTACTTTTTTTTCCAAAATCTCACACTTGTTGGTTAGTTCTTGAACTAACATAAATTCCCAACGTATCGTCTTACATTAAACTTATAACACAATACGGACACGGAGAGTCCCGAGTTGGGAATTCCTGAAAACTTTCTCTGGACGAAATGGGAAATCCCTGGTTAGCCATCAAGCACCTTACTGATTGAACCACCCTTCAAATCGACCCGTTCTGATTGAGACACCCTTGATGCGAAGTAACAAATAAAACAACATCGTAATCACATAACCAACAAAATAAAGTTTAACTTGACCCAGATTAGGTCATTTTTTGACTCGGTGATCAATTGTATTCAGTACTTAGCTTCTATATAGGATTCTTTGGTGGGCGTAGGTCACTTGAGAAACCGCCGGAGAACCCGGACGGAGAACCCGTAGAAAACCAGATCCTACTATGTTTGCAAGTTTGGGACCAATGCCACAGCACGACACCTAATAACAGAACTTATGATATAAAGCGCATAAGTTTACCACAGGCCCGTAGCCAGGAAGTTGTTTTTGGGGGGCAAAGATGTTTTCGGGAGGGCCAACTAGCATGGGCATCTGCATGAATTTTGCGGTAAAGGCCAATTTTCTTGTGAAATTGGGGGGGGGGGGGGCAAGACTCAGTATTGGGAGGACAGTTGCCCCCCCCCGTGCCACCCCCTGGCTACGGGCCTGCACCCCCTCCCCACCCGGCAACCCGGCACAGCAAAACGACACACATCCGACAGTAGGTGTTAGCGTAAAGAGTAGCAATGACATCATCATCTCGAGTAATTTGGTATTGATCATAGAATTCAAATATTTTATTCCAGACCCAGTTGGGGAGGGGGGGGGATGAATGGTTAGCGTGCGCGCGCTGTATTATAAAGCCTATCATTGAGTAAACTGGCGTGGTTTCGAATCCCCGGTTGTACGTGACTAGAAAAGGGGTCGCCTGTCCAACCTCAGGGGTTTTTTCTCCTGGTCCTCCGGTTTCCTCCAACTGCTAAAGACCCCTACGCGCAAGCGAATTTTTGAAACGAAATTTTAAAAAAAGCATGTTGGTCCCGAAATGACCTGGTTTGTGTCGAGTGGGCGTTACCCCCTCTCTCTCTCTCTCTCTCTCTGTTGATATTGATCATAGCATTTTAATGTCTGTTTACAGATCCATGTGCTCTCGATGTAGTTAAATATTACGAGTATCCATTCGACGGCACGAAATTTTACCAATGTGATAACAGAGTTGCCAAGCTGCGTGACTGTCCAGTCGGTACAGTGTGGGTTCAAGAAGACCTTACTTGTGATCTTGCCAGCACCTCTCTAGGCTGTGAACCAGACGTCGGATGCACCATGGGATGGCCTCACACAGCTGACCCGGACGATTGTACTCGATTCTATTATTGTGTTAACGGAGCACGATGTGGAGATCCGGTGGCTTGTGCAAGTGGTACGGCTTTTAACCCAGCTATTTCTGTCTGTGATCATATCGACAACCTTCCAGATTGTCCATTAAACTGATACTGTTTAATCAAGCAAGGACAACGAGAATGAATTCAAATATACCAATTATTAAAGCCCCAATACCACTCTTGTTGTAACTGAATAATATGTTCCAATCTTTATTCTGGTCAACAAATTGTACTATTTTACAATATTCCAATTAAAAAAATGATACAAATTTCATCTTAACACACCTAATTTCAAAAATTGGAAAAATTCAACTACATGCCGTAACATGGTTTAAAAAGCCTTACGTAAGCACTTTCAAATGCAACTTGGATTTAAGCATATTTTCGAACCCTCTAGACAAGTAAGATAGGTTGTAATGGATAATTTACACAACAGGTAGAACACTTAAACATCTTGTAGTTAGAATAAGTCTAAAAAAAAATTCTGGACCTGTCAAGCCAGCAAGAGTGTTATTGTCCCTTTAAATTTAGGTTTTCATAGTTTCATTTTTAATCCAATCTAATCAAAATACCGATCTATATTTCGTTTTTATACGCCCACATTTTCATGATTCTTTTCTATATTTGCGCATATCAAATTGTAACTTAATGAATTATGGCCTTTGATGTAGGAAAAATCACTTATGGTATTGCTTCTTCTCTATCTATCTCTCGAAAATGTGGGCGTATCCTGTCTGGCAGTGCTTGCTTACTATATTTTATACTTTCGATGGCCTCGCGACACCTAGAGTGTAGCAATCTCCCAAACAGAGTTGTCTTCCCTTGCAGTCAACACTAATGCTGGATAGCGAGACTTGTGTGGAGAATGAGAGTGTAGTAGAGACAAGTAAAACGAAATTTTGAACTATAAAAAACGAAACGAAATTGGATCTGTGTTTTAATGAGATTGTGTTTAATCTTTTTCGGTCTAATATAAATTTGTTCTGTCACCATTGTTCTAAGATAAATAAAAATCAGCGTCAATGTTGTCTCGTTCTTGTTGACTCCAATAGGCGCCACAGGGGCTCAGTTAGTAAGGGAGATCGAGAGGGTGTTTAACGTCCACTCAACACAACTAGGTCATTTCAGGACTAACATATAGTTTTAATTTTATTTCAATAATTCGCTTGGACGTAGGGGTCTTTAGCAGTGGGAGGAAACCGGAGTGCCCGTCGGAAACCTACGAGGTTGAGAAGGCGCCCCTATCTCCAAACCACATACGCTCACACCAGGGCTCGAAACCACAGCCGCAAGCCAGAGGTGACCGGCCAGCTAGAGGTCGAAGCGCAACACTCTAGACCACTAGGCAATCCAAACCCCCCTCAGTGAGATGTTGGCTCGCAAACCTGGGGGTCCTCGTGTTTGACCCCGGTGTTGGCCCAGAAAGTACATCTGGAATGTCCGGTTTGGTCAGTGGCCTGGTAAGGATCATTTGGGTTTGAGTACGGCATTGTGCCACAAAAATCAACCTGCCCAACAGGGATAATCTTATCTGATCGGATCTGAACGGGAGACCAAACCGTCTCTTCAAAATTGACCAGGCCTTACCATATCGCATCTAAGAGCATCAAATCGGACCAGAGCTCGTCGACTCGCATCACGTCGTAGTCAAACATAAAATTTCAGAGAAGTAAATAAAAAGCCACGATCAGCTAAGAATGGCCAATCGTCCCGTTCATAAAACATTGTTCGGCAGTAGGAATCTAACATAGGTTGTTCAGTTAAATCTCGGTTTCTGTGTTTCAGCAAATTGACTCAAAGTTAGCAAAGATATACAAATTAATGAATGAATGAAGGAATTGGGGTTTAATTTCCTACTATTATGCACCGTACCCGGGCTAATTGAAGACGGGCATACGCCATACAGTGTGCTATGACAGAAATTTTGTCCGGGCAGCAATTGAATTCCATCTTCCAAGGGATCTTTTACGTGCACGCCAATGTGTACACATTACCTCAGTTTTTCGTCCCACCCAAACGACTAGGCAGCTGTCAGGCCCTCCTTGTTATACAAGAGACGGAATGAACGATATTTATACAGAACACATTAAATCCCGGAGGACCCGGACAAACCCCACGATGTTGGAAGGCGTCCCTACTTCTTGTCACGTCCAACCGAGGATTTCTGATCACGCCAGTTGACTCAATGACATACTCTCATTATACTATTAGGCCATCCAACCCCCTAAATTGTTTCAGAGCCTCCATTAATTTGCAATGCGAAGAGAAGCAGGTAAGCTATTTTCGTGTCCTCGCGGTTGGTTGTCAGTTCTAGGATATCCTCAACACTTTTAATGCTAATTTTGATATCTTTTTTGATCTTATCAAGATTAGTATTGGAAGTGTCGTGTATATCTCAGCCTAGGCTATATACTTTCAGTGGCAATGATCAGAGCTCGGGGCAAGAACTTTATCGTTGTAAGTGAGAAAGATATTCAGTCTCCTGTCCGATCAGGCAGGTTTCCCCAGAGTTCTTCGGTTTCTTCCTGCAGTAATGATCGAAATCATTCGCACGATCTATGCCAAGGGCCAAATTGGAAAAAAGGCCTCTGGCCTAATTTGCTACCCTTGTAAAATGGCGCGATTATTATTATTATTATTATTATTATTATTTCTGTTTCATGATAATTCCAACTTTCTAACATGTGTACCTTGGACAATAATAAATAAATATATAACTTGATATAGCGCGTTTCAGGATTAAAATCATCAAAAGCGCTTTACAATATATACAAGGGGGCAATGTCAATACATATCAAACATATGCGTTTTCAATTTGCGTTTAAACGCACTGATACTGGAAGCCTGTTTCACATCGTTTGATAGTGTGTTCCACAATTTTGGTCCTTGTACACTAAAGGAACGTTGGGCAAACGTTTTCCTCTGAACTGCTGGAACTTCCAGTTTCTTGTACATGCTGCTAAATCTGAGAGTTCGAGAAGGATTGCTTAAAGTCATCATGGATTGGAGGTATTCTGGGGCTGCATTGTTCTGTGTCTTGTACACCAAAACTAGGACTTTGAAATGAATTCGTAACTGAATTGGAAGCCAGTGCAGTTTCTTCAAACACTCGATGTTTCTTAGGTCCTCAGCTTCTGCTCCTAGGACTAACCTTGCAGCTATGTGTTGAACTCTCTGCAGTTTGGCGATAGCTGTCTGGGGTAGACCAATAAAGATGGCGTTGCCGTAGTCAAGGTGAGATATGACAATTCCGAGTGCAAGTGTCTCTGCTGCATCTTGTGAGATGGTTGACCTGATCGATTTGATTCTATGGATCCCGTACATAGCTGTTTTACATTTCTGTTTAATGTGCTTAATCAACGTCAGTTCTTCGTCCAGAGTTACGCCGAGATACTTGATGGATTGTGATCGATGAACGTCATCACCGTTGACGTGTATGGATGACGTGGTGCACTTTTGTAACTGTTTTCTGTGACCAAGCATAATGAATTCCGTTTTAGACGAATTCATTTTCAGTCGATTGGCATCCATCCATAATTTAATAGTGAACGCATTGGCTTCGAGATTTTGAATCGCATTTCTTTCTTGATCTCTGTTGCTGGCACAGAAAGATTTACGGAGTGCGTGGTCATCAGCATATCCATGTATTCCTATGTCGGAACTCACTTCCTTGGCCATTGTGGACGCATACACAAGATACAATACTGGACCTGCACATGATCCCTGGGGAACAGAAAACGGAAGGTCTCTTGGTGTTGAATAGTGGTTTCCAACGTTCACAACACAGCTTCTAGGTCTCAGGTAGCTGTTAAACCATTGTAGTGCATCTGAGTTGATCCCGAAGTTGACCTTGAGGACATCAAGCAGCACATCATGGTCCACTGTATCGAATGCCGCACTGAGATCTATAGCCATCAGTGCCACCACTTCCTGTTTTTCTTTGGCCCACAACAGGTCATCCATGAGCTTCACCAGCGCTGTCTCACAGCTGTATCCTGTTCTGTAGGCTGATTGGTAGTCCGGTAACAAGGAGTGAGTATCGCAGTGTCGCATGAACTGAAGAAGAGTCGCTTTTTCAAGGACTTTAGAAAGAAAAGGGAGGTTGCTCACTGGTCTGTAATTACCACAGATTAGGTCAAGTCCTGATTTTTTTTAGCAATGGACGGATGATCGCCTGTTTCCACGATGACACAAAAACGCCCTGTCGAAGCGAACAGTTGATGATCTTGGTGATGATACCTAGCACAGAGTCTAACACCTCCTTCAGAATCCTGGTGGGCATTGCATCCGTTTCACAAGATTTCGTTGCAAGTGATGTGATGATGTTTCTCACGTCAGTCTCCGATAGATCATGCCAATGGTCAAGAATGGGGATATCCCTTTCGCTGCATGGTTGGTAGAGCGGAACGTCATTGAGATTGTCACGTATTGTAACGATCTTTTTGAGGAAGAAGTCTGCAAATTCATCTGCTTGCTCATTTCCACTCTTGCCTTCTGGTAAAGGATTGTGTTTCACAACCCCAGTGAGTTTGTTGAATGTTTGATAGAGCTTTTTGGTGTCACCTTTACAGTTTGTAATCAGTTCTGATTGTATTTGTTTCTTTCTTTCTTTCAGTTTAAAGTTGTAGCTGTTTTTAACCTTTTTTAGTGCAGTCCATTGATGATCTTCCTTGTAGTGTCTAAAAATTCGTTCTCTCCTTCTAACTCTCGTTCTCCACTCCCTCAGTTCATCAGTGAACCAATCTTTGTTCTGTCTGATTGTAATTGTCCTTGTTTTCTCAGGAGCGACAGTGTCCAACGCTTGTTTCACGACGGAGTTGAATTCTGTCACCAGTGGTTCAAGGTCCTCTGCATTTGTATCAAAAACAAGCATTTGGCTAAATGCATTTACATCCAATTTCTTGAAGTTGCGATTTGTAATGGTTTCTCTTCGAATGTTGTCTTTCTGTACTTCCAATGTTATAGAAACTGAACAATGATCAGAAATATAGGCACCAATATCACAACTCACAACTTGGAGGGTACTCTGCGCTTCTGTCAGGATGTGATCGAGGATGTGTCCTGCTTTGTGAGTGGGCTTTTCAGTGTGTTGAGTGAGTCCCAGGGCCTCGCATGTATCAGCATAAATATTGACATCTGGATTTTCAGTGTCGTCATACTGTATGTTGATGTCACCACATATAATGATGTTTTTCATCGACGCAAGAGTGGTGGCAAGAAATTCTGTAAAGTCGTCAAGGAACTGTGGTATTGTTACTGGGTGCTTAGCTGAATATGGTGGTCGATAAATGCCTATAATGTATGTTGTTACATTTTTGATTGTCAATTGCCATATTGCAAATTCAAATGACCTTGTTTGACCTTTTCGCATTTCTTTCACTTTCTTTGCCCTTGTGCATAGTGCTAAACCCCCTCCTTTGCGGCTTTTCCTTGGCACTGAATAAAATCTCCACCCTTCGTTATTGAGATTAGATTGGTTAACCCAGTGGTCGTCATTTTCCTCTAACCATGTTTCAGTAAGAATAACAATGTCAGTTTTTAGGTCGTCGATATGTGTTCTCACCAGTTGATCTTTGTTCTTGATCGACTGCACATTTATTGTTGTTATCTTAATTAGTTCAGTTGTTTTTGGAAGTGGTCTGTTGACATGTAATTTCACGTTATGTAAATTGTTGTAATTTATACTTTTGAAAAAGTTTGATTTATTTTTGACGTGGCTTCCCCCTCTTGAGCCTCTTTTTCTGTGTCTTGTGCCATACCTGTTGTTAAGTCTTAGTCGCCGAATTGTTACGCATGTCCACGGGTCAACCGTGCATTGAGCGTGATCTCGTAATTCAATAAGGGTTTGTCTGCTATACACAATTAGCTGTGACCTATTTGACGGTTGAGTGATTTCAATGTCCACTGCACTATGACACTGACAGTTGATAGAGATGAGATTTTTAGAATTACTCATTTCTCCGTGAATACACAATACAAGGACTAAAATGCTTACAGTTTCAGTTCTCCAGATGTTCATGGTCAAGTTGTCTGGTTTTTAAGGTTCTGGCTCTCTCGAAACATGCACAAAAAGACTATATTTCCGCAGTCGATATACAGTGTCGCTCTACATTCAGCGCCATCTTTATAGAAAGAAGATCTTCTGTAGAAATCTCAATTGTGATGAAAAACAGCAAAACCCTTCTTTCACCATCGTGCCTGAACAGTCTTTGCTGCATATTAAACACAAAAATTTCGTTGCAACAATATGGAGACAGACAGGCTGCAAAACCTATGGTCGAACAAGATGACCCTGCGATACAAGGCTGGGATGAAGATTTACAATGTGAATGGGTATCTGAGGCATACAACATATGCAAGCTCATCCTCCTCGCAGTATTCCGTTTGATTAGAGCTAATCCCAATACTCCCTGCTGGACTGAGTGGGTATTATTGTCACTAATTATGACTGGTCAGTGGTCCTATTACTGACCAATCACTGACTTTATTACAAAGGTATTACCTTTAAAACAGGACGTTTAATTAGGGCAACTTTGTTTACATAACGTTACGTCATGGCTGTACATTTTTTTATGCTATATTAACCAGCGCATAGCAGGATATTGCAGCAAAACTAATTGCGTGACAAACTAGACTATCGGTATTGACGTAAAGTAAACACTACTGTATGGTAACGAACAGACTTTCAACGTTTTTAATACCTTAAATCTTTGTCCAAAATATTAAGGAAGACCCAAGATTAAACGACGGACTGTCATGTTACTGTACGTAAGTGGTAGATTTGATTGAACGAGAAGAATAGACACACTTACTTAAAAGTTCAAGAATCCGAAGCCAATCCAGCAATGGCCAGAGAGGGATGTCTCGGGTCGTTGCTTCAGGAATATGATGCAAGCTGTACTGTTGATCAGCCGTCCCGCTCATATTATGTTGAACTATAAGTTAATCTAAACAATAAAACATGTCTCTGTTTTTCTGTTGTTCCTGTTCATTTCTAGATATCTTGAATAGTACCATTATAATTTAATATTTTGAATAAAGAAATTGGTACTACTCTTTTAGGGTCAATTTTAAACCAAGGGCTTTCTGTTCCAAAAATACATTCCCCCCCCCCCCCCGCAATTTAAAAGTATCTTTTTTACCAAGCTCTAAGAAAATCAGCATTTAATTTAACGTGAACTTATTGACTGCCAATTTCACCCCACCCTTTTCAACACACCCACCAGGCCCGGTGCAGTAGGGGGGGGGGGCTTAGCCTCCGAAATAATTTGGCCGCAAGTACTCCTTTCTTGGGGTTATTTCGGTCCCTGGACCTTAGTCTATAGGGACTTAGGATGGAAGCCCCCCCCCCCCCAATCAAGAATTGCTTCCGTCGGCCCTGACCACACCTGCTACACCCACCCAACTCTCCAAAATCAAAACAGGGGCAGGGGCATCGTATACACTTCTTTAGAAATGTTTGATTTAATATAAAACATAATCATTAATTATGTCTACATTAGACCCCCTATATCTCGAAAACGCCCCCCCCCCCCAAACGCCTGATCACCACCAAGATCATTCTCGTTCCCAGAGTCAGCCGCGGGGCCGGAGGCATGTGGGGCCATAGACCGTCCATTATCTTCAAATTTGTTTACAGGTAAGCCCCGCCCATTCTGACCTCTTATTGGTCAATCTTTTTTTGGGTCGATTTCTCGAAAACTAGAGGTCGGGTCGTCGTTTCGTTTGTTGTAAAATGATCCTTGAGTCAAAGTCAACTCGGTGACATAAAAAAATGGATACTAAACATACAAATTTAAGTTTTTGTAAAGATTTATTTTTCTACGCGTGGGTATATTTCTAAGTGATTCGGTCATCTAGGCACTAAAATAACTACGCGTGGGTATATTTTTAAGTGATTTGGCCATCCATGCACGTAAAATAAATACATGTCACGTGATTCGTCACTTTCGGGAAAATGGCTACCCTGAGTCACCAGATTGCACCCAGATTCCCAATCTACGCAAAAACGTATCTAGAAAAAAACTTGGTCTTATAAATTCAAAGCTCGGATGGCGAATCCCCCCCCCCACACTCCCGTTCAGCCTCCGAACTAATATGAATACAAACTTTTACCATTAGCCTTATTGCTTAAGGTCTGTGTGTATTTTAATTAAAAAAAAATGAAAAACCTTTCGGCCGCGGAGAAAATATTTACACCGCGGTGGAAAGGTTTTTCATGTTTTTTTTATTTATCACTGTTTTCACTGCGATTTCTCATATGAGGTAAATTTCAAGAAAAATGTATAAATCAGTGTATGGCACTAACAGGCCGTCTTACTACTGTGTAGTTTGTTATGTTTATTGTAATTTAACTGTTCAGTGTTTTTGTTAAATTAATAAATCAATATGGAACTACATTTATTTTGAAAATGCCTTTAATTGTAGGCCTTCATTTATTCTATTTTGTATCTACATCATTTGTACCAATTCAGTTTTTGATCCACATGATCTAATAGCCTATAGTTTAGGAGCAGAACAGTAGGACGTTAAACCCCATTCGATTTCATCTTGTCACATCATCTGTGAGCGTTTGTTGCATGGAGATAGAGGCGCCTTCTCAACCTCGTGGGTTTCCTCACGGCACTCTGGTTACCTCCCACTGCTAAAGACCCCTACGCACAAGCGAATTATTGAAATAAAAATTTAAAACCATACGTTAGACCCAAAATGACCTAGTTTGTATCGAGTGGACGTTTAACCCCATTTCTCTCTCTCTCTCCCTCTCTCTCTCTCTCTCTCTCTCTCTCTCTCTCTCTCTCTATCTCTCTAAAATATCATTAAAAAAGAAATTATTTTAAAACTTAACCACTTGGGGGCCCGAAAGGGTTAAAACATTTGACCTATTAGCTGTTTCATATAGGCTACACGTATATAGGTGTTTTATATATAGGCCGGCCTCGTACCGTACTCTAAATACAGTCATAGCCTTAGGCCATAGGCTATTAATTTTTCTGACAAGTGACGTAATATTTGTTTAGTTTATGTATGTTACCTGTCTTGAAATACAGGTATATAAATTTTTACTTGAAAGGAAACAAGACCTGTTTAGTGGTCAAATTGTAATCGGATCAGGGACATATTTTGAACAAAATGTCGGTGTTTTTATATAAATTATTATATTAAAAGTTAAAGATAACTACTCTTAGGTATTAAATACACAAAAAAACAAAAACAATGTAGTTCTCTTTTCAAAAACTTTTATATTTTTGTGAATAGATTTTTACAATATACATGTAGTGCTATTAAATTTTTTATACTGGTTATGCGTTTTGTTGCGCTGTTGTCCGACACCTGATATAAGGGAGACAACTCCATTTAATGACACTATCAAATTTCAATCAACACATGGCATGCAGCCTTGACTCGAATACGGGTCAGGTCAACGTCGTTGAGTGAACGGTAACAGTTAAACAACGATGTTGGCAAGTGTTCGGACTGTTTTTGCCGTTCGGGTGAGTTTTTAGAATTTTACAAATGTCAACACTGTAGATAAAGCGGTCCCAGGACTGATCTAATGTTCAGTTGGCACTGCCACGTGTCTGGTCTGTTATTAAATTAGAATTCTTGCACGATTTCCATTTCCTTGAAGACAAAAATTAAAAATTTAGGTTTAAAGCAGAAAGCCTAGCGTAAATTACAATATGTTAGTCAAACGTGTTGTTACATCACCCTCGGCCTCAATTTCTACATAGGCCCTTTGGTGCAATTTAACGTGACTAGCTGTAGTTATTATCCCAAATATATTTTCTTTGTCACTTTGTGTTACCGCTATTATAAAGTGGTACCGTTTGTCAAGTGTTTGGTAACTGCAAAATTAATTTTATAATTTGCATACATATATACATACGGTACAAAATGAACAACAATAGATACAGTGTAAGAGTGTGGTATAGGTAGGGCAGTTTATCTACATGTATCTATCTATAAATTGTGATGTGTGGCATTTTTTTTATATGGTGCCACAAAGGGGTGGGAGGGTCACGGTTCCCGCATAAAATATCTCCTGGGCCACGAAAAATTAATTCGTGATTGAAGCGCTATATAGGCATATATTGTCATGGTTGATTGATCAGAATACTTGAAAACGTTGACCTATCACTATCAGGCCAAAGATCCAGGATTTTTCTCTAGGGGGGGCATACATTGTAACAAATGGTAATCATTAGAGTGCCGCATGCATTAGTGGTTTGGTGTAATCCCCAGAGCCTTCATCGCACTGCCTGGGCAGAGACAATGCAATAATCAGTTTATATCATCAATTAAAAAGCAGATACACCAGTCTCGCTGGGGCTGAAGGGGGGGAGGGGAGGGCACAGCTCCCCTGGATCAGCATCTGTATATAGGTTTTAAGTAACAACTGTGGTTCGATGATAACCGATTGAACCAATAAACTAATTAACAACGCGGAGTGTGAAATAGATTCATTTGGCGTCTGCTCGAACCACCTAACTGATATCGCAGAGAAGAAATTGGTGCTTATTTAATCTAACATATGCGATATGAACCACCAAACGTCATGTTTATTATACATAATAGAATTGCGGTGAATTCCAGTGAATTAAGCCATCATAATTAACCACGTGATATCCCGATAAATAATCTTATTTGTAGATGTGCAGTTACTCACGTGAAGGTCGGAACATTAATTTTTTTGGCTCTATCTGTTGATAGCAAGTACCGGTAATGATTATCTTGAAGAAAATGTGGCATTTTTTACCAAGCCTCGTTCTGGACAAAAATAGCTTGTTTCAAAAACATGGCAATCTAAAAAAACTACGTTTTGCGCACTCCAGACAAATGTGGCATTTTTTTAACACGTTACAACGTTACAACGTGGCACATTTTGTGGTAAAATTATTTACACGTTTTAGTTAAGTTTGGACAAAAATACCGAAATGTGGCATTCTGTCGAGGCTTATTATAGTGTCAAGTTAGCCATAAGACTGTTTAACACATTCTAACAGGGGGGTCGGGTTGGCCGCATTTCGACCTCTAGCTGGCTGACCACCTCTGGCTTGCGGCTGTGGTTTTGAGCCCTGGTGTGAGCGTATGTGGCATGGAGATAGGGGCACCATCTCAACCTCGTGGGTTTCCTCTGGGCACTCCTCGGGTATCCTCCCACTGCTAAAGACCCCTATGCGCAAGCGAATTATTGAAATAAAATTAAACCATATGTTGGTCCCGAAATGACCTAGTTTGTGTCAAGTGGCTGTTAAACCCCATTTTTCTCTCTCGCTCTCTGTCTCTCTCTCTCTCACATTCTAACCCATTAAACTTGTTTCATTACAGGGTTCATCCCGTTTGGTGGAGACTTTAAAGTGTCGAAGTTTATGGACAGGTAATGAACCATTATCTGAAAGTGATCCGGTGCTGATGGAAATTGTATCGAAAGAAAAACATCGACAAACCTACGGATTGGAACTTATAGCATCAGAGGTAATTCAGGCCTGGAAATAGTTGTTTTAGATGTACCTGACAAAATGTATTAATAATATCAGAAAAAAGACAAATCGGTGCCAGACAAAATGACAGGCACCAGAGGTTTTGTGCCTGACAAAGCCTGAATCTGACAAAGCCTGAATATTTCCAGGCATATATCTCTCAGGTCATTTCGGGGCTATAACACCAATAGTTCAATTTTTTGGCAATAATTCACTCGCTGTGGGGAAAATACGGAGGACCAAGAGATAACCCACATTAGTCCCGAAATGTCCTAGTTGTGTCGAGTGGACGTCAAACCTCATTTCTCTCTCTCTTAGACACTACTTCTTTTTTAATCTTATTAATTTTGTCTCCTTTGATTTTTTCACACCTCTAAAATAATTCATCTTATTTTATTAGTTAAAACGTTACAATGTGTCTTATTTTATTACTGATATTATACTATTTCTTTCAAACAGTCATCAACTGCACTTCCTGCTCTCTCAATCTTGTCTTAAGGGCATTCTCCCGTACAAAGGCAAAACCTAGTAACTCACTTTTTTCTTGTTTTGAGAAAACAAAGGAAAACGTAATATATGAATACTAAACCCCAGCTCATCCATTGAATTTACTATTGAGTTACTAGGTTTTGCTGTGGTATACTAGATAAATGAAGGTAGTTGCTAGGTTGTGTCATGGGTGTAACTGCTTACAAAATCAAAAGATTGGAATATATAGTACAACAACAGGAAGCGCATACCCTAGTAACTACAAATTTGGCCCCAACTTAATTTTGATAAAAAAGTGAGTTACTAGGTTTTGCCTTTTTACGGGAGCATTGACTAGGCTAGTCTTAAGATACGCTCTAACTTTTCAACACCAAACTTTCTTTTGAACACTTGTTCCTTGTGTAAAATAACCCAGAAGACACATCGCAGTCCGACTGTTTTTATACGTCCACATTGAAATGTTGGTGTATATTGTCTTCACCCCTGTCTGTCGGTTTGTCCGGTGTCCACAATGAATTGCTTGTGACTCTAGAGGCTAAAGTTAATATCCGATTGACTTTAAATTTATACACAGTGTTGTAGGTCATGAGACGAACAAGTATATTGAGTTTCAATGAATTTTGATAACTTAAACAGCATGGAGGAGAACTTTTTTCAAAGCCAAACAAATTCGAATGATAATCTGATAATTACATAATGAGTTGTTACTTTTAATCAGATTTTAGTGTATTATAAATGTTTCATAACCGAAAAAAGTAAAAATATGTGACAACTCCTGTTGACTGCCCGGTCGATATAGCTGCTGTGGGCGTATGTTTCGTTGCCTGGCAACCTATCTTAAAACTTGTTGTAGACATATTCGAAGAATTTACACAAAAATCTAAATCTTGTTTGAATGAAGGGGGGTTGGGATGGCCTAGTGGTCTAGAATGCCGCGCTTCGACCTCGTGCTGGCTGAGCACCTCTGGCTTGCGGCTGTGGTTTCGAGCCCTGGTGTGAGCGTATGTGGCATGGAGATATGGGCACCTTCTCAACCTCATGGGTTTACTCCTGGCACTCCGGTTTCCTCCCAGTGCTAAAGACCCCTACGCGCAAGCGAATTATTGAAATAAAGTTAAACCATATGTTAGTCCCAAAATGACCTAGTAGTGTTGAGTGGACGTTGAACCCCATTTCTCTCTCTCTCTGTTTGAATGAAGATAAATAATGAACAAAGATTTTAAAATACTTTGAGGTGATATTTTTAACATTTTCCATGTCAAAAAAAGAATTGTAGCTTTGTTAAATTCTAGTTTGTCATTGTTCCTGCCAAATTTGATGGAAATCCATGGAGGCATAAGTGAGAAATTTTGACTGTTTTTACAGAAATATATATTTTATATTGACCAGATTCTGCTGTACTGGTAGATACAGGTATATACATGTATACCTTAAAGTCTTATAAAACAACTCTGTCACTTATTTATTACATATCTTAACATATATATGCTGATCTTTATGTAAAGTTATTTTCAAGTTAAACACATTTTTTACGAGGCAACATATATGTACGCGTACTTCAGTATACATATAGAGACATGTCTTATATAAAGACAGAGCAATTATTCTCAACTTTTTGTTGCTAACTTCACACCTTGGAACACCCAAAAAAAATAGTGGCACACTGACCTGGCTTAATATATATGAAAAATATTTAAATTTTACAAAATAAAAACATGGCAAGTCAAAGATGGCGTACAAGCACAGACAGAGACTAGTCAAAAACACATAGAATGACTCAAACTAAACTATGGCTTCTTTAGTGAGAATTTTTCTGTTCAAAATTTTGCGGCACACTGGTTGGGAATCACTGTAGATAGAGCATTGCATTTAACGTCCACTCGACACAACACAATCTAGGTCGATTTTGGACTAACAAGATTCAATTTTTATTTCAATACTTCGCTTGCATGTGAAATGAAAAATAAAAATGGGGTTTAACGTCCTCCTACAAACTGGGCTAATGAAGACAGGTATAAGCCATACAGTGTGCTATGAGGGAAATTTACCCAGAGTAGTACTATGGCTTACTCCAATTCTTACTGCCAAATAACATTTTAAAATAGGTGTAAAAATGTTTCTGAAATAGTTGCCAAGAAAACCCCTAAATGTTGAGGAACAATATCATTAGATGTTGAGGTACAAAATCATAAAATGCATCTTGTGTTCTTATGATTCAGGGGGTGTTGGGATGGCCTATGGTCTAGAGTGCCGCGCTTCAACCTCTAGCTGGCCGCCCACCTCTGGCTTGCTGCTGTGGTTTCGAGCCCTGGTGTGAGCGTATGTGGAATGGAGATAAGGGCGCCTTCTCAACCTTGTGGGTATCCTCTGGGCACTTCGGTTTCCTCCCACTGCTAAAGACCCCTACGCTCAAGCGAATTATTGAAATAAATTTAAACCATATGTTAGTCCCGAAATGACCTAGTTGTGTTGAGTGGACGTTAAACCCCATTTCTCTCTCTCTCTCTCTCTTTTTCTCTTAATTATACTGAGAACTTCAATTATTTGACACTAGACATGAAAGGGCAATCATGTGTGACGGGTATCCGGTTCCAAACGGATCTAAAGTAGAAAATCGAAACTTACAGAGAAAATTCTTATATAAGGTTTCACACAATTAAAACACTTGTATGGACATCCGATATACTACTTCTGAATTTATTAACAGGCTACGTTTTGATACACGTATATAGGTATCGTTATCAAGTAAATAAACCAGAAAACAATACCGGTATGGACATCCGACATGCTACTGGTTAAATGGACACAGGAAGTGTTATCTCCTAAAAGTAGTCTGTAGTGCAGGTGTTCGTTCAAAACTGTAAAACTGTCCTTGTAGTCCAGCTGGAGCAGAAAAGTGAGAGAGAGAGAGAGAGAGAGAGAGAAATGTAGTTTAACAACCACTCGACACAAGCTACATGTAGGTCATTTCGAGGCTAACATATGGTTTGTTATAATATCAATAATTTGCTGCGCGTAGGGGTCTTTAGCAGTGGGAGGAAACCGGAGGACCCAGAGAAAATCAACAAGGTTGGACAGGCAACCCTACTCCTTGTCACGTACAACCAGGGATTCAAAACGAGGTCTTTTGACTCAATCACAGGCTTTATGATACAGCACCCACATACTAACCATTCCTCCATCCAACCCCTGCGAGCAGAAACGTAAGAAGTACTGCATGTTACGAGCACACTCAGGAGTAACCGATTTAACTTTAGGTCAAAAATAGTTTCATAAAAATACACGGAGCAGAAAAGTAGGAGCACGTATAAGACAGTGAGACTGACTGCATGTTTAAGAAATGTCAAAAATAGTTTCATAAAAAACATGACAACATAATAAATTTTAATGTCAAAAATAGTTTCATAAAAGACACTTGACAAAAGATTGATAGAATTATGTAACAACTGTTTATTTTTTTTACAGCAAGTGTTATTTTAGGCAAAATCTCCTGTCACATAATAACCTTGATGTATATAGGTTAAAGCTTAAATAAACTGAAATAAATGAAATGCAATGGATTTTATTGTCCTACATGTCTGCAGTGACTGGGTTAATGACTGAGAGAGAGAAAAATGGGTTTTATCATCCACTTGATACAAAATAGGTCATTTCGGGACAAACATATGGTCTAATTTTATTTCAGCAATTCGCATACATTGTAGCAGAGTGATTATACAGAAAGAAAAATGGGGTTTAACATCCACTTGATACAAATAAGGTCATTTCGGGACTAACATATCGTTCAGTTTAGCAGTGGGAGGAAACTGAAGGACCCAGAGAAAACCATGAGGTTGGACAGGCGACCCTCCCTACTCCTTGTCACGTACAACCGGGGATTCGTTACCTGGCCAATTGTCTCAAAGACAGACCTCATGTTACGACGCAACACGCACACACTAACCATTTGGCCATAAAACTCTCCATATATACACATAATATATACACCATGTGCTATCAGGGAACTTTTGCCTTGTCATGGAAACTACAGCCTACTCTTACATCTCAACGACTATATTTTGTCCTTGTCATGCCCTCCGGCCTGCACCACTAACAAAGAGAAACCACACTCCAGAACATAGCTTGAAAGACAGTGAGGTCATTCACCTCAAAACCAAGCTTCATTAGCCCAGTGGGAGAGATGAGGGGCAGGGCAGAGAAATGGGTTTTAATGTCCACTCAGCACCAACTGGTCATTTTGAGAATTACATATAAGACTTCAATGATATGTTACATTAGCTGTGGGAGCAAATGGAGAAACTGGAGAAGGCAGGAGAACCTGATATTTGTCACATACATGTACAAGCTATGTATCAAAACCACTTAATGACAGACCTTATTGTCTTAAGTGAAGTGCATGCTTTAACCTACTCGACCAATCAACCCAGCTTTTTTATGATATAATAGAGAATTTGTTATTCATTTAAACGGACATTATGTTAAAGCTAAATCTGCCTATTGCACGCCTCTCTTTAGGCCTTAAATGTTATTAAATTATTAATTAGACATTTATTAAAGGGACAATAACACTCTTGCTGGCTTGACAGGTCCAGAAAAAAAAATTAGCCTTATTCTAACTACAAGATGTTTAAGTGTCCTACCTGTTGTGTAAATTATCCATTACAACCTTTCTTACTTGTCCAGAGGGTTCGAAAATATGTTTAAATCCAAGTTGAATTTGAAAGTGTTTACGTAAGGCTTTTCAAAGTATGTTATGGCTGTAGTTGAATTTTTCCAATTTTTAAAATTAGGTGTGTTAGGATGAAATTTGTATCATTTTTTAATTGAAATATTGTAAAATAGTACAAATTGTTGACAAGAATAAAGATTGGAACATATTATTCAGTTACAACAAGAGTGGTATTGGGGCTTTAACATGACAAGACCATAACCAACTCTACATGCCATCGGATAGCTCTGATTTAAAGAGGATTAAAACGATTTAGCCATTTTATGATTTTATTTAAAAATTGAGAAATGAGGCTAACATACGAATGAGGAGTACGGTGGTTAAGGTCCATGCACACATCTTGTCAATACTACAAATACTTTATAACTTTCGTTAACATAAAGTACCATAATTGGAATGAAAATTTCATTATATTTATTTGTATTATCTATTTTTCGAATCTTCTCAACCTCGTCGGTTTCCTCTGGGCACCCCGGTTTCCTCTCACTGCTAAAGACCCCTACGCGCAAGCGAATTATTGAAATAAAATTGAACCATATGTTAGACTTGAAATGACCTAGTTGTGTTGAGTGGACGTTAAACCCCATTTCTTTCTCTCTCTCGCTCTCTAATTTTGAAATATTATAGCGGAAATGGCCAGCTCGATATCTAAACCTTACATAAACCTTACATAATGCCACTTAAAAAGAATCAAATCATGTTTACCTGTTGTTTTAAGTTGTATTTTTTACCAGAATTTTGTATGCATAATCTAGTTTTGAAATATTATAGCAAAAACAGCCAATTAATTGGGTTATTTTTACAATTGTTATATTTTTCTCTCCAGAATTTTGCAAGTCGAGCTGTATTGGAAGCACTTGGATCATGTTTGACAAATAAATATTCAGAAGGCTATCCTGGTGCCAGGTAAGATTATCAATAAATTAGTAAATTATTGAATTATTATCTCAGCTCAACAATAAGATAAACTATAAACCCTATTATCCAGGGGTCGGTTGCTCAAAACTAAATTATTTTAACGATTCGTTACACTCTTAACGGAGTGAATCTGTAGGAAAAATTTTCACCACAGAATGTTTGGGGCCTTTATTTCTAGCAGCAATCTTTCTCTCCATTAAAGTTACCGGATCGTTAAAAGATAACGGAGCTTTGAGCAACTAGGCCCCAGGCCATTTCACTGTAACCCAGGTATCATTTAATCTTGTGTATTTAGCACTAATTTCTTTCAAATTTGTTTAATATCAAATCTTTGTTTAAAAATCATTTCAAATCATCTTAATTTTTAAAGCTAACTGATTAATTATAATCAATTGGGTTGTATATTTGGACACTCATTATTAAAATTGAAACTGGACACAAGTACAATTGAAACGATTTTTATGGTGATTTTAAACAGTTTTTATGAGTTTTTAAACAAAGATTTGATTGTAAACAAATGTAAGAGAAATAGTGCTGGGTTACAGTGAACGTGATGTAGATAATGGGGTTTAACGTCCTACTGTTATGCACTTAACCTGAGCTAATTGAAGACGGGCATTCGCCATACAGTGTGCTATGAGGGAAATTTTGCCCGGGCAGCGGCGCTGCGGCCTACTCTTTTATCGAATTCCAACTGCCAAGGGATCTTTTACGTGCACTCCAATGTGTACACGGGACCTTGGTTTTTTGTCCCATCCGAACGACTAGGCAGCTGTCTTTGTCAGGCCCTCCTTCTGCCTCACTGACAAGGGGAAATCACATCGGAAAACCAGCGCCTTCCACTTAGCCACCGTGATCCCCTACGTGATGTAGATAATAGGGTTTATATAGTTTATGTGTGTCAAGTCAAGTTGTTAGTATGTTATCTCTCTTAAGTATACAATTACTTGTCTTTTGTTTAACTGGTCATGGGAAAAAACACATTGGCTTTAAAGATACGTTATTATGTAAGATTTAGATAAACAGCTGACCAGTCTTGCTATAAAATTCAATAACTACATAATATAAAATCAAAATATTGAAAATTTCACTCAAGTTACCAATCTCGTTCCCAGAGTCAGCCGCGGGGCTGGAGGCCTCTGGGGCCAAAGACCGTCCATTATCTTCAAATTTTTTAACAGGCAAGCCCATCCCATTCTGACCTCTGATTGGTCAATCTTTTTTGGGTCTTTTTCTCGAAAACAAGATGTCGGATCGTCGTTTTGTTTGTTGTGAAATGATTCTTGAGTCAAAGTCAACTCGCTGACATAACAAAAGTGGATCCTAAATGTAAAAATTTAAGTTTTCGTAAAGATCTATTTTTCTACGCGTGTGTATATTTTTAAGTGATTCGGTCATCCAGACACTTAAAATAAATACATGTCATGTGACAGTCGTGTGATTCATCCCTTTCCCAAAAAAATTTCTGATTCCAGATTGTCAAATTACTTTTTCTGGCCAAGATTTCACTGTTTGTCGCTTTCCCATTTTTAGATTAAAGTTTAAATGTCAAACCATTCTAATCTACCTAAGTTAAAATCTCGAGTATCCCACGCCATCGAGATTTGATTATGGTCTTGTTATGTTAATAAATATCTGCTTTATAGTTTATAGGATATTTTATTTAAACGGCAAATCAGGAGCATCCGATGCTATCATCGGAAGTTGATTATGGTCTTGATAAGTTAATTAATGAATGTATAATAAATAATTTAGAGAACATTTTAGACCTAAAGAAAGACTTGCAATATATTTAGGCAGATTAAGCTCTTACATAATGTATGTTTAATAAACCACACTTGTATTAATGTACAATTTTAAACTTCAGATATTATGGAGGTAATGAATTCATTGATGAAGTGGAAAGATTATGCCAGAGAAGAGCGTTGGAGACATTCCGTCTAGATCCGGAGAAATGGGGTGTGAACGTCCAGCCGTATTCTGGTAGTCCCGCTAATTTTGCCGTTTTTACTGGTTTATTGAATCCACATGATCGTATCATGGGTCTAGATTTACCAGACGGAGGACAGTAAGTAGTCAACTGAAAGATAGAGAAATGGGGTTTATCGTCCAATCGACACAAACTAGGTCATTTCAAGACTAACATATGGTTTCATTTTATTTCTATAATTCGCTTGGGCATGAGGACACTGGAGGACCTGGAGAAAACCCACAAGGTTGGACAGGCGACCTTACTCCTTGTCTTTCGACTTAAGGAATCTTGTTGGTTGCATTGATTTTAGTGCTTAGCCAATCAAATTGAAGTACCTTCTAAAATTTGGATTTTATCTTTATGTAAGATTTTGTGAAACAGGGCCCTGTTCAGTTTTAACTGCTTTCTAGTTTTGAAAAGGGGTACATACAACCGGGGAATTGAAATGCCAGTTGACTCACTGGCAGGTCTTATGATAGAGCGCACACATGCCAACCATTCAGGCCATCCAACCTTACAATAGGATTGTGGTGCCGAATGGTTTAATGTGTGTGCATGAAATGATAAGGTCTGTCATTGAATCAAGTGGCATGGTTTTAAATTCCCTCTTGTATGTGACAAGGGTCACCCTGGTTTTTCCGGGTCTTTCGGTTTCCTCCCACTGCTAAAGACCATAAAACGCAAGCAATTTAATGAAATAAAATCGTACCATATGTTAGTCCCGAAATGTGTTGAGGGGACAGTAAACCCAATTTCTCTGTACTCAATGTGTCTTATTTTGAAAACCCAGAAGCAGTAGGGGCTCAGTGGGTAAGATCTTATATTACTAATAACCAGGAGTCCCGGGTTTGCTCTTGGTGTTCCGCAGTTGAGGAGGACAGAGTGTTTTGTTGTTCAGATGAAAAATAAAAAAAACGTTATTTGAGAACTAGTCTCGATCACCCAGAACTAGGACTGGACGATATTGACAATTGTAAATATCGCGATATTTGGAAAAATAATTACGATATATTGAAATATCGCGATATTTTTACGTGTGTAATGTTTTATTAAAAAATGTGTATAAATCATTGTTTTATGTTGTCTTTACCGTCAATGCGTAGCACGGCACCAAACTAAGTGCTTTTCATTCATATTTGAGTGACGTCGTAAGCGGTATTTCCCCTTCAGAATCGCTAGTACTAATTTTAAAACTGAAATCCGATCGTTATTATCAGCTAAGATTTATTAAAATCATAATAATTTGAATGATAATATGTCAAATATTTATAATCTCGATGAAACCTCACGAATTTTTTTATATATTTAGTCGAAATTTAGCAATTTTCAGTCATCAAAACAGATAAATCCCATTTTCTACGGCTCTAATTGTCCGATCACGAGGTTTCACTCAGAATAATAATCACAAAAATGTTATCTATCATTTGATTGGTTCTATATGAAAATCCCCTGAAAAATAACGATCGGAATCACCAATGAAGTGGGCCATAGCAATGCCGTCAGTGGAAATTTACCGGCCGCGTGACGTCAGAGCGATATTTTCCCGCTAGCGTCTCCTGTAAACAAACGGTAATTTCGCTATCATATCGATACTTTTTTAGCCCGAATCTTTGCAGATATCGAGATTGATGTTAAACTATTGCAATACAATTGTTAGGAATGCATTTACATCAATTAGTAATTCAGAATCGTAGATTGAAGTGGGCTATATTTCAGCTGCTGGCTGGCCCGATTTCAACCTAAAGTCACGTGACGTGAAACCCCTAGTAGGACTATTTTATTGACAAAAAATGCATTTCAACAAAGATAATCAACGATGTCTTCTTATTGATTTAAATTATATCATATTTCGCACATAATTAGCAATATATCGTCAATAAATATCGCGGTATTTACGATAATCTGCAAAAAACGATATATTGCTATACCGCGATGTTTTTGGTGACCAAAGATCGTCGACGATGAAAAAATTTGACATCGCGATATATCGGGATATCGAGAATATCGTCCAGCCCTACCCAGAACCTACTAGTCTTCAATGTACGGAGGGTCTGGGACCATTGTCCAAGCGTAACCGGGAGTTTTTAATATGATTGATTATCCAGTGTCTTTGGCCAAGTCAAGTAAGAGTTGCACCCCTTTCTGCAATAAATCCCATAATTCTTGCACTAATATAAACAAACATGATAATTTAAAAAACATGAAGAGATAAATTTTACAATAAAAAACAAATTAAGAGAGCTGGATATTGAGATAAAATCCAAATTTTAGTACATACTTAAATCTGATTGGCTAAGCGCTAAAATCAATCTAATACTATCCAATCGAATTACTAAAATCGGATTGTATCTTAGTTAAAATTTCGTGAAACAGGCCCCAGGCAATGCAATTGAATGTATTTTCTGAAATGGCATTCTTAAATTAATTTCATAAGTGTCTACATAATGTTTAGAGTTACTTGCCTCAGTTTTCGTTTATGATCAATAAAAAGACTGGATAACACTATAAACCTCAGAATGCCTCTTTCGGCATTTTTGTCCAAACGTGGTAAAAAAATGCCTCGTTGTCTGCAGTTCCAAAACAAGTTTTTGTTTAAATTGCTCTGTTTTTGGAACGGGGTATTTTGTTCAGAACGAGGCTGGGTAAAATGCCTCGTTTACTAAACGTGTTTTTTTTTCAAGAAATTTATTACTTTAGCGTTATTTGCTGTCAGCGAATTTGTAAAAATGAAAATTTATGTTTTTAAATACGAAAATAAAACCAGTTCAAACTATGATATTATAATCAGAGAAATAGACAAGACAAGAATACACACCAGACCATAAAATTATTTTCGCATTATATATACCCATCTGTCTTCATAATTAAACGTTTTAATCAAATTTTAATGTATGAGGTGTGCTTTATTTCACATTAAATTGACAATTGGTATAAAGCCAACAAATTTATCGCTGTGCGTTTATATGACTTTGCTCCAATAATATTTTGTGAAATGTTATGGTGTTTCAAGAGAAACAGTCAATGCTATGGTCAAGTTATTTTTTTACAATAAATATTTTAAAAAACCTGGCGTATTGGAAATATGTGGTAAAATTTATTCCTTTTTTTGATTAATAAGAATGGATTATTTGTTGTATTTAGATCAGATAAACACTAATTTGTTGTCTGCAATATCAGTTAGGTGGAGGTGTAAAACACACAGCTACCATGATTAATTTACAACCCCAATTTAGCTCTCACAATACCTCAGTTGTAACTTAACACCTAATCCTGATTGGGCAATAAATCAATCAAGGCAAGGTAGCTGTGTGTCTTCAATAGTTTTTACACCTTCACCTATGGCGTGTATTCTTGTCATTTCTATTTCTCTGATTATAATATCATAGCTTGGACATGTTTATTTTCGTATTAAAAAACATAAATTTTAATTTTTACAAATTCGCGTTTACCAAGCCTCATTCTGAACAAAATACCTCCTTCCAAAAAAGGGCAATTAAAAATAATTTGTTTTGGAACTGCAGACAAAGAGGCATTTTTTTTACCTCGTTTGGACAGAAATGCCAAACATGACATTCTGAGGTTTATACTGTAATCTAGTCAATGTCCTATTATTCTCAGAATCTGGATGATAGAGACTATCGGAGAACGAGACTAATTTGTATGTTTGGCCTAACAGTATATTTCTACGTTTCAGTTTAACGCATGGTTTTATGACGGATACTAAAAGAGTATCGACTACGTCTATATATTTTGTATGTTTGGCCTAACAGTATATTTCTATGTTTCAGTTTAACGCATGGTTTTATGACGGATACTAAAAGAGTATCGACTACGTCTATATATTTTGTATGTTTGACCTAATGGTATATTTCTACGTTTCAGTTTAACGCATGGTTTTATGACAGATACTAAAAGAGTATCGGCCACGTCTATATATTTTGAATCTATGCCGTATAGAATAAATGTAAGTTAGCTAGTAGAAAATTTATTATCTGCCGTTAGGGTGTTATCGAGGTCTGGGGTCATTGACAGGGACATTTCATTGTGTTCTCTATGGTGGGGGATTGGATAACTGAATGATTAGCATGTGCGTACTGTATCATAAAGCCTGTCATTTAGTCGACTGGCATGGTTTCGAATCCCCAGTTGTATATATAGGAAAAGGGTCGCCTGTCCAACCTTGTGGGCTTTCTCCGGGTCCTCCGGTTTCCGTCCACTGCTAAAGACCCCTATGCGCAAGCAAATTATTGAAATTAAACCATATGTTAGTCCCAAAATGACCTAGTTTGTGTCGAGTGGACATTAAATCCCATTTCTCTCTCTCTCGCTTGCTCTCTCTGTTCTCTATGGCACTATAGATGTTTCCCAAAATTCTCTGCACACCTCTCGAAAATTGGCTAATGTGTGTGGTATATTTAAAAACTTTCCAGATCCCGCTGTCTAAGCAAAATCAAATTTGAGCTTTAAAAAGGAAGTGAGATAGGATCTGTGTTTTAATCAAATTTCTTTTTTGTCCATCAGAATATTCATGTTAGATGTATGTTGGGGCGGTGAAAGTGTACGCTGAGCGCCATACAATATGTTGAAGTATTTGTGTGAACTCTACGTTTTAGAATGAATGAATGAAATGGGATTTAACGTCCTACTGTTATGCACTTAAACTGAGCTAATTGAAGACGGGCATACGCCATACAGTGTGCTATGAGGAAAAATTTGCCCGGGCAGCGGCGCTACCTCCTACTCTTATATCGAATTCCAACTGCCAAGGGGACCTCAGTTTTTCATCCCATCCGAACGACTAGGCAGCTGTCATAATTTACCCTTGTCAGTGATGCAGAAGGAGGGCCTGACAAGGGTAAATTATGTCAGAAAATCGAGATGAACTTTCTCGGCCAATGCAGGGATCGAACACCTGACCTCCAGGCTAGCGAACCAGCGCCTTATCCACTTAGCCACCGTGATCCCCCTACGTTTTAGACCCTACTCTACCACAGTTAAGCATTAATAACCGCCATATGTTTAGCGCAATATAGCCCGATTTGAGCTAACGTGCCATAAAACCACATTTCATTTCATTTCACCACAGTTAAGTCTATCGATTCAGGAGCCATGGTGGCTCAGTGAGTAAGACAGTGGCCTACTAACCTGGAGGTCCCTTTTTCGATCTTTTGTGTTGAGCAAGAAAGTTCATCTTTATTTCTCTGGTGGCTTTCCCCCTTGGCAGAGTAGTGCAGGATGGGGAGAAAACAGTCGTACCATAAGCTTCCTTTTAAAAGAACCTTGGCAGTTGGAATTTGATATAAAATTAGGCTGTGGCACTGCTGGTATGGCGACATTTCCTTCTTTATTAGCCTGTGAAACAGAACAGTAGGACATTTATTAAGGGTAAACCCCATTTCTTTTCATTTCATTTCATGTACATCGATTCAACTGTTATTGAAACAACTAATCTTGATTTCATTTATATCTATTCAAAAGTTACTGAATCCACTACTCTTGATATTGACCCTTGCTTCTATTAATAACTTTCTGTCACATTTTGATACATCTGAGGATTTTTATATAATATTTAAATTATTTTTTAGAATTTTACTGATGTATTTTTATTTTACAGCCAGTGAGTGGATATATTGATTACGATAAACTCCGTGAAACTTCGAGATTATTCCGACCGAAATTAATTATAGCTGGAACGACAGCTTATTCCAGATTATTAGAATACGAGACATTTAGACAGGTGAGTTATTACTGGAATATGACATACAGTCCATAGGTTTAACCTCCATTCAACGCAATCTTAAGACATTTCAGGACTAACATATTGTTTAATTGCTAAAGAACCCTGAGTGCAAGCGAATTATTGAAATAAAATTAAACCATATGTGGGCCCCATAACAACTTTGATTGTGGCGAGTGGACGTTAAACCCCATCTCTCTCTCTCTCTCTAAATGTATAAGTTATCAATTTTTGGGGTTTTTTTTAAAGTTGAAGTGAAATAGGTTGACATACGATATATTTTTATTTAACGTAGAAGTTGATATATTTTTGTTTTTTTAAAGTTGAAGTGAAATATGATACATTTTTGTTTAAAGTTGAAGTGAAATAATTTGAAATACGTTATATATTTTTTTTAAGTTAAAGTGAAATACAGTTTATTTTTGTTGAAAGTTGAAGTGGAATACAGTATATTTTTATTTATAACAGATCTGTGATGATAGTAAATCTGTAATGTTAGCAGACATGTCTCATATATCGGGTTTAGTAGCGGCTAATGTAATACCCAGTCCGTTCGATTACGCTGATGTCGTCTCTTCTACAACACATAAAACTCTACGGGGACCAAGGTAAGGATAAATACATCATGATTAATACCATAAAACAGGGACCAAGCAATCAGATTAAAATACAAATCTATAATTCATTTCGTGTTTTTATACTTTCTATGGCCTATACTACATGAAAATCTGACAAGTCACATCAGGGGTCAAACAAGCGGCTTTTGACCCTATGGTGTCAGATGTTGATTAATCAATCAGCGTTGACGTTTCTAGTGGATTACCCACAGTTCCGTGCATAAAAGGGTTAAGAAGGAATTGTTTTTATTACCCAATCCGCAGGTTTATCTTGTAGATTTTTTGTTTTGCGTGTAGTGCAGTCCTCCTGCATTTACTATTAAGAATCAGAGAATTATATTCTGTATTCCTGTTTTATCTAGGGCTGGAATTATATTTTATCGTAAGGGTGTTAAATCTGTTCATCCTAAAACTGGTGCTAAAATAGAATATGATTTTGAGAAGAAGATAAATAACGCCATATTTCCCGCTCTACAAGGTGGACCTCATGAACATCAGATCGCTGGAGTAGCTACAGCATTGCTAGAGGTAAATATAACATTGGATTCAAGAAATTTGGTTTGTGGTGTAAAAATGTTTTATTGCAAAAAAACTGCACCATAGTTAGGACAATTGATCAAAATCACCTAGCCCTCTTTGCTCCCATTATGTCATAACATTGAATATTTTTACAATATAATTACAGCTGGATCTTTGGGTCTTCTGTTGAATTTACACTTTAACGGTCCTAAAAATAACGACACATATAGAAGAACCCTTTACAGTTGGGAATTCGATATAAGAGTAGGCCATAGCTTCACTGTCTGGGCAAAATATCCCTCATAGCACACTGCATGGTATATGCCTGTCATCATTAGCCCTGTAGGAACAGAAAAGTAGAATCTTAAACCCCATTTCTTTTCATTTAACTGATTTGTTTCAAATAATGATTCAGTTTCAAAATTTTGCCCATCAAACATTTTTAGTTGGGCTTGACATGAACTGTCAATATGGTTAAAGGGATATTACTCTTGCAATCATTTAGTCAGACCACTAATGATAATTTTACGATTCCAGCTGGACATGGCCATTGTGGTGACTCTTTACTTCTTGTTGTCTTGCAGGCACAGCTTCCAGAATATCGTGACTATCAACTACAAGTTTTAAAGAACGCTAAAGCTTTATCAGACGCCTTAGTTAAACATGATTATAAAGTTGTCTCAGGTAGGGTTATCTTTATCTCACATTGAGAGAGAGGGAGAGAGAAATTGGGTTTAACATCCACCCAACACAACTAGGTCATTTAGGGACTAATATCTCACTTGGGGTATGTGGGGTAGCCAAATGGATTAACAAGAATGCGTGAGATCATAAGGTCTGATCTGGCATACTTTCGATTTCCTGCTTGTATGTGATATTGACCCGGGTTGTCGGTTCAAGATGTGGATGTTCCCAGAGTTCTCAGGTTTCCTCTCACATCTAAAGATCTCAATGGGCATGCATATTTTTAAAATGTAATTGAACCATGTTTGTCCCGAAATGACTCAGTTTGTGTCGAGTGAACGTTAAGCCGCATAAACCCCATCTCTCAGGTTTCCTCTCACAGCTAAAGATCCCTACGGCCATGCAAATTATTGAAATGTTTTTGAACAATGTTAGTCCCAAAATGATCTAGTTTGAGTCAAGTGGATGTAAAACCCAATTTCTCTCTATCTCGCCTATTTACAAGGATAAATAAGGTTTAATGGCCATATCAAATCTGCTGAGTGATTTTGAAACGGGGGGGCCTTCCATTTGACTTCCCCAAATTGTGTTTGAAGCGTATCCTTAAAACCATTCAACATATAATTAAACTTTGTACAAACATCAAACTGCTATCGTAGTTGCGTCGTTTAATAATTCAAAATTTCTTTGATTTAATGATTTCTTGATATATTTGCCCCGAAAACAAACCCTGGTAAGCCCACTTCGTCTTCACTACTTTGACAAACCCGCTCCATGACTCCAACAGGCGTATCTATAGAAACTAATTTGACAGCCCCCCTCCCCCCTATGAATTTTGACTCTCAACAGGCGTATCCATGGAAACTAATTTGACAGCTCCCTGCCCTCCTATGAATTTTGACTCTCAGTCTCAACAGGCGTATCCATGGAAACTAATTTGCCTCTCGTTGTTTGTTTTGTAGGAGGTACAGATAATCATTTAGTTTTAGTTGATTTACGATCTAAAGGAACAGACGGAGCTCGTGTCGAGAGAATATTAGAACTGTGTAATATTACAGTCAATAAAAATACTTGTGCTGGCGATAAGAGTGCTATGACCCCTGGTGGGCTCAGGTTAGGTAAGTAGGCCTACATAAAAAGGATGCAACGATACATACAAAAATAATCGTGATTAATCATGATTATTGCAAAATGAATAATCGCGATATCTTGGATTATCGTGATGAGATCTTTTATTGTGATAATTGAAATAATCATGCTTAAAGGATTCATTATCGCGATTATTAACACTAATAAAAAGATTTTTAAAATAATCACGATATATTATAATATTACAATTATTGAGAAAAGAGACGATTATTTAATTGCCTGACCCAATAATCGCGATTAATCGTAATCCCTGGGGTATCGCTGCATCCTTGCTACATAATATATCTATGGGAATACTCGATTCACAGACCAGAACGTCCATAATTGACAGAATTGCAATCGAGTGTCGCGGAATTCAGTCCTGTCACAGTTCTGTCAGTCCTGACAGCTGAGGTGGTGTGAGTAGAATCGTGACATATTTAAAGTAACAAATATGTTTCAGATGCCATGATTGGTTGAGATATTTTTTGATGCAGTCGGCACATGCGCTGTACTCGAAATTCTCCTTTTCACTCGATTGACATTATTTTCGGAAGTGAGAGAATTTAATTCCGGAATTTCCAATCGCGTACATGTATGCCTTATGTATGGTAGTGCAATATGAAAAGCTCTCAGTGAAGAGGTACTTTAAAATGTTATTCAACCAGTATTAAAACCAGCTTGTGTTGGCGTTGTTTTCATGAAGTCAGGCATATACCATGGAGTATGCTATGGATGATATTTTGCCCAGAAAGCAGAGTGTCTGTCTGCTTTTTAACGAATTCCAACTGCCAGGGGATCCTTTACTTGCACAGGGAGGTGTACACGCTGTCGTACTATTCGTTTGGACTCGTAAAGGTGTTCAGTTGCAAATAAACTTTATTACAGTTAGCATTATTATAGTCCTAGTCCAGTCTTTCATTCCCTCTCACTGCCAACAGCAACAACCCACTGCATGGCTCATCCTTGCTTCTCATTGGATTATTATAGTCCTAGTCCATTCTTTCTCCTTGCCAACAACAACCGGCTGCATGTCTCATCCTTGATTCTCATTGGCTGATTTTTTATAGTCCTATTCCAGTCTTTCATTCCCTCTCACTGCCAACAGCAACAACCCACTGCGCATGGCTCATCCTTGCTTCTCATTGGATTATTATAGTCCTAATCTAGTCTTTCATTCCCTCTCACTGCCAACAAAGAAAGCCCAACAGGTGTCTCTCACCGTTGTTCTCAATGGCTGACCTGGTAAGCGTGCCAGCGCCATACTGAAATTATCATTTTATGTATATAATTAACGATTAAAACTACGATAATTTATTGACGACACGTAGATATAACCTACTGTATTTTATAAACAGGTGCTCCTGCTTTATCCTCTAGAGGAATGAATGAAGAAGATTTTTATAAAGTTGTAGAACTTTTAGATAAAGGTGTGAAGATTGGTCTTCAAGCACAAAAGTCTACCAGTAAGTAACAATATTGCTGACCTGCCTAAGTTTAGATTTTATCATTGATTCCATGATGTGGTAAGGTGGGGTTGGATGGCCGAATGGTTAGTACGTGCGCTTTATCATAAGGTCTGTTATTGTGTCCACTGGTGTGGTTTTGATTCCTCGATTGTACATGACAAGGACTAGGGTTGGCTGTCCAACCTCATAAGTTATCTCCGGTTCCCTCCCACTGCTAAAGATACCTACACGCAAGCGAATTATTGAAATTAAATTGATAATGTTTTTAAACATTTAATAGAAAAAGAAATGGGGTTTAACATCCACTCAACACCAACTAGGTCATTTCGGAACTAACATATGGTTCAATTTTATTTCAATAATTCTATTGCGCTGCAAGTGTCTTTAGCAGTGGGAGGAAAACGGAAAACCAGAGAAAATCCACAAGGTTGAATATTATGAATTAAAGATATATTATGGGAGATGAGATAACGAGTTAGCAGTTCTCACTATAATAGTTAAAAACTACATAATGTAAAGGCAATTTGCTGAAAATTTCAGTCAAATTGATCTACTATGACTATGAACCGTCGACCATTAGAATGAATGTTCCGCTTAGCCTTGATCTTCATAACTGAAGTCGTTTAGGCGAAACTAATAGTCTTGATTATCCATTTATTTTGTTTAATCACGAAGGAAAGTTTTCTTGCAAATCGGACAACAATCGCAGTCTAGTGTTGCCATCAAGAGCTAATTATGGTCTGAATAAGTTAGTTAATGTCTAATTTATAAATTCTATAACATTTGAAGTCTAAATTAAGACTTGCAGTAATCAGATTTAGTTCTTGAATAATGTAACTTTAATGTTCAATAAATATTCTCTTGTTTTTTACAGAAAAATTAAAAGAATTCAAGGAGTATGTTGTGAGTGATGGCGATATATTAAAACAAATTAAGGCTCTTAAAGACGAAGTTGGTCAGTTTGCGGGGAAATATCCGATGCCCGGACTTCCAGACCGATAATGATGAAGATCTCTAGAAAATATGATTTTATAAATATTTTATTTTTGGAATGGATGGTGAAATGATTTGGTGGATTGGAATGAGATACGCATAATACGGAAATTGTTATTAAGATATTTTTTCAATATGTTTAGATTATGAAAGAAGTTATGGATTGGTTCTGACAAGCCTGGAAATAAGGCACCTGTCACAGACAATGTCAGGCACAGATTCAGGCTTTGTCAGGCACAAAACCTCTGGTGCCTATCGTTTTGTCAGGCACTAATTAGTGCCTGACATTTTGTCACACATATCTTAAACCGTTATTTCCAGGCTTGGTTATGGATAATCAGAAAGTTGCACAATGTTAGATATTCCTGGCCGTCAAATTTCAATCTATGAGATACATTCATCAAATTGAAACCGGCAATTGATTTCCAGAAAGTGCTGGACATTCTCGCTATAATAGCTAAGAAATAGATAATAAAAAAATGAATATATTGAAATTAAAGTTCAAATTATTTTGTTCTGACCGTAAGAATGTTTGAAAAGAAATAGCCATAATTGGCAGATGGAAACTCCGCCCACTTTTTTTGATTGTCAAGTACCAGTGTCATGATAATAAACAAAGTCTTGATTATCAGTCCTTTTAGCGGCAGTATCCAGCCATATTAGTAGACTTCACTCAATATTTTAGCCATCCCCAATGCTTTAGAGAGTTGATTATGGGCTTGCCATAGGAATAAATAAATGTCTAAATAACAATTTATATAATGTCAAAAGCCAGCAAAACTGCAAACGATAGCCAAAATTAGTGCTCTTGCATACTGCCTCTTTTAATGCTTGGACTTTACTAAAGTTACTGATCGCATTTTTCAGTCATTATCGAATTTCTCACTGGTGAAAACATGTCCATGGAAAACAAGCCTAACTTGTGTCTCAGTTTTGAATCCAACAGCATAGTGTAATGAAATAATTTTTTTTTAAAAGTTATTAATATTTCTTAATGTATATTATTTATAAAGTTTCCCAGTGAAAATAATATTTTTATGGAGGAGGTACCTGTTGTACCAATCTGATTAAAATACAGGTTCTATTTCCTTTCGTTTTTTTATAGTACAAAATTTCGATGTATATCTCTACACTACACTAGGATCTGGAAGTGTTGTTATATATCCCGCGTTCTGGTGATGTAAGGAATTTGTTACTGAAAGGATCTGTTGCGGCGAGTTCTTAGCGTGCTGTGCATGAAACTGTGGGTAAACGACTATTAACGTCAACACTCATTGATTAATTAATGTCTGACATCATAGGGTCAAAAACGCTTCGTATTACCCCTGCTACAACCTTCCACTACAACCAGTCAGATCTTCATGTAGTAGATCATAGAGACCATAAAAATTATGGAAAAAAAATTGAAATGAAATAAAGATCTGTATTTGAATAAGATTGACGTTATACCCGTGAAATCAATATTATGAATAACTTTTAGCCCCAAGCTCACAAAGCATTTTCAGACTTGCGTTGAGAATTTACTCAAATTTCAATCATTGTTTATGAGAAATATCTTTGCACATAGTTTCTTGTTTGTGTATTTAATATATTAAACAACAAAAATTTTATAAAGGGATTTATCTTAGTTAAAATAAGGTATACAATTCTGAGTAAATTCTTAACTTAAGTCTGAGAATGCTTTGTGAACTCGGGGCTTAGTCTCTTGTTTATTTCTATATGTATTATATATATATAGATATATATAGAAAAAATAAATAAAGGTTGAAAATGCCTTTGAAAAGTACTATTGTTTAATTGTCTACATGTTTCGCCTGAGCTTGTCAAGACATACAATAACAATCTATATATATATATATATTGTTATTTGGATATATTCGCAAGATATCAGTCACAAATTTAATCGGAAGAAAACTATAGTAAAAGGGAAATTTCTTATCATAGATGAGAATTTTATTAAACTAAAAACATTTATAAGAACATATTACTTCTGAATTTAAATAATTAATAGGAAGAAAACTAAAGTAAAAGGGAAATTTCTTATCATAGACAAGATTTTATTAAACTAAAAACATTTATATGAACATATTACTTCTGAATTTAAATAATTAATCGGAAGAAAACTAAAGTAAAAGGGAAATTTCTTATCATAGACAAGAATTTTATTAAACTAAAAACATTTATATGAATATATTACTTCTGAATTTAAATAATTCCAAGAAGATGACGAAAAAACCTTACACACAAGCGGAAAACAGGGGGGGGGGCAAAAGAGTCCCCATAACAGTGCAAGCAAGTTTGGATCTCAGTGATGCATCTGAGGAGGAACGGGAATCATTTACTTGTAGATAAATCATAGTAAACAAATCCCTGGTATTTATTAACATGCTGTGGTGTTAGCATGTGCGCGCTGTATCATAAGGTCTGTCATTGAGTCAACTGGCATGGTTAAGGAGACGAATTAATATAAGCCCTTGGCTTGTTTTCGAATCCTTAACTTTCGTCAGTGTATGTATAATATATATCTTATTTAAATAAAATATTGTTTAAACCAACTGGCATGGTTTCCATTCCCTGGTTGTACGGGACGAAGAGAAGGCTTACTTGTCCAACCTCATTGGTTTTATCTGTGTCCTTGTTTCCTCCCACTGCTAAAGATCTCTATGTGTAAGCAAATTATCAAAACGAAATTGAACCATGTGTTAGTCCTGCAGTGACCTAAGTTTGTGTTTCGAGTGGACGTTAAATCCCATCTCTCTCTTTTTGTTAACATACAAGTATCGTTATCTGGATTATTTACTCGATAACGATACCTATATGTGTATCGAAACGTAGCATGTTAATAAATTCAGAAGTAGTATGTCGGATGTCCATTAATTGTGGGAAATCTATATGTATATGTCTTATAAGAATTTTCTCTTGAACTTTCGATTTTCTTACTTTAGATCCGTTTGGAACCTGATGCTCGTCACACATGATCGCTTTTCATGTCTAGTGTCAAATAATTGAAGTTCTCAGTATAATTAAAGCCCCAATACCACTCTTGTTGTAACTGAATAATATGTCCCAATCATTATTCTGGTCAACAATTTGTACTTTTCTACAATATTTCAATTAATAAATGATACAAATTTCATCTTAACACACCTAATTTTAAAAATTGGAAAAATTCAACTACATGGTTTGAAAGGCTTTACGTAAGCACTTTTAAATGTAACTTGGATTTCAACATATTTTCGAACCCTCTGGACAAGTTAGATAGGTTGTAATGAATAATTTACACAACCGTTAGGACACTTAAACACCTTGTAGTTAGAATAAGGCTAATTCTTTTTCTAGACCTGTCAAGCCAGCAAGAGTGATATTGTCCCTTTAATGAATCTTGTCACTGACCTGTTTGTACTTGTGTAATGTTTGTTATTAATCTAATTGTGATTGTAGTTATGACAGGTAATTATTCAAATCAATAATTGTAAATTAAAGGATCAATTAGGAATGATATTTATAGATCTAGTCATAAAACCATAATGATTATGTAATAGATTGAAGGACTTTTTGTCTGAGATACGAAACTCGATGGAAGTGGTCCACTAAAGGGCTTTGCTATAACACTGTTGTCGTGCTCCACCGATATAACATATTAATATACTGAAGGCCTTTACTATAACACTGTTTTAGTGGTCCACTAATTAATATAACATGTGTTATACACCCATATTATTGACTGAAGGTCTTCCCATACAATGTACTAATTGGGCTTCCCATACAATGTACTAATTGGGCTTCACTAATACACTGTTGTAGTGGTCCATTAATACTCCCATACAATGTACTAATTGGGCTTTACTATAACACTGTTGAAGTTCTTTACTATAACATTGTAATGGTCCACTAATACTCCAATTCAATGTTCTAATTGGGCTTCACCAATACACTGTTGTAATGATCCACTAATACTCCAATACAATGTACTAATTGGGCTTCACTAACACACTGTTGTAGTGGTCCACTAATACTCCAATACAATGTACTAATTGGGCTTCACTAACACACTGTTGTAGTGGTCCACAAATACTCCAATACAATGTACTAATTGGGCTTTAATAATACACTGCTGTAGTGGTCCACTAATACTCCAATACAATGTACTAATTGGGCTTCACTAATTATACACTGTTGTAGTGGTCCACAAATACTCCAATACAATGTACTAATTGGGTTTCACTATAACACTGTTGTAGTGGTCCACAAATACTCCAATACAATGTACTAATTGGGTTTCACTATAACACTGTTGTAGTGGTCCACAAATACTCCAATACAATGTACTAATTGGGCTTCACTATAACACTGTTGTAATGGTCCACTAATACTCCCATACGATGTACTAATTGGGCTTCACTTCACTGTTGTAGTGGTCCACTAATACTCCCATACAAAGTACTAATTGGGCTTCACTTCACTGTTGTAGTGGTCCACTAATACTCCCATACAAAGTACTAATTGGGCTTCACTAATACACTGATGTAGTGGTCCACAAATACTCCAATACAATGTACTAAAGGGCTTCGCTACTGGGGGGGGGGGGTCTAGAGTGCCATTCTTCGACTTTTAGCTGGTCGGCCACCTCTGGCTTGTGGCTGTGGTTTCGAGCGATGGTGTCGGCGTATGTGGCATTAAGATAGGGACGCCTTCTCAGTTGAAATAAAATTAAATGTTAGTCCCGAAATGACCTAGTTGTGTTGAGTGGACGTTAAACCCCATCTTTCTCTCTCTCTCTCTCTCTCTCTCTCTCTCTCTCTCTCTCTCTCTCTCTCTCTCGCTAATACACTGTTGTAGTGGTCCACTGATATAACATGTGTTATAGCAAGGTTCTTCTGTACTCATTAATTACAGTTAAACTTAAGAAATATTTCATAGTTCTGTTGTAGGTAAGACTAAAGCACAGGCACACTTGAAGGGATTAAAATAAAACTACTTACTACTGCTTGACTATTTGTTATAGTATACTATATATGATGGGGATCACGGTGGCTAAGTGGATAAGGCGCTGATTCGCTAGTCTGGAGGTCGGGTGTTCGATCCCTGCATTGGCCGAGAAAGTTCATCGATTTTTCCGACGTGATTTCCCCTTGTCAGTGATACAGAAGGAAGGCCTGACAAGGACAGCTGCCTAGTCGTTCGGATGGGACGAAAAACCGAGGTCCAATGTACACATTGGAGTGCACGTAAAAGATCCCTTGGCAGTTGGAATTCGATATAAGAGTAGGCCGTAGCGCCGCTGCCCGGGCAAAATTTCCCTCATAGCACACTGTATGGCGTATGCCCGTCTTCAATTAGCTCAGGTTATTAAAGTGCATAACAGTAGGACGTTAAACCCCATTTCATTCAATATAGTAAGAAGTTTTATTTTAATCTCTTCATATAGTATACCCTAATATATAGTCAAGCAGTAGTAAGAGGATTATTTTAACCCCTTCAAGTGCCTGTCGGATAAAGCCTGCCTTCTGTACATAGACATGTATTATATCGAACCATCATTTTGTAGTGAGGGTCCAGTGTAGTCAATTTGATTCTGGTGATGGGAATTATTTTATGGTTGAATAATTGAAGGAATCTCATCACTCGGCAAATCTCGACAGATTCCGGTACCCTACACCTAGACTCGGATGTATGACGAATTCTGCCATTTTGGAACTACTTTAAAGGACCCGGATAAACAATAGCTGCCCCCATGTAGTCTCTATCATCCGGGGTTTTGGGTGACCGAGACTAGCCCCCATGGCTGCCATTTTGGGACTTTTTTGTAAAAGCGGAACGTTTTCCTGTTAAAGTAAATCGGTAGTCGACAAGCCGCATCGCAAATGTATGGTCGTAGGCCTACATATCAATTACTATCATACATCCGAGTCTAGATGTATGTTACGGAGGGTACCGGAATCTGTCGAGGTTTGCCGAATGGGAATCTCATGTCAGTTTATATTTAGTAATAATAATAATAATAATGGACATTTATAGAGCGCCAACATCCAGCTAGATAAGCTGCTCTGGTGCGCTGTTACAACATTCATAATGGCGTGGAAAAAAGTTTAAAAATCGCAACGGGGAATCCCGAAGGCTTCATTAAAAAAATGAGTTTTTAGTTACCTTTTGAAAATGTTTATGTTATCTACACTTTTCAATTCAAGTGGAAGCTCATTCCACAGTTTCGGAGCAGCCACTTTGAAGCTTATTAGGAGAGACTCTGAGAGTTCATATAGGCTGTGCCTGTTCCTCAATCCTATTCAGTATCTGAATAAAATATTGTTTAAAAAAAAAGCTTATTTACTTAATAATTCCCGGTCAACTGTGTTCATAAAGACATAACCATGGACTTGAAGACATATTCAAAAATATATATTTGTTACTAAAATATTATAAAGAATTTTAACAACATAAATGAATGACAGGTTAACTAAAATACAGTTGGAATTTGTTAATGTGATGCATTGTTTTAGAAACAAGACCCCCAAATTAACTTTTTAGTGTACGTGAACTAACCCAAACCGTCCTAAACTACAGCGCCCTCTACGGCCATGAACCGGTTCTGACGCGTGAGAAAACAGGTCCTAGGGGCAGTAGTTTTGTAAATAAGCTACAAAGCTAAATGGTAAAAAGATATATTTACTTACATGTGCCAAGTTTACCTTTGGCATTCGTCACTTCCGATTCGGAGAAACCTGTATTACTCAGCTATCGTAGCAATGACCTCTGTGTTTAAAGGACCTAAGTCCGTAACTCAAAATCCTCCCAAATTTTCGACATCAAAAACTCGAATTATTGGTCTTTTTAAATCAACATTGATGATGTTCACTTACCGGGAAAAGATGAGCTTCAGATATCCGATATTTAAGATAAAATATTTTTTTAAACATTTGTACACGAATCGTGTACCATAATGTGCTTTACCCCCAGTTGTAATAAGAGACCCGAGGGGCGAGGCTAAACATATTGCATTGTATCAAACGGCAGAATGTAGACTGGAATAACCAGGCACTATAAGAAATGTGCACTCGATTGAGATTGCATGGCTTATTACGCGGAACATAACTGATTTGAAATTGGAGTAGAAACGGAAACCACTGACTGAATGTAAATCAGTTTATATACCTTCATATTACAGTATTATAATCGCTGCGACCCACTTTTGTCAATTTCTAGGTCCCAAATGTTAGCGATTTAGCTCCTTTAAATTATATTTGGAATGTGTTTAACCAGCTCTATCACATATGTGATAATGACTGGCACCAATATTGTCATTTAACGAGACGTTGGATGGCCGAGTGGTTAGCACGTATCATAAGGTCTACATGAATGAATGAAATGGGGTTTAACGTCCTACGCTTATGCACCTAACCTAACCTGGGCTAATGGAAGTCGGGGATAAGGTCTACAACTTAATGAAATAAAAAAAATCGAAATGGCTTATTATTGGGCCGAAACTTAAACAGACATTACTCCCTGTAGGCTGGAGTCAAAATACGATTTCCAAGCAAATTTGAAAGTGGTAAATAAAAACGTAACACGCGTATTGCATGAAATCGCTAGCTTGGAAATCGCATTTTGAGAGGCATTTTTGAAACCAAAATTCATTACGATTTTCAATTAATATCCCAATTTGGCATAATTATAAAGAACAGTATATTATCAAATACATGCATAAATTATTATTCTATAAATTAAAATAATGGTGAATCAGTAAATCATGCCACCGTTTGGTCTCGGACTAGTCCGAGTCCGTTTACAATGTGGCTATGCATAACCTCTTGGTATTTTATTTGTAGTGTTTATTATTAGAATAAGAGTGCTAATTATTGGCTTTGAAAAATGATGATGAAAATTATATTTTTTTAGATATATATATATATATATATCATTCCACCTGACCAGGATCAGACGGGTTTTAGCCGTATGCCACCACTAGAATTTGTCTTCTCATTCTTAATTGGCAAAGAAAAAATGCTTGTTGGAAATTTCAGCTGCCTTTGTGTACGTGGATAATCAGTTTCTCGTCCGAAGGACTAGGCAAACATTGTGTACAAGGATGGACCCAAGTTTCTCGTTCTATCCAGATGACTACACACTTCAAAGTGAGCTTGGATTCGAACCAGGGACTTTCTCATTAAGAGGCCAGTGTTGACCACTGTGGCCCCCATCATTGCGTACATACGGTTACCAAACATTGACTTAAGGGAAATGTTGTCTCGGTCCATCTGTATACAGCGAACACCAGGTCAAGGTCATCTGTCCTATCTAAGATATGGGTAACATTCGGCAAACCTCGACAGATTCCGGTGCCCTACATCTAGACTCGGCTGTATGATGAAGTCCGCCATTTTGGAACTATTTTAAAGGACCCGATTAAACAATGGCTGCCCCCATGGCCATGGAGATTATATCAACAAACTAAAAAATGGCTGCCCCCATAGAGATTATATCTAGAAAAGACGCCATTTTGGGACTATTTTGTGAAAGTGGCACGTTTTCCTGTTGAAGTAAATCGGTAGTTGACTAGCCGCATCGCAAATGTATGGTCGTAGGTACATATCAATTACTATCATACATCCAAGTCTAGATGTAGGTTACGGAGAGTACCGGAATCTGTCGATGTTTGCCGAATGATACGGGTAAATCTCTGTATGACCTTTGACATTGTTTGCACAATGGACGCTTATATATCCAGACCAAAATTCGTTGTGGACAAGGTGAAGACAATCTGATTAAAACACAGATCCTGTTTCCTTTCGTTTTTATATTTCAAAACTTTGTGCAACTTGTCTTTACTACACTAGGATCTGGAAGAGTTATTATCAGTGACGTGTTCTGAGTGATGTGAGGGATTAGCCAATGAAACGGTCTGTTACGACGAGCTTTAGGCGTGTTTTGCAAGGAACTGTGGGTAATCCACTAGTAGCATCAATGCGGATTGGTTAATCAAATGTATGACGTCATAAGGTCAAAAGCCGCTCGTATGACCTCTGACGCGACCCATCGCTGCAACTGGTCAGATCTAAATCTAGTGTTGGCCATCGAAAGTATAAAAAAACGAAACGAAATAAAGATCTGTATTTTAATTAGATTGGAGGTAAAAAAAAATCAAACTAGGGTAATCCAGTCTATGGACAGGCTGGATAAAGGCAGACACTGTTACGAATGAGCCATGGATAAATTTGTTGCCTGGCGATGTACAAGCTGGATATCTTGTTGCCTAGCAACGACAATTTCCGTGCTATATGCGTGCACAAAATAAATATTTATTAGCTTAATATTAATATATCCGTGCTATATGTGTGCTTAAAAAACAGATGTGACGTCACCCTTTGATGTTGGCGTACCATTATTTCAAATAATGTACGGGCATGTTGCCGATCGTACATTATCAAAATATGAGACTCGAGTGACGTATTTCACTGTAAACGCACGTGCGGAGTGTCTGTATTTCAAAGCCCCAATACCACTCTTGTTGTAACTGAATAATATGTTCCAATCTTTATTCTGGTCAACAATTTGTACTATTTTACAATATTTCAATTTAAAAATGATACAAATTTCATCTTAAAACACCTAATTTTAAAAAATTGGAAAAATTCAACTACATACCTTTAATATGGTTTGAAAAGCCTTACGTAAGCACTTTCAAATTCAACTTGGATTTAAACATATTTTCGAACCCTCTGGAGAAGTAAGATAGGTTGTAATGGATAATTTACACAACAGGTAGGACACTTAAACATCTTGTAGTTAGAATAAGCCTTTTTTTCTTGACCTGTCAAGCCAGCAAGAGTGTTATTGTCCCTTTAATGAATCTTGTCTCTGACCTGTTTGGACTGGTGTAATGTTTGTTATTAATCTTTTAATGCTCTCGAGAGTGTTATTGTCCCTTGAAGTCTTTTAATGCTCTCGAACTTAAGACATTACGTAATATATTGTAAAACACTCAGATCTCACGGTTCTCTTGTTGTTCAATATATTACTTAATGTTATCGCTCTTGACATAATGGATACTTGTGAAACTTATTTACAATGATCTTAAAATCAGGTATTTTATTTTTGAATGGTTTTTGATCTGTTGTATCAAGATTCTATTTTTGAAAAAAATCTTGTTATAAAAAAAATATTAATACTTTTATTCTTCAATCAATTTTAGTAAATATTTGATAAAAATGTTCTTTGTGAACTTTTTGTATTTGTTGATATTGCCTAGCAACCATTTCTTCAATAAAAGAGAGACTAAATTTAAGATGTTTGTATTTTGTCTTAAAATAAACCTTTATCTAGAATAGTTTTATTAGAATGACAAGGAAGTTCTGTAAAGGGCTAAAAAAAAGTACCCTATGAAGAACTGTTAAATGACTTTAAACTACCTAAGAGTCGGTACAACAAAGAGAGGGAGAGAGAAATGGGGTTTAACGTCCACTCAACACAACTACGTCATTTCGGGACTAACAAATGGTTTTTAATTTTATTTCAATAATTCGCTTGCGCGTAGGGGTCTTTAGCAGTGAGAGGAAACCGGAGTGCCCGGAGGAAACCCACGAGGTTGGGAAGGCTCCCATATCTACATGCCACATACGCTCACACTAGGGCCCCAAACCACAGCCGCAAGCCAGAAGTGGCCGGCCGATAGGGGTCGAAGCGCGGCACTCTAGGCCACTAGGCCATCCCCCCCTCCTGGTACAACAAAGAAGTTGGTGTGGGAGAGCACATAGGAACATTGTGGGTGTGGGATGTGTGGCAACCTGATTAAATTACAGATATATGAAGATTTGACCGGTTGTTGTGGGAGGTCGCGCCGCCATTGATCTGAAAGTATTTTTTTGTGATTTCTCGGTTCAAAGATAAACGTTTCAGTCCTGCATTTTTGTAAAAAGAAATTCGCTAACTAATCGGATGGAGCGGTGAAACCTCCTTTGTCTGCCACGCGGGATTTTATGCTTTATCACGGGAACACACTCAGGGGTCTCGTTGGTCGATGGCACCAATAACTAATCTTAATGTTGGTACTGATTTCATATAGAAACCACCGGTCGGTGCGCCAATAACTAATCACTGTAACACTATCTTGATGATAACAGTAGATCAGTTTCATAAATATATTCTTTATTTACATCGGAACAGAATACAACACATCTACATAACTACAACAGCAATACAGGTACTTAAACTATATACAGGTAATCATCATGACGGTACAAAATTTATATTATTTCTACCATTGTGCGTCTCTCTCTGCCCGGGGGGTTGGGATGGACTAGTGGTCTAGAGTTTCGCGCTTCGACCTCTAGCTGACCGGTCACCTCTGGCTTGCGGCTGTGGTTTCGAGCCCTGGTGTGCGCGTATGTGTCATGGAGATAGGCGCGCCTTCTCAACCTCGTGGGTTTCCTCCGGGCACTCCGGTCTCTTCCCACGGCTAAAGACCCCTACGCGCAAGCGAATTATTGAAATAAAATTAAACCATATGTTAGTACCGAAATGACCTAGCTGTGTTGAGTGGACGTTAAACCCAATTATTTAACTCTCTCTTTCTCTCATATATTATTGGTATTAAATATAATAAAGGGGCATTATGTAAGATATAGATAAAGAACTAACCATATAATAGTTTGAAAGTAGATGTTGTTAAATGAATAATTTGAAAATTTTATTCAAATTACTCTATTGCAAGCGAAGATATTGGCCTTTGAAGGTTTGACAGACGTGTACAATAATTTCAACCCGGTTCTGGTTGATCGAAGCCAAATCTCGTTCCGTCTGGCTTCCGCCATATTGATTAAATCAAAGTATCTGTTTAATATCGGAGAAATCTGATGTCATCCAGAGTTGATTAAGGCCTGGATCAGTTAATTAATGTCTTATTAATACTTTAGAAAACATTTCAGACCCAAAGAAAGATCTGAAATAGGCAGATTTAGCTCTTGTATAATGCATGTTTAATTAAAGAACTACACTTTCGATTGAGACTGCATGGCGTGTTACGCCGAACATAACTGATTTGAAATGAGAGTAAAAACGGAAAACATTGAATGTAAATCAGTTTATATACATTCATATTAAAGTATTATATGCGTTGTGACCCACTTTTGTCAATTTCTAGGTCTCAAATGTTAGCGATTTAGCCCCTTTGATATAAAACAAAAATATATTTTTTATTTCAGTGTTACTTAATAAATTAACAGTTACACAATATATTATAGACAAACTAATTGGGATGATTAAGAATTTTTAAAAGAAAATACGGTTAATTAAATATACCTTTGATGCATTTTTAAAGTCATACAGTGAAATTATCAGTTTTTGTCTCCTTCAATACGACTAATTAAGTATACCTTCGATAAATATTGAACATATCATTCTCGATTACCCAGTGTACTCATTCCGTTCAACTCCACTATACCCTGGGTTAATCTATGGGGGAGACACGTTTTAAAGTTATCAACTATTGATGATTGTGCTATTTTTATCGACCAATCCCATAAACTGTTATTTGAAAAGGAAATTGACAAAGGGAAGTTACTCTCTTCTGACAGTGTTAGGAGTTGGCCTATTCGAAAAGCGTAATTATATGTTTTATTATTGAAGACCACACGTTCATTTAATCATGTAGAGTCATTAGTTTTATTGAGAATTGTGTGGTCGCTCCGCGAATTTTATGTACATGTGACATCGTAGATAAGTAATTGGGAATTAAATTAACGAGTATACGTTCATTAATAATAAACATAAAAAAACGACGTATTATTATTATTACTATTTCAAACAAAGAACGGCTGCCCCCATGGCCATGGAGATTATATCAACAAACTAAAAAATGGCTAGTCTCTATCATCCAGAAAAATATTCTACGAATATTAGTCTGGATCCGTTGTCAATATTTGACAGAAAATGGCTTATCATAAACAACGTCTAAGGGAGGTAACTCCTCTTAGAAAAGATGTTTACACCATGACTTGGCTAAAGAGACTGGATAATAAGCCACATTAAAAACCAAACTCCCGGTCACGCATGAGCAATGGGCTTTACGTCAAATATTGAGAACGGTCCCAGACCCTCTGTATGTTGAAGACTAGGAGGTTCTGGGTGACCGAGACTAAAAAATTGCTGCCCCCATAGAGATTATATTTAGAAAAGACGCCATTTTAGGAATATTTTGTGAAAGCGGCACGTTTTCCTGTTGAAGTAAATCGCAAATGTATGGTCGTAGGTACATATCAATTACTATCATACATCCGAGTCTAGATGTAGGTTATGGGGAGGTTTGCCGAATGAGATATGGGTAAATCTCTGTATGACCTTTGACACTGTTGGCACAATGGACGCTAAAATATCCAGATCAAAATTCGTTGCGGACAAGGTGAAGACAATCTGATTAAAACACAGATCCTTTCGTTTTTTATAGTTCTTACTTTCGTGTTACTTCTCCTTTTTATACTAGGATCTGGAAGAGTTGTTATCAGTGACGCGTTCTGGGTGATGTGAGGGATTAGCCAATGATACGGTCTGTTACGACCAGCTTTAGGCGTGTTTTGCACGGAACTGTGGTTAATCCACTAGTAACATCAATGCTGATTGGTTAATCAAATGTGTGACGTCATAAGGTCAAAAGCCGCTCGTATGACCTCTGACGCGACCCATTGCTGCAACTGGTCAGATCTAAATGTAGTGTAGGCCATCGAAAGTATAAAAAAACGAAACGAAATATAGGTACAGGGGCCGTATGTATAAAAATTCTTAGAGTTTTCTTAACTTTTACTCTAAGACTTCCTAAAACAACATTTAGTTAAAAGTTACTCTCTAGAAATATGTATAAAGGGTCTTAGAGTTATTTTTAACTAATTGTAAGACTTGGGTACTAACCAAACTAAATCTGTCACAAAAAGAGTCCCACCCATGTCCATTCGATATCTCCTTATCAACTCGTCATTGTTGTACTCCACTAAGAAATCTCTGCTTGTTTTAAACTCTCTTAGGCGGCGTACACGGACGGCCATGTTAACCAAGTTAGGAGTGCTACATGAGGACTCTTAAATATGTGTCATAGTTAGGAGTAATTCTTAAAGTAAAATGTTTTATAAATAGGTCTAAGGGAAATCTACAAAGTTAGGAGTAGTTTTTGGCAGTTAAGAGTTGATTTCAACTCTTAGAATGTTTATAAATACCGCCCCTGTATTTTAATTAGATTAAGGTGAAAAAAACAAAAAAACTAGGGTAATCCAGTCTACGCAATGCTCGATAAAGGCAGACACTGTTACGAAGGAGCCATAGATAAATTTGTTGCCTGGCGCTGTACAAGCTGGATATCTTGTTGCCTAGCAACGACAACTTCCGTGCTATATGCGTGCACAAAATAAATATTTATTAGCTTAATATTAATATATCCGTGCTATATGTGTGCTTAAAATACAGATGTGACGTCCTCCTTTGGTGTTGGCGTACCATTATTTCAAATAATGTACGGGCATGTTGCCGATCGTACATAATCAAAATATGAGACTCGAGTGACGTATTTCACTGTAAACGCACGTGCGGAGTGTCTGTATTTTAAAGCCCCAATACCAATCTTTATTCTGGTCAACAATTTGTACTATTTTACAATATTTCAATTCAAAAATGATACAAATTTCATCTTAACACACCTAATTTTAAAAATTGGAAAAATTCAACTACATACCTTTAACATGGTTTGAAAAGCCTTACGTAAGCACTTTCAAATGCAACTTGGATTTAAACCTATTTTCGAACCCTCTGGAGAAGTAAGATAGGTTGTAATGGATAATTTACACAACAGGTAGGACACTTAAACATCTTGTAGTTAGAATAAGGCTATTTTTTTTTTCTTGACCTGTGAAGCCAGCAAGAGTGCTATTGTCCCTTTAAGTCTTTTAATGCTCTCGAGCTTAAGACATTACGTAATATATTGTAAAAACACTCAGATCTCACGGTTCTCTCGTTGTTCAATATATTACTTAATGTTATCGCTCTTGACATAATGGATACTTGTGAAACTTATTTACAATGATCTGAAATCAGGTATTTTATTTTTGAATGGTTTTTGATCTGTTGTATCACAAGATTCTATTTTTGGAAAAAATCTTGTTATAAAAAAAATATTTATACTTTTATTCTTCAATCAAATTTAGTAAATATTTGATAAAAATGTTCTTTGTGAACTTTTGTATTTGTTGATATTGCCTAGCAACCATTTCTTCAATAAAAGAGAGATAAATTTAAGATGTTTGTATTTTGTCTTAAAATAAACCTTTATCTAGAATAGTTTTATTAGAATGACAAGGAAGTTCTGTAAAGGGCTAAAAAAGTACCTTTTGATGAACTGTTAAAGGGACAATCCCGAATTATACTGAGGCTCAAAAATAAAAGTAGGAGAATGTATGAAAATAAAACGCCAACATAGAGGGGAATGGTGTATTTACTTTGTCTCAAAATTTCAACTCAAAATATTGAGTCGTTGGGACGTGAACGCCAAAACTACTTATCCGGACACGTAACTCTTTGAAGAATTCGTGTCAATTGTTTCGCTGGCTACCCTTATAACCGATTATGGTTCCTTGAGTTAGTAACCCATGTACCGTACTTGATAGAGCAAGGCAAATTTCAACTACACATTATTTTTATAAAAAAAATGTTTGGTTTAATCCAGATACCACAAAATACACCTTGGGGCACCGGTCTCAAATTCCAGATGAAGACTGGCGGATTTAAGTCGTTTGAAACGTATCATAAATACTGAAGTAGTTGCTCGGCCCTTGACTGGAATATTTTAAGGGATTTTAACATAAAATTAAGCAGCTTTATCTCCAAAAAAAATATCGGGATTAGCCCTTAAATGATTTTAAACTGCCTGATGCTGTGTTCACACTAGCCTTTTAATGCGCATCGAATGCGCATCGAATGCGCATTAAAGCCTTAAGTCGCTAAAACGCGTCACACTCAATGCGCATTAAACCAAAACTAATGCTATGTTCACACCTAATGCGCTTTCAAACCGCTTTCCGTAAAACGCCCTACGGAAGGCGCTTTCGTTATCACGGGTGGCGTCACACTACAAATTAAACCGCTTTCGATTCGCATTAAAACACGCCACACTCAATGCGCATTAACATCTTTCCCCATGCGATAAAACGGAAGTACTGCACTGCGCAAGCGCTGTTCATCTCAACGCTTAACGCGAATTAAAGTGGGTCACACTTGTAATTGTGATGCGCGTCAGTTATATCGCTTCAGCCAATGCGCATTAGAAATGCGGTTTCGCTAAAGCGGCTTAGTTTTGGTTTAATGCGCATTGAGTGTGACGCGTTTAGCGACTTAAGGCTTTAATGCTCATTCGATGCGCATTAAAAGGCTAGTGTGAACACAGCATTTGCCGCTTTAGCGAAACCGCATTTCTAATGCGCATTGGCTGAAGCGATATAACTGACGCACTTTAATTCGCGTTAAGCATTGAGCGCGTTGAGATCGAACAGCGCTTGCGCAGTGCAGTACTTCCGTTTTATCGCATGGGAAAGCATTTGTGCTTGTCGATCAGCGTTTACGTTCATTTTTGTTCATTTACCGTTTAATTCTTGATATATCATGGCAAAATCTTCGGCAAAAGCAAGAGGGGGAAATTGGGGACGCCAGGAGAGACTGCTGCTATTTGCAGATCTGGCAGAATGAAGACGTTGAAGGCATGTTTACATCTCGATTCATGGGCGCATCCACATTGGCATGAATGACCTTCACCCCATCTGATAGTTCTATTGATCTATCATAGATGTCGCACGCTGTTAATGCGCATTGAGTGTTACGTATTTTAATGCGAATCGAAAGCGGTTTAATTTGCAGTGTGACGCCACCCGTGGTAACGAAAGCGCCTTCCGTATGGCGTTTTACGGAAAGCGGTTTGAAAGCGCATTGGGTGTGACCTACACCCCATCTGATAGTTCTATTGATCTATCATAGATGTCGCACGCTGTTAATGCGCATTGAATGAATGAATGAATGAAATGGGGTTTAACGTTCTACGCTTAAGCACCGTACCTGGGCTAATTAAAGACGGGCATACGCCACAGTGTGCAATGAGGGAAATTTTGCCCGGGCAGCGGCGCTACGGCCTACTCTTATATCGAATTCCAACTGCCAAGGGATCTTTTACGTGCACTCCAATTTGTACACGGGACCTCGGTTTTTCGTCCCATCCGAACGACTAGGCAGCTGTCCTTGTCAGGCCCTCCTTCTGCATCACTGACAAGGGGAAATCACGCCGGAAAATCGAGATGAACTTTCTCGGCCAATGCAGGGATCGAACACTCAACCTCCAGGCTAGCGAACCAGCGCCTTATCCACTTAGCCACCGTGATCCCCTAATGCGAATAGAGTGTGACGTATTTTAATGCGAATCGAAAGCGGTTTAATTTGCAGTGTGACGCCACCCGTGGTAACGAAAGCGCCTTCCGTATGGCGTTTTACGGAAAGCGGTTTGAAAGCGCATTAGGTGTGAACATAGCATAAAAGTCGGTACAACAAAGAGAGAGAGAGAGAGAGAAATAGGGTTTAACGTCCACTCATCACAACTAGGTCATTTCGTGACTAACATATGGTTATTAATTTTATTTTAATAATTCGCTTGTGCGTAGGGGTCTTTAGCAGTGGAAGGAAACCGGAGTGCCCGGAGGAAACCCACGAGGTTGGGAAGGCGCCAGGGCTCACACTGTCGGTCGCCAAAGTCGCAATTTGCGATAAAATTATGGAAGTGGCGATTAAATTTTCTAATTGGCGATAACTTTGGCGATAAAGTTTTGGGGTACTCGCGATTCTTTTTTTAGACTTGGCGAAAAAAAATCCTCAAAATTCTAATCGTATTTATTCTTGATTGACCATTAGACGGAGAGATATAATTTCTGTTTGTCAAGTACCGAGAACAAATTGCAAAAGAATTTATTTCACTGAAATCTAGTAAAGGGATGTCTTAAGGACTTCCAACTCAAAATTGTCCGCTTAAACCCTGTAGCGATTTTCATAATTAGCATAAATCCAAGATGGCCGCCAATTGGACCTTTTTGGCCTCCATATCTTGGAAACGGCTCGTTTTAGAGCAAATAAATGTGTATCATTAGACACAAAAGTGATACAAACAAATCGGAAACAAAGGTTATCACGACGCCAGCAGGTCATGGTGTCACGTCATGACGGCATTGTGACGTAATGACGTCGCATTGACGTTATTTTGACGTTAAAACACTTAAAAGTCCGGTAGAACTTTGGCTGAACCTGGAATTGTTTACAATTTTTTATGGTTTATTTTAGTAGCCTGTGGTGTCTTGTTTAGGTATCTGCCGGTTGAACCTGGGTCACCTTTGAATGTTTTGAGAAATCAAGATGGCGTCCAAGACGGCCGTCATTTCAAATAATCCCCTATACCCCCCATACTATTTTGACAAGGATGATAATTTTGGTGGCTAACCGTATGTTTTGGGGGCAAAGGAATACACTGAAATCATTCATTAGGTTGTGGGGTTATTATCGTACTAGAATGAATACTATAGGGGTTATGGGCGATTATTTGAAACGGCCACCATCTTGAATTTCTGAAACGCTCAAGGATGACCGAAGTTAACCTGGCGGATTCCGAAAGAGGCACCACAGCAAACGTAACTGACGTGACGAAATTTATGACGTAGCTGGCTTTTTTTCCGCACGTACACAGTGACTGGCCATTTTGCTCAGTAATCCCAGCCAGAATTTGGCTATTTTGTTAAAATTGCTATAAAGATTTAAATTTTTGTTTAGAACTGAAATAAATTTACTATTAGTCAATCCCCACGATAAAAACATTAAAAAAATTGATTGTGTATATCTGAAATAGACCCGACCGAAGCACAACAAAATTCCAAGATGTCAGCGCCCATGGGCGAAAAGTTTCGGGACGCTATACATTTTCAAAGTCGAAGTTAGGAGTTACAAACTTAAATTTGAAGGAAAAACAAGTGGATGGATTACATGCTTGTTATGAAGGTCACGACTGTAAAGCTGTGTTACCGACATGTTATGGAAAGGGCCTGATTTTTCAAATTCTCTCATGCATATTACATAAGAAATACAAGGAAGAGTGAAGCCATGATTGTTATTGTTAGTGCGTTGACCTCAAGACTTGCGACGTATAGACCACGTGATATGAAAACATGTCGATTGACTGCCTCGGAGATCCCTTCTCCGCAGGTAGCGTGTCTCAGATGTTCAGAATGGCACCACAGGCTACTAAAATCAATCCTAAAAAACTCTGTAGACCATTTCCAGGTGCACTCGAAATATTGGGTTTGACGACCGTACTAACTGTTGTGGTACCGAATAAGCGGATTTGACGGAAGAGTTCTGATGTCTTAAATAACTCAGAATAAGCGGGCTGAGAACTAGTTTGTTTTTGTGACTGACTGGACCAGTAAAAAAATGTCTGCACTGTCCATGCACATGAGTATTAGGGATGCCCGAAATGTCCAACTCGTGAAGCTGAGCAGCCTGATTGATTACATTCGATCCCTTGGTGGTGAGGTTGACAATGTCCCCACCATTATTTAGGTTACTGCCGCAAATTATGCACGTATCCATGGCGAAAAACAGCTATTTTCACATAATTAACAAAAAAGTGTCAAATAAAATAAAACAAAGTACGAACAATCCAAACCATTACACACAATTCGAAGTCCTAAAAAAACGGTACAGGCAAAATAGTGTGATCAGCATATGGACTGTTCACCGTGTACAGAATACACGACAAACCGTGGTAACAGGTGTCCGGAAGAGTACGTCTACCCTGCCTGGCGCCACACATGCCCAGCTGGTTGGTAAATGAAGGACGACGTAGAGCAAGAACAGGGTAGAGGGATATCATATAATTATTATGCATTGATGTTAGATAATGCGTTTCTGTAATTAAATATTTTGGATGGAATGGGTTTAGTAAGAAATCCTAGAAACACTAAGAGTTTTGAAGTAAAGAGAGATGTGTGCTGTGGTGTAATATTTGTCCTAACCCGAAAGCATCACTGCCTTTATTACCAAATTTCAGTTTTATAAAAGAACTGTTGGTGGCGTTATACGCATCAGACTCAATCACAATGTCCCAACGACGGTGGGCTGTGTCAAGCACAATAGATACAGCCCTGTATTCAGTGGATGCAGGACCAGTACAATTTGAATCCAAACATTCAGATTTGAGCAATTTCAAAATAGTATGTGGAATCGAATATAATTTAGTACGGATATGGTGTGGCCCTAGTGGTTCTTGGATAATTTCCAAAAGGGCATCAGGTGAAATAGTGCTTCACGCTTGGGTGGTGTGTAGCGACGATGTCCATGACTGTGTTTTCGACGAAGAAACTTTGGGAATAACATCATGACATTAACATTGCAACACACAGGGGCTAGAAAAATTTCCAATACTAGCTTGGGGAAACAAGACTTGATTGTAAGCCAACCACCAGACATTAACAACATCCCCACCATTATTTAAATTATTGCTGCCAATTATGCATGTATCCATTGCAAAATACAGCTCTTTTCACAAAATTAGCAACAATAAGTTTCAACTATCTGGGGGAAACCCAGATTAAATTCCAAGTCAATCTTAAGAGCTTGACAACATTCCCACCATAATTTAGGTTATTGTCGCAAATTATGCATGTATATCCATGGCGAAATACGACTCTTTTCACAAAATTAGCAAAAGAAAGTTTCAAACATCTGGATAAAACCAAGACTGAATTCCAAGCCAATAACCAAATTGGATTCCAGTCCAATCAGTCAGCAAAAACAAAGTAGATCACAAACCCGCTTATTAGAACTCAAGTCAACCCCGCTTATTCGGTATCAAAGCAGTGTTTTGACGTCAAATAACCGCAGTGCGACGTCAGCACGTCACTGTGACGCCAGGAAGTAGCACCATGACTTGCTGACGTTGTGATAATATTCTTTTCCGATTCGTTGATATTACTTTTGTATCTAATGATAATACATTTATTGCTCTAAAACGAGCCGTTTCCAAGATATGGAGGCCAGAAAGTCCAATTGGCGGCCATCTTGGATTTATGCTAATTATGAAAAACGATAATAACCCCACAACCTAATGAATGATTTCAGTGTATTCCTTCCCCCCCCCCCCCCCACAAAAAAAAACATACGATTTGCCACCAAAATTATCATCGTAGTCAAAATAGAATGGGGGGGGGAGTATAGGGGATTATTTGAAATGACGGCCGTCTTGGACGCCATCTTGAATTGGCACCACAGGCTACTAAAAGACACCACAGGCTACTAAAATCAACCATAAAAAAAATTGTATACAATTTCAGGTTCAGCCAAAGTTCTGCCGGACTTTTAAGTGTGACGTCATTACGTCACAATGCCGTCATGACGTGACACCATGACCTGCGGGTGTGGTGATTACCTTTGTTTCCGATTTGTTTGTATCACTTTTGTATCTAATGATATACATTTAGTTGCACTAAAACTAGCTGTTTCCAAGATATGGAGGCCAAAAAGGTCCAATTGGCGGCCATCTTGGATTTATGCTAATTATGAAAAACGCTAAAAGGTTTCAGCGGACAATTTTGAGTTGTGAGTCCTTTACACATCCCTTTACTAGATTCCAGTGAAATAAATTCTTTTGCAATTTGTTCTCGGTAGTTTATTATTTCTCTCCGTCTACATAGCGGCATACCATAAATCAATAAACTTGCTGATAATCCCGAACGTGTAATAAGTAAAACTAAACACTTGTCTGGGAATAATGGTTTCAACTGATTGATAATTGCCGATATCTAAGCAGTACTCATCATATTAATTAACCTTAACAAATAGATTAGCGGTGACTATTGATGTTGCGTGATTAAAACAAAGGGAAGTAATCAAAATGGCAGACCTTTGCCCTACAATTCTTTTCAAAGAGAGTTACATATTTTAATAGTTGAATTTCGTTTACTGTGGGTTCATACGTTATGTATATAACTGCATGGCTAATTGGAAATTATTATTTCAAATTATATTATCACATTGTGTCGAAACGAAAGAGCGAGTTGAATAGCGACGATTCTGGAGTGAGAAAACTGTCGGCGTTTTTGTCCTTACCTCGGCCAGTGTTCTAAAGTTAACAAAGAGTCTGTCGTCTAGACGAAATGAAATTAAAACTACGGTTAATGATTCAGATGCTGATACCGTGACGGTGGTGTTCGTGACGGTACCCGAAATCAGCAATATATCTATTGTACACGCGAAACGAAAATTCAAAGAAAACTGGAAATTTGGCAATCCTTGGCTGAGATTTGGATGTATACATACATGCAGAAAATGTTTTGTTCAATATGTGAAAATTCGAAAGTCAGCAAGGTATTTTTTTTCAAACAATTGATCTTGGGGTTATATAAAATATGTTGATTGTACAATGGATAGCATTGATGATGTATTGAAACTTGCCATTAAAGAAAAATCAAATTTTGTTAATGTATATAAAATTGTTTGCCAATAATTGCGTATACCGGTTGCAACTGTTGATTGTAAACGAAGTTTTAGCAGACAAAATTCAATAAAAACAGCGAGCAAAAACAATATCAAATTTGATCTCCATTACTCTAAAAAAAATAAACCCGATCTCCACAAATCTTTTTCCAATTGGGCTAATGTGAAGCAAAGAATAATTTTGTAAATTGTAAATATATTGTTGTTTAAGAATGTACAAGAAATAAAATTGTTTTATATAATTAAAATATGTGTTGTTTTTATCATATATTTTTGGCGGATAAAATATCAAAGTTGGCGGGAAAAAAAATTCATCCTTGTTTTACATAAAAATTAGAACCATTTTGGCGGAAAAAAATTGAAAGCCGGTGTGGGCCCTGGAAGGCGCCCTTATCTACATGCCACATACGCTAACATTAGGGCCCCAAACTACAGCCGCAAGCCAGAAGTGGCCGGCCAGCTAGAGGTCGAAGCGCGGCACTCTAGACCACTAGGCCAACCCAACCCCCATGGTACAACAACGAAGTTGGCGTGGGAGAGCACATAGGAACATTGTGGATGTGGGGTGTGTGGCAACCTGATTAAAATACAGATATATGAGGATCTGACTGGTTGAAGTGGGAGGTCGCGCCGCCATTGATCGGAAATAATTTTTTTGTGATTTCTCGGTTCACAGATAACGTTTCAGTCCTGCATTTTTGTAAAATGAAACCTCCTTTGTGTGCCACGCGGGATTTTATGCTCTATCACGGGAACACATCCAGAGGTCTCGTTGGTCGATGGCACCAATAACTAATCTTAATGTTGGTACTGATTTCATATAGAAACTACCGGTCGATGCGCCAATAACTAATCACTGTAACACCATCTTGATGATAACAGTAGATCAGTTTCATAAATACATTGTTTATTTACATCGGAACAGAATACCCCACATCTACATAACTACAACAGCAATACAGGTAGGTACTTAAACTCATCACGACGGTACATAACTCTACCATTCCGTCTCCGCAAAGGCAGTTGAATTCGGATGAGTCCATACGCTTGTCTGTGCGTTTCTCTCTCTGCTCTATCTCTGTTCGTCTTTAAAGAGCCCCAATCTAATTAGCTTCCAAACTCAACTGATTTGTCACAACAACCTCACCTAATTTATACTAAACTGTATTAAGTTAATTAAGGTACAGTGTACTCTGCAACTTCCAGCTTTTGATCAATCCGCCACTCGCCTAGATCCGCCCAAAACCTCTGGTCCCGATTTATTTCCTTCTTGATTGCTTTTAAAATGTTTTGTTCAAACCGCCATTTTGTCACTTCCGCCTTTCGCCATCGACTCGAGGTCCGATGAGTGATTATCCATTGTTATTTAATCCTATAATCCGCCACTGTTAACTCCCCAATCACAAAAACACCACAGTTTATCAGACACTAATAATTAAAGTATAAACAAACAGTACTCGACAAATCTTTTAAGAGTTCATTGATTGTCAACCATTTTCAATAACCAACGTTAACACTATAGCACCTATGTCGAGCAATATTTCGCGCTAAAAATAGACCATGAATGAGTGTCGTACAATAACAATACATTCAGTGAACTCGATCTATTGAGCATTGATAATCGCCGATAGCCTGATGTCCGAGAAAAGATTATACATCTGTGTATTTTGATGGCACATTGTCGGATTTATTATTATATTTTGAATGGGATTTATGTTTTTAAATAAGTAAATGAACACGCTAAGAAATGTTGACGTATATTTCGATTAGAATGACGTAAGTTAATTGTTTTAGATGATAGCACGTGCTATAGCCGAGTGCAATTATTTAGCAGTTGGTGTCACTCGTTCGTTGTATTAGAGCGACGTTAACTAGTCAACTACGATTACATGTCATTTTTTTTACTTTCTGTATATAAATCGAAACGCAGTATCAGACGAATGTCGGACATTGCTGAAAAATGTACCGACGTAGGATACAACAAATACGGTCATTTTTGGGGAGTTTGATGTCATGTAATTGTGTACATGTACTGTAGGAATATTATTGACATAAATTTGAATACCGAACGCGTTTTAAGCATGAAATATATAACGAGGTGCGATCCGACAAATATTCAATTCACATTCACTTCCTGTTATTGGATAAACCGCCACTCGCCGACATCCGTCATTTCTATTTGGTCCTGCTTGGTGCTGGAAGTTACAGAGTACACTGTATACTTATTTATATATTATTGATAGTGTAGTCGTGGCCGACAAACTATTAGCGTTGATAGCAACCGTACCTTTCAGATTCGTAGTAAGAAGTGATTCAATAGTGTGGTCACGTGATATCGTCCAACTAGCAATCACGTGACCTCCACTACACTCTTCCCAATCCAAAAGGCTTCGACGTCAGCTTAAAAGAAACATGCTATATGCTGTCTAAAAAATCAGATAAATGAATTGAAATTTAACAAAAATGATTAAAATAAAAGCAATTTTATGCATTTTAATTCCCCACACATACCCTTGGGCGAAACATTTTGGAACCAGGCTAGCACGAGACATTTCGCGCGAAATCCCCCTCGCCCGCCAGACGAAAGTGAACAGTCCGTGCGGGCAGACGTGCCAAAACAACTGGCAAAAATGACGAAATATTTACAGCTATTAACCGCTTGGTCAGGGTGTGGAGAGCTACAATGAAAATTGTATGGACCCTTGAACACCTGTTATTGTATGCGGTACAGTTTTTTATGATTGCTGACCGATATTTCCATTAATAATACTGGATATTTTATTTGGTGATTGTGCGAGATACGGTGAGTCGGACTCAAATACAATTCTTTCCAGGTCGATGGATTTTAATGGAAGTCATGCCCGAAGACTGTAAGTGGCTTCCCGACGGTGGCATATCCAACAGGCTGTAAAGGGAGCAAAATACCAAGGTAGGTGAGCCAATAACATATGACGCTTCAGGTGTCTAAATTTCCTGAGGCAAATTGAACATAAGCTCTTTTTGTTTATCTTTCTAGAGACTTGAGGAGTTGGTGTAGATGATGAACTGTAGGAGCAGGTGGTATAACAGGAACTGTCTGTGTCGTAGGGACCAACTTCGTCAACAGTTAAATACTCAGAGCTGCCCCCCATCGATATGAAAGAATCATTCAGTGCAGCTATGTCCTCGCTATCGTAGGTATAATCTGGTATAAAATCTCCTGTCTCAGAAGCCATTTAAAAAGGAATAAAATAATAGTTAAAATATAACGAGGACTAGAACAATGCCACCACCAATTATTTAGTAATGCCTGTGATGTTGGCGGGGCAATAAAAACAGTGCAGATAAAAATAGCTGTGCATAGACGATTATTGTTTAGATTGCAAGTGGGACACCCTTGAACGTATTCTTTACATTCTGTTCTTATCCCCGGCCAGTAAAATGACTGACGAACTTTATTGAGAGTCTTCTCGTTTCCGAGATGACCTGCTGATTTTAGGTCATGACAATAACTAAGCACCTCTTTTCTCTTTTTAGAGGGTACAACGAAGCAGAGGTGATGCCCCGAAGATGTTTCCCATCGATAGTAGAGCGCGCCTAAATACAGTTCCAGCTGAGATCGACAAGACCACAAAACCCTAGCAGATGGAGAACTTAACTTAAGCTCTGATTCAGATGGAGCCGTAGTCAACCAAGTGATTACCTGCAAGAGCTCCATGTCTGTATGCTGCATGCCAACAAGTTCTGTGATGGAGTATGCCTGGCACCATGTTTTAGTACAGATCTCACTAACAGCCACTTTCCTGGCTTCTTTTTCATAACTCCCAGAAGCAAATTCCGATTGGTGAGCAGGTTGTGAGACATGGGCCAAGGAAACTACATCAACATCCTCATTGAAGCGACCCCACTGATGATGCTCTATTTCAGTATCAGAAGAGGACCAGTCCCGAAAAGACCGATTCTTTGAAAAACGGTCAGATTCCTCACTGGAACTAGTAGAGTGATGTCGGTGTCTGGACCTCCTAGACTCATGGTCTTTGGAAGCTGTTACACCTTGTCGTGATAAATGCTCTCTCGAGGAATGACCACTATGCGGATCTTGAACTAATGTTAAGGTAGGCTTATCCTCCAAAGGAGGCTCTTTCTTTACCATGGAAAGATCCTTAAGCTTACCTTGAGAGTCTTTTGATCTGGAGCGAATATTTGCACCCTTGCTCGAACCATATTTTCCATCAGGCGGCATTGTATTTAAGATGTTTTCTATTACAGGATCTGTTGTGACAGTAGTGGATGTCGGAGGCAAGGCAGCTGCAGGAGCTAGAACCCCCACACCACCAACAGCTCCCGAATCCTGCAAGGAAGAACGCGGTGGTTGACGACAATACGCCCGAAACTCATTACGAAGATCATTAGCCATCTGTCGTATTGCATCCTGAAACTTAATAAAACTGTTTTCAATTTTTCTGTCGATCATGTGTTGAATTCTTTTGTCCTCCCCCTCCTCCTCAAGAGGATAGAGTAAGGTCTTCTCATCTGTCGGTGGTTCAAAAGTTATGATCCCAGAATCCAACCAATCCTGCCACTGAGTTGCAGGAAGTCCAGTAACCTCTACGAGATGGTCCATAGTAATTTGTCCAGGTTGTTGTCTCATAGCCATTATCCGATTTGCCCTGCCTTCACCAATTGAATGTAATGACTTCAATTGTTCGACATTTGCAGATTGTAAATTAATAGCCATCTTTTATATAAAGTTAAACAAACTATTACAAATGTATTTATTAATATATAAATAACTTTATACAGGGAAGACTCTGTAACTTGGGCAGTGAACCAACAAAAATGTTAGCTGTCCCCCAAACAACAGTAATGGCGTCCCTTTATATTGTACTCACGCGGGAAATGAAACCCACAAAAAGTTAGCTATTCCGTGACGTGAAGTTGGGTTATTTATAAAGTGAATATTGCTGTGAAGATGTGGATGTAACCTAGTTTCCCCACAAGCAAAGAAAAATTAACTCCGATAGATTAATTATCAAAACACTGGCGATTGAGTCAAGTTGAACAATCACAATGGTTTGACCCAATTAGATCGCTATTATGACTCGATCACACAATACCAGAATTATAATGCAATCGCAAATAATATAATGATTGTGAATCAAAATACTCACAATACAGTACACTATTACCGACTTTTACAAATCCGTGATTCGGCTTACGCCAAGTGTAGTCGTGGCCGACAAACTATTAGCGTTGATAGCAACCGTACCTTTCAGATTCGTAGTAAGAAGTGATTCAATAGTGTGGTCACGTGATATCGTCCAACTAGCAATCACGTGACCTCCACTACAATAGTAAATATATTAAAGGGGCATTATGTAAGATTAAGATAAAGAACTAGCCATTCTTGCTATAATAGTTTGAAAGTAGATGTTGTTAGATGAATACTTTGAATTTTTTTTATTCAAATTACTCTATTGCAAGCGAAGATATTGGCCTTTGAAGGTTTGACAGACATGTACAATAATTTCAACTAAGGTCCTGGTTGATCGAAGCCAAGTCTCGTTCCGTCTGTCTTCCGCCATATTGATTAAATCAAAGTATCTGTTTAATATCGGATAAATCTGATGTCATCCAGAGTTGATTAAGGCCTGGATCAGTTAATTAATGTCTAATTAATACTCTAGAAAACATTTCAGACCCAAAGAAAGATCTGAAATAGGCAGATTTAGCTCTTGTATAATGCATGTTTAATTAAAGAACTACACTTTCGATTGAGACTGCATGGTTTGTTACGCCGAACATAACTGATGAAATGAGAGTAAAAACGGAAACCATTGAATATAAATCAGTTTATATACATTCATATTACAGTATTATATGTGTTGCGACCCACTTTTGTCAATTTCTAGTTCCAAAATGAAAACGAATTAGCCCCTTTGATATAAAAGAAAAATATATTTTTTAATAATGTAACAGTTACACAATATACCATAAACAAACTAATTGAAATGATTAAGAATTTAATAAAAATTCATTAAAAAAAATACGGTTGATTAAATATATTTTCGATCCATTTTTAAAGATGCATTCCCGGGTACAAACTTTGTGATTTGACGATATATTTGGACTAAACACATATTTAAAGTAACCAATCTATCAAAAATTTGCTTCAATTCCCTTTTAAAACTCTGTTTTCGCCGGGGATACCTATAGCTGTAAGTAAGCTGTTGTTAAACGCAATGTCTGCCAACTTAACTTCATTGTGGGAGGGTCCATATTTCAAAATGTATCTATCATTACGTATTTACATTTACCATTTTATCGAGGCCCAAATAAATTCTTAATTAATTCTGTCAACTTCTTTTTACACCTTTTAATTGCAGAGTATTTTGTACGTTGACAACACGCAATGTTCCCAAAACCGCCTAACCATTTGAGCAAGGAATAACAACTGCTCCCTGACCTAAGATAGCAGACATTAAGCCAACAAATCCTGTCGGGTTGACAGTTAGTGATTCCCTGACAATATTGCCCAGTCCTTGCCCCATGGGCGATTTTCGCGTAATCTAGTATTATTCTAGTAAGATTGGGTGTCTATACTTTTCATAAATAACAAATTTGCCATACTTTTATTGGAAATAACCAGCCGTTACATCCCACTTATACCTCGTTGCCAGTGGCAACCTTTGATAAAACTGGCCTGTTTATTTCCAATACAGACTTAAAAGTATCCGTGTATCTGAAATAAACAGTACACTTTTTAAAACGAGCACTTCTACACCGTTTAAAATACCATTCAAGCAATAAGTAGCGGACGTTTAGTCCGGCCAGATCGCAATGATAACGATGGCTCTATTCAAAGCAGCCGGAAAAAACACACCAAACAATAACAAAACAAACCGGGTGGAACAAACTGGCAGTTCAAAAATATATACAATGACATTAAATTAACATAACAACATATTACAAAAATCAATTATTATACATATCAATTGGCATCTATTCCACAATTTGGTTTGATTGATATTAATATGCAAAACATATTAATTAGTATACTGAATAATTATTTCAATTGTGATGATAGAAGGCGCAGTTCTCTTGCTGGACACTTCACAGGCATTAAGAATAAGCAGGATGAAAAAGAAACGCCTAGAAAGACATACATTTTATTACAAATAATTCACCAGGAATGACCCACGTTTCGCATTTCCTTTACACTACATTTAATAATAATATTATTAATATCGCAGTCCTTTCCGCCATAGACAAGTTGTTTTGACGATGTGGTCTAAACAAACACGTGATAGTTTCACTCCCAGTGTATAGCAATACGCACGTGTAAATACTATTCAGGTCGTCTCTCCACTGCGCAATCATTCTACTATAAAATGTAACATGAAGCTCAAAAAGGGATAAATGAAAGAGCATTTGTCACTTTTCGGTTGAAACGACTCGATAATAAATACTATTTTCACAGTTTCCTTCACAATACTCGATAGAAATGTGATGTAAGTCAGTTATTAGCACCTTTCCTCGGTGTATCGGTGAATATTAGGACAGTTTTGGTCGGGGACCGCCTCGGCTGAACCCCCGACCAAAACTGTCCTGATATTCACCGATACACCTCGGAAAGGGTGCTAATAACTACTACATAAATACTTTGCTGGGAACCCATCTTTAAGGGTTCAACGTCTCTTTACCCACATTTGAATGTTTTGATAACGCATTAGGAGGTTAGTAGACCGTTCGTGTAGGACTATAATCTGTTCTAATTAATTAAGTGTTAACCCTGGTGTAAACGTCTTACTAGTTATTTACTATCCCTGGTGTGATTTTCTTACTCTAATTATTATTACTGGTGAACACTTCCCACTAGCATTGGATTGGTGACATCAATTTACTTATAAATTTACATTGTGAGCTGTTTTGATTTAAAAATTATTTTGAAATATAAACAATCAAACTACTGGTATTTAATCACAGCTTATCAGTTGATATATATAGATCCTCCGAATCACAAATGGTTATTCCAAAATGGCGAACGCTCTGGTTAACTTTAAAATATATTGCTAATACTTAAGGTTGTCAGAATTTAGTGCTAGATAGTTTTAAATTCTGAGTTAAAGATACATTATGGGAGATGAGATAACGATTTGGCAGTTCTCACTATAATAGTTAAAAACTACACAATGTAAAGGCACTAATGGCAATTTGCAGAATCTTTCAGTAAAATTGATCCACTATGAACCGTGAACCATTCGAATGAAAGTTCCGCTTAGCCTCGATCATCATTACTGAAGTCGGTAAGGCGAAACTAATAGTCTCGATTATCCATGAATTTGTTTAATCACGAAGGGAAGTTTTCTTGCAAATCGGACAACAATCTAACAAATATCGCAGTCTAGGCTTACCATCGAGAGCTAATTATGGTCTGAATAAGTGGCCTAAATTAAGACTTGCAGTAATAAGATTTAGCTCTTGAATAATGTAACTTTAAGTCTAGACGTAAAAACATTTTGTTTTTAATTGTGATTTAAAATAACGATATAAATCAATCAATATGTACCAGAGCCTGCCAAATTGAACCAACTTTTAACATGTTTAATAATGTAAATAAAATGTACTTCTTTATGAATACTACTGATATTTTACCTCATTTTGCATCTTGTATATATAGAATGTTTGAACAGTCGAGGAAAAATGTTCTTTTAACCTAAATGTTTACGTATTTATTTATATTGTATGTGTCTCACTTTTATTTCTATTTATCATTTTTCAACCTTTACTGTTGAATGTTTTAATTGTTTTGCATATGTATAGTGTCTCATAAGTCGTTACCGGCTGGCATCTTAATAAAAAAAAATTTATTTGTTTTTGCAAAGTATTTTTGTAAAGATGGTGACACTGAATAAAATAAATTATTATTATTCGTAATATTATCATATACTGGGTATGCTGTAAAATAAATACTGTACAGCTAGGGTAACCATTCGCGATGGTTTTCTAACGCCGCCCCTCCCTCATCATTATCACCCTTCAGGGCAGGGAGAACAAGATAGCAGTTTGAAACAATATAATTTATTGTGAAGATTAAATGGATTTTCATTTACAATCACGGAATTATTGGATCTGATAAACCTTATGTAAAAAGTTAGGTGAGGTGTACTTTCATTATTTAAATATCCTTCTATTGAGAATCTAGCAACACAATTAGTTTCTTTTAATATTATTATAATAAATTAGATTTTAATATACTCCCTTTTAATTGTTTCAGTCTTAAACTACCGCGAAGGACATGGTATATTTGTACTTATTATATCAAACTGTTTATGCTTTAAAAATGTATTTCTTTATTTATGTACTATGTTGAAGTGTCACAAACTTTTTAAATTTTTATAAGTTTCTTACGTAAGGAAAAGTGAAGCATGATTGTGTGCTTATTTTAAGAATTTTTTAGGAATCGGGCCCAGATATCCTCTTTCAGTCTCACACAGCAACTTTTATAGCTACGAGAACGTAGCTAAAAACGTTGAGATATACTGATGTGTTTGTTTTTAGCTACGATTGGCACCCACCAGATTGGCGTTGCAAAATCATTTTTATTTATTTATACATGTACATGTAACACCTTTAAAATAAGATAAGTTTCTGCTATTATAACCGTGCAGGTTAAACTAGTTATTTGTTATAATTTAAATCTTGAATATAATGCATTATTAATTTTTAAAGTGAAAGCCTTCAAACTGAATTTATTTAAACTCTCGGGACAATAACATTATTACATCAATGCTTATTTATGTCAACACTTGATCTAGCCGAGTGCTAAGAAGTAATTCGATAATTGTTCTTGATACGTCAGTCTTTCAGGTCTATCCGACTTAGTAGCATTAGGTACGTGTCGGTTATCCGCGGTCCTGTAACGTGTATGTAGATAATTATTATTATAAGTTTCAAGTATCAAAGATTTCAAGAACCATTCCAGACTCTTGTAATATCTGACGGACCCCACTGTCACACTATTGTGACTAATTTAACTTACAGAGGGCCAATGTAGTGGCACAACTATCGCCTAACTCTAAATATTCGCTTTTAAAGTTATGAAGCGGCGGTTTTGTTCGACATTGACCGATATCAACATCCTTCATAATTACACCCATTAACGCATGCGCCAACGCATCCCTTTATTTCACGCCCCTTTAAACGTATCCTGACGGATACGATCAAGCCCAAATTGCCTTTTTGTCTAGATTTCTATGGCTGTTATATTTAGCCCCGCATTCATTGTAGTTGTGTTTAACGGAAATATTATAAATAACAATAATCAATCGTTGTTTCGATGAAAAATGCTGTCAGTTTTGTGTGATCTTAGCGGGAGTGATCCACGGCGGGCAGTGCAACGTTGGAGGTACTGGCATCAAATCTTATCTCGAACCATGGAGGTTGAAGAGATAAGGTTCGTTATCTACAACTTTTAGTCTTCGAAGGAAATATTAGTGAGTAGAAATTCACCCATGTATCTGTTATCACTCGTCACTTCGGTCAGTTATATAGAGGGATAACTCGTGTTTACCTTTGGCGTTCGTCACTTCCGATTCGAGAAACCTGTATTACTCAGTTATCGTAGCAAATTATATTTGGAACGTGAGAGGGAGATGGTAATTGGGTTTAACGTCCACTCAACACAACTAGGTCATTTCGGGACTAATATTTGGAATGTGTTTGATTAGTTCTGATACTGCTGACACCAATATTGTCCTTTAACAATTTGGATAACATTAAAGGCCTCAAAAAGCACCTGCAATAGGCAGATTAGCACTTGTATAATGGAATATTCAAAATCTCTAAACAGACGAAATAAATAAATAACGGTGTTTACGGTTACTTAGCCACAAACACATATAAATACATATAGAGAATCTCCGTAGAGTGTTTTTTGATATCAAAAAAACATCACTTGGTGATTTTATTTATCACCCAATCCTTCTTTACATGCACAAATAAACACATATAATTATCTCCTATAGATTTCATTTTTACTGAACCTATTTACATTATAGCGTAGTGATACACCCTTTTTGACAGCAGTTTAGGTATTGCAAAGTCATATATATATATATTGACCCAGTATTCCCTTCAAGGTCAATAAAATAAAAACAATTTCTTTTTTTTAAAAGTTACTCTTTACTTAAAATAGGTGGCTTCTTTAAAAAAAAAGAAAATAGTTCCAATCAAATTCATGTAATGCGATATCTCCTAGCTGATGTAACAGTAGATTATGTAATTTATCCCTCTATATAAGCGATAAATACTGTTAAACGTGTTATTTATTGGGTGATCAAAATAAAATAACCGGTCCGTTAGTCGGAAAAATCTTTCTATTGTTCTATTTTTTCCCTTTTTTTAAAAGATAAAAGAGAGAGAAATTCTTGGTGTTTGCGGGAAATATTGAATAGGACCAATTGAACTAATAAATTAATATTTTATCAATAAACCACATCGATACTTTCTGTCGCGAAATTTTGTTGTGTCATATTATGTTCTTTTCCCGACAGAATATTAGACGCTCCATTGAAAGTAAGTTTAAAGGAGCTAAATCGCTAATATTTGGCACCTAGAAATGGTCACAAATGGGTCACAACGCTTACCATAATGTAACATGAATGTATGAATATAAACTGATTTACATTCAATTTCAGTCAGTCGTTTTTTTTTGGTGAATTAGAGAGGTCTCCATCGAGATGCAATCTTTAGCCAGGGGGGGGGGGGGTGTTTAGCGTACGCGCTGTATCATAAAGCCTGCCATTGAGTCAGCTGGAGCGGTTTTGTATCCCCGGTTGAACGTTGCAAGGAGTAGGGTCGCCTGTCCGACCTCGTAGGTTTTCTCCGGATCCTCCGGATTCCTCCCACTGCTAACAAACCTACACACAAGCGAATTATTGAAATAAAATTAAACCATATGTTAGTCCCGAAATGACCCGATTTCTCTCTCATCTCTAGCTAGCCTCTGGTTATTCCAGTCGACACAGGATGCTTTCCGAACCGTTCGACGTTACTCGTGGAATATCTAGCCTCGTCCATATTACAAAGGGCGCTGAAACACATGGTACACGATTGATGTACCGCTGATAAAATTCTGTTCTTTTTGGAGTCTGAAATATAGGATATCAGAATTCTATATTTTTGCGGTACGACAACAGCATTAATATTGATTTAAATTGAACAATAAGTCGTGTTTGCAATGTCTAAGATTTATGGATGATATAGAGTTACAGATTTAGCTACTTTAAAGGGCGTATGACTATTCTTCGAAACTTTAAAATAGACGAAACAGGGTCTGAAAGCACGATTATTTGATTTTAAAACGTTATTTCTATTCATTTTTTAAATATTTTATTAAAATTATGTTCCATGAAATACGTCAGGTTTCGCCTGCTATGTCCATTCTGCATGTTATTTTATTTTTGTTTTGTCCTTTGTGAAACAGTGAATCAACATTTTCTAATTACTTCAATATTGCATTGTTATATAAGATAGTCCTTGGTCATTATAAATGCACCAGAAGCCATCGAATACACGACTCGTGTGTTGATTATTAAATGTTAATTGTGTCTTAAATATGGGATAATAGGATGATATGATATATGTTCACGGCAAGATAACAACATCAACACTGATCAGTTTCGTAACTTTCATTTTGAATATTATGGAACATATTGAATCAGAGTTTTAGCCCCTTTAACAACTGTTTATAATGTATGAGAAAGCGCAAGCTTAGCCCCTTTAATAACTGTGTATAATGTATGAGGGAACGCAGACTCGGCCCCTTTAATAACTGTGTATAATGTATGAGGAAGCGCAAGCTTAGTCCCTTTAATAACTGTGTATAATGTATGAGGAAACGCAAGCTTAGTCCCTTTAATAACTGTGTATAATGTATGAGGAAACGCATGCTTAGCCCCTTTAATAACTGTTTATAATGTATGAGGAAACGCAGGCTCAGCCCCTTTAATAACTGTGTATAATGTATGAGGAAACGCAGGCTCAGCCCCTTTAATAACTGTGTATAATGTATGAGGAAACGCAAGTTGGCTACAGACCACATTACTCAACTGTTGATCACATATTTACATTGAATGGCCTCATTGAAAAGTATCTGTTCAAGTCCAAGGGCAGATTTTACTGCATTTGCGAGGACGTTTCTAAACTTTTTCACTGCGGAAATCGGGTCAAATTGATGAATTTACTTCTCAAGAAAGGGATTTGAGGTAATATGCATAAATCGCTATGCAATATGTATACATCCGTGACCTTGTCTCTCACGTTAGGCAGTGAAACCACACCTTCTTTTGACTATCATACTGGTGTCAGACAGGGGTGTATTTTAAGCCCAATCTTTTTCTGCTTCTGTATAAATCAGTTATTTGAATTGCTTGAGAAAAGTAATGTACGAGGAACATTACTGTTAGTGACGTGAATGAAATTCTAGCTCATTTATATGCAGACGACCTTCAAAAGAAAATCAATGTCTTAGAAAAGTTTTGTGAGTACTCTGACCTGTCTATAAATATTGATAAAAAAAAACTTACTGTATACCGAAATGGGGGCATATAAAAGAAAAGTGGTACTTTAAAGGCACAGAGGTGGATTGTGTCACATATTACAGTTACTCAAGACTCTTGTTTTCTTCCAGGTTGCACCAGAGGGAGAAGGGGGGGGGTGTTATCCGAAATGTGGGCAAAAACGGTAGTTGACTTTCATAAAAGCATTGTCCTCAGGAATCCGAAAATGGTGGGTGATCAGTTCAGGAGTTATCGAGGTAAAAAGGTCACCAGAGGTTAAAGGAGAAGGGGAGTAAGCCAGCCCATTTAATTTCTGGTGACCTTTTGAGCTCGATAACTCCTGAACGTTCCCTCACCTGACTGATCACCCACTATTGTCGGATTCCCGAGGAAAAATGCTTCTAGAAAAGTCAACTCCCGCTTTTCACTCATTTGAGAATGACGTTATTCTCACTTGGTTTTTTAGTTTGTTTAATATTCTACTCTGAAAGTATTGGTAATGTAAGATAATTTATATAATCAGTGAAATTAAGGCTTAAGGATTATGATATTCAAGATTGGACAGGTAAGTTAATATCACACGATAGTCTTACTGAATACGGTAATTTTAAACTTGAGCTTAGACAAGAATACTATTTTTCTTGTAATGTAGGAATAAAGCTGGGGCGTAATATTACACGATTACGCTTAAACCTAATTACCACTCTCAGCAAATTTATTTAAAAGAGGTATTCTTAAGAACCAAATATGTCCTTTATGTAATGAAGGAAATGGTAACGTATACCATTTTATGTTTACTTGTAACAATTTGACCGATGTAAGAGTTAAATATCTTCCACCAGGCTACATTATAGATTATTATGATGCAAAACTTCTGTATAGGTTATTCACTGTAAGAGATAGATCATTATTGATATATATATATATAGATATATATAGCACTGTATATATAGAGGAGGCGTTGTGTTCTTGATGGCATACCGTCTTTTTGTCATCTATTGATTTATACATGTATGTACCCAATAAAAGAATTATATGTTATAGTCCATGTACTATGGGTCTATGACCTTGTATCACTGAATTAAGTATTATTATTATTATAATGTAATTCCACTGTATGCAAAACAAAAGGCACGCAATGAACGATTAATAGGGGCAGGGTAATGAGAAAAAAAACACGCAATGAACGATTTATAGGGCTTGGGTAATGAGAATTTTTTTTTAAGGAGTGACAATGATCAATATGACAGAATCATGATAATTGCAACTGTTCAAAAAAATAGTTTGTGAACAGTCCTGATCAAAAAAATTTAAAGGAGCTAAATCGCTAATTTGTTGGACCGAGAAATTGTACAAATAGGTAGACATATAATAATGTAATAGGAATTCATATAAACATTCTTAACCGAAAGTCAGTTTCTAGCGTCTGGTTATTCCAGTCAACACCGATAGTATTTATTGCACATGCTCTCCAAATAAGAATATAGCATAACCGTTTGACATGATTTGGGAAATATGCCTAGCCTCGTTCTTTGAGCATCTTGGTACAAATGGCGCTGAAACGCATTATGGTAAAATGTTTTTTTTTGTCTTAAATATTGGATATCAGAAGCCCATCTTTTCCAGGTAAGATCACAACATCAATGCAGACTTAAATTGCAAAAAAAAATTCGTTTTTTCGATGTCGAATATTTTGGATGATATTGAGTTAAGGAAACTAATAATTGCTTTGAGGGATTATTCCAAACTGATCCGAATATTCACTGATAAAGATGACATCTATGCGTCTTAATTCGGCAAAATATTACCTTTTTTCTTCCAACAAAATAAATTCTAAAACATTTTTCTGAAGTATAAGAAAAATAAATAAACACGTTTGAAGTACCTGTAGTTAAAAAATATTTCCTATTTAGTGTAAATGGGTATTAAAAAGAGTAAAAGGCATCATTTAGCCCGAAGCAGTTACGTGTTATGTCAACAGCGCACGAGCCGTTGAGCCAATAACTGACTCCACGTGAAGTCAATGCAAATGTTAATAATCGCGTCATTTTACAAGGGTATCCCTTGGCACAGATCGTGCGAATGATTTCGATTATTACTGCAGGAAGAAACCGAAAAACTCGGGGGAAACCTGTCTGATCGGACGGGAGACCGAATATCCATCTCACTTACAACGATAAAGTTCTTGCCCTGAGCTGGGATTGAACCCTCGTTGCATTGGTGAGAAACCCCCTCTCTGTCGCCACGGCTATCCGACCTGCTGAAGAAAGTCATCTGAGACAGAGATCATTCGTAAGTAAAACAGATTGGGATTATTCGACAAATGGCGGAGGTAATTAGATATTATTGGAATATTCTATTGATTAATTAGAATGGCTTACCGAAGCGAAGGCTTAAAAGTGTTTAGTATTGAGTTTATTGTTCTATCTGTTATGGGGGGGGGGGGTCTAGTGGTCTAGAGTGCCGCGCTTCGAACTCCAGCTGGCCGGCCACCTCTGGCTTGCGGCTGTGGTTTCGAACTCTGGTGTGAGCGTATGTGGCATGGGGATAGGGGCGCCTTCTCAATCTCGTGGGTTTCCTCCGGGCACTCCGGTTTCCTCCCACTGCTAAAGACCCCTACGCGCGAACGAATTAATGAGATAAAAACTTTAAACCATATGTTAGTCCCGAAATGACCTCGTTGTGTTGAGTGGACCTTAAACCCCATTTCTCTCTCCCTCTCTCTCCACCGGATTTATACCACCCTAGGACATTTGCCACCAGGATGTTTTGCACCCGGACTTTTTCCAACATAGGACATGTGCCGTCCCAGGACATTTGCCACCCGGATGTTTACCACCCGGACTTTTGCCAACAAAGGACATGTACCAGCCCAGGACATTTGCCTCCCGGATGTTTGCCACCCGGACGGTTGCCTTCTGGATGTCCCCCCCCCCCGATTTTTGCGATGTAGATTTTAGCAAATCTATAAACATTTCCCATGAAAATTTAAAATGAATTCTTGCAAACATTTTCATGACAGTGATGTTTTGTTTGAAGCTGCATCCCCCCAACCCACATATTTTCCGACGTGGTTTCCCTTTGTCAGTGATGCACACATTGGCGTGCAGGTAAAAATATCCCTTGGCAGTTGGAATTCGATATAAGGATAGGTCGTAGCAGCGCTGCCATGGCAATCTCTTGGCAGTTTGAGATCGATATAAGAGTAGGCTGTATGCCCGCCTTCAATTAGCCCAGTTTAGGTGCAGAAGGGTAGGACGTTAACTGTTGTGAATTTTTTAACCGGGTTTAAGACAGATTCTGACCAATACTGTCCAGATGAAGATTCAATTAGGTCGCCCATCCCGGTCTTGTAAGTTTGCTGATGATGATTCGGCGAAATATCAGTTAGTTTTTGTAGGCGATTGATTAACGCTGGCAAATGTGATTCTTGGACAGATGTCGGATTTCTTTCATCGGCAAAACCAAGTCGAAAGGCCCGGGTGGCAGATGTCCTAGGGTGGCAGATAACCTATGTCGGTAACAGTCCCGGTAGTAAAAATCCAGGTGGTAGGTGTCCTAGGTAGGCAGATGTCCTATGTCGGTAACAGTCCGGGTGGTAAAAATCCGGATGGCAGATGTCCTAGGGTGGCAGAAGTTCTATGTCGGTAACAGTCCGGGTGGTAAAAATCCGGATGCAGAAGTCCGGGTGGTTATTGTCGGGGTGGCAAATGTTCTGATACCAGGAATGAGGGCCTGACAAGGACAGCTGTCTAGTAGTTTGGGTAGGACAGCAAACCGAGTCCCGTGTATTCATCAGCGTACAAGTAAAAGAGCCCTTGGCAATTGGTATTGGATATAATAGTAGGCCAAAGTGCTGCTGCCCGAGCAGAATTTCCCTCATAGGACAGTGTATGGCATATACCCCTCTTCATAAGCCCAGTCGGAGCAGAATAGTAGGAAGTTATACCCCATTTTATTTAACTTCATTTCATTTCATAAAGAAATTGTCAATATGTTTTCTTGCAAAAACAGTTCATTTTTTGGCATTTTCTGTAAATGGTCTGGTGCGCCCTTCGTAATCGCTGATTATCTATTGTATTTATATCTTATCAACAATACATTAAAGTATTTTACTGTCATTTAGGGTATTAAAGCCCCATGTTATCTACAATATTCTTGTCTGGGATATCACCCCAATGCGAAAGCGGAAGTTAAGGAACGAACGCACTACAGTAATGAAAAAATTGAATCTCCAAAGTGCGAAGTTTTCTGTTTCCTCGGGAATTTAATTGAGTAAATATCTTGTGGTAATCTTGTGGAAAGAAAGTATCACAGACTGAAAATGAGGATCACAAATTATCCTGAAATGTATTACCACACAGGGAGATAGGGGATGTGCCAGAGGCGGATCCAGGAAATCCTGTTAGGGGGCCTGTAGGGTCCCCCGAGAAAATGTTTTGAAAAAATCGGGGTGTCAGTGGTGATTTGTGGCGCATATCTATTTTTAATACTGTTATTCAGGGGGGCCCGGGCCCCTAGGCCCCCTCCCCCCTGGATCCGCCTCCGGGGATGTGTCGGGGATTGGTAGTTAAAGTCTCATGCGTCAGTTTAGTGCAACCGAAATTTAAAAAAAGTGAAGTGTCCGGATAAGCGGGTTTGACGTTCACGCCTTCACGACTCAATATTTTGAGCTGAAATTTTGAGGCATATTAAATATATAACTCCTTTTTAATTGAGGAGTTTAATGTCATACGTACGCGGACTTTTATTGCCGACACTCTGTTATTATCGTGATGGTCCATTTTAAACTAAATATAAAAGATATTTTCTTACATCTTAATTAATATTATTCTTATTGATCCGTGCTTCCTGGATTACACAAATGCTGTTTGTTTCTAACAGGACATGCCATTGAATACCTATATTACCTGATCGAGACTAACAATGCATCCACAGGACGTCATATACATCAGAACTATTGATCCGGATTAGTGTGAACATTTGGATTCATATTGGACACACAAACACAATTTTATAAGTTCCACTGAAGAACAATGAATTCTTTCTACGTCTTCTGTTTCATTTTGTCAACCCGAGGTAAGTTTTGAATTTTAATTCTATTTCTAGTTAGTTTTGAACAATATCGGAACTGTACATGTCCGTGGAGAGGGTTTCAGCTAGTTCCATTTAGCCCCAAGGCGCCCCATAAATATCTGTTTAATTTCATTTTCTCGGCCAATCTGTTTAACTACAGCTTAAAATCGGTGGCCTACACTACATGCATATATTACCGGTTGTAGTGAAAGGTCGCGTCAGAGATCGTAGAAATGGCTTTTGAGCCAATGAAGTCAGACATTGATTATTCAATCAGCGTTGAGGTTTCTAGAGGTTTACCCACAGTTCCGTGCATCGCACACCAAGAAATTACTGTAACAGATGGTTTCATTGGCTAATCCCTCGCGCCATCCCTCACGCAGGTTGTATCGTCAGTAGGCAGACAAAGTGTGTTATCGTCAATAGGTTACGGTATGAAGATAAGTCCCTTCGTCTGCCTACCGACGATATAATAACTCTTCCAGATTCCAGTGTAGTAAAGACAAATAAAACGAAATTTTGAACTATAAAAATAGAAATGAAATATGATCTGTCTTTTAACAGCGGGACAGCAGTAGGGTTTCCTGTCCATACTCGTAGGTTTTATCCGGTCCCTCCGGTGTCCTACCACTGCTAAAGACCCATACGCGCGAACGAATTATTGAAATAAAATTAAACCATATTATGTTAGTCCCGAAATGACCTAGTTTGTGTCGATTTTTGTTTCTCTCTCTCTCTTTCTCTCTCTCTCTCTCTCTCTCTCTCTCTCTCTCTCTCTGTGCGTCACTATTAACAAGGACGGAACAGAAAAGTGTGACGTTTTACACTAATTCACTTCTCTGACAATTTTGTTCACAGTTTTAGGTTATGTGGTTTATGTGAATGAACCGTGGTTACAGCGTCAAGGTGCCAGCCAGTGTTGTCAATTCCATGGAATGAATTTAGTTCAGATAGACAACCTGACCAAAAATGATTTCATTGGGAATATGGTTTATCAGATAAGCGGACAGTAAGTATAGAGTCATAATTAATTTGTTGTTTTGTTGATGTTATACACTTTCATTCTAAGTTAACCCTTAGAACCCGAAATGCCGCAAAACCGGCCTGACGTTTTATCGCATATACCAGAAATGTCGGTTTGGCGGCTTGGGGCGTGTCATGCTTCAATTACGTCATAATTAATATGACGTCCTGTAAATCCAGGGAGGGACGTGCAAACACCCCATTTAAAGTCAGTGTTCAAAGATTTAAATTGATTAATTTACCCATGAGACAGGTCGTGTTCTACAAACTTCCGGGGACGCGTTTTCCAAGACTTGTATGGACGTTTTGTACCCAACTGCTAATACTTGATGCAACTATACACAACCCCAACGCCGACAAAATGCACTTTAGTCGCAAACCCACTTAATCTAGAACATATAGTTGAATAGAGCGGGCGTCCGGCTTTTTATAATGTAAATACAAGCCCAGATGATGGAACATTTATGTCACGAACGACAAACAAAACCTTTGAAAAGCCAACTAGCCACTCGAAAATCCAAGACGGCGGCCACTTTCAAGTTGACCTACTTTCAGACAAGGTTATGTCATTAATTGCGATAAAGCACGCAAAATAAATCGCTTTATGTGAATGACCCATCGGTTTCATCTAAATTGGACAGAAATTTAGGGCTCTACAAGGTCCATAAACTTTGTACGAAGTACATTTTGCGTCAAAAACAAGTGCCACAATTCTAGCAGAATTAAAAAAAGAAAGAAATATAAATGACTCTAAATAGGCACCCATGTGTGACACTATCCTGTGTCGCGACCCCACCAGATGTGTAATCAGGAACTTCTAGACAACGGCCAGTGATACGATCGTCTAGGGATTTCTTCTAGGACTTCACGTTGTGATCAATTGACTCTGGAACACTTTTTTCGTTGACTAAGGTTTATATCTTTATAACATATTACAAAACATATAAGCTACATATAAGTTCTCGTTCCCCAGCTTGTGTCTTGCGGGGTGTTTCCCGCTTCTCAGACGAGAAGGCTGTGGTGTTCCCCTGAAGCCTCGCAGTGGTGTCTACTTCCCAGTCTCAATGAATATCTGAAGGAAATTCAAACGCGCAGGTCTTTTTAAAGAGGTTAGATGCCTGAGTCATTATTGGGCCCTGGGAGATCGGCCAGGTGCTACCTTTACTGGATTGGTCAGTTGCACAGACGGTACCCTGGATATCAACACGGTGGTACTTATATGGGCATCTAGAAAAATGGCTAATCACGTTTCTGAAGCATGGGATTATCAGACCATGATGTCATTGCAACTGACACATTCCTATTAACCCAGTTCTTGCTGTCAGTGGTTCTAGCTACCAACCTCAATATATTAAACAGAGCCCTTACAAAACTTCTAATTTCTACGGTATATAGGGGCTATAGTGTTATACATGCAACTTGTAGATTTGGCAGAATTCTACACGTGGCTAAAGAAAGACATGCAACAGGCAGATTTAGTTCTTGCTGGCTAAATATTTCTTTTGCTCTGTTACAGGGCTGGGGTGATGGTAATGGAATGTTATTATTACATTTTTTTAAGTAATGGCCATGTAATGAGTAATGGCAGATTTCAAAAGTAATGATTAAGGGAAATGTACATTCCCAAATTCATGTAATGGTCGATTGATTACATTTCAATTACTTTTTAATTACATTAATTTATGGCACATATAAATATTCCCAACGTGACAAGGTGGGTTGGGATGGCCTAGTGGTCTAGAGTGCCGCGCTTCGACCTCGAGCTGGCCGGCCACCTCTGGCTTGCGGCTGTGGTTTTGAACCCTGGTGTGAGCGTTTGTGGCATAGAGATAGGGTCGCCTTCTTAACCTCGTGGGTTTCCTCTGGGCACTCCGGTTTCCTCCCACTGCTAAAGACCCCTACGCGCAAGCGAATTATTGAAATAAAATTAAACCATATGTTAGTCCCGAAATGACCTAGTTGTTGTTGAGTGGACGTTAAACCCCATTTCTCTCTCTCTCTCTCCAACATGACAAGCCTCAAATTGTATAGCACCACAGAAGTTAATCAAATTTATAATAATTTATAAAAAAAAGAAAGATATAAGTCAGTTTAACATAATATACAATAAGAAGACATTAACCCTTTTCTTTTAATGTGTTTTCTTTTAGTAAGTCAATCAATCAGTTAGATTAAAAGACAATAGTCTTACTACCTTGTAATCATAATCTCACGAAACACGTGACAAACCAAACAATGGTCTTCATGTATCTCATCACTTAATATAAAACAAAACTATATATATTTATTTCAGAGTCTTGCTTAATAATTTAACAGTTACACAATATATTATCGACAAACTAATTGCAATGATAAAGCATTTTATAAAATTCCATAAAAGAAATTACGGTTAATTAACTATACTTTCGATTCATTTTTTAAGCCATACAGCTAAAATATCAGTTTTTGTCACCATCAATACAGTTAATTAACTATACATGTACTTTCGATTCATTTTTTAAGCCATAACGCGAAAATATCAGTTTTTGTCAACATTAATACAATAAATCAACTATACTTTCGATTTATCTTTTAAGCCATACAGTGAAAATATCAGTTTTTGTCACCATTGAAAATATTTATTAAAATGATTCAATAATTATATTGAGTTTGATTTTGTAGCCTCTTTAAAATTGTAATATCGCTACATCTTTACCGTAGACGATTCAGGGCATGGCTAGGTCTGTACAAACCCGCAAGTGATGGAACTTATAAATGGGAAAATGGTGATGTTTTAAACTTTGAACGATGGGGACCTGGTCAACCCGACGCTGATGACCCTTGCGTATGTGGAATCTTCGATGGGAATGACTTCAAATGGTCGGACATACATTGCAATGCAGCGTATCCTTACGTTTGTGAATACAGAGGTGAGATTCTTCGTGTAATATTTGATACCCACTTATAGACATTCCTTATCCCCCCCCCCTTCGAACCACAGATATTCTTTATCCACTCACATCGACTCGTTTACCTACCCACAGATATTCCTTATCCACTCACATCGACCCGTTTACCCACCCACAGATATTCCTTACCCACTCACATCGACCCGTTTACCCACCCACAGATATTCCTTACCCACTCACATCGACCCGTTTACCCGCCCACAGATATTCCTTATCCACTCACATCGATCCGTTTATCAATCCACAGATATTCCTTATCCACTCACATCGACCCGTTTACCCACCCACAGATATTCCTTATCCACTCACATCGACCCGTTTACCCACCAACAGATATTCCTTATCCACTCACATCGACCCGTTTACCCGCCCACAGATATTCCTTGCACCCCCCCCCCCCCTTCGAACCACAGATATTCTTTATCCACTCACATCGACTCGTTTACCTACCCACAGATATTCCTTATCCACTCACATCGACCCGTTTATCCGCCCACAGATATTCCTTATCCACTCACATCGACCCGTTTACCTACCCACAGATATTCCTTATCCACTCACATCGACCCGTTTACCCGCCAACAGATATTCCTTATCCACTCACATCGACCCGTTTACCCGCCCACAGATATTCCTTAACCACCCTAACCCTATCCACCCACAGATATTCCTATCACGCCCCTACGACCGGTGATGACTGCTTCTCCAGGTATCATTTGCTACCGCTGCCCGGGCAAAATTTCCCTCATAGCACATTCGCCAGGGGTGGGGGTGTACCAGTAAATGAAAAGAAATTTATTGTCTCCCAACCCATTATGTGTGGACTACTACTCCGTAACCCCTATCTACCCCATGTTCCTGAAGGAATGACTGCGAGACTAACAACATCTGGACGTTGCTATATTACCTCACGATTCCCGAACGTATAGCTACGTTATCTACAGTGACTTGAACCATGGCGTCCAATCAGAAGTTGTGACATCGCAACATCCACGGAAACCTTGACATTGAACGAGAGAGACAGAGAAATGGGGTTTAGCGTCCACTCAACACAACTAGGTCATTTCAGGACTAACATATGGTTTAATTTTATTTCAATAATTCGCTTGTGCGTAGGGGTCTTTAGCAGTGGGAGGAAACCTGAGTGTCCGGAGGAAACCCACGAGGTTGAGAAGGCGCCCCTGTCTCCATGCCACATACGCTCCCACCAAGGCGCGAAACCACAGCCACAAGCCAGAGGTGGCCAGCTAGCTAGAGGTCGGCGTGGTTTCGAATTCCCGTGACAAGGAGTAGGGTCGCCTCGTGGGTTTTCTCTGAGTCCTGCGGTTTCATTCGACTGCTAAAGACCCCAGCGCGCAAGCGAATGATTGAAATAAAATTAATTGAATCATTTATTAGTTCTGAAATGACCTAGTTTGTGTCGAGTGGACGTTAAATCTTATTTTTCTCTCTACCCCCCCCCTTCTAACCCCCATGCAGACATTTCTTGCTCTTCTCATCTACCCATTCACTCACATGGTCTGCCCTATATAGAATGAATGAATGAAATGGGGTTTAACGTCCTACTATTATGCACCTAACCTGGGCTAATGGGAGACGGGTATACGCCTTACAGTGTGCTATGAGGGAAATTTTGCCCTTATATCGAATTCCAACTGCCAAAGGGTCATTTACGTGCACTCAAATGTGTACAAGGGACCTTGGTTTTCCGTCCCATCCGAACGACTAGGCAGCTGTCCTTGTCAGGCCCTCCTGCTGTATCACTGACAAGGGGAAATCACGCCGGAAAATCGAGATGAAGTTTCTCGGCCAATGCAGGGGTCGAACATCGGACCTCCGGCCTCGCGAACCAGCGCCTTATCCACTTAGCCACTGTGATCCACTGCCCTATCTAGCTGTATATTAAAACATCAATAGGATTGGCTATCTATCATCTTTATGAACTGTGTAGAATTATCTTACATCATAACATTGCAATGGTTACAAGTCATTCAAGTATTTACATCGAGTTCCCTTGTTTTTAGCACTCAATATGATTGACTATCTATTATGCAATCATTACAGGCTATTCAAATATTTACATCGATTTTGCTTATAGTAAGCACATTTCTTGAAAACAGCTTTATAATTCAATATATTGGATTGGTCGAGGGAGTTAATTACGTGCTACACTATTGATGTAATCTGTTGATCGACCAAATACTGCTTACTTTATGCAAGCGTTAAAGAAAATGTCAATGTTTTACTGAATTTAGACGTTACGTTACACTAACCCGAGTTTACATAAAAAAATTGTCAATATTATGTCGTCTGGTAAACAGATTTTCCACCCAGAAAGTTCATTTAAGGAATTTTCTGTAAATGGGTTTGTGCGTCCTTCATAATCTGTTGATGAGAGACTGTTTCTGACAGACTGTTCCATAATCCGTTTTGGGCAGACTGTTCTGTAATCCGTTTCTGACAGACTGTTCCGTAATCCCCTTTTGTTCTATAATCCCCTCCTGACAGACTGTTCCATAATCCCTTTCTGACAGACTGTTCCATAATCCGTTTCTCACAGACTGTTCCATAATCCGTTTATGGCAGACTGATCCGTAATCTCTTTGTGGCAGACTGTTCCATAATCTCTTTATGACAGACTGTTTCATAATCTCTTTCTGACAGACTGTTTCATAATCTCTTTCTGACAGACTGTTCCTTAATAATAATCACTTTCTGAGAGACTGTTCCATAATTATCTAGGTTTGTCACATACATCATGGTGGGATAAAATAAGATCTAATGATGATTACAAACTTTTTTTTTCAAGCAGAAACCGCACAAGTACCACAGATAACAACGTTGCCTTACAACTGTCCTGGTACGCTTATGTTTATGAAACGCACCGACTTTATCGAATCCAGTCAAGGTGAGTAAGGCATTCGTTCAGATTGGACGTAAAACTAGGCGTACAGATAAAAGAAATGAAGTTAGTTTAAGTGGGGTTTAATATCCGACTGTTCTGCTCCGAATGGCCTAGAGTGTGACACAATTGGTTCTTTCACGTTAAGATGACAAGACTTGTTTAACTTCTAATAATACTTTTATTCTGCTTCTTACATATAAGGTACAAACATCGTAATGTAAACGACCGTTGAACTAATTTGTATGACAAGATCGTTGTCCGGTCTTAACTCCGAATCTACGCGGCCTGGAGCTAACTACCAGACGTCGCATAGCCTACGACTGCTAGACCCGACTGTCGACTCAACGGGTGGCGATGGCAGTTTGATATGTCCAGATAGAACAAGCGTCTATGGCATCTGTCATTATGTACCAATAATAAAGATAGGAATACGCCATGCAGCTGTGCTATGGAATCTGATTAAAACACCGATCCTATTTCGTTTCGTTTTTTACATTTCAAAATTTCGTTTTACTTAGCTTAAAATACGTTCCAGTTGATGTGAAGAATTACCCAATGAAACGGCCTGTTACGGCGAGTTCTATGGGTGTTCTGCGTGGATCTATTGGTAAACCCATAGAGAGAGAGAGAGAGAGGGGGGGGGGAGAGAGAGAGAAAGAATGGGATTTAACGTCCAATCACCACAACTAGGTCATTTCGGACTAACATATGGATTTAATGTTTTTCCAATAATTCACTTGCGCGTGAGGGTCTTTAGCAGTGGGAGGAAACCGGAATGCCCGGAGAAAACCCACGAGGTTGAGAAGGCGCCCCTATCTCCATGCCACATACGCCCACACTAGGGCTCGAAACCACAGCCGCAAGCCATAGGTGACCGGCCAGCTAGAGGTCGAAGCGCGGCACTCTAGGCTACTAGGCCATCCCGAACCCCCCTAAACCCCTAGAAACGTCACCGTTGATTTATTAATCGACCTCTGACGTCATAGGATCAAAAGCCGCAAGTATGATCCCTGACGCGACCAACCAGTACAACTGGTCGGATCTTCATGTAGTGTAGACCATCGAAAGTATAAAAAAAACGAAACGAAATATAGATCTGTATTTTAACCAGGTTGTGTGCTATGAGCGAAATTTGACCAAATTGTCAAGGATACGACAATGTGTACACGGTAACCTCACGGTAACCTCCGTTTTTCTTCCCATCCGAACGACTATACCTCGTCCCTTGCAAGGTCCTGTGTCGAAGGCATAATATCCCTTGACACTTCCCCTCATAGCATATATATAACATGGCAAATGCCCGTTTTCATTAACCTAGCTGGTGCAGATTACTTGGGTGTTAAACCCCATTTCATTTCAACTGTTTATTGATGTCGGGACGTGACTCTTAGATCAGATTCAAGATTGGTAAATCAGAGCAAAGGTTAAAATAGGCTTGTATGAACTTGGGAGAGCATGAAATTAAATCGTCGTCATTAGCCAACCGGAGCAGAGCAACATGACGTTAAACCCCATTTCATTTGCAGGAAATTAAACATGTATTATTCGATAGCGGAATCTGCATATTGCATGTCTTTATTTCGACCTTAAACATGCATTATGCTAAATCTTCCTTTAGGCCTGAAATCATACCTAAGTTATTAATTAGACATTAATTAATTATCAAGACCGTAATGAACTCTCGATACCAGCGCTTGACTTTGAAATTTACTAGATTAGAATCCTATTTGCTACTCAACGCTCATTGATAATTAAATCAAAAAATGGATAATTGAGGCTAGGCTTATTATCGTACTGACTTTAGTAATGATGATCGAGGCTAGGTGGACATTTCCAAAGCTAATATCTCGGTTCACAGTGGATCAATTATACTTAAATTTTCAGCAAATTACCTTTGAAGTATCTAGTTTTTAATCTCCAATAATGTATTTTAAAATGTTATATAAACTCTCGATGTCATCGACTGGATTCGTTATGAAGTAGATAAGAACGGTTCGACCATTTAATGATTTAATGTAAAACCATAGTACGGTGGGGTTACAATCGACGCACACACCTTGTCAAATTTCAATATATTAATTTTACATTATCTATTTTTGAACTATCATAGCACAAATGGCTAGCTTTTTTTTAATCTAAATCTTACATAATGTATCTTTAAGCTTTTGTCCGTACTTAGAATTTTACAAAACCGAGTCTACTTCGTCGTCTCAGGTGACTAAGCGTCCATGACAATAGAGACGTGCATCGGAAATATTTTATTTTAAATTTGCAGGTCGTGAAGCAACATTTGGGAAGAAGGGAGATAATCCTAACTCAACTGGACTTATTCAGACTGTTGACGTCAGGTCTTACATGGATTGTTTAGTCGTTTGTATTGAATCGACAAGTTGTAGTTACGCAACTCTGATTAATAACTTATGTACAATATATTAGCAACATGATGGATTAACAGGGGGGGGGGGGTGTAAGAGAGAGAGAGAGAGAGAGAGAGAGAGAGAAAGAGAGAATGGGGCTCAACACAACTAGGTCATCTCGGAACTAACATATGGTGTTTTTTTATTTCAATAATTCGCTTGCGCGTAGGGGGGTTTATCAGTGGGAGGAAACCGGAGTGCCCGGAGGAAAACCACGAGGTTGAGAAGGCGCCCCTATCTCCATGCCACATATGCTCACACCAGGGCTCGAAACCATAGCCGCAAGCCAGAGGTGACCGGCCAGCTAGAGGTCGAAGCGCGGCACTCTAGACCACCCCAACCCCCATTGTGTGTGAATGCAATAATACTAATAATAATAATAATAATAGTTTATTCGTACTCATGGTACACATAGGTTATACATAATCTATATACAAATAATTATATCACTTTGATTATGAAGTACACAGAAAGTTGATAATTTGATTAAAATTTAGTGCTTCATTTGGATAAGAGTCCCTGAAAGAGATATATTCTCTTATTGTAAGCCCTGTTCTTACATCATCATCCCTATAATAATTACGATCTAGGTCATTTATTCTGTTTAAAACAGAAGAAATTCCTACATTCAGGACATCATGTTTATTAAAGTTATACTTTTTACAAATAAAATTAATATTATTGCACATAGAAGACTGGCTTCCATTTAAAGCGATCTTGCTGCACATACTTAAACATTCATTGTTGCTTGACATTGTACTAAAATAAAACTTAATAAATCTTTTATACTATTGGGTTTTTATGTTCAAATCGTCACAAATTATGCTTAATAAGTTGCTATGTGCGCGTGGTGATATACCAAGAAGCCTTTTAATACTTTTTCGCAAGACACAACAAATTCTATCAATAGTTTTGTGGTTCAAATCCCATAATTGGCAGCCATACAGAGGCATACAATAAGTCTTAAATAATTTATATTTTGTGTTAGATGATGCATATACACATTTTTTAATAGTGACATTAACCTTTACGAGAAAACTATTAATACCATGAAATATGTTTTGTCTTTGTGAGAAGGAATTAAGATTGTTACCTAAATGTTTCTCAGATTCGACAACTTCTCTCTTTTTATCATCAATACATATGTCTTTAAATTGATTAATATATGTTCTGCTATGTGAAAAGAAAATAAGTTTAGTTTTCTCAGAATTGGATGTCACGAATGTGAGATCATCAGCGTAAGTCAATGCTCCTACATAAACGTGACCAATATGGCAGCCAAGGCCACTGGTCCTACAACGATTCAGCAGTTCGTCAAGATAAAACTGTAAATAAGATGGGAGACAAAACCCCACCCTGCTTCACACCATTACTGACATTTAAAGTTTCGGTTACAATGTTACCCCATTTTACTCTGATTTTCTGATTGAAATACCCTTAGATAGCAGTAACTTAAATAATTGGACATAATTAACTCTGTCGAAAGCCTTGCTTGCGTCCAGGAGGGTTACAAAGACGTCAGAATTCCTAGTATTATAATATTGTATAGTTTTATTTATTACGAAGGAGCAATGGGTTGTTGAATGTTTCTCCTTGAATCCAAATTGTAGATCCGAACATTGGAAGATATCTCTGTTATGTTCCAAAATTATCCAATCAAAATTTTTTCCAATAATACTACTGAGAGCTATACCACGATAGTTACTGGAATCATTTAACGATTTTTTTCTGTTCTTTGGGATGGATATTATTGAGGAGAGAACAAAGTTACTAGGTGAGAAACCATGAGTAATCATAGAAGTTAACGATAACGATAAATGAATGAAGAAAGAATGTGAAGCATAAATTACATGATCTGATGTTTGACCAATATTACCATCCTCTTTACCACGTTTCAAATGTTTCACTGCTCTTTCTACTTCATTTGTACAAACACTATGAACTCTATTACAATTGCTACTCTTACACTTATCTAATTTAAACTCAATGTCATTCTGCAATGTAGACATGTCCCCCTCATCAAAGGATACGCTATTGAACAGTTGTTTATATTTATTACAACACAGATTACCAATATTATTTGCACCGACTTGACCGTCAATCGTATTAGGAAGAGATTTACATGATCCGTTGATTTTCTTAATCTCTGACCAAAAGTTGTTACAATTATTTTCTAGTAAATAATCAGCTAGTTTGTTTGCACAAATCTGATCTTTATTTTTCTTAACAATTTTTAATACACGATGATATTTAGCCCGAGTGCCTCTCCTAATATTGGCCAATGGGATTTAAGGTCCTGCAGTTCTGCCCACTCGAAAAAAAATAGGTAATTCGGGACTAACATAATTGACCAATTTTTATTTTAATAATTCGCTTGTGCCTAGGGGTCTTTGGCAGTGGGAGGAACCCAGTCGATCCTTCAGGAAACCACGCCAGTGGACTCAATAGCAGACCTTCTGATACAGACCTTCCCAGGGCACCTAGACATTATACTGATGCCTTATTTGACAATTTTCTCTTAATACTTAAAAATCTAACATGTGTATTGTTTTGTTGAATTCCGTGATACTACCAACCCGTTTATTGGGAATGATTGCTTCAACAGTTGAATTTGAAGATTAGCTCGCAGTAAATAAAATAGATTATTTTGTTTAGACAAAAAATTGTTGCGAAAGGCCCATTTGAAGTAACAGGATGTCGCCCATTCAACGTTATGCTAACAGGAAGTTGTGGTGGTGGTACTGATAAGGGAGTTCGGGGACCAACCCCGGTGTTGGCAGATAAATTTGAGTGCCATTTTCCAGTGATGCAGGGCGGGACGTCGGGTAATGAACAGGGTCTGGTCAGACATAGGTACAGTATTCAACAATCGATTGATTCATATGATTATTCGTTTTTATATCTATTGTTATGTCGAACCAGCACGATCGTTGATATTGTCGATTCAATAGATTGTTCTCCCCCTCATACCCACTTCATCCATGAACCATATCGATACGGTCTATACATGTTTCATCGAACGAGTCGATCTAGTCAACCCTTCCCCTAGTCTGTAATGTCCTCGCACGATCGTTTCGATCGAACTCTATCGATACGATTTATACGTGTTTCGTCGAACGAGTCAATCCAGTCAACCTTTCCCCTGGTCTGTAATTACTAATGTCCTCGCACGATCGTATCGATCGAACTCTATTGATACGATCTATACATGTTTCGTCGAATGAGTCAATCCAGTCAACCCTACCCCTAGTCTGTAATACACAAAAACATGTTCAAAATATCAATGGGGGAGATCCCCCCCCCCCTCGTCAGTCCAGAATTTCAAAATACGTCTGGGGAGAACCCATATCCCGCCAAACTAAAAAAATGGCTTTTGACGATGAATAGTCGACCCCCTTAAATTATAAAAAACAAATGTTGGGATCGATATTACGAATCAATTATGGGCGGTCATAGAGTTGATTTGATCGATATAATGTGTACGATCGTAAACCATAGTACACGACCGTAGAGTTGATTAGATCGATATAATATGTACGATCGTGTCGATCGTGTACAATCGTATCGATAGTAAAATAAAGTACGCGGTCGTAGAGTTGATTTGCACGATTGTACTATGAACGAAACGAGTTGGTAGGGTTGATAGGGTTGACACAGTTGATAGATTTGTCGTATACAGTACCATAATGTCTGGTCACTCGGATGGAACAAAAAAGACCGTAGCCCCGTGTACACATTGGCGTGCACATAAAAGCACCCTTGAAATAAGAGTAGGCAGTAGCGCACCGTTCTGGGCGAAATGTCCTCATATCACACTGTATGGCACATGACCGTGATCACTGGCCCAGTCGGAGCAGAAAGGTAGGACGTTAAACCCCATTTCATTCACTTACCAAGTGTGTTGAGACTAAAATGTAAGGATGCCCACTCGATACCCACGGAAAAGCCTTTGCCGATTTCAGTCAACGTCACAGACCCACTACCCATCACCCCCCCCCCCCAAAAAAAAAATAGTATGTGTCTTAGGTACTGCCACTCCTTATGGGTACAATGACAATCTAGCCCGGCGTGTCATGACGTTATTCCCCAAGTTTCGTCGTCGAAAACGCAGTCATGGACATCGTCGCTACACACCACCCAAGCTCAGCACTATTTCACTTGATGCCTTTTTGGAAATTATCCAAGAACCACACCATATCCGTACTAAATTATATTCGATTCCACTTACTATTTTAAAATTACTTAAATCCGAATGTTTGGATTCTAATTGTACTGTTCTTGACATTGCTCACCGTCGTTTGGACATTGCGACTGAGCCCGATGCGTCTAACACCACCAACAGCTCCTTTCTAAAACTGAAATTTGCTAATAAAGGCATTGATGCTATCGGGTTAAGCCAAATATTGCACCATAAGCATGTCACGGCACACATCCCTCCGTATTTTAAAACTGTTACTGTTCCTAGGATTTCTTATACATATACTACACCAATTGCATCCAAAATATTTAATTACAGAAACGCATCATCTAACATCAATGCAAAGGAATTATATGATAACCCTCTACCCTGTTTATGCTCTACGTCGTCCTCCATTTACCAACCAGCTGGACATGTGGTCACTGGTGATTTGAATATAGTCCAGAATAATAGGATACGTGAGATTTTGTCCAAAGGGCATAAATACCGGGAACCGCAACCATTTTCATGGGATCAAAATTTCAAACTTATTATGGATGCCGTAGAGGACTACGCTAGATCATGGGCCAAGAGGGAAGAAGTTATATCTGATACTCTCTCAGATTGGACTAAGTCTATTAGTCGTTTACTTAAACGCAGAATTTATATGCAACGTTTGTTAGTTGACACTAGGCCTAAATCGATTTTCAATGATGTTAGCATTGTTGAAAATCTCAACGCCTTACATGACAAGTATGTCATTGTACCAGCTGACAAAGCGTCCAATAATCTAGTGTTTATATGTAAACGGTATTATTATGACTGTCTGTTCAAAGAACTTAATTTCGGGAAACCCATTAGTCCGGGTTAAAATTGAGGGAGTTGCCACCTGGAGAGGTAGAAATTCTCATGTGGTTTTTCTAGACCAGTTTTTTATTCTGAACAAGAATATATGAGGTAAACAGGCCAAATCCTGAGCCATTTTACGTTAGGGCACTTTTTCAAAATGGCCGCCAAAATCCCATATACATAGTGACTATATGGGTTAAGTAAGTAACAATGATGCATGTTTAACCACATTTTGCATTAGTAAGTATTAAAGTTATTTTTAAAAAAGCTGCTCTTTACGTGGGCGCCAAAAACATAGATAAACTGTCTATATCTTTTAAAAAGCATTTATTAGGCCACGCAAAGGTCATTAAGCTTTAAATAAGCATTACAAAGCGTAATACATGTACATGTATGTTTATATGTCGAGATAGTAAGTTAAAATTTGACTAGTTGTTTCTACATGATCACCGAAAAAATGTTTTGACATCTCATTCTTGAGGGAGGTTAGAGGGTAAGGGCTTATACTGAATTGTCCTTACAATGTATCATGGTATGACAAATCACTCACAATGTTATAGCAATAATTTTCAAAGTCGTTCAAATCACTACATTCTGAATAGTCCCCGTAGGCATTGTCAATAGACTCCTAGAAGAATGCCTTAGCAAACCTGGGCTTGGTCCCCAATAACTTCCAACATACCCGCAGCTTCAGACACTCTACCATCACAGGTGTGCGAGGGCCTTGAAGAATACGTATTACTGCTGTGAGGTAAAGACCAAGAACAACCATGAAGCAAGGTATGTCATCTTTGACTGATAGTTAACTAGGGAGCAAAAATCAAAGGATATAGCATTGCTACCACCCTGTTGTCAAACACTGCAACTTCATAAACTCTGAGCGTATTTCATAGCTCGAGAATGGTGTTCAGCATGCATCAACGATTATGAAGGCACCGATGCCTGTGGCAATGGTTGGAATGAAGAAATTGAGCAGAAGCGGGTGGTGACAATGACGCCTGAAGATGTGCAAGAACTGTTTATTGACAATGAGTACGAGGGAAATTCAGAATGCAGTGATCTGAGCCACTTTGAAAATTAATGCTATAACATTGTGAGTGATTTGTCATACCAGGATACATTGTAAGGACATCTCAGTATAAATCTTACCCTAAAGCTCACTCAAGAATAAGATCCAAGACATCTTTTCAGTGACCATATAGAAACAACTTACCAACTTGGCGTTTAGTCGTAATTCTGATGAGCACCCGCAATTTTCACCTCCATATAGATTATTTGTCACACATGTAGATTCCTTTCAAATAACTTTATGTAAAACTAATGCAAAAACCTACACTGGCCCATATCCTTTTCTCGTGAGATGTTAACTTATATTGCCAAGAGCGCCCCCATCGTGTTATATCTCTATAAAATGTGTGATGCATAATCATAAAGATGCTTTGTAAATAACTCTCATCACAATTAATGCAAAATGTGATCATTGTGTGGCCCAATAAATGCTTATTTAAAGATATAGACAGTTTATCTACATTGTTGGCGGCCACGTAAAGAGCACCCTCATTTTTCATCACTTTCAAGAGTCTGGACTACAATTGCAGCTTCTTTAGGAATAACTTGAATACAAAAATTGGTTAAACATGCATCATTGTTACTTACTTAACCCATACAGTCACTATGTATATGAGATTTCGGCGGCCATTTTGTATAAGCGCCCTAGTGGGAAATGGCTCAGGATTTGGCCCGTTTACCTCATATATTCTTGTTCAGAATAAAAAAATGGTCTAGAAAAACCACATGAGAATTTCTACCTCTCCAGGTGGCACCTCCCACAATTTTAACCCGGACTAAATTGACTGTGCTACTTATAAACGCGTTAGTCTAAGTAAGGATGAAATTATATCCAATCACAGATCTGTTCTCACTTCATTTGGTACGCCATGTGGTGATACCTATACAGATCTGCCGCTGCTATATTGGATACCTAATGTTGTATTCGGATACTTGGATCCAGGGGTGTTACACATTTACATGTGGGTGAAAGAAAAAGTCAACCATTCTCCATGTTGAATTCCAATCTCTATCTTGATTACTTCAAAAGGCAGAAGAACTACAACGTAAGGGAGGCAACTTGTGTCTGCTTAAACATAAGGTTTCAGACCACACTGATATAGAATATACCACAATATGACACCCCCCCCCGCGTTAAAACAAAATTCCATAGGAATTGTTGAAAAGAAAAAAATATAAATGGAAAAACATTCACACACTTTCATACAACCAATAAGAAAACTTTGAATATACATGAGAATAAAAATGAGGAATAATACGATATGATATCAAAATGATAAAGTAGCGAAACAAGAACAATATTGAATGATAATTAGAACAAAACAAGTGATCAAAATACATATCATCTATAATATACATAGAAATACAACAATAACTCCATTTTGAAATGTTCTCTATAAACTATACTTGATTGAGAAATATTGCTCCAACCAAATACTATATTATCCCTTTAACATACAAGTGTATATCAAATTATCCAACTATCAGATACATATAAAGAATAATGATCTAATTTTAACTACTAAGAGTCTCATAATACAGGAGTGTGTGATAAATAGCAAAAATAGGTTTACCTTCAATACAAGTTAACTTAAAGGGACAATCCCGAATTAAACAGGGGCTCAAAAATAAAAGTCTGAGAATGTATGAAAATAAAATGCAGAAATATAGGGGAATGATGTATTTACCTTGTCTCAAAATTTCAACTCAAAATATTGAGTCGTTTGGACGTGAACGCCAAAACTGCTTATACGGACACGTAATCCTTTTAAGATTTCGGGTCAATTGTTTCGTTGGGTGACCTTTTAACCGATTACGGTTACTTGAGAGGGTTATGCAGTGAATAACCCATGTGCCGTACTTGATAGAGAAAGGCAAATTTCAACTACACATTATTTTTATTAAAAGATGTTTGGTTTAATCCAGATACCACAAAATACACCTTGGATCACCGATCTCAAATTCCAAATGAAGACTGACGGATTTAAGTCGTTTGAAAACGTATCATAAATACTGAAGTAGTTGCTTGGCTCTTGACTCGAATATTTTAAGGGATTTTAACACAAAATTAAGCAGTTTTATTCACAAAACAAATATAGGGATTAGCCCTTTAAACAAATTGTGTAAGGAACAATTTCTAAAAATATTAATATAATATTTATGGACATTACCAGTTACCTGAAGAGTATTTTCATTAATTAACTCATAAGCAATATTACAAAACTCAACATTATGATCTATATTAATCCATTCACAACTTTGTTGTTTTTGGCTAAAATTGACAAGCAATTGAAATTTTCCAAATTTAAATCTGGCTCTTTTGATTTCAATAAAATTATCATCATTCACAACTTCTGTTAAGTAGTTGAGTTGTTCTTCCATTTGAGAAGTTGACAACATAGATAAAGAGGCAATAGTTTGATTAGGTACACATCTATTAACATCAATAGGAGAAGTAAATCTATCATAAGTAATAAACTTATCATGATATTCAGGTAAATTATAACCATTCTCATCTGTAAATTGATGCAAACTATCCTTAGTATTCAATACATTCGATTCATTACTAGATACAGATTTACCTAATTGTTTATGTAATTGGTCAATGTGTGTTAATCTCTTTACTGGCTCGTTAGTTCTTATGAAACAAGGCTTAAGCAAAACTCTACCATCCAATGTTGCTAAAATATAATGTGTGCGATCCAAAATCTGGTGGACAATCAAAGGTCCGCACCATTCAGCTTTGATTTTCTTGGAATTGGAGGTTAAAGCTGAGGAGGAAGGTTTCAGAACATAAACAAACTGTCCTAATCCATACACTGGGTTTGTACTGAGACTGTGAGAAATACAAACATTCTGACTTAATTGTTTGCGTTTTTGAAAATCTAAAATAGTAGAAGACATAGAATCAAACTTTTGTTTCAAATGTGACAAATAATCAGAATATGATTTACAAACACTGTTGTCAAAGCTCCAGTTGAGAGAAGTAAGATTTTTGGGTTCCTTTCCAAAAACTAACTGATATGGGCTATGGTTTCCAAGTTGTGGTGAAACAAACGAATTATATGCATAACAACTGGTAGAAACAAACCTGACCCAATCCGTACCAAATTGATTTAGATTGAATTTGAGAAGGTCAGATACAGATTTAATATGTCTCTCAACTAACAAACTACCATGGTTTGCAACACTGATTAGTTTGTGATCTATTCCTAATGTAGAACAAAGAATAGATACCAATTTTCCTGTTAAAGAGGATGCTGCATCTGTAATTAAGACAGGGGGCCAAAAATGCAAACAATCTTTTGGATTATAGCCTCAAAAATAGTTTCCGCATCAAGGGACTCCAATGGAACACAGAGTATAAATCTGGTTATTTCACCGCATATCACCATTAAATGTTTGAATCCACTGGGTGAAACGGGCATAGATTTGAAATCTAGGCAAAGTTTATCGAAAGTTCGAAATTCGGTAGGTATTCTTGGGTGAAAAATACGAACATCATCTGACTTCGGTTTAAACTGTTGGCATGGATGGCAACTGCTAATATAATTAGCTATTGTGTGAAACATTTGTGGAAAGTAAAAAAGTCTCCGCATGGTAAGGTAAGTTCTGGTAATACCTTGATGACTGAATAGAATATTATCATGGTAAATACTGATTAAATTAGAACACATAGACTCAGGAATTGCCAACTGGAGACTAAATGATTCATCCTTCTGAATAATTAAGACGATATAATACATTGACATAGAGAATATATTCATCGGATTTATTCTTAACCGATTTGGCTGCAGCACGGTTGGTAGGAATGATACCATGAGATAAATAGTCATAAATGGGTTTAAAATAGGGTGATGTCTCTTGTTACGCAGTTGATTGCAATCAATAGGAAGATTATAATCACGTATCATTTTTCTCTTAATGACAGAAAGTAACTTACCCAACTCTCGTTTTTTTGGGGGAAAATGAGATTTAACAACCTGTGCAGAATTATGAACAACTGGGCGAGGAGGCATACACAATTCAATAGGTATTTTAACATTGGGTGTGTCTGTGAGTCAAGGATTCGGTCGAGGTTCATCGGTAAGAGCAGATGGTTGAACATGATCAGAAGTCAAGGGAGTAGACTCTTGTCGAGTTGATTGCTGAATAGTATCAGACTTATTGCCAGGCTTCGATGTAAAGATGGTATGTCTATCAGACGAATTAGATCTATCAACGGAATCACTAGGAAATGTAGGAAGAGATTGTTGATTTGCTGAAACTGGAGGGTTGGTAAACACAGATGAGGAAGATAACTTTTGGTTTGAGGAATGAAGATCTGGAATGAGTATGTTCTGTTGTTTTGCCCACTGACGAATTGTAGGTCTTTCTGTTAAAGTAAATGCTGTAGGAACTACCGAATCTATCTCTGAATCATCCTCAAGGGGATTACGAGACAAAAAGTCTGCGAGAACTAGCTCTTTTCCCTTTTTGTAACCGATTTTGAAGGAAAAATGTGAGAGTTTTACTAAAATTTCTTAAGTCGATTTGTACAAGGTGCACGTTTTGAATCAAATAGATGAATGATGGCTGCATGATCTACGTATGCATCGACTTCTACTCCACGTAATATATACTGGAAATTGGAAATATTTATGAGTAATCCTAATAACTCTAATTCAGTAACTGAATATCTTTCACAAGCTTTTGGTAAGCGTTTTGAGTAATATCCTAACAGTCAATATCCTAACAGTCGTTCTTGACCTTGAATGACTTGAGTAAGGTAAGATCCTGTTGCAAAGCGAGATGTATCGCTGTAAACGGTTAAGCGTTCAGTGCCAGAAGGCATATATAGAACGGGTGGCTTTTCTAACAAAGATTTTACTTTAGTGAAGGCTGTTTCTTAAGCTTCGGACCATTTGAAAACTGAACGTTTATTGGATATCTTATGTAGAGGTTGCAATATGGATTGCAAACTGGGTAAAAAGTTTGACACATAATTGACAGCGCACACAAAACGTCGTACATCTCTGGTTGACCTACGCCTGGGAAGATTTTGAAGAGCTTTACACCTATCTGACAAAGGCTGAATAGTCACTAGGCCTTGCAAACCAAGTTCTATTTTATGACCAATAAACGTAACGTCCTGACGAAAAAAATGCACATTTACGTGGACAAATTTTTAAACCATGTTGAATAAGGGCCTTAAAAAGAAGATTAAAATGTCTTGTATGAGAATCAGTTTCATGACTAAAAACAATTATATCGTCATGGTGTGCGAGACATTATCAACTGTTGATTGAAAAACCGCTGGAGATATACATAATCCTTGTGTTAGTCTCTTAAAATAGTAATGTTTTGCACCGGAGTATGAAGAAATGCCTGTGTACTGTTGGGCCTTAGGCGACAAAGGAAGGGAAAAGAAGGCTGATTTAAGATCCAAACAACTAAGAACGGCAGGTGAAGAGTTACCAAGTCTCTTCAGAGTATCTGCCAACAGTGGAAACGGATGATTTAAGCGTTTAATCCGTGAATTTAAATATCTGAAATCTACAACGACTCGCTTTTCATTGGTTCCCTTCTTTAGAAGAATCAGTACAGGGTCCGTATTCAAAGGTTTTCTAAAAGTTAAGTAAAAATACTTAATTTTTCCACTTAACCAAGTGTCTTACCTTAAATCGGTATTCAAAGGCTCTATATTTCATTTGCTTGGCTATGTGAAAACTGAACTCCACACTTAAATTATGGAAAACTCACATTCGCCAAAAAGCATGAATTTTCAATTTATGGACTACCACCCACTGCCAAAAATCACGTATTTCTATCTTTGCAAGCAAGTTATGCCCCCTTAAGAGCATCAACTATACTCTATTAAATTCTTAGTTTATATTACTATGAAAATGTTTGTCGAAACATTATACACGTATTGTAACGTTTGAAAATAGTATGATTGTAATTTGGATAAATTATGGTATTGTGCATCCTTGGCTGGAATGGCTGTTTTCATAGATTTTTTCCCCCTAAAATTCCATATTATGAAATACATTACAATAAATAGTGGCAGTATAATGATATATATTGTAAACTTTAATTTTTTAACACTGTATCACGAATAGAAAAAACATATTATTAGCAATACACAATGGCCTTTGCCTTCTAATTTAGACTGGACAAATCATACAGTGTTTTTTTTTATATAAATCTATCATTTGCGAAATTCATAGATATTTTGTAAGTACCTACATTTTAGATTTTCAAAGGCCTGGCACGGACGGTACGTACGAAAGATGCATGTTGCATTATATTTTAACTGAATAAATACTATCGATTATGTATATGGGAATGAGATGTAAAAAAATAAATCATGCCTTGCTTCTAGCGGTAGTATAAATAATTTTAAAAAATGTATAAAGTTCTTTGAATTTAACTTTATTATATGACAATTGCGGAAACATGATGAAGCATGTATACAAACATGATAGATGATCGGAAAAAGATATACTATCTCGGTGGTAATAACCTTTTGGTCTATTATGGCACCACAACATCAAAGCTGCCGACGAAAAAGGTAATATGAGGCCAGCTACGCTCGGCGACATTGTCTTTGTTTCAATCTGAATCCCCTAACATTTAAAATCGCCACCACGGGACTGCTACTACAGCGTTAAAAGGAGTAATTATAATCTCACTTAACTTTAAGGTACCTCCCGTAGGTCACTTAAAGTTAAGTGGATATTTCTCACTTAAACTGGCCTTTAAATACCACTTAAAGACTTACACTTAAAAGTTAAGGCAGCTTAACTTTAAGTGAAAATTTGATACTTAACAGTGCCTTTGAATACCACTTGCCCTTAACTTACAGGAAGTTACGTATATCTAAGTGAAAGCTAGTAGTTAAGTGACTATCTTAGACTTAAGATATCCTTTGAATACGGACCCAGGTGATGTATAGGCTTGACTACCAACTGCAAGTATTCCTAACTTCACTAATTTCTGTAACTCTTGATCAACTATATTTTTTCTCTTTTTCTGTTTTAGGGTAAGGCCTAATATAAAAAGGTTTGTCATCCGTGATGTCAATATCAACTTGGATATTGGGACATTTTCCAATGTCGCCATTTAAGCTAAATGCTTCTTTATGTTTATTCAAAAGCTGATAGAAATTGTTTTTCTGGTTGGCTGTAAGAAGACTTTTGGTAAGGTCAATTTTATGACTGGTTTGTAGCATTAGACTCATATTCCGTAATAGAGTCACAAACGAAAATGTCATGTAGTGAAACGTGGGATATAGGTCTAGATGATGGAATATGTAACATCTTAGAAGTTGTATTACATATTGGAATTACAGCACTATTTCTTTTCAGCTTGATAAGAAATGACGAAGGACAAGCACTATTAATCTTACTATTACTATCACAAGTCATTAAAACCTCGTGATTGCGAAAAATACTTGGAATTTTACCATGAGCAGTAACATAACGTTGTTGATTAGGTTTGACATACACTGAATTAGATGTTGAGAATGATATATTGGTAGATCGACACTGCAAAACATTGTTATTTAAACTAAGGTTGGCATCCAACTTTGCCAATGTCTCTTGGCCAACAATCAAATCAATTCCAACAAGATTCGAAGCAATGTACACTTCGAAAACTAAAGTATGATCTTGAATAACTATCTCAATTTGTAGTGAATGAGAACAAACTAATAGTTGACCATTAGCCATTCTAAATTTTAGGGACAGTTCTAATTTATGAGGAGGTAAACTACTGAGATATGTAGATGACTCGATAGTAAATGACGAGATTAGTGATCGAGTAGCACCACTATCAAACAAGAGTAATGCAGAATGTCCATCAGGGAAATTACCTTGACAATAATAACGTTTTGACAATTGTATGTTTAAAGGTTTGGTCTTTGATGATGAAATCGGGGATTTATTCGGAACAAATTCCCTGTATCAAAAATCCTGATTACGTTTGTCGGTCATGTGCCTCTGGCGGATAAAACATGAGCGCCAAGTATGGTTGTGCTTACCACAGTAGTCACAGACAATTTGACGAGCCCCACGACTTTGAAAAAAAATCTTGTCGTCTGGGAGAAAAATCGTGACGACGTGAAGAAAATTGACTGTTATAATATGATCTGTTGTCATGTCTTGATGAATGAGAATTTCGATTATATCTAGGGCTATGAGAACGAAATTCATTGGTATGACGTGACATAGGACTGACTGAGCGATCGACGCGTCGATTATCATCGTAAGAAGATGATCGTCTCTGAGGAGAAGAAAACCCTGATGAAAATTGTCGTGATGGGCGTTTCATCTCTAGTTTAAGATCAGCTAAATCTTGTTTTAATTGTGCTATTTCTGTATCCTTATCATTTTCTGCCGTGAAAGAGGTTACTTCCGTAGGTTTACTGTCACTCTTGTAAATATCGAAATAGTACTGCGCTTTGAGAGCTATTTCAGAAAAAGGCGTCCTGTCATTAATTGACATGGCCACAGCCTGTTGACATGGTGATGGCAATATAGAAATAAACTTATATCGCAGTTGGGCATCGGCTATGCCTAACTGTCTGCCTAATCGGTGAAGTTCCTCTAAATTTTCAGAGGGCGGTTTAGTGTCATCGTAACAAAATGAAGCGTAATCCCTATACAAACCAAAGGGTGTCCGATTATCCGAAAATCTCTCAAGAAACTGACTGCGAAGATCTGCCAAGCTTCTGAACACTTTCTATCCATAGGCGTGCTTTGCTTTTTAATGTTTGCCTGAAGAGACCAACAATCACATCAATTCCTGCAATACTGACAGGGTTCTGATCATGATTATGATGCTCTAAATAATCAACGAAAGTCAAAAAATGACCAGTAGCAAAATCCCTACTTAGGATAGTACCATCAAATTTATCAGCATTAAAGGGCTTACCTTGAGCCATTTCAAAGTTGCATAAAATAAATTTATGAAATGCTAAAAAACTAATTATGAAATAATATACATGTATCAATCTTACAAATGTTAGAAAACTAATTATTAAACAATAATATATCTAATTTACAACATGGAATTTTAGAAAACTAATAATTAAACAATCAATTTTACAAAATGGAATTTCAAGTACTGTACACAGTTTACACATTCACCCAATCACAAGCATACAATATATACTAAATTTATGATCAAGCAGTAAAAAACACAAACTAATAAGTTTAAATGAATGTCATAAATAAACAAATCACTATAAGTAGGCCTATAATTACTATAATGGAAATATCTGATTATATCATCACACAAATGTCACTATGACTGCATATATCAATTTATCAAATCACTGTAGGTTGATTTCAAATCGTTACTATGATTAGTATTACTAAAATCTGGCATTTTATGTTATGATTGTCTAAGTTGGTAGGCCTGTACTACATCTACAGTAATTGGTCTTCTCTGTGAATATCTACACCTCACTGCATGCCCAAAAAGAACACTAACTAATATTAATACATTCACTGTCACATAAAACTGGATCGAAAGCATAATGAATTAGGTAGGCCTAATGATGATGTAAGTTGAAATAGGCTAACCAAAATAATTTCAGACTTCAGATTTTAATCTATCTCATCTGTGAATATGATTCTTTTTATTTGTAAAGTCAAGTGTAAATGTAATTCACTCCACAATGAAAATTCTCAAATTGAAAATACTATTTTATTGATTAAAATTCCATAAGTGGACTAATAAACTGGAAGTTCAAGGCCTCTAAGCAAATCTTCAAATTTTCATCCAAATAAAATGCAGTAAAGTCAAGCAGTAGGTTATTGCTTAGGGCTTAGTCCATTCTAAGAAAGCACATGGAAAGCACATGGCACAACTGAAAAGCACATGGTACACTTAAAACTGCCACAAAACTCTGATAAAATCCAAAGGTTGGTGAAAAACATACAAATTATGAAGCACAATGCCCGGGATGTTTTACATCTCCACCATGTTGTATTCGGATACTTGGATCCAGGGGTGTTACACATTTACATGTGGGTGACAGAAAAAGTCAACCATTCTCCATGTTAGAATTTCCAATCTCTATCTTTATTACTTCAAAAGGCAGAAGAAGTACAACGTAAGGGAGGTAACTTGTGTCTGCTTAAACATAAGGTTTCAGACCACAATGATATAGAATATACCACATAAAACTGGATCGAAAGCATAAGGAATTAGGTAGGCCTAATGATGATGCAAGTTGAAATAGGCTAACCAAAATAATTTCAGACTTCAGATTTTAATCTATCTCATCTGTGAATATGATTCTTTTTATTTGTAAAGTCAAGTGTAAATGTAATTCACTCCACAATGAAAATTCTCAAATTGAAAATACTATTATATTGATTAAAATTCCATAAGTGGACTAATAAACTGAAAGTTCAAGGCCTCTAAGCAAATCTTCAAATTTTCATCCAAATAAAATGCAGTAAAGTCAAGCAGTAGGTTATTGCTTAGGGCTTAGTCCATTCTAAGAAAGCACATGGAAAGCACATGGCACAACTGAAAAGCACATGGTACACTTAAAACTGCCACAAAACTCTGATAAAATCCAAAGGTTGGTGAAAAACATACAAATTATGAAGCACAATGTCTGGGATGTTTTACGCTCCACCATGTTGTATTCGGATACTTGGATCCAGGGGTGTTACACATTTACATGTGGGTGACAGAAAAAGTCAACCATTCTCCATGTTAGAATTTTCAATCTCTATCTTTATTACTTCAAAAGGCAGAAGAAGTACAACGTAAGGGAGGTAACTTGTGTCTGCTTAAACATAAGGTTTCAGACCACAATGATATAGAATATACCACAATATGAAATTGACATCTATAACTAACGGCAGTGAAAGAGGGTATTCAAAAATACTGCGACAAAATATACTCTTGTAGTGGTATATATCAAATGTGGATATCAAACAATTCCAAAGAGGACCCTAAGAAAACCATGGCTTTGCACAGGAAACCACGCCAGTTGACTCTATGACACCCCTTCTGATACAGACATTGTACTGATGCTTAAAAATTAACATGTATTTTTGTTTGTTGAATTCCTTGATACCAACCGGTTTATTGGAAATGATTGCTTCAACAGTAGAATTTGAAGATTAGCTCGCAGTTAATAAAATAAATTATTTTGTTTTGACAAAAAATTGTTGCGAAAGGCCTATTTTAGGGTGACAGGACGTCGCCCATTCAACGTTATGCTAACAGGAAGTTGTGGTGGTGGACCAATCCCGGTGTTGGCAGATAAATTTGAGTGCCATTTTCCGGTGATGCAGGGCGGAACGTCGGGTAATGAACAGGGTCTAGTCACTCGGATGGAACAAAAAAGACCGTAGCCCCATGTACACATTGGCGTGCACATAAAAGCACCCTTGAAATAAGAATAGACAGTAGCGCACCATTCTGGGCGAATTGTCCCAATATCATCACTGTATGGCATATGACCGCCATCACTTGCTCAGTCGGAGCAGAACAGGTAGGACGTTAACCCCCCTCCCCAATTTCCTTCCAGTACCACGTGTGTTGAGGGTAAAATGTAAGGATTGTTCTGCAGAGCATTCTCTAAATGTCCGCATTGGTCAATGTCAAATTCGTCTATTGTCCGTTTTTGAACAGGAAACAAGAAGAGTTCTCTCCCATGGGTTTTTCCCGGTACTCTGGGTCGATGGTCATCGTTTTTGTATTGTTTTGTTTTGTACTTACTTTTCTATCGAATATAAAGTTTTTTAAAATCGCCATTGTGCTTGTTGTCATCGTTCATCGCATCCAAAAGTCTTTGTCGATTTCAGTCAACGTCACAGACCCACCCATCAACCCCAAACAGTTTTTTAAAAAAAAATGTTTTTCGGGAAACTTTAGTGCCCTGGGCAAATCCCAAGAAAGTAGACCTCCTCTGTTAGGGAAGTCCCGAGAAAAGACATTGGGAAATAGAGGGAGCACTGAGAGGGAAGAGAGAGAAATTGGGTAAACGTCTACTTGACACAAACTAGGTAATTTCGAGACTAACATATGGATCAATTTTATTTAAATAATTCTATTGCGCGTAGGGGTCTTTGGCAATGGGAGGAAAACGGGAGATCCGGAGAAACCCCACAAAATTCGACAGGCGACCATAGTCCTTGTCATGTGCAACCGGGATATCGAAACCACGTCAGTTGACTCAATAACAGACCTTATGTTACCATTTATGGCAAGGTTTGAGTGCTAACCATTAGGCCTCAAAACTCCCCAGGAAAAGACACGGAGAAAGGACGAGAGGAAACGAGATGAGGTATGGAACCCCCAAGAAAGAAGAACACGAAAGCCCCCCCCCCCCATAGTGATGACCTGCGTACGTCGTCATCACCGTTTATAAGGGCTTTTGTGCATGTGAACCAACTCCCCCCCCCACTACTGAAAGCACTCGACGATGGTCTAGAGCGGTGGTTATTGGATTGGCATGTGAAAATGTCTAAATAATAATTTATATACTAAACAGAAAAAAAAACAAAACAAAACAAAACAAAACAAAACAAAAACAAACAAAGCGTCAGTCCGATTTCAAAATCACTTTATTCAAATCATTCTAAAAAAAAGAATTACTACATTTGTAAATTGATCAAAGCAAATTTTTGTGAATAGTATGTTGACACATTAGTGATTAATTCATCAGTTACGAGATGGTTTAGAGTCTGTACATCAGTATCTGGGGGTGAATTCGGGCGGTCCAACTCGAGGCACTTGAGTCGACTCGATTTCGTTCGCGCGTCCCGAGTTTCGGTGATGTCGGGTCATGTGACCAACTCGAGTGACCTACACGAATACTCCCCATTCCACGAGGAGCATGTCGAATCGAGTCGACTCGGAACACGTGATCTTCTGAATGAAATGGCGGCGAACGAAATTTGTTTTAAATGTGAAGCCTGTGAGCTTATCACAGACACGCTAGATGAAATCCAGAACCACAGCTGTAAAGCTCCAATAAATGGTAATGAGAAAGCGAGTAAGGCACTAGTGCAGAGTACAAGTGGGATGGAACAGCATTTTTGGAGCGAGTCGGCAACAAATAAAGCCATGCTTAACATGCGTTTATCGATGAATAAAGAGTTTCTGAAAGCCCGCGCCCATTCAGTGCCTTGGAAAAAAGTTGTTCAGGCAGTGAAAAAACAAGACTCGGATTTTGAAGCTACAGAAACGCAATGTGTTAACAAGTTCAAGGCAATAAAAAAGCAGTATGTCCAATGTGTTAATCATAACAGCAAAACCGGTAATGATCCAATAACCTGTAAATTTTACGATGAGTTTGATGAAGTGTTCGGTACCTCTGACAGTGCAAAACCCCTGTTTACTTTGGCGAATGAAAGGCGAGAACCCCCAGCCCCCAAAAAGTTCAAGTGTATGGCTAAGAATAAGGGTAAAAATAAAGCAGATACAGAGGACGCCTATACCAGTATTAAACTAGAGAAGGATGATGAGGGTGAAGATATTCCAGGGCGAAAAAGTCGATTAGAGGCCAACCCACTGCTGTTCTGAAATGGCTTTCAAATTACCAAGAAGATCAAAAAGATCAATTCAAACAACGGGGAGACCGAGCTTAAAAACAACACCAGGATAAGTTGGAGCGATTTGATAAGCTACTGTTACGTTTTGGCAATACGGATAAGGAATGAACACAATTTGTTGCGATATTCGTCGTACACGTAAACCGATACATAACAAAAACTATAACTGTTTTATTCATATTTTATTTAATGGTCATATGTTCAAAGATTCGTTGAAAAACACTGTATAATTCTTTTATCAATATTTTAATGTACATTATTATCATGTTCAAAGATACGTTGAGAACATTGTATAATTGTTCTATTCATATTTTAATTTTCATAATTATCATTTTCAAAGATTTGTTGAAAAACATTGTTCATGTCAGTTGAACAGTGAGTCGTTGACGGTGTTTCTAAATTAGTTGATGTTCCAGTTAGGCCACATAATTGTATTTCGTATCTTAGTGCGTGGATGAAAAATTCACATTTTTGCTAGTTTAGCTTTTTTATTCAATGTATATTTTATTGTAATATCGGATTCATTACAAAAGTTAGAAATAAATGTTTTAAATAAATTCCAAACAAGTTTATTGTGAGGCTTTTATAAGGCCTGTATTTTCGGAGCAAATTTCAATTCAGGATCAACGATTTACGATGGCGACTAAACGGTTTCCAGCAGCCGCATTGATGAGGACGTTTGGTTGGTGTCCTGGTTCATCACCCAGTACTTCTAAATCGATGTATTGATCTAGGTCATCATGAGCCAACATACACATATTGTGGAGTACACAATCCGAAATGATGAATTCACAGATATGTTGCATCAGCCTGCTCCTATCTCCACACTGATCTGTGAATGGAATGTCTCGGAGTTTTCTAAATCGCCCTTTAAGGTGGCCGATTGCCCTTTCAACCACTTGTCGATCACTAGAGAGATTGTAGTTGAAATTTCTCTGGTGGTGTTAACTGTCCATTGTCCTTAAACGGGGGTATTAGCCAGTTTTTCACAGGGTAAGCGGAGTCACCGAGCAAGTGGTCATCATCTTCGAAGATGCGATGGTCCTCCGCCTTTTCATAAATGGGAGTATTCCGAAGAACACGGGCATCATGTGCTGACCCTGGATAACCGACAAAAACACCATTAATCATTAACATATCATCAACCACAACTTGTAACACTACAGGGCAGAATTTTTTTCGGTTCAAGTAAGATCGTTCATTGCCAACTGGGTTCGTTATTCTTTTATGTGTGCCATCAATAACACCAATGACGCCAGGTATTTTCGTAAATTTTCCTTTTATCTCTCTTCTCCTTTGATTATTCGGCCATTGAATAAACTTATATGATAAATCTGATATAACTCCCGCTTCGTGATGAACAATACAATGCACAGTAGATTTTGACAAGTTAAAGTTGAAGGCTATATTTCTCATGCTGCATTGGTTGCTCAAATACCACACAAACACGAGTAGTTACTTCTTAGGCGGAACTGAATCATAACCTCCACCAACGTAATAAACATCTGGTACCAAATATGCATCTACTTCTCCCAAAAGTAGCATGAATGTTTCTTTATTTAGTCGGCAATGATACATAAAATCTTCTTCATTCAAATAAATCACAAGCTCAGTGAAACCCTCCACCTTTGGCACACTTGGTCTTTTGGAAATTAATGCAGGAATAATTGGAGCTATGTCAATGTCTTCATAGTCATCATTTTCATTCAATATTTCTTCTAGAAAAGCATAAATTGCAAATTTGTCTATTGGCGCTGCCATTTTGGAATTGGAAATTTACTCGAGAACATTCGTACGATCAACTCTAGTCCCGAGTGACTCGAGAGCGTTCGGGTAATCAACTCTCGTAACTCGCGAGTTGTAAGACCCGAGAGTCAATCGCGTAGAACGCCCGAATTCGAACTGGTGTGTCCACCGCGAGTGTCAATACCAGCGGCGCGGTGTCTGCACATGGAGTTGACCATACATAACGACGACAGTACATCGTGGGCTGGCTGGATAAATATTTAGAGCAGAACCGCCCAGTTTGTGTGCTACCGTGTAGATTAAAAAACATCGTTTTGTTATCGGTCGAGTGCAAACATCTCAAAAATACAAGATTACGGCATTACCGTTGCCAGTCACTTCATCAGTTGTTTTCCCAACCGGGTCTATTTAGTAAAGCTCTAGACTTTTTAAAAGAGACAAATTTTTATCGAAAATTTTAATTGTATATATCTGATTTTCACCATCATATTTTAAATATATATACATAAAGTTTATATTTAGTTTTATTTGATTTTTCTGTGATATTTGTTTTTATTAATGTATATATAGATAATGTGATTATTTGTTTGTAGTTTGTCTCGTATCATCACCATATGTTTGGCGCCATTCGGTTGGAGCTCACGTGCCAATAAACAACATTTCATTCATTCATTCATTGTTATCGGTCGTCCACTTCACGACCGTTCAGTTTCTCGGGGTGATTTTAAAAATGAACACTACCATTTAGATTTGAAGGAGTTTATTTTTAGACAAGACATTTATTTTCCCGGACGTTGTGGAGAAATGAACAGTGTTTAAAAGATTTTACGTCAAATTACCACTTGGTCATCGTTTTATTCTTTCTGTTATTCATATCCCATTACCTCGTGCACCAACAACGATAATTAATTTTTCATTGGGTAGGACCATCTAAACGCGGAAAAATTTACAGTAGCTATTGGCTAACAACATGTAGGAAAGGCGGGGAAATATCACACGGGTTACGTATGACTGAAATGAAAGATGAAAGCGAGGATTTCCCTTTCATGTCACGTGATTCCGATAAGAATTGAGAGAAATAATTTAGTGATTTGCATTGTTATGCTAGGCTACTTTAAAAATTAGACATAATTCGTATCAACAAATAATAACTTATACACTTATAATATAGAACATAGTTTATTAATATTACTATAATCTCTACTTCATTCATTAATGATTCGGCATTACACGAAGTTCATAATAAATGGAGTATATTTGTGATTGTGTAGGAACCGTGACCCAAATTTATTACTTCAAAAAGACGTTCTCCGAGGTAAAGTAGTACCACGCGTTTAACGACTAATAAAGACAAATATCTACGTAGATCATCATGCAATTCGAGACATTTTAATGTGTAATATTTTTATATCCACCATCATCGGGCTCTCTGATTGGTCAATCTCTTTACGGTGATTGACAGGTCGGAACAATGATATTAACAGATCAAAGAATAAAATTGCACGTAGCCACAAATACTAGGTCAGTATTAAAGCAAAGCATGCAGTGTCCACCTTACAACATATTTCATTGATTCATGATTTATTTTATAATATATTACACAGTGTAGACCACAATGTGTTCAGATTCGCATTTTGGTATTCTAAATTGATTCTTATACGGAATTCTTAAATTTGGAACCTTTTAGTTTCATTTCGTGTACGGAAATTAAATCAACGATTAGTTTTTAAATTATTTATGATGCCGAAATAATATCAATCTAATTTGTCTTATCTAAAAGGGCTCCGGCGCAATTTAACTAATTACTGGGTAAATAAAGTATGTATTCACTTGTCGCTATATTATTTTAATTATAGTGCCGAAATAATATCAATCTACTTTGTCTTATCTAAAAGTGACCTCGGCGCTATTTATAGTTGATTATTTAATTATTAGGCGTTCAGTCCGAGATGTATTTTGGCGAGTGATTTAGATGGCAATATGTAGCCTACTTGTAAAATAAACCATGTCTGTCATCATAAACTAATCTTATCACAAACATTTATCCATCGAATAATTTATATTCGGATTTCATATCAAGTCAATTAAATATTGTCTAAATATATTTTATTACAAAAAACATCGGTGAACTGATCTAATATCTAAAATCATATCGGCAATTAAATAACAATACGATTATACAGCGAGGAACTAATCTCGTTTGTTACCGGTAATCACCAAATATCAACGAGTAAAAATTATTTATTCCATTTAAATTTTAAATTGTGTACGATTCAAGTATTAGTTGTGGACGACTTAACCAATCAGTTGTTGTGTACGACTCTATTCAAGTATTATTGTTTTGGACGACACCACCAATGCCTTGTGGACGACTTCGCTGTGGACGACTTTGCTTGTAGACGACTTGACTGGCACCCGGCCGGTATATGTTGCTGTCAATATCTGATATCGGTAAAACTTAATCTACACGGTAACACAAACTTGGCGGTTTTTAATGAATGCTGGCGGCATTTAACACACTCTAGACGGCAATCTATAGACTGGACAAATGTATTAGATTCTGGATGGTAAAGGTAGCATCTTTGCTTTTTTCGTAATATCTGGACGATACCCGGTCCCTCATAGTGATAATTACGAGCTAATGATTACCGACAATACACACTTTTAACTGGTGGTGTTGTGTATACAGTGATATATTATACAGGCAGTGATATATTGGATAGATAATGTGTATACTATGTGTAGCGCCTGTGACGTCATCAGCCAATCAACCGGATTAAGGTCGTTTATGAAAATTTGAAAACCGTTTTTGGCTGTCCCATACTAAAACGTAAACAGCTCAGTTAATTTTAATCAGATTGATTTGAACTTTCCGTAATATGGATTAAGTAATCATTGTTTATTATATTATGTAATAGGAAATTATGATCTTATGTGCTCTTTAACAATAAACATTTATTAATTCACTTCAAATGACGAAAACAATTTTTGTGTTAGTAAACAATGTCTCGGGTATCAAATTTTTAATTAAATTATTAATTGCCAATCTTTTAAACATCTGTTGAAAATCTAGATCATCCGATGGCATCTGGAGTTAATTATAGTCTTGTCTAATTCATAATTTATTTTAAGGACTAAAGAAAGGTCTGAGTTAGGCAGATTTACTTCTTGATATCTGCACCTTTAAATACATAAAACTAACCGACCGAGGTACAGATACAAGTTGTTTACGTCATTTGAAGTAAGCTGATATAATATGCATTGTTCAAACGCGTTCTGCCCCAAATCTTTGTATATTAATATATGCATTTTAATAATAGAGTAATACAAGCCGCTCAAAATGTCAATATGACAGAACTAATAAAGTTATATGGGACAGCAATCACTCATTTATTATACATGAGCACGACGTTTCGATAAGTATTCTCTTATCGTTATCAAGCACAATGACATTACTTGATTTGATAATTGTTTATTTTTTGTAATGTCTATTTTCTGTCTTGCCCGTAGGTTTATCTTTTATATTTTTGTTTTGCGTGTACTGCGGTCCTCCTGCACTTACTATTAGTTGTTGTTGTTTATTATAGATTTAAGATCCAATACACTGAATACGGTATTATGGACAGGTTGATTTAATTAAATTATTTACACACAAAATAAAAAGGTCCTTAATGAACAATTATAAATTCGCTGTCGTGAGATGAGAGGGTGGGTCATCTTCTACCTTTGTTATAATAAAGTTAAAACAGGAGATCCAACCGACTGATATTTTGAGTCATCAGACCGGAGAAAAAAAACGTTGGTAAAAAGGATCCACTGGCTTTATGTGAAAAAGCGAAATGCTCACAGTAAAAACCACATAGCTGGACCTTTAGATTATTTGGTTTATCTTTAACACCGTTAATTGGGTCATAATAACAACATGTCTCTCTTCAAACGAAAGCCGACAAGTCGATATCTGCGCCTTCCCGGGAAGGATTAATTTTGGTTACGCTCTGTAACTGCGCCTTCCCGGGAATACACCGATTATTTACATATTTAAAATGTTCGTCAAAAATGTTTCATGTTGTTAAAAAATACCTAAGAGTTAAAGACTTCAACGTTTAAAAGTTGTAGGCATTCCATTAGAGTTTCCCGTATGGCTCTTCACAGATAAAAATTTAGCTGAAAAAAAAGAAGAGCCATCAGCAACAAATAAAAATACAATTTAAAAAAGAAAAAAAAAGAAAAAGGACAATAAGTTCGTTTGTTCGTTCCTGGGGGTTAACGTCCTCTTCCATCTATGTTATATCGTTGACAAGACATTAAGTTGATGTAGTCTTTTCCACAGTTTAGGAGCAGCGACAGAAAAGTGGCTTAAGTTTTTCTATTGCGGCCCCTAAACTGTGGAAAAGACTACAATCACATATTAAGGATGAAAAAATTATTGTTTACATTCAAATCCTTGCTAAAACACACCTTTTCAGTGCAGGTGATGGGAAACTATCGTAAATGTGACAGACTAACTCAGCGCCAGTGAGCAAACTTTTGGATACGAGGCGCTATAGAAATCCATTATTATTATTATATGCATTCGATCCGTTGAGTCAAAATAGGGCGTGTATTCCTCCTAAATGTGATGATGTATTTAAACTGGAGGCTTTTTGGCAGAAAACTTGTAACATCCCCTTAAACGATGTGCAATATATTAAAATACATGTATAGGCTTTTGGTATATTATACATGTTTAGTTTCAGAATCAGGAGTATGTCACCATGGCATCCTTGGGAAATTAAAAAAAAACAAGGGGAAGGGGTCTTGCATATTTAAATGACCCCAGGGGTGCCATCAACCGTATTGTGAGGCTACACATACTGAAGATATATAACCCATCACAAGGGACGACGTGGCTACGTTGGTAAGGTGCTGGCTCGCCAGTCTGGAGGTCGGGTGTTCGACCTCCAGAGAAAGTTCATCTCAAATTTTCGGAGTGGTTTTCTCTTATCCGTGATGCAGACGGAGGGCCTGACACGGGCAGCTGCTTAGTCGTTCGGATAAGACGAGAAACCGAGGTCCCGTGTACACATTGGTGTGCACGTAAAATATCCCTTGGCAGTTGGAATTCAGCTGCTGCCCCTGCACAAATTTCCCTCATAGCACACTGTATGTCTTCAATTAGTCCAGGTTAGGTGCAGAAGTTTAAGTCCTTACATTAATTTCGTTTGCTATTGTATATGTATATTTCTGTATTCTATTATCTGCATTGTATGTATCTTATATGCTGTATTGTTTGTACTCTTCATAATTGGAGGAAATAAAGAATATAATAATAATAAATTACCTCTGTTTATATGAATGGCGTGTATAGAATATACCTGTACAGGTAATTAATATAGACGTCACAAGAATAAAATCTAGGGGCTATAGATGTTGTGCAACGTAGCGTTAATGTTGTCACAAGCAACTGAATAAGTAACAGGTAACAGATCGGTTATAATTTGAATCGTATAAAATAAGATATTAACTGATATTAAGTGGGCTATACGGCAAGCTAATTGAAGTCAAGGAAGGTAAGTGGAATCTTGTTTTGCTAAATGGGAACTGTTGGAATAGGAGAAAAAGGTGTGCCTAAATATCTCTGTAGGGGTGAAGCTTCTTTTGACATTACCCCTATTTCGAGTGACAGTGTCCATTTTGAATCGGAAAGGAATGTAGCAATGCTTGAGGTCTATTGGTGATCAACGTTTCATTCGAGTGACAGTGTCCATTTGGAATCGGAAAGGAATGTAGCAATGCAGGAAGTCTTTTGGTAATCAACATTTCACCAGCTACATGAGCATGTAATTAATTTGATCAATTTTGATTGCTGGCAGCTTTTAGATAGCGAATTTTGAAAACTGTGTAATTGATAGCAAATGGGGTTTCGTGTGCCATTCGAGGCAACAAATTAATTCTTCAAAAAGGTTAACCTAGCGCTCGTTGTGTCACTCCATAACAAGTGTTGGACTGTTTAGCTATGCCTTCCGCTTCTACAAAGACTGTGTAGAATGTCTTCGTTTATGGTTGATACTGCACTTAACTACCTTTACCATGTACCCTCCTTCCCCAACGTCGTATGAACTTGTTATTTACGTTCTATATCTTAAGTCGTACATTCATTCCCGGGTAATACATTATTTATTTTAATACAGGTAATTTGATAGGCGTTAAAAGAATAAAATCTAGGGACTATAGACACTGTGCACCATAGCGTGCAGTATTTTCAGTGATCGTGCAAACAATCTTACGTTCAGCAGCTATCCGACCAGCTAATTGATATCGGGGAACATAAGTGAAATCTTATTCTGCTAATTCAGAATTAGTGGAATCAGAGGGAAAGGTATTGCCATTAAGTACAAGTTACAGACGGCAACATATTGGTGTAGGTGAGAGCCTTCTGTTGAGATTACCCCTTTTTCGAGTGACAGTGTCCATTTTGAATGTGGCAATCCCCGAAGCCTATTGGTAATGAACATTTCACCAGCTACACGTGCATATAATGCGTATGGCGTCAAACGGATGACGAGCCCTCTCGTTATTGATCGATTCGGCTGAAATTTGGTGTGTCGTCATTGTTAGACCCCTTTAACATCTCCTGAAAGTGTCAAGTGCCTACGTCCACGGGAACTGGTAGAGGCGCGAAAGTACTGGCATCTTTGAGATGGCGAATTCTGAAAACGGCGTAATTGATAGCAAATGGAGTTTCGTTGCTCAAAACGGTCAATCTTGCGCTCACTACGTCACTCCACAACAAGTTGCCCAAGCAGAAACAGCGTTTTTTTCGTCTTCCCAAGGTAAGTCATTATCTGTTACCGGGGTTTCGGTGTACTACACTGGTCAATAATATTTATGTTTCAATTTTTAAAAGCAAATGGTAATAATAAAATAAATTTCAGTTGTCATCCAAGTGGAGATTGCATGGTACTAACACAAGGAAAGATAACTCGATCCTTGACAGTCTTCAGTGAGCCAAAATGTCTTTGTGGAGTATGTACTGGATATTACGAGCTGTTGATTCTATATTCCTTCTTCTGTTCATTTTGTTTCTGACCTGGTATTTATATCTATGTACAAGAAACACGAACCGTCTTCGGGATGAAGCCGGAAACCAGGCTGTAGATACCGAAACAGATACTATAAATGTAAATGGTTCGAGAGATGAAGGAAGAGATGTAATAAACAGTAAGTACATGTAGTTCTGTTCAAATTTATCCTACTTGTAGCCCTTAAACAAAACTGATCAGTTGCTCCACCAGTTCACAGGGACTCTTGTGGATTTAAATATCGCGTTTAGATGAAATATCAAGTGTACACTTGAAAAGGGTTCTACACGGTCAGCTACACAGCATAATATTGTCAGTGAACACGAAGAAACCACTGGTACCCTATTTATGAATCGTGACCTGCAAGTGGTATTGAAACATCACTATTTGTCCAATTTGTTATCCTTGAATTTATAAGTATAACGTGCAGTACGTTGTTTATCCAAAGGGCCAATTACGTAGGTAACTTCTATACCTGATTCTAGAATAAAGCCACAAATGTTTAATTTAGGTAATACGAGTATTGGTTATGGGGTTCAAGATTTCATTCTCTGTTATTATTATTTTTTAAAAGAATAAACAAAAGCTTTATTTTTTTTCCAATCAGAAGACGAATCATCTTCTAAACAAGAAAAACATAGGCACCAACAAATTTTATCCACGATCCAGCACTTGAAAGAGGAAACGGGTCGCGAAATAACGGCGTTGAAACGTGGGCTTAAAGATATAGATCAACGAGTTATAAAGTTGGAGGCAGGTAGTAATCCAAGAAAACAGATTAACTATCCTGTGTCTGTTAAAATGCCAGGTAATATTACTCACCATCTTGATAAAATATAGAATATTTGTAACATGTAATCTATTTAAATACCAGGTAATACTAATAACCAGCGTGATAGACATACCTAACTAGAGAGACTCTAGTCTATGGAGAGGTATCGCTGCCAATATTAAATGGGCTGCTAAAATGTCTTTTCCATATTCATTGATTGTGTGTAAAAGGTGCGATATAAAACTTCCTGATACCGGTAATGATAAGGCAAAATTTAAATATAAAACGCCAAAAGACCAATTTTTAAATTTTAGTCCTCAAAGGAATTATTAGTAAGCAGAAATTCGCCCGTCAGTTCTATCACATACGAGATAATGGCGGACATCAATATCCACGATGCCTCCTAAGTAGACGAAAGTGTGTTAAAGCCTTCCAGTTACATTGCATTTAATAAGATAATGTCAAATGGGGACCGAGACTGTGCCAGTGAGGTTCTTCTCCCAAGTTAAAAAAAACCCCAAAAGGTTGGTGTGTTATGCCTATAGGACACCTATGCCGACAATACTTTCACCACAGGCGAGATGATAATTCAGAGGAAGTATACTATTGTGTTATATTCCCAGAACAATTAATAACGAATGCTGCTTGTTTTTATTGCACTACCTTTTTTTTACCCAGAAAAAGTTATTTCTTCACAACAAGATCAAAGATGGCACGATGAACGCGAACGCATGATTCAACAATTCAAAACTGAAAGGGATAGCGAAATTGCTAAACTGAAACAACTAATAGAAAACAAGAAAACCGAGGAACAATATGAATCTACGGATAAAATCAAGAAACTCCAAGACCACGTTAAAGATATGGACAGAAGAATTTTGACGTTGGAGACATCGGGTAGTTCAGGAAAACAGACCAAAGCTTCTACGTCTATTAAAATACAAGGTAAGAGTTGTCAACAGCATTAAATAGATCGGAATTGTTTTTTTCTAATGATTTTGTCTCCAGAGTCGTCCCAACATTTAAAATATGTAGATAAAATTAGACGAATTTAAGGTTTCGGTTTGAAGGATTCAATTCTCCCATATGGCATCGTTTTAAACACGTCATTTTAATTAGCCCCTTTGAGTTACGGTCCTTTAGTCCCTTATCATATACGGTCCGGCGTGATTACGAACAAATGCTTCCGAACAATGTCAAATCTGTTTCTTAGGGTCATGCCTCAAGATTTGGTCAAAGGCCACGAGATGTCAATTAAATGAAATGGGATTTTCGTCCCATCCGATCGACTAGATATATATCCTTGCCATGCCCTCATTTCTTCACCACTGATAAGGGGAAACCACGCCGGAAAAAATCCCGATGAACTTTCTCGGCCAACACTGGGATCGACTAGCCACAAATGAATCTGTATACAGAAACACTCAGGCCCTTCTCACTCGGAATTGATTAAATATGTACATAGCAACAGCGCGCGAATCCCTGATAAGGGGAAACCACGCCGGAAAAACTCCCGATTAATTTTCTCGGCCAACACCGGGATCGACTAGCCACAAATGAATCTGTATACAACAACACCCAGGCCCTTCTCACTCGGAATTGATTAAATATGTACATAGCAACAGCGCGCGAATCCCCCACCCTCTGGGTTTCTTTTAGCTGTATCATGTATAACAGCAAGATAATATTTAAGGAAATGTACACGTTAAACGAAAACCCCCGAGTTTTTTTTTCGTAATTTCGTATTCAAAACATTGTCACTGTAAACTAGTGAACGTCCAGAACGAACCTGCACAGATCAAGTTTTAAAATAAATGTGTTTTTTTCCTTATCAGAAAAACGAATTGGAAGAATGCTGGAAAGCAACTATAGACGAATTCAGATGAATTTGATGTACTTAATTGAAAATATACGAGATCCTATACGTCTATGTCTGTCGTTGTTTTCACGTGGGGTTTTTGATAGTGATGATGTCGAAAAAATCAAGAGATGTCAACACAATGAAACCCTCAGAGATGCAACAGAAAAACTTCTTTTCGTTGTTCTCAATTCTGGTAGTAATGCTTACCAACCGTTTTTAGAGTGTTTAGCTCAGATAGGATATAAACAAGTTATTGAACGGCTTCAACAAACTCAAGGTAAGCTAATAATATCATCATCGTTTATTTAATTGGGGTTGTTTCGAAGTGATCTTAGTATAAGTGTTGTGTGTAGTGGCCGGGGCGAAAGGTTGGAGCGTTCGCGATATATTGTAAGCTCTGTCATTGTTTCAACTGGCGTGGTTTCGATTCCCATGTTGAACGTGACTAGGAGTGGGGTCGCCTGTCGAACCTCGTGTTTTTCTGCGCTCTCCGGTTTCCTCACTCTGCTGAAGACCCCTACGCACAATGTTGTGGTAGTTGGTCTGTGGGGACGAATTTATATACTTGTGTGGCCTTGGCCAAACTCATCAGATGGCCCCCAAATTTATAGAAATGTAGGCAATAGTTGAAGACCACTGTGGACCTTAAATCATTATACAGTAGCCCCATGATCCAGACCCTATGCTAACACGACCATTTATGGTTTTGAACGTATTATTATATAATTAGAAATGACCAGTTTACATTAGAAACCACCGACAAATTAGTTTCAGTCGTCATATACACCCACATGGGGTATCGGGACTGAACCGTCCTGTACTCGTAAAATATTTGAATGGAACAAACTTAACAAATTTAACCAAAGCAATTAAGCTTTCAATTTCAGGAGATTCATGCAATCAACAAAGCGAGGAAGTAAGATTAATAGAAGAAAGGAGGGAACTAATGGAATGGGTGAACAAAAAGGAACAAAATCTTCGGGAAGTAGTAAAAGAAAAAGAGCACGATCTCCAGATGTCACAGAGACAAAATGAACGTATCAACATGGATCTAGATGAACTAAGAAAACAGATGTCCAAGATGGAGAATGAAAATCAGAGTGATAAAGATTATCGATTCCACGAAATTAGTCGTCTAAGAGCGAGGGAAGATGAACTTCTTAAGAACCACGACGAAATAAGAGAAAATCAACAAAGAAACCACAACCAGATACAGAATTTGGAGTCACGTGTGGAAGATTTAAAAGCAGCAACAATCAGTAGAGAAAACGAATTGCCTAAGTTGCAGTCTGATATTACAAATCTGTTCACGTTACTGCAAAAAACGGCGACGGCCGAAGATGGTAAGTTTTGTTGTGAATTTAGTTTTCTCAAAACAAATCAACTCCATGTTTCGTCAATTGTTTCACGAAGTTGTTTTATTGTACCACTCGAACTATGGGATGTGTGGAGTTCATGGCTACCGGTGATACCTCGGGATTTCAGTTTGAAATTGGTGTTGTTTCGGGGATTACATAATGTACAATTAGTTTTTCCTATTTTGGTAATCACGAGGCTCACCACATTCGCCTCAAACTACTATATGATGTTGAGCATATTCGTGGAAGACCCATGAATTCTTTATATTCTTAATTATAGATACTGCTCAATTTTATGTGTTTGTCAATTCCTCGGAAGCAGATATGCCTAGTATATGTATTGTTAAATATTTTATAGAAAGCTGCAACCTTGAACAAAGTGAAAATCCGGACGAAGATGAAAATATTGAAACGTTGGGTAAGTTGGGTATCATAAACAAAACTTTTCCGAAGCTTGGTGCTGATTGTAATGCAAGGGGTTATTAATAAGATTTCAATGCATGGTCAAATGGACACTAATTGCCTTTCAGGAACATGTAGGAACATCATTACAAATATCTGCACGATGCATCAATCTACTAAATGGTTGGTAAATCACACATCTGACAATGGTCTTGGGATGTTGGGAGAATTGAAATGGAATGGGGTTTAACGTCCAACTGTTCTGTTCCGACTGGGCTAATGAAGATGCTATGAGGGAAATTTTGACAGCAGCGCTGTGGCCTACTCTTATACCGAATTACAATTGCCAAGGGATCTATTACGTACATGGCAATGTATACACAAGGGGAAACCAAGTCGTAAAATCTCGATGACCTTTCTCGGCCAATGTAGGAATGGAACACGCGACCTCCTGACGTGCGAACCACCGTCTTACCCACATACGTGTCCGGATAAGCAGTTTTGACCCCCTGTTTAATTCGGGATTGTCCCTTTAACCACATTCTCATCTTAAAGCCACACCCTTAAGTTCTTTTTACAGTATATCTGGATTCGGTGCAATTATCTCAAGAACGCAAGATCAAATTATTACCTTTGCGAGTCACAACATCATTTATTTGCTGAACTGGTGCCTTATGGAAAATTGTTAAAACTTTTTATAATTTTATTTGTATATTATGTAACCTGTATTTTCATTTTAACTGTTTATAGGACTGTTATTGTTCCCCCGCCTTTTAAAGAAAGCAGGGGACTATTAAAATTGTTTCGTCCGTCTGTCTGTCCGCCCGTCTGTCTGTCGGTCACACTTTTTGGGACACAATAACCCTCTTTCTAATTGAGCTAGAATGTTCAAACTTGGTGTAGGTACTTATTAGCTGAATGCCATGCTGCAGTTCGATAATGAACATTGTCTGATTGATACTTTTGGGCACGATCCATTATATCATTACCTTGTTTTAAGTTCGATGGTGCGAATGCTCTGCTTAGGCCAAGGAATGATAAGCAATTTGATTGGTAAAGACTTTGGAACATAACAGCTCTGTTTTAATTGAGGTAGAATGTTTGAATGTTCATTTTGAGATGTTCATTGGGTGAATGTATTGAATGAGTTCAATGATTAACATTTCCAGCTAAAGCTAAAGCTGAGCCAAGCTGAGCTAAGCAATTTCATTGATTGATGCTTTAGGACAAAAGATAATCTTGATTCTATCTGATGAAACTTGGTGTATAGTTTCATTGCTCGATAAATGTGCGATTAATTAATATGTGTAATCTGTTTATTTGCGGATTTCAGCGGGGGACATCAGCCTCACTGTTAGCTTGTTTATGTAGTTAATTTAATATCTGTGGTACGGGAGTGGCTGTGGCTCGTTAACCTGGAGGTCCCATGTTCGAACCAGGTGTTCACTAAGACAAGAAGTTTAATCGGGATTTCCAGACGTGGTCCCCCTTGTTAGTGGTGTAGGACAGTGGATCTTACAAGGGGCAGCGTAAGTGCGTTTTCTGATTGGACGAAAAACCGAGGTCTCGCGAACACTAAAAGGAACCCTTCACGGTTGGAAGTCTAGAGTAGACCCTAGTATGAAGTAAGCCCAGTTAGTAAGACAGTTGAATTAAAAAAAAAACGGGCAAGACATCCTTGACAGTTAAAATTCGATATAATAGTAGGCCATATTGACCCTGTCCTGGAAACACTTCCTTCAAAGCACAAGGTATGGCGTAATGCCCGTCTTCATTAGTCCAATCGGAGCGGACCAATAGGAAGTTAAACCCCATTTCATGTCATATATGTAATAGTTGATTATGTATTATAAATATATTTAAGTGTCATTTGTGTCGTTAAAATCACCATATGTTTGCCGCCATGTTTCCCGACTGGAGTTGACGTACCATAAAACACCATTTTATTTCATACTTTTCCCGGGTGAATAATTGTTGTTTACCATAGAATTATTTTTAGGCGATTATCATGACATTATGGTCTATTTTTAGATGTATGTTTCCATGGTAATGGTCAACAGCAAATTTACCCAGTTATTAGCACTGTTCCCGATATGGGTTCTACGACTGAAGCTATTCTAGGCTGTAATATTTCCGAAGAACCGGATACCATAACAAAGACAAGGACGAACTTTCTTACTTTACGTGATGCGTGCCTAAAGGGGGATTTAAATAATCTAAAGGATTTAATTGACTCTGGTCATAATATAAATAAGAGGGACACAGTAGGCATGAAACCATTATTATATTGCAGTATGTCGCACATTGAACCCGTGTCTAAAATTAAAATGATACTAGATAAAGGTGGAAATATAAATGACATAGATACAGACAATGACAATATGTTGCACCTAGCGTGTAAGTATGGTCGGCTACAAACAGTACAGCATATACTTACACTTGGTTTAGACGTTCATAGTAGAGGTTTGAATGGTCGAACACCAATACTGCTGTGTTGTAGTTCACAAATTGAACCCGTGTCTAAAATTAAAATGATGCTAGGTAAAGGTGGAAATATAGATGACATAGGTACAAACAATGACAATATGCTGCACCTAGCGTGTGCACAAGGTCGTCTAGAAACTTTACAGCATATACTTACACTTGGTTTAGACGTTCATAGTAGGGGTTTTAATGGTAGAACACCAATACTGCAATGTTGTCATTCAGAAATTGAACCCGTGTCTAAAATTAAAATGATACTCGATAAAGGCGGTATAATAGACGATATAGATGCAAACAATAACAATATGTTGCACCTAGCGTGTGCACTAGGTCATCTAGAAACTTTAGAATATATACTTACACTTGATTTTGACATTCATAGTAGAGGTTTTAATGGTCAAACACCCATACAGCAATGTTGTTATTCAGAAATTGAACCCGTGTCTAAAATTAAAATGATGCTAGGTAAAGGTGGTAAATTAGATGACATAGATACAGACAATAACAATATCTTGCACCTAGCTAGTGCACTAGGTCGTCTAGAAACTTTAGAATATATACTTACACTTGGTTTTGACATTCATACTAGGGGTATTAATGGTCGAACATCAATACAGCAATGTTGTCAATCACAAATTGAACCCGTGTCTAAAATTAAAATGATACTAGATAAAGGTGGTAAAATAGATGATACCGATAAAGACAATAACAATATGTTGCACCTAGCTAGTGCACTAGGTCGTCTAGAAACTTTAGAATATATACTTACACTTGGTTTTGACATTCATAGTAGGGGTTATAATGGTCAAACACCAATACTGCTGTGTTGTAGTTCACAAATTGAACCCGTGTCTAAAATTAAAATGTTGCTAGGTAAAGGTGGTAAATTAGATGATATAGGTACAGACAATGACAATATGTTGCACCGAGCGTGTGCACTAGGTCGTCTAGAAACTTTAGAATATATACTTACACTTGGTTTTGACGTTCTTAGTAGGGGTTTTAATGGCAGAACATCAATACAGCAATGTTGTTATTCAGAAATTGAACCCGTGTCTAAAATTAAAATGATACTAGATAAAGGTGGTAAATTAGATGACATAGATACAAACAATGACAATATGTTGCACCTAGCGTGTGCACTAGGTCGTCTAGAAACTGTACAGCATATACTTACACTTGGTTTTGACATTCATAGTAGAGGTTTAAATGGTCGATCACCAATACTGGTGTGTTGTCATTCAGAAATTGAACCCGTGTCTAAAATTAAAATGATACTAGATAAAGGCGGTAAATTAGACGATATAGATACAGACAATAACAATATGTTGCACCTAGCGTGTAAACTAGGTCGTCTTGAAACTGTACAGCATATACTTACACTTGGTTTAGACGTTCATAGTAGGGGTTTTAATGGCAGAACACCAATACAGCTGTGTTGTAGTTCACAAATTGAACCCGTGTCTAAAATTAAAATGATGCTAGATAAATGTGGTAAATTAGATGACGTAGATACAGACAATGACAATATGTTGCACCTAGCTTGTAAGTATGGTCGTCATGAAACTGTACAGCATATACTTACACTTGGTTTAGACGTTCATAGTGGAGGTTTTAATGGTCGAACACCAATACTAAAATGTTGTCAATCACAAATTGAACCCGTGTCTAAAATTAAAATGATACTAGATAAAGGTGGTAAATTAGATGACATAGATACAAACAATAACAATATGTTGCACCTAGCGTGTGAACTAGGTCGTCTAGAAACTTTAGAATATATACTTACACTTGGTTTAGACGTTCATAGTAGAGGTTTGAATGGTCGAACATCAATACAGCTGTGTTGTAGTTCACAAATTGAACCCGTGTCTAAAATTAAAATGATACTCGATAAAGGCGGTATAATAGATGACATAGATACAAACAATGACAATATGTTGCACCTAGCGTGTGCACTAGGTCGTCTAGAAACTTTAGAATATATACTTACACTTGGTTTAGACGTTCATAGTAGAGGTTTGAATGGTCGAACAACAATACTGCAATGTTGTCAATCACAAATTGAACCCGTGTCTAAAATTAAAATGATACTCGATAAAGGTGGTAAAATAGATGACATAGGTACAGACAATAACAATATGTTGCACCTAGCGTGTAAGTATGGTCGTCATGAAACTGTACAGCATATGCTTACACTTGGTTTAGACGTTCATAGTAGAGGTTTTAATGGTCAAACACCAATACTGCTGTGTTGTAGTTCACAAATTGAACCCGTGTCTAAAATTAAAATGATGCTAGGTAAAGGTGGAAATATAGATGACATAGATAAAAACAATAACAATATGTTGCACCTAGCGTGTAAGTATGGTCGGCTACAAACAGTAGACCATTTACTAGAACTTGGTTTAGATGTAAAGAGTATAAACAGATTTGGTCAAACACCCGTAGATTGTTGTAAGGATCGACCTGTTCCTGAGTCAGACGAAAAGATTAAATTATTAGAAGAAAAGTTAAAATTGTGAGACGTGTGATATTATGTTTCGTTTATTTATGTCAGTTATCTGTGTTATCATTTTATTATCCACCTTCATCAATTATGGTGGTTGTCTCCCTTTGATCAAGTATGGTGGCTGTCTCCCTTTGATCAAGTATGGTGGGTGTCTCCCTTCATATCTTTATTCGATTTTTCAGAGTAACGACCACACATTATAATGTACTCCTACTGTTCATAACATGCCAAAATAGTCAAAGTTTTCTATTAATGTTGATTTATTGAAATCGAACTTTTGTTTAAGAAAAACAAACTTGGCTATACATGTTGATATAGTCACACTTTTATATAAAACGTATTTTAATTATGTACTGTATTTATATAAAACGTATTTTTGAGATGTTATTTTAATTATGTACTGTATTTGGTACTTAAGATGGGAAATATCATGCTGCCCACTGGAGAACTCGAAGCATCTCAAGGTCCATGACTTTTAATGACCACTCGACACAAACTAGGTCATCTTGGGGCTGACATAATGGTTAAAGTTTCTTTCAACAATTCGTAGGGATCTTTAGCAGCGGGAGGACGCGTACAACCAGAGATTCGAAACCACGCTAGTTGACTCAATGACAGGCTTTATGATACACCACGTACGTGCTAACCATTCGGCCATCCACCCCCCCCCCCCCACAAATGGTCGAACTTGGCTAATGAAGCTTCAGGTCAAATAATATTATATGATAACTTAATGTGGCGTTAGATCATAAATGTATATTTGTTGCTAGGGTTACGTTTATTCTACACGGATGATGAATTCTCTGTTAATGGTCAACACAATTGTCTTAATACGATTTTGATTATAGTATCTGTCTTGAAACCAAAGAGATGGACACCGAATGGTTTTCATGTTGTAATGAAAATACTTTTAGTATTAAACTTATTTATTAATTCTGATATAAGACATTTTACATTAATAGTTATTGTATTATAAGACTTTTAGTATTAATTTTTTTTATTAATTCTGATATAAGACATTTTACATTAATAGTTATTGTATTATAAGACTTTTAGTATTAAATTTTTTTTATTAATTCTGATATAAGACTTTTACATTAATAGTTATTGTATTATAAAACTTTTAGCATTAAACTGTTTTATTAATTCTATTATAAGACATTTTACAATAATAGTTATATTGTATTATAAGATTTTTAGTATTAGACTTATTTATTATATCTGTTTAAGTCATTCTATATTAATAGTGTTATATAGAGAATCTCCTACCAGTCTTTTTTTTATTTCAACACAAGTTGATAATGTAAAAAAAAAACGAATAGGAGATTTTATTTATCACCCAATCCCTTTTTTACATGCAGAAATAAATAAATATAATTCTTTGCTATACTTTCAAATTTCTTTTAAAGCGATATCTTATTTAGATTATGACATTTATCACACAAGCGATATCTACTGTAGAATGTATTATTGGGTGATAAATAATGATATGTATAGCAAGTTCCAGGTTCATCCAGTTGTTTCAAAACAACACTTTCAAACTTATTGATATCTATACTAACGGCAGTGAAAGAGGGTATTCAAAATTACTGTGACAAAATATTCTCTCATAGTGGTATTAATCACATGTTGATATTAAAAAGTTCCAAAGAATTACTTGATGGTTTGCAATCTAGATCACTTGCTTCAGTCTCATCTATACAAACGTTTGACTTTTCTACCTTGTACACTAAAATTCCCCATAGTAAATTAAAAGCTCGGTTAAAAGACATTATTCACCGTGTCTTTTTATCTAAATCGGAACATGTTAGATATCAATATTTAGTTGTTAATTACAATTCCACATATTTTGTTAAGAACCATATAGAGCGGGATCCCAGGGGGTTAACGTAGCCGAAAAGTGTACCAGAAATCTGTACCACCTAAAACAGCTTTTAGTTGTCCAGTACTGTCATAGTGTGCAACAAACATAGCTTAAGCTATTAGCTAGCATTCAAATTGATAATCCCTCTTGTCCAGTTAAATTCGGTTGTTAACATGTCTTATCTTGGTCTGGGTTATAATCCTTTCCATTAGAAACGGATTAAATACTCTAGAATACACGCTTACCAAATCTATGGTAACCGAAATTAGGATATAAACCCAGAAACTCAAGAAGCATAATCATTATTATATCTTGAAGACATTAAAGACATTCTGTGTTAATAATCTATTCTTATTATTAGGTAACGTTGTGAGAACTAGTGACAAATAACCCAAGGGATGCGTCACATCCCAAGACAAAATAATTGCACGTTCTCAGTACCACCACGGGAATAAAGATTGACCACTGTCAGCCGCGTTAGGTATAAAATGTAAGGATGTTCACTCGATATCCACGAAAGCCTTTTGCAGATTTCAGTCAACGTCACAGACCCACTACCTATCAACCCCAAATAGTTTTTTACGTGTCATTCGAAACAACCCGGCAAAATGATGTGCTGATAAACCAATGGTGTCAAAATCATTTTCCACCCTCAAATAGTTTGGGAAGACAAACATGTTGTTTTTATTTAAAAATGTAAATACGTTCTTGTCATAGTGATCATTTGCTGGTTTGTTAGTTTGTTCAATAAAATTGTTAAAAATATTAATGTTATTAAAAATGTTATTAAAGTTTTTCGTGAAACTTTAGTGCCCTGGAAAAATCCAACAGAAAGTAGCTCTCCTCTGTAAGGGAAGTCCCGAGAAAAGACATGGGGAAATAGAGGGAGCAAAGGGAGGAAAGAGAGAGAAATCGGGTAAACTCGACACAAACTAGGTAATTTCGGGACTAACACATGGTTCAATTTTATTTGGTTTAAATAATATTTTATTTTATTAGAAAGTCAGATATATACAACATACTATATATGGATACAATAACAAGCATTGCTGCTTACGTAAAATCTCTTCCATAATTAATGATAATCATTGAAAAGTTAGACGACTAGATTTACATTTTTACAAGGTAACGATCCCTTAGAAAGAACGTTCCACAGTACATACAAGTAGATTATAGTGGTAGATATACAATAAAATAAAGATGAAGTCGATGCGCCTGCGTTTTGGAAGGGGGGATCTAGTTAGTTTTAAAGCGTTTGGTTAATTTGATAAAGTCATGCACAATTTCAACAATAATGGAGTTGTCCTCAAAAGAAATAGATGTGTTTAAATAATTTTATTGCGCGTATGGGTCTTTGACAATGGGAGGAAACCGGAGGATCCGGAGAAACCCCACAAGATTGGACAGGCGACCATATTCCTTGTCATGTACAACTGGGGAATCGAAACCACACCAGTTGACTCAATGACAGACCTTGTGATACCGCGGCACACGTGCTAACCATAAGGCCACCGATCTCCCCAAGAAAAGACACGGGGAAAGGAAGAGAGGAAACGAGAAGAGCGAGGGAACCCCCGAGAAAGGAAGAAGAACACGAAAAGCCCCCTGCCCATAGTGATGACCTGCGTACGACGTCATCACCGTTTATTTTATAAGGGCATTTGTGCATGCGCACCACCTCCCCACACTACTGAAAGCACTTGACGATGATCTAGAGCGGTGGTTATTGGATTGGCATGTGAAAATGTCTAAATAATAATTTATATACTAAACAGCCCCCCCCCCCCAAAAAAAAAAACCCGCCAGGCCGACTTAAAAATCACCTTATTCAAACCATTTAAAAAAAATCGACTTACTAAATTGATCACATTCACAAGTCCCGAGTAACTCTGGCGGTGTGGTAACGGGCGTTTTCATGCTGGAAAACGTTGCGCGAAATGTGTTATCACGAGGGGTTTGACCCACTCGCTGGTTCAGGCCGCTTCCAACCCAAACCGTTATGCTTGAACCTACGCCAGGAGTCTCGTTCCATGACACATTGGTCAGTGTCTTGAAGCAGATTTTGATTTTCTGTGTTGTTCTGTCTTGCTATATTTGCGCATATCAATATGTAACTTAATGAATTATGGCCTTTGATTGTAGTAAAAATCACTTTCGGTTTTGCTTGTTCTCTATCCATCTCTCGTAAATGTGGATGTATCCTGTTAAGTTAACCTTGGCAAAAACTGCTCAATGCCTGAGAAACAGAGTATTTTTATTGTATGGCCTAAATAGCGACCCAAATAAAATCCCCCTACAAGCTTATATAAACAAAGTACAGATAAACTTCATTCAATGTAACAAAACAATGGATACACCACTGACTGTATACATAGGAATATAAGGACATCTTAAACTGGTGATGTATTTTAAATCTCATAATATAGCCTAACATTTAATTTTAAAATGTTTAAAAGCAAGTGAATATATTTACTTACAGAACAGACAGATCAAAATGTTGAAAAAAACCTACCGATACTAATACATGTAAAGGTTCTTTATTTAGGTTACTTCAATGTAATGAACATAAATGACCTGCAAAACAATTAACACCAAATACAGATACACATTACAATATTACGGAAAAAAATATTATACATTACACAAATGCACCAGTTTAAATAATAGCCGTTCATACTGGACTGTATACTATACGAATATATCAAAATATCAAACGATATCCTGAACAAGCAGTTAAATATTTAATTTCAAAATGTTCATTAGCAAGTGTAGGCATGCTATTTTACTCCTAAATGTTAATTTTAAACTGTGAGAGTGTTTTGTCCTGGATGTAAAATGACTTCAGCATAGTAAATAACCTTTAATCGGGTTAGTCCCACAATGACCTAGTTTGTGTCGGGTGGACGTTAAACCCCATTTCTCCCTCCCTCCCTTTAATCGGGCTAGTATGATACACTCGTGGTAATAAGGCCACCGAACTCCCCAAGAAAAGACACGGGGAAAGGAAGAGAGGAAACGAGAAGAGGGAGGGAACCCCCAAGAAAGAAGAACACGATAAGCCTCTCCCTCATAGCGATGGCCTGCGTACGACGTCATCACCATTTATAAGGGCTTTTGTGCATGCGCATCCCCCCCCCCACTACTGAAAGCACTTGACGATGATCTAGAGCGGTGGTTATTGGATCGGCATGTGAAAAATGTCTAAATAATAATTTATATACTAAACAGCCCCCCCCCCTCCCCCCGTCCGTCCGACTTAAAAATCACCTTATTCAAATCAGTTTTAAAAAACCGACTTACTAAATTGATCACAATTCCAAGCAAGACATTACGAGATGGTTTACAGTCTGTATCTAGTGTGTCAATAACAGCAGCTCAGCGTCTTTACATGGAGTGGTCCAGACGATTAATGAACACCATTGGCACATGGAACCACAGTCGCAGAAAAGGCTGTGTTTGGTCTGGACGTTATTAAGTCTCCCCTGAATTTCATCCCAAATAATTTCGATCGGGTTTTAGTCTGGACTAAGGGCTGGCCAGTGTATAACATTGACACCGCTCTGCTGTAGAAAGTCCCGAGTAACTCTGGCGGTGTGGCCACGGGCGTTGTCATGCTGGAAAGCGTTGCGCGAAATGTATTATCAGGAGGGGTTGGACCCACTCGCTGGTTCAGGCTTGAACCTACGCCATGAGTCTCGTTCCATGACACATTGGTCAGTGTCTTGAAGCAGATTTTGATTTTCTGTGTTGTTCTGTCTTGCTATATTTGCGCATATCAATATGTAACTTGAATTATGGCCTTTGATTGTAGTAAAAATCACTTTCGGTTTTGCTTGTTCTCTATCCATCTCTCGTAAATGTGGATGTATCCTGTTAAGTTAACCTTGACAAAAACTGCTCATTGTCTGAGAAACAGAGTATTTTTATTGTATGGCCTAAATAGCGACCCAAATAAAATCCCCCTACAAGCTTATAATAAACAAAGTACAGATAAACTACATTCAATGTAACAAAACAATGGATACACCACTGACTGTATACATAGGAATATAAGGACATCTTAAACTGGTGATGTATTTTAAATCTCATAATATAGCCTAACATTTAATTTTAAAATGTTTAAAAGCAAGTGAATATATTTACTTACAGAACAGACAGATCAAAATGTTGAAAAAAACCTACCGATACTAATACATGTAAAGGTTCTTTATTTAGGTTACTTCAATGTAATGAACATAAATGACCTGCAAAACAATTAACACCAAATACAGATACACATTACAATATTACGGAAAAAAATATTATACATTACACAAATGCACCAGTTTAAATAATAGCCGTTCATACTGAGAAACAGAGTATTTTTATTGTATGGCCTAAATAGCGACCCAAATAAAATCCCCCTACAAGCTTATAATAAACAAAGTACAGATAAACTACATTCAATGTAACAAAACAATGGATACACCACTGACTGTATACATAGGGATATAAGGACATCTTAAACTGGTGATGTATTTTAAATCTCATAATATAGCCTAACATTTAATTTTAAAATGTTTAAAAGCAAGTGAATATATTTACTTACGAGCATTAAAGCCTAAAGCAGCGTGTTCATTGGCAACATTTCTACAATATTTTTACAACATTTTTTACAACATTTTTACAACATGCGCTGTGTACACTATTATAAGAGTGTTGGAAATTTGTTGCAAATATGTTGGGAATATGTTGGAAGTTTGTTGTAAAAACAGAGCGGGAAATTATTTTTTGGTGGGATAATCATGGATGAATTCAAGGAGAGCACATGTGTGTTTGCTGCTTCTGCCACAGTTTATCTGTTCTTTCTTGGGTCCAAAACCCTCCCTGTTCTTCCTGTTCCATCTCAAATGAGGCTGCCTTTTTGTCCATCTAGGGCTCGTCACATGACTTCAGGTAGATCACATGATCAATTAGATGTTGTAAGAATGTTGGAAAACTGGTTTTGCTCTGTGCACACTTAGCAACATTTTTACAACACGACCAAAACTTGCAACAAAAAATTGACCAGACAATTCTTTTTGCAACAAATTTCCAACAATACTCCAACATTTTTACAACATTATTTTCTCTATATACACTCGGCAACATATTTCCAACACGGCGTTGCAACAGGGAATGTTGAAGAAATGTTGTAAAAATGTTGGTAGTGTACACAGGCCTTAACAGAACAGACAGATCAAAGTGTTACTAATACATTTCATACGATATCCTGAACAAACAGTTAAATTTTAATTTCAAACTGTTCATTAGCAAGTGTAGGCATGCTATTTTACTCCTAAATGTTAATTTTAAACTGTGAGAGTGTTTTGTCCTGGATGTAAAATGACCTCACCATAGTAAATGACCTTTAATCGGGTTAGTCCCACAATGACCTAGTTTGTGTCGGGTGGACGTTAAACCCCATTTCTCCCTCCCTCCCTTTAATCAGGGTAGTATGATACACTCATGGTATTTAATGTTTATTATTTGTCTTGTTTTATTGTGTAATACAGTTAATATTTTACTTATGTATATGCGGCAAAGTGCTTAATTTTCTATTTTATAAAATACGAACTATTGTTTAGATGCTGTGAACTTGTTGACCCAAGCTGGTTTTGAAAATAGATGATGTCGACTTTTCAACTCTTATAATATACTCTTGTAAGTTTAGTCACGCTCTATGTCATTTATGTCATAATATATGATATGTTATGTACACACTGTTATCTCTTACCCACCCGGTTCAAAAGTAGCTCGCTATTTTATGTTTCGTTGCCTGGCAACCTATCCTTATTGCATGGCCTAAATAGCGACCTACATAAATCGACCTTCAAGTTTATATAATGTAAGTTTATAAAATTATAACTTTACACCACTGGCGGTACAAATAGCGACCCAGATAAATCGAGTATCAAGTCTCTTTATCATTTATAACGAGGGGGGTGAATGGCTGAATGGTTAGCACGCACGCTGTGTCAAAAAGCCTGTCATTGAGTAAACTGGGTTTAACGTCCACTTGACACAAACTAGGTCATTTCGGGACTAACATATGGCCAATTTTATTTCAAAAATTCGCTTGCGCGAAGGGGTCTTAAGCAATGAGAGGACCCAGAGGAAATCCACGAGGTCACGTACAACCGGGGATTCGAAACCACGCCAGTTGACTCAATGACAGGCTTTATGATACAGCACACATGTGCTAACCATTGCGCCATCCAACCCCCTTTGGGCAGAATCATTTCGGATACATTATGAGATTTAAAGGGATAGGGGATGGGTTTTTATATTGCGCTGTGGCCGTAACTCTTAGTTTTATAATAGTTTAAACAATATTTTAACAGCCATGATATGCAATAGTTCACGCGTAAGGTGCTAAACTTCGTACACTAAGTATATGCTCATAGCGCCACACAAAGTTACATAGTCAGGCCATATCCTTAAATCTGGAATTTCAAATTTTTAAGTTGAATATTTTAAATGTATTAAAATACACCCTTAATATAGATTCACTATTGACAGCTGAGAAGTTGGCAAAAATATCATTTTCAACTTCAAATTCCAACGTCGCAATATTGCTGTTCCAGGTTAGTCAATAGGAAAACAAGGGGGGTAATTGTGTTGTTATTTACTGTAGGATATAATGCCCAAGATAGTATAATAGTGAGTTAATAACCTATTGAGCAAGAGACATAGAAATAATTATGTTTTGACTTTCTTAGAAAGTTACAGGTCGTAGTTTCGGGTTAAAAATTTCGTGATGTCGGGATGACGCCATATTAAGGGCGACACGACGACATGATAGATACCTATCAGCTACCATCGTTATTTCTTACCGCCCGATTCAAAAGAACTCGCTATATGCAATAAGCCCGCCGCCATTTTGTTGTAGCAGAAAAAATTGAATGATAGGGTTTAAAAAATAAATCCAATTTAATCCAATCCCCAAGATTATCTGGTATTTGTATTTTGTTTTTGTTATTGAGTTAGGGGTTTAGCTCCTTTAAGTATAAACCTGTTTTCAATATTTCAGAATCAGTGAACTGTCAATAAAAATGAGTTTACTTCTGATATCAGCCGTGGTTCTACTGGTGGCCTACCTGACCATAAACTGGCTCAAAGATCAACAAAAAACACCCCTACCCCCCGGTCCACCATTTTTAGAATGTTTACAGATTACGTGGCGAATGTTACGAAAGAATGATACTCATCTGATCGCCGAGGATCTTAGAAAGCGATATGGGGAGATATTCAACATCCGGTTGTTTTCAAATAATCTTGTGATTTTGAACAGTAGTCGAGTAATGCGTAAACTATTCGCCTCTGGTCAATATCGTGACGTCACAAACGACCGGCCATGGACATTTTCCGGCCATTTTATCTGCTACGGTTGTCGAAATATTTCCTTGCGCAATGACAACGAAATGCTCGTAAAGGTTCGCAAATTGGTCCATGGAACTATCAAATTGTATGGAGTGGGTATAAAGGTATTCGAAGATATGGTAAATGGAGAAATAAAGATTCTACAAAAGGAGCTTGAAAATTCCACACTGAAAGCCTCGTTCGACTTGAGCAAGGCTTTGAAAGTTTCTCTTATTAGAGTCATCCATATTTTCGTGAGTATCCTTTAAATGGTTTAATACACACAAAATAAAGAGTCCTTGGATATTAAATAGTCAATATAAAACAAAACTTATAAAACCGCTGTCGTGAGAAGAGAGGACGGATCATCTTCCCCCTTTGTCATGATAAAAAGAAAACACGTTAAAACAGTAGGTCAAGCTGACAGATGTTTGGCGCCATCATTGCGGATAGAAAAAAAAAATTGGTGGAAAAAGAATCCACTCTGCGTTACGTGGAAAACGAAATGCTCGCAGTAAAAACAACGTAGCTGGGCCCGTGGATATTAAAAACTAGTTGTCAAATAAGTTCCATATGGTTAAAAGTTAAACGCCCTATAATACGGTTCACAGCGTCGTTCGTTGGTTTCTGGACTTTAACGTCCAATTCGTTTAACGTCCAGATAAACGTTGACTCAACTAATTAACGTCCAATTTCACCGATGTTGACATCAATTTAAAATATTACATTAGGGTTTTAAAATATTACATTAGGGTTTTTCTTGTGCATGACTCTCCCCAGAAAAACGTTGACTACAGCTATTGTTTTAATTGGCGCAATATGGCCCGGTTTGTGCTGACGTGCCATAAAAAGAATATTTCATTCATTCATTCTATTGTTTTAAGCCTCGTGATTGGTTGCATATTTTGATTGAAGGGTGATTCGAGTGTAAACCTTGTCTACAAGATTCCTATTTATTTGATAGCGACGATGAGTGTTTTTTTTGTTTTAGACGTGTTTTCCATGCATTTAAATCTTCTCGTTTGTATGCTTGCAAATTCCTGACTGTTATATTCTAAATTGATTTTTTTTTGTTTTTTTTTAAACAATATTATATTCAAGTTTTCTGAATGGGATTGTGGAACAGGCTTAGCCTATGTAAAACCCCTCTCCCTAAATAATTTGTATACATATATTATAAATACAAAAAGGGTGTATATACATAGTTATAGTGGCAAACACATACATATTATATAAATACAGTAAAGTGGATGAAAATGTACAATATTCTAAATTGTCTGTTTTATTTAGTGATACCCCCCCTTCTCCAGCTTGTTGGCCTGTTCGTTGTATGCTAGATTACTTCACAATTCCTGAACTTATAGCTACGTTACCTACAGACACGTGAACAGTAGTGCCTAATAAGAGGTTTTGACATCGCGACCTCCACACAAACCTTGACATCGAACGACCAATGGACTTTGCAACTCGATTATCAGAAGTAGACATTTTAGGCGCGAGACTTGGTATTCGCGATAATCGAGGAATCTGATAGGCTCACACGCTGGGCTTGTAACCAATCGAAATTAGTGCCAAAATATGCAGGGTATTACGTGAAGGGCTTGTTATTTACGTTCTATATCATTCATTCCCGGGTAATACACTATTTATTTTAATACAGGTAATTTGATAGGCGTTAAAAGAATAAAATCTAGGGACTATAGACACTGTGCACCATAGCGTGCAGTATTTTCAGTAATCGTGCAAACAATCTTACGTTCAGCAGCTATCCGACCAGCTAATTGATATCGGGGAAGATAAGTGAAATCTTATTCTGCTAATTCAGAACTGGTGGAATCAGAGGAAAAGGTATTGCCACTTTGTACAAGTTACAGATGGCAGCAACATATTGGTGTAGGTGAGAGCCTTCTGTTGAGATAACCCGGGCCCTTTTTCGAGTGACAGTGTCCATTTTGAATGTGGCAATCCCCGAAGCCTATTGGTAATGAACATTTCACCAGCTACACGTGCATATAATGCGTATGGCGTCAAACGGATGACGAGCCCTCTCGTTAGAAAAAAAAAGTTATTGATCGATTCGGCTGAAATTTGGTGTGTCGTCATTGTTAGACCCCCTTAACATCTCCTGAGAGTGTCAAGTGCCTACGTCCACGGGAACTGGTAGAGGTGCAGTGGCGCCCATATAATTAATTTTATCAATTTTGATTGCTGGCAGCTTTTAGATGGCGAATTCTGAAAGCGGCGTAATTGATAGCAAATGGAGTTTCGTTGTTCAAAACGGTCAACCTTGCGCTCACTACGTCACTCCACAACAAGTTTCCCAAGCAGAAACAGCGTTTTTTTCGTCTTCCCAAGGTAAGTCATTATCTGTTACCGGCGTTTTGGTGTACTACACTGGTCAATAATATTTACGTTTCAATTTTTAAAAGCAAATGGTAATAATAAAATAAATTTCAGTTGTCATCCAAGTGGAGATTGCATGGTACTAACACAAGGAAAGAAAACTCGATCCTCGACAGTCTTCAAGAGAGCCAAAATGTCCTTGTGGAGTATGTACTGGATATTACGAGCTGTTGATTCTATATTCCTTCTTCTGTTCATTTTGTTTCTGACCTGGTATTTATATCTATGTACAAGAAACACGAACCGTCTTCGGGATGAAGCCGGAAACCAGGCTGTAGATACCGAAACAGATACTATAAATGTAAATGGTTCGAGAGATGAAGGAAGAGATGTAATAAACAGTAAGTACATGTAGTTCTGTTCAAATTTATCCTACATGTAGCCCTTAAACAAAACTGATCAGTTGCTCCACCAGTTCACAGGGACTCTTGTGGATTTAAATATCTCGTTTAGATGAAATATCAAGTGTACACTTGAAAAGGGTTCTACACGGTCAGCTACACAGCATAATATTGTCAGTGAACACGAAGAAACCACTGGACCCTATTTATGAATCGTGACCTGCAAGTGGTATTGAAACATCACTATTTGTCCAATTTGTTATCCTTGAATTTATAAGTATAACGTGCAGTACGTTGTTTATCCAAAGGGCCAATTACGTAGGTAACTTCTATACCTGATTCTAGAATAAAGCCACAAATGTTTAATTTAGGTAATACGAGTATTGGTTATGGGGTTCAAGATTTCATTCTCTGTTATTATTATTTTTTAAAAGAATAAACAAAAGCTTTATTTTTTTTCCAATCAGAAGACGAATCATCTTCTAAACAAGAAAAACATAGGCACCAACAAATTTTATCCACGATCCAGCACTTGAAAGAGGAAACGGGTCGCGAAATAACGGCGTTGAAACGTGGGCTTAAAGATATAGATCAACGAGTTATAAAGTTGGAGGCAGGTAGTAATCCAAGAAAACAGATTAACTATCCTGTGTCTGTTAAAATGCCAGGTAATATTACTCACCATCTTGATAAAATATAGAATATTTGTTACATGTAATCTATTTAAATACCAGGTAATACTAATAACCAGTTTCATAGACATACCTAACTAGAGAGACTCTAGTCTATGTAGGGGTATCGCTGACAATATTAAATGGACTGCTAAAATGTTTTTTTCCATATTCATTGATTATGAGTAAAAGGTGCGATATAAAACTTCCTGATACCGGTAATGATAAGGCAAATTTTAAATATAAAACGCCAAAAGACCAATTTTTAAATTTTAGTCCTCAAAGGAATTATTAGTAAGCAGAAATTCGCCCGTCAGTTCTATCACATACGAGATAATGGCGGACATCAATATCCCCAATGCCTCTTAAGTAGACGAAAGTGTGTTAAAGCCTTCCAGTTACATTGCATTTAATAAGATAATGTCAAATGGGGACCGAGACGGTGCCAGTGAGGTACTTCTCCCAAGTTAAAAAAACCAAAAAGGTTTGTGTGTTATGCCTATAGGACACCTATGCCGACAATACTTTCACCACAGGCTAGATGATAATTCAGAGGAAGTATACTATTGTGTTATATTCCCAGAACAATTAATAACGAATGCAGTTTGTTTTTATTGCACTACCTTTTTTTTTACCCAGAAAAAGTTATTTCTTCACAACAAGATCAAAGATGGCACGATGAACGCAAACGCATGATTCAACAATTCAAAAATGAAAGGGATAGCGAAATTGCTAAACTGAAACAACTAATAGAAAACAAGAAAACCGAGGAACAATATGAATCTACGGATAAAATCAAGAAACTCCAAGACCACGTTAAAGATATGGACAGAAGAATTATGACGTTGGAGACATCGGGTAGTTCAGGAAAACAGACCAAAGCTTCTACGTCTATTAAAATACAAGGTAAGAGTTGTCAACAGTATTAAATAGATCGGAATTGTTTTTTTCTAATGATTTTGTCTCCAGAGTCGTCCCAACATTTAAAATATGTAGATAAAATTAGATGAATTTAAGGTTACGGTTTGAAGGATAAAATTCTCCCATATGGCATCGTTTTAAACACGTCATTTTAATTAGCCCCTTTGAGTTACGGTCCTTTAGTCGCTTAACATATACGGTCCGGCGTGATTACGAACAAATGCTTCCGAACAATGTCAAATCTGTTTCTTAGGGTCATGCCTCCAGATTTGGTTAAAGGCCACGAGATGTCAATTAAAGGAAATGGGATTTTCGTCCCATCCGATCGACTAGATATATATCCTTGCCATGCCCTCATTTCTACACCACTGATAATGTGTTTTTTTCCTTATCAGAAAAACGAATTGGAAGAATGCTGGAAAGCAACTATAGACGAATTCAGATGAATTTGATGTACTTAATTGAAAATATACGAGATCCTATACGTCTATGTCTGTCGTTGTTTTCACGTGGGGTTTTTGATAGTGATGATGTCGAAAAAATCAAGAGATGTCTACACACTGAAACCCTCAGAGATGCAACAGAAAAACTTCTTTTCGTTGTTCTTAATTCTGGTAGTAATGCTTACCAACCGTTTGTAGAGTGTTTAGCTCAGATAGGATATAAACAAGTTATTGAACGGCTTCAACAAACTCAAGGTAAGCTAATAATATAATCATCGTTTATTTAATTGGGTTTGTTTCGAAGTGATCTTAGTAGAGGTGTTGTGTGTAGGGGCCGGGGCGAAAGGTTGGAGCGTTCGCGATATATTGTAAGCTCTGTCAATGTTTCAACTGGTGTGGTTTCGATTCCTATGTTGAACGTGACAAGGAGTGGGGTCGCCTGTCGAACCTCTTGTTTTTCTGTGCTCTCTGTATTCCTCACTCTGCTGAAGACCCCTATTGAATAAGAATTGAACCGTGCGTATGTCAAGTGGACGTTAAACTCAATCTCTCTGATATGATGTGGTAGTTGGTCTGTGGGGACGAATTTAAATACTTGTGTGGCCTTAGCCAAACTCATGAGATGGCCCCCAAATTTATAGAAATGTAGGCGATAGTTGAAGACCACTGTGGACCTACAATCATTATACAGTAGCCCCATGATCCAGATTAGAAATGACCAGTTTACATTAGAAACCACCGCACGCTGTACGACAAATTAGTTTCAGTCGTCATATACACCCACATGGGGTATCGGGACTGAACCGTCCTGTACTCGTAAAATATTTGAATGGAACAAACTTAACAAATTTAACCAAAGCAATTAAGCTTTCAATTTCAGGAGATTCATGCAATCAACAAAGCGAGGAAGTAAGATTAATAGAAGAAAGGAGGGAACTAATGGAATGGGTGAACAAAAAGGAACAAAATCTTCGGGAAGTAGTAAAAGAAAAAGAGCACGATCTCCAGATGTCACAGAGACAAAATGAACGTATCAACATGGATCTAGATGAACTAAGAAAACAGATGTCCAAGATGGAGAAAGATTATCGATTCCACGAAATAAGTCGTCTAAGAGCGAGGGAAGATGAACTTCTTAAGAACCACGACGAAATAAGAGAAAATCAACAAAGAAACCACAACCAGATACAGAATTTGGAGTCACGTGTGGAAGATTTAAAAGCAGCAACAATCAGTAGAGAAAACGAATTGCCTAAGCTGCAGTCTGATATTACAAATCTGTTCACGTTACTGCAAAAAACGGCGACGGCCGAAGACGGTAAGTTTTGTTGTGAATTTAGTTTTCTCAAAACAAATCAACTCCATGTTTCGTCATTTGTTTCACGAAGTTGTTTTATTGTACCACTCGAACTATGGGTGTGGATTCCATGGCTATCGGTGATACCTCGTGATTAAATAACATCAGTTTGAAATTGGTGTTGTTTCGGGGATTACATAATGTACAATTAGTTTTTCCTATTTGGGTAATCACGAGGCTCGCCACATTCGCCTCAAACTACTTTATGATGTTGAGCATATTCGTTGAAGACCCATGAATTCTTTATATTCTTAATTATAGATACTGCTCAATTTTATGTATTTGTCAATTCCTTGGAAGCAGATATGCCTAGTATATGTATTGTTAAATATTTTATAGAAAGCTCCAACCTTGAACTAAGTGAAAATCCGGAGGAAGATGAAAATATTGAAACGCTGGGTAAGTTGGGTATCATAAACAAAACTTTTCCGAAGCTTGGTGCTGATTGTAATGCAAGGGATTATTAATAAGATTTCAATGCATGGTCAAATGGACACTAATTGCCTTTCAGGAACATGTAGGAACATCATTACAAATATCTGCACGATGCATCAATCTACTAAATGGTTGGTAAATCACACATCTGACAATGGTCTTGGGATGTTGGGAGAATTGAAATGGAATGGGGTTTAACGTCCAACTGTTCTGTTCCGACTGGGCTAATGAAGATGCTATGAGGGAAATTTTGACAGCAGCGCTGTGGCCTACTCTTATACCGAATTACAATTGCCAAGGGATCTATTACGTACATGACAATGTATACACAAGGGGAAACCAAGTCGTAAAATCTCGATGACCTTTCTCGGCCAATGTAGGAATGGAACACGCGACCTCCTGACGTGCGAACCACCGTCTTACCCACATATCCCCCCCCCCTAGCCCCCTTTTCTAGCTATTTTATAATTTAACCAATTCCGTTTCCCATATAGGGGTTGGATGACCGAATGGTTAGCACGTGCGTGTTGTATCATAAAGCCTGTCATTGAGTCAACTGGCATGGTTTCGAATCCCCGGTTGTACGGGTCGCCTGTCTAACGTCGTGGTTTTTTTCTGGGTCTCCCGACGCCCTTTTACTGCTAAACACCCCTACGCGTAAGCGAATTATTGAAATAAAATTAAACCATTTGTTAGTCCCGAAATGACCTGGTTTGTGTCGAGTGGACGTGACCCCCCCCCCCATTTTTAAGGAGACTTTCAAAACTCCTACAGAACCAACATGAGGGATGATTTTGTTTTGTGTCGCTCTCGCATTGTTCATAGTCTTTTAAAGGGCTAATCCCGATATTTGTTTTGGGAAAAAACTGCCTAATTTTGTGTTAAAATATTCGAGTCAAGGGCCGAGCAACTACTTCAGTATTTATGATACGTTTTCAAACGACTTCATCTGGAATTTGAGACCGATGCCCAAGGTTTATTTTGTGGTAAATGGATTAAACCAAACATTTTTTTAATAAAAAAATTGTGTAGTTGAAATTTGCCTTTCTCTATCAAGTACGGCACACGAGTTATTCACTGCATAACCCTCTCAAACAAGTAACCGCAATCGGTTATAAGGTCTCCAAACGAAACAATTGACCCGAAATCTTAAAAGGGTTACGTGTCCGGATAAGCAGTTTTGACCCCCTGTTTAATTCGGGATTGTCCCTTTAACCACATTCTCATCTTAAAGCCACACCCTTAAGTTCTTTTTACAGCATATTTGGATTCGGTGCAATTATCTCAAGAACGCAAGATCAAATTATTACCTTTGCGAGTCACAACATCATTTATTTGCTTAACCGGTGCCTTATGGAAAATTGTTAAAACTTTTTATAATTTTATTTGTATATTATGTAACCTGTATTTTCATTTTAACTGTTTATATACATAAAGGACTTTTATTGTTCCCCCACCTTTCAAAGAAAGCAGGGGACTATTAAAATTGGTTCGCCCGTCTGTCTGTCCGCCCGTCTGTCTGTCGGTCACACTTTTTGGGACACAATAACCCTCTTTCTAATTGAGCTAGAATGTTCAAACTTGGTGTAGGTATTTATTAGCCGAATGCCATGATGGAGTTCGATGATGAACATTGTCTGATTGATACTTTGGGGCACGATCCATTATATCATTACCTTGTTTTAAGTTCGATGGTACGAATGCTCTGCTTAGGCCAAGGAAAGATAAGCAATTTGATTGGTCAAGACTTTGGAACATAACAGCTCTGTTTTAATTGAGGTAGAATGTTTGAATGTTCATTTTGAGATGTTCATTGGGTGAATGTATTGAATGAGTTCAATGATTAACATTTCCAGCTAAAGCTAAAGCTGAGCCAAGCTGAGCTAAGCAATTTCATTGATTGATGCTTTAGGACAAAAGATAATCTTGATTCTATCTGATGAAACTTGGTGTATAGTTTCATTGCTCGATAAATGTGCGATTAATTAATATGTGTAATCTGTTTATTTGCGGATTTCAGCGGGGGACATCAGCCTCACTGTTAGCTTGTTTATGTAGTTAATTTAATATCTGTGGTACGGGAGTGGCTGTGGCTCGTTAACCTGGAGGTCCCATGTTCGAACCAGGTGGTCACTAAGACAAGAAGTTTAATCGGGATTTCCAGACGTGGCCCCCTTGTCAGTGGTGTAGGACAGTGGATCTTACAAGGGGCAGCGTAAGTGCAAACACTAAGAAGAACCCTTCACAGTTGGAATTCGATGTAAGAGTAGACCCTAGTATGAAGTAAGCCCAGTTAGTAAGACAGTTGAATTAAAAAAAAAACGGGCAAGACATCCTTGACAGTTAAAATTCGATATAATAGTAGGCCATATTGACCCTGTCCTGGAAACACTTCCTTCAAAGCACAAGGTATGGGGTAATGCCCGTCTTCATTAGTCCAATCGGAGCGGAACAATAGGAAGTTAAACCCCATTCCATGCCATATATGTGATAAGTTGATTATGTATTATAAATATATTTAAGTGTCATTTGTGTCGTTAAAATCACCATATGTTTGCCGCCATGTTTCCCGGCTGGAGTTGACGTACCATAAAACACCATTTTATTTCATACTTTTCCCGGGTGAATAATTGTTGTTTACCATAGAATTATTTTTAGGCGATTATCATGACATTATGGTCTATTTTTAGATGTATGTTTCCATGGTAATGGTCAACAGCAAATTTACCCAGTTATTAGCACTGTTCCCGATATGGGTTCTACGACTGAAGCTATTCTAGGCTGTAATATTTCCGAAGAACCGGATACCATAACAAAGACAAGGACGAACTTTCTTACTTTACGTGATGCGTGCCTAAAGGGGGATTTAAATAATCTAAAGGATTTAATTGACTCTGGTCATAATATAAATAAGAGGGACACAGTAGGCATGAAACCATTATTATATTGCAGTATGTCGCACATTGAACCCGTGTCTAAAATTAAAATGATACTAGATAAAGGTGGAAATATAAATGACATAGATACAGACAATGACAATATGTTGCACCTAGCTTGTAAGTATGGTCGGCTACAAACAGTACAGCATATACTTACACTTGGTTTAGACGTTCATAGTAGAGGTTTGAATGGTCGAACACCAATACTGCTGTGTTGTAGTTCACAAATTGAACCCGTGTCTAAAATTAAAATGATGCTAGGTAAAGGTGGAAATATAGATGACATAGGTACAAACAATGACAATATGCTGCACCTAGCGTGTGCACAAGGTCGTCTAGAAACTTTACAGCATATACTTACACTTGGTTTAGACGTTCATAGTAGGGGTTTTAATGGTAGAACACCAATACTGCAATGTTGTCATTCAGAAATTGAACCCGTGTCTAAAATTAAAATGATACTCGATAAAGGCGGTATAATAGACGATATAGATGCAAACAATAACAATATGTTGCACCTAGCGTGTGCACTAGGTCATCTAGAAACTTTAGAATATATACTTACACTTGATTTTGACATTCATAGTAGAGGTTTTAATGGTCAAACACCCATACAGCAATGTTGTTATTCAGAAATTGAACCCGTGTCTAAAATTAAAATGATGCTAGGTAAAGGTGGTAAATTAGATGACATAGATACAGACAATAACAATATCTTGCACCTAGCTAGTGCACTAGGTCGTCTAGAAACTTTAGAATATATACTTACACTTGGTTTTGACATTCATACTAGGGGTATTAATGGTCGAACATCAATACAGCAATGTTGTCAATCACAAATTGAACCCGTGTCTAAAATTAAAATGATACTAGATAAAGGTGGTAAAATAGATGATACCGATAAAGACAATAACAATATGTTGCACCTAGCTAGTGCACTAGGTCGTCTAGAAACTTTAGAATATATACTTACACTTGGTTTTGACATTCATAGTAGGGGTTATAATGGTCAAACACCAATACTGCTGTGTTGTAGTTCACAAATTGAACCCGTGTCTAAAATTAAAATGTTGCTAGGTAAAGGTGGTAAATTAGATGATATAGGTACAGACAATGACAATATGTTGCACCGAGCGTGTGCACTAGGTCGTCTAGAAACTTTAGAATATATACTTACACTTGGTTTTGACGTTCTTAGTAGGGGTTTTAATGGCAGAACATCAATACAGCAATGTTGTTATTCAGAAATTGAACCCGTGTCTAAAATTAAAATGATACTAGATAAAGGTGGTAAATTAGATGACATAGATACAAACAATGACAATATGTTGCACCTAGCGTGTGCACTAGGTCGTCTAGAAACTGTACAGCATATACTTACACTTGGTTTTGACATTCATAGTAGAGGTTTAAATGGTCGATCACCAATACTGGTGTGTTGTCATTCAGAAATTGAACCCGTGTCTAAAATTAAAATGATACTAGATAAAGGCGGTAAATTAGACGATATAGATACAGACAATAACAATATGTTGCACCTAGCGTGTAAACTAGGTCGTCTTGAAACTGTACAGCATATACTTACACTTGGTTTAGACGTTCATAGTAGGGGTTTTAATGGCAGAACACCAATACAGCTGTGTTGTAGTTCACAAATTGAACCCGTGTCTAAAATTAAAATGATGCTAGATAAATGTGGTAAATTAGATGACGTAGATACAGACAATGACAATATGTTGCACCTAGCTTGTAAGTATGGTCGTCATGAAACTGTACAGCATATACTTACACTTGGTTTAGACGTTCATAGTGGAGGTTTTAATGGTCGAACACCAATACTAAAATGTTGTCAATCACAAATTGAACCCGTGTCTAAAATTAAAATGATACTAGATAAAGGTGGTAAATTAGATGACATAGATACAAACAATAACAATATGTTGCACCTAGCGTGTGAACTAGGTCGTCTAGAAACTTTAGAATATATACTTACACTTGGTTTAGACGTTCATAGTAGAGGTTTGAATGGTCGAACATCAATACAGCTGTGTTGTAGTTCACAAATTGAACCCGTGTCTAAAATTAAAATGATACTCGATAAAGGCGGTATAATAGATGACATAGATACAAACAATGACAATATGTTGCACCTAGCGTGTGCACTAGGTCGTCTAGAAACTTTAGAATATATACTTACACTTGGTTTAGACGTTCATAGTAGAGGTTTGAATGGTCGAACAACAATACTGCAATGTTGTCAATCACAAATTGAACCCGTGTCTAAAATTAAAATGATACTCGATAAAGGTGGTAAAATAGATGACATAGGTACAGACAATAACAATATGTTGCACCTAGCGTGTAAGTATGGTCGTCATGAAACTGTACAGCATATGCTTACACTTGGTTTAGACGTTCATAGTAGAGGTTTTAATGGTCAAACACCAATACTGCTGTGTTGTAGTTCACAAATTGAACCCGTGTCTAAAATTAAAATGATGCTAGGTAAAGGTGGAAATATAGATGACATAGATAAAAACAATAACAATATGTTGCACCTAGCGTGTAAGTATGGTCGGCTACAAACAGTAGACCATTTACTAGAACTTGGTTTAGATGTAAAGAGTATAAACAGATTTGGTCAAACACCCGTAGATTGTTGTAAGGATCGACCTGTTCCTGAGTCAGACGAAAAGATTAAATTATTAGAAGAAAAGTTAAAATTGTGAGACGTGTGATATTATGTTTCGTTTATTTATGTCAGTTATCTGTGTTATCATTTTATTATCCACCTTCATCAATTATGGTGGTTGTCTCCCTTTGATCAAGTATGGTGGCTGTCTCCCTTTGATCAAGTATGGTGGGTGTCTCCCTTCATATCTTTATTCGATTTTTCAGAGTAACGACCACACATTATAATGTACTCCTACTGTTCATAACATGCCAAAATAGTCAAAGTTTTCTATTAATGTTGATTTATTGAAATCGAACTTTTGTTTAAGAAAAACAAACTTGGCTATACATGTTGATATAGTCACACTTTTATATAAAACGTATTTTAATTATGTACTGTATTTATATAAAACGTATTTTTGAGATGTTATTTTAATTATGTACTGTATTTGGTACTTAAGATGGGAAATATCATGCTGCCCACTGGAGAACTCGAAGCATCTCAAGGTCCATGACTTTTAATGACCACTCGACACAAACTAGGTCATCTTGGGGCTGACATAATGGTTAAAGTTTCTTTCAACAATTCGTAGGGATCTTTAGCAGCGGGAGGACGCGTACAACCAGAGATTCGAAACCACGCTAGTTGACTCAATGACAGGCTTTATGATACACCACGTACGTGCTAACCATTCGGCCATCCACCCCCCCCCCCCCCACAAATGGTCGAACTTGGCTAATGAAGCTTCAGGTCAAATAATATTATATGATAACTTAATGTGGCGTTAGATCATAAATGTATATTTGTTGCTAGGGTTACGTTTATTCTACACGGATGATGAATTCTCTGTTAATGGTCAACACAATTGTCTTAATACGATTTTGATTATAGTATCTGTCTTGAAACCAAAGAGATGGACACCGAATGGTTTTCATGTTGTAATGAAAATACTTTTAGTATTAAACTTATTTATTAATTCTGATATAAGACATTTTACATTAATAGTTATTGTATTATAAGACTTTTAGTATTAATTTTTTTTATTAATTCTGATATAAGACATTTTACATTAATAGTTATTGTATTATAAGACTTTTAGTATTAAATTTTTTTTATTAATTCTGATATAAGACTTTTACATTAATAGTTATTGTATTATAAAACTTTTAGCATTAAACTGTTTTATTAATTCTATTATAAGACATTTTACAATAATAGTTATATTGTATTATAAGATTTTTAGTATTAGACTTATTTATTATATCTGTTTAAGTCATTCTATATTAATAGTGTTATATAGAGAATCTCCTACCAGTCTTTTTTTTATTTCAACACAAGTTGATAATGTAAAAAAAAAACGAATAGGAGATTTTATTTATCACCCAATCCCTTTTTTACATGCAGAAATAAATAAATATAATTCTTTGCTATACTTTCAAATTTCTTTTAAAGCGATATCTTATTTAGATTATGACATTTATCACACAAGCGATATCTACTGTAGAATGTATTATTGGGTAATAAATAATGATATGTATAGCAAGTTCCAGGTTCATCCAGTTGTTTCAAAACAACACTTTCAAACTTATTGATATCTATACTAACGGCAGTGAAAGAGGGTATTCAAAATTACTGTGACAAAATATTCCCTCATAGTGGTATTAATCACATGTTGATATTAAAAAGTTCCAAAGAATTACTTGATGGTTTGCAATCTAGATCACTTGCTTCAGTCTCATCTATACAAACGTTGACTTTCTACTTTGTACACTAAAATTCCCCATAGTTAATTAAAAGCTCGGTTAAAAGACATTTTTCACCGTGTCTTTTCATCTAAATCAGGACATGTTAGATATCAATATTTAGTTGTTAATTACAATTCCACATATTTTGTTAAGAACCATATAGAGCGGGATCCCAGGGGGTTAACGTAGCCGAAAAGTGTACCAGAAATCTGTACCACCTAAAACAGCTTTTAGTTGTCCAGTACTGTCATAGTGTGCAACAAACATAGCTTAAGCTATTAGCTAGCATTCAAATTGATAACCCCTCTTGTCCAAATAGTTTGGGAAGACAAACATGTTGTTCTTATTTAAAAATGTAAATACGTTATTGTCATAGTGATCATTTGCTGGTTTGTTAGTTTGTTCAATAAAATTGTTAAAAATATTAATGTTATTAAAAATGTTATTAAAGTTTTTCGTGAAACTTTAGTGCCCTGGAAAAATCCAACAGAAAGTAGCTCTCCTCTGTAAGGGAAGTCCCGAGAAAAGACATGGGGAAATAGAGGGAGCAAAGGGAGGGAAAGAGAGAGAAATTGGGTAAACGTCTACTTGGCAAAAACTGCTCGATGCCTGAGAAACAGAGTATTTATATTGTATGGCCTAAATAGCGACCCAAATAAAATCCCCCTACAAGCTTATACAAGTACAGATAAACTACATTCAATGTAAACGTAACAATGGATACACCACTAACTATATACATCGGAATATAAGGACATCTTAAACTGGTGATGTATTTTAAATCTCATAATATAGCCTAACATTTAATTTTAAAATGTTTAAAAGCAAGTGAATATATTTACTTACGAGCATTAAAGCCTAAAGCAGCGTGTTCATTGGCAACATTTCTACAATATTTTTAGATTATGACATTTATCACACAAGCGATATCTACTGTAGAATGTATTATTGGGTGATAAATAATGATATGTTGGCAAGTTCCAGGTTCATCCCGTTGTTTCAAAACAACACTTTCAAACTTATTGATATCTATACTAACGGTAGTGAAAGAAGGTATTCAAAATTACTGTGTAAAATATTCTCTCGTAGTGGTATTAATCACATGTGGATATTAAAAAATTCGAAAGAATAACTTGATGGTTTGCAATCTAGATCACTTGCTTCAGTCTCATCTATACAAACGTTGACTTTCTACTTTGTACACTAAAATTCCCCATAGTTAATTAAAAGCTCGGTTAAAAGACATTTTCACCGTGTCTTTTCATCTAAATCGGGACATGTTAGATATCAATATTTAGTTGTTAATTACAATTCCACATATTTTGTTAAGAACCATATAGAGCGGGATCCCAGGGGGTTAACGTAGCCGAAAAGTGTACCAGAAATCTGTACCACCTAAAACAGCTTTTAGTTGTCCAGTACTGTCATAGTGTGCAACAAACATAGCTTAAGCTATTAGCTAGCATTCAAATTGATAACCCCCCTTGTCCAAATAGTTTGGGAAGACAAACATGTTGTTCTTATTTAAAAATGTAAATACGTTCTTGTCATAGTGATCATTTGCTGGTTTGTTAGTTTGTTCAATAAAATTGTTAAAAATATTAATGTTATTAAAAATGTTATTAAAGTTTTTCGTGAAACTTTAGTGCCCTGGAAAAATCCAACAGAAAGTAGCTCTCCTCTGTAAGGGAAGTCCCGAGAAAAGACATGGGGAAATAGAGGGAGCAAAGGGAGGGAAAGAGAGAGAAATTGGGTAAACGTCTACTTGACACAAACTAGGTAATTTCGAGACTATATGGTTCAATTTTATTTCAATAATTCTATTGCGCGTAGGGGTCGTTGGCAATGGGAGGAAACCGGAGGATCCGGAGAAACCCCACAAGATTGGACAAGGGACCATATTCCTTGTCATGTACAACTGGAGAATCGAAACCACTCCAGTTGACTCAATGAGAGACCTTGTGATACCGCGGCACACGTGCTAACCATAAGGCCACCGAACTCCCCAAGAAAAGACACGGGGAAAGGAAGAGAGGAAACGAGAAGAGGGAGGGAACCCCCGAGAAAGAAGAAGAACACGAAAAGCCCCCTCCCTCATAGCGATGGCCTGCGTACGACGTCATCACCATTTATAAGGGCTTTTGTGTATGCGCACCCCCCCCCCCCCACTACTGAAAGCACTTGACGATGATCTAGAGCGGTGGTTATTAGATCGGCATGTAAAAATGTCTAAATAATAATTTATATACTAAACAGCCCCCCCCCTCCCCCCCGTCCGTCCGACTTAAAAATCACCTTATTCAAATCAGTTTTAAAAAACCGACTTACTAAATTGATCACAATTCCAAGCAAGACATTACGAGATGGTTTACAGTCTGTATCTAGTGTGTCAATAACAGCAGCTCAGCGTCTTTACATGGAGTGGTCCAGACGATTGATGAACACCATTGGCACATGGAACCACAGTCGCAGAAAAGCCTGATGCAATCAATCGGCTGTGTTTGGTCTCGGTGCGACGCTATTAAGTCTCCTCTGAATTTCATCCCAAATATTTTCGATCGGGTTTAAGTCTAACGTTGTATAACGTTGACACCGCTCTGCTTAAAAAAGTCCCGAGTAACTCTGGCGGTGTGGCCACGGGCGTTGTCATGCTGGAAAACGTTGCGCGAAATGTGTTATCAGGAGGGGTTGGACCCACTCGCTGGTTCAGGCCGATTCCAACCCAAACCGTTATGCTTGAACCTACGCCAGGAGTCTCGTTCCATGACACATTGGTCAGTGTCTTGAAGCAGATTTTGATTTTCTGTGTTGTTCTGTCTTGCTATAATTGCGCATATCAATATGTAACTTGAATTATGGCCGTTGATTGTAGTAAAAATCACTTTCGGTTTTGCTTGTTCTCTATCCATCTATCGCAAATGTGGATGTATCCTGTTAAGTTAACCTTGACAAAAACTGCTCATTGTCTGAGAAACAGAGTATTTTTATTGTATGGTCTAAATAGCGACCCAAATAAAATCACCCTACAAGCTTATACAAGTACAGATAAAATACATTCAATGTAACAAAACAATGGATACACCACTGACTGTATACATAGGAATATAAGGACATCTTAAAATGGTGATGTATTTTAAATCTCATAATATAGTCTAACATTTAATTTTAAAATGTTTAAAAGCAAGTGAATATATTTACTTACGAGCATTAAAGCCTAAAGCAGCGTGTTCATTGGCAACATTTCTACAATATTTTTACAACATTTTTTACAACATTTTTACAACATGCCCTGTGTACACTATTATAAGAGTGTTGGAAATTTGTTGCAAATATGTTGGGAATATGTTGGAAGTTTGTTGTTTGGTGGGATAATCATGGATGAATTCAAGGAGAGCACATGTGTGTTTGCTGCTTCTGCCACAGTTTATCTGTTCTTTCTTTGGTCCAAAACCCTCCCTGTTCTTCCTGTTCCATCTCAAATGAGGCTGCCTTTTTGTCCATCTAGGGCTCGTCACATGACTTCAGGTAGATCACATGATCAATTAGATGTTGTAAGAATGTTGGAAAACTGGTTTTGCTCTGTGCACACTTAGCAACATTTTTACAACACGACCAAAACTTGCAACAAAAAATTGACCAGACAATTCTTTTTGCAACAAATTTCCAACAATACTCCAACATTTTTACAACATTATTTTCTCTATATACACTCGGCAACATATTTCCAACACGGCGTTGCAACAGGGAATGTTGGAGAAATGTTGTAAAAATGTTGGTAGTGTACACAGGCCTTAACAGAACAGACAGATCAAAGTGTTACTAATACATTTCAAACGATATCCTGAACAAACAGTTAAATTTTAATTTCAAACTGTTCATTAGCAAGTGTAGGCATGCTATTTTACTCCTAAATGTTAATTTTAAACTGTGAGAGTGTTTTGTCCTGGATGTAAAATGACCTCACCATAGTAAATGACCTTTAATCGGGTTAGTCCCACAATGACCTAGTTTGTGTCGGGTGGACGTTAAACCCCATTTCTCCCTCCCTCCCTTTAATCAGGGTAGTATGATACACTCATGGTATTTAATGTTTATTATTTGTCTTGTTTTATTGTGTAATACAGTTAATATTTTACTTATGTATATGCGGCAAAGTGCTTAATTTTCTATTTTATAAAATACGAACTATTGTTTAGATGCTGTGAACTTGTTGACCTAAGCTGGTTTTGAAAATAGATGATGTCGACTTTTCAACTCTTATAATATACTCTTATATGTTTAGTCACGCTCTATGTCATTTATGTCATAATATGATATGTTAGGCCGAATATATCAAACATGTTTGATTCGGGCGAATCATTCGGCCGATTAGAAATTCGGCCGAATGACAGTGGACACACTAGGCGAATTTCGACGCCGATTGATTCGGCCGAACGACTCGGCCGAATCATTCGGCTAGTGTGTCCACCGCTTTACGTACACACTGTTATCTCTTACCCACCCGGTTCAAAAGTAGCTCGCTATTTGATGTTTCGTTGCCTGGCCTAAATAGCGACCTAAATAAATCGACCTTCAAGTTTATATAATGTGCAGTAATATTATAACGTTACACCACTGGCGGAACACAGGGATAAAAATAGCGACCAAGATAAATCGAGTAGCTCTATATCATTTACAACGGGGGGGGGGGGGGTGAATGGCTGAATGGTTAGCACGCCCGCTGTGTCATAAAGCCTGTCATTAAGTAAACTGGGTTTAACGTCCACTTGACACAAAATAGGTCATTTCGGGACTAACATATGGTCATTTTTCTTTCAAAAATGTGCTTGTGCATAAGGGTCTTAAGCAGTGAGAGGACCCAGAGAAAACCCACAAGGTTTGACAGGCGACCCTACTCCTTGTCACGTACAACCGGGGATTCAAAACCACGCCAGTTGACTCAATGACAGGCTTTATGATACAGCACGCACGTGCTAACCACTGCGCTATCCAACCCCCTTCAAAGGGATAGTAGAGAGAGAAACTGGGTTTAACTTCCAGTCGACACAAACTAGGTAATTGTGGGACTAACGTATGGTTTTCAATTTTTATTTCAATAATTCGCTTGCGCGTAGGGGTCTTTAGCAGTGGGTGGGAACCGGAGTGCCCAGAGGAAACCCACGAGGTTGAGAAGGCACCCCTATCTCTATGTCATATACGCTCACACTAGGACTCGAAACCGCAGCCGCAAGCCAGAGGTGACCGGCCAGCTAAAGGTCGAAACGCGGCACTCTAGACCTCTAGGGGATGGGTATTTATATTGCGCATTGGCCGTAATGATATAGTTTAAACAATATTTTATTCGTTCGAAAAGGATTGAGCAGCCATGATATGTAATAGTTCACGCGTAACGTGCTAAACTTCGTACACTAAGTATATGCTCATAGCGCCACACAAAGTTACATAGTCAGACCATATCCTTAAATCTGGAATTTCAAATTTTTAAGTTAAATATTGTAAATGTATTAAAATACACCCTTAAAATAGATGATATCCATAATCCTACAATTCACTGTTGACAGCTGAGAAGTTGGCAAAAATATCATTTTCAGCTTCAAATTCCAACGTTGTAATATTGCTGTTCCAGGTTAGTCAATAGGAAAACGGGGGAGGTAATTGTGTTGTTATTTCCTGTGTTAGTAGTTTTTAAGGGTAGGAAATAATGCTCATGATCGTATAATAGTGAGTTAATAGCCTATTAAGCTAAAGACATAGACATAATTATGTTTTGACTTTCTTAGAAAATGTGAAATTCTCGCTTTAAAAAGTTACAGATGCAAAAAAAAACAACCTTTGATTATATCACCGTTACACCATAATGAAGGTTGCGTTCGAATTGCGGGAAAATCGGACCAAAATTGTCAGACAAAATGGCCGCTATTTGTACGCGAATAGTGTAACAGAATGGTATATAAAGGTTGTAGACCCTGTAGAGGTCACAATTTTAATTCGATTTTGATGAAACTTAAAATGCGTGTTTATAACCTAAAGATCTTGGTTCCTTTCCATATTTGCGCATATCGGATCGTAACTTCCTGAATTATCGCCCCTGATTGTCCGAAAAATCGCCCGTGGTGCCTCTGGAGATCACAGTTAATTATTATCCGATTTAAAAAAAACGTTTGATCATATCACCATTACACTGTAATAAAGGTTGAGTTCCAATTTCGTAAAAATGGGATCAAGATTGCCAGACAAAATGGCGTCACTGTCCGTCCTGACGTCCGTCCTCTATTTAAGGAGGGCCTGACAAGGACAGCTGCCTTGTCGTTCGGATGGAACGAAAAACCTAGGCCCCGTGTACACATTGGAGTGCACGTAAAAGATCCCTTGGCAGTTGGAATTCGATATAAGAGTAGGCCGTAGCGCCGCTGCCCGGGTAAAATTTCCCTCATAGCACACTGTATGGCGTATGCCCGTCTTCAATTAGCTCAGATTAAGTGCATAACAGTAGGACGTTAAACCCCATTCCATTCCATTGTTTATGGTCTCTCCACGGGTAACAATTATCCGATTTTGACGGAACTTGAAATACGGGTTTATCCCCAAAAGATCTCGGCTTCTTTCTTGGCATGTATCGGATGTACCGGATCGAAACTTTGTTGATTTTCTCCTATGATTGTACGAAAAATCACGTTTTTAGCTTGAGGACCCTATAGAGGTCACACTTATGAACCGATTTTGATGAAACTTGACATGTATGTTTATAACCTAAAGATCTAGATTCCTTGTTATATTTGCTCATATCAAATTGTAACTTAATGAATTATGGCCTTTGATTGTAGGAAAAATCACTTTCGGTATTGTTCTCTTTCTATCTCTCGCAAATCTGGGCGTATCCTGTCTGGCAGTCGCCGGCCTATTTTATTTCATATTTTTGTTAAGTTAAAACTTGACGAAAACTGCTCAAATTCTTTTTTTTGGGGGGGGGGGGGGAATTTGTTAAAAAAAAAATGTCTGAGAACAACAAAATGGCGGCGGGTTTATTGCATATAGCCAACTTTTGAACCGGGCGGTAAGAGATAACGAGTATTTTGTATTGCATGGCCTTAATAGCGACCCCCAAAAAAATCCCCTATAAAGTCGGCTAGACTACATTCAATATAGCGTAACAACGGATACACCACCGACTTTATTAATAATACATAGGAAGACATCTTAAACCGGTGACGTATTTTAAATCTCACAATATAGTTTTACATTTAAATATTAATTTTAAAATGTCCATTAGCAAGTGAATATATCAACCTACGGACGTTATAGTCTAAAAATATTCAAATATTTAATTTTAAAATGTTCATTAGCAAATTTAATTTTAAACTGTTCGTTTGCATGTGAGTGTTTTAGCCTGGATGTAAAATAATTTTCACCATAGTACATAACCTTTAATCGGGGTTGTATGATACAATATGTAAATGGGGAATCGGTTTTTCGTCCCATCCGAACGACTATACTTTATTCAGTTTCAGCCCCCCCCCACACACACCCTCGCTCTGCACCAATGTCAAAGAGTAATCACTCCCAAAATGCGGTTTAATCTCCTACTTTTCTGGTACTCAGTGAGTAAGACGTTGACTCGCTATCGTTGTGGTATCGTGTTCGATCACAACGTTGGCCGAGAAAGCTCATCGGGAATTTTCGGCCGTGATTCCTCTTTACAGTGGTACAGGAAGGAAAGCCTGGCAGAGGATAACGTATAATCGTTTAAACGGGACGAAAAATGGAGATTCATGTACATATAAGCGTGCACGTTTTTTTTTCCATACCATCTACACAACTAGACACTGTACTTTGCCATACCCTTTTTCCTGCACTACTGACAGAGAGAAACCACGCTTAAAAATTCCATTCTTGACCAACTTCAGGATCCGTGTATACAATCTTAGTACCGAAAGGAATATGGCCCTGTCTACGATATCACTCCAGAAACGAACGGACGACAAAATATGGCCGATAACCCGACACCACGACATTTTAACCCGGCACTGCGCCATTTTTACGCGACTTTACGCCATTTTTAATGTCGTGGTGTCGGGTGAAAATGTCGTAGTTTGGGGTTAAAAATTTCGTGATGTCGGGTCGTCGCCATATGAAGGGCGACACGACGACATGATAGATACCTATCAGCTACCATCGTTATTTCTTACCACCCGATTCAAAAGTACTCGCTATATGCAATAAGCCTGCCGCCATTTTGTTGTAGCAGAAAATTGAAAGATAGGGTTAAAACAAAAATCAAATTTAATCCAAGTTCGGAGATTTTCTAGAATTTGTATTTTGATTTTGTTATTGAGTTAGGGGTTTAGCTCCTTTAAGTAACCTGTTTTCAATATTTCAGAATCAGTGGACTGTCAATAAAAATGAGTTTACTTCTGATATCAGCCGTGGTTCTACTGGTGGCTTACCTGACCATAAACTGGTTCAAAGGTCAACAAAAAACACCTCTACCCCCCGGCCCACCATTTCTAGAATGTTTACAGATTACGTGGAGAATGTTACGAAAGAATGATACTCATCTGATCGCCGAGGATCTTAGAAAGCGATATGGGGAGATATTCAACATCCGGTTGTTTTCGAATAATCTTGTGATCTTGAACAGTTCACGCCTAATGCGCAAGCTGTTCGCATCTGGTCAATATCGTGACGTCACAAACGACCGGCCGTGGACATTTTCCGGACATTTTATCTGCTACGGTTGTCGAAATATTTCCTTGCGCAATGACAACGAAATGCTCGTAAAGGTTCGCAAATTGGTCCATGGAACTATCAAATTGTATGGAGTGGGTATAAAGGTATTCGAAGATATGGTAAATGGAGAAATAAAGATTCTACAAAAGGAGCTTGAAAATTCCACACTGAAAGCCTCGTTCGACTTGAGCAAGGCTTTGAAAGTTTCTCTTATTAGAGTCATCCATATTTTCGTGAGTATCCTTTAAATGGTTTAATACACACAAAATAAAGAGTCCTTGGATATAAAACAAAACTTATAAAACCGCTGTCGTGAGAAGAGAGGACGGATCATCTTCCCCCTTTGTCATGATAAAAAGAAAACATGTTAAAACAGTAGGTCCAGCTGACAGATGTTTGGCGCCATCAGTGCGGATAGAAAAAAAAATTGGTGGAAAAAGAATCCACTCTGCGTTACGTGGAAAACGTGGATATTAAAAACTAGTTGTCCAATAAGTTCCTTATGGTTAAAAGTTAAACGCCCTATAATACGGTTCACAGCGTCGTTCGTTGGTTTCTGGACTTTAACGTCCAATTCGTTTAACGTCCAGATAAACGTTGACTCAACTAATTAACGTCCAATTTCACCGATGTTGACATCAATTTAAAATATTACATTAGGGTTTTAAAATATTACATTAGGGTTTTAAAATATTACATTAGGGTTTTTCTTGTGCATGACTCTCCCCAGAAAAACGTTGACTACAGCTATTGTTTTAATTGGCGCAATATGGCCCGGTTAGTGCTGACGTGCCATAAAAAGAATATTTCATTCATTCATTCTATTGTTTTAAACCTCGTGATGGGTTGCATATTTTGATTGAATGGTGATTCGAGTGTAAACCTTGTCTACAAGATTCCTATTTATTTGATAGCGACGATGAGTGTTTTTTTTGTTTTAGACGTGATATCCATGCATTTAAATCTTCTCTTTTGCTTGCAAATTCCTGACTGTTATATTCTAAATTGTTTTTTTTTTGTTTTTTTTTTAAACAATATTATTTTCAAGTTTTCTGAATGGGATTGTGGAACAGGCTTAGCCTATGTAAAACCCCTCTCCCTAAATAATTTGTATATATATATTATAAATGCAAAAAAGGTGTATATACATAGTTATAGTGGCAAACACATACATATTATATAAATACAGTAAAGTGGATGAAAATGTACAATATTCTAAATTGTCTGTTTCATTTAGTGACACCCCCCTTCACCAGCTTGTTGGCCTGTTCGTTGTATGCTAGATTACTTCACAATTCCTGAACTTATAGCTACGTTACCTACAGACACGTGATCAGTAGTGCCTAATAAGAGGTTTTGACATCGCGACCTCCACACAAACCTTGACATCGAACGACCAATGGACTTTGCAACTCGATTATCACAAGTAGACATTTTAGGCGCGACTTGGTATTCGCGATAATCGAGGAATCTGATAGGCTCACACGCTGGTCTTGTAACCAATCGAAATTAGTGCCAAAATATGCAGGGTATTACGTGAAGGGCTTGATAAGGGCGAGATCAAGCCTTCTATTGAATGCCGTTACATTTGTTTTGTTTTTGTTTTTTTTGTCAGTTAACCAACGAAAGGCCTGCAGATTCTGAAGAATGTAAATATATTTGTGATACTATTGAGAAGTACGATGCCACCGACAATGAAATGTTCAACAGTTTTTTCCTCAATACCTGTCCATGGATTCGTTTTTTACCAGGACGAAGTCGTCGACTTTATAAAGCTGCGCTAGAAGCCAGAGACAAATTAAACAACTTATATCTGAATCCTAGCGCTGCAAAAGTAAGAATCCGTTTTCAAGAATATAATTATGCTGATTACACTATTTTGCCCAATCACACTATTTTGCCAATACTGTTTTCTTCAGGACCTTGACATTTGTCTAATGGTTTAGATTGTTATTACTTAGTTTTATTTTATTTAGATTTATTTAGTTTTGTGAACATTCTACAGACTCTATTTATCACCAAATCTGTTTTAACCTTGTGAACCTTGTGAACGCTCTGTCGTTAAAGGTATTTACATGAAGCATTAAAGTTATCATATGATCCGTATTAAATTGATATCGGTATCTTGTAAATATCCCATTACCCAGAAAAGAATAGATATACGACAACCCTTGTTGACTACCGGACGATTTAACTATGTAGATGTGTGTTTGGTTGCCTGGCAACCCTTATTTAAATTTAATACGGTCTTATGAAATATATATGCATCATTTGAATTAGTAAAACGAAGAAGAGTGTTGAATTTGAGCAATTTACGTTTACAACTCCAAGAGTTATGGTCCTTATACGACAGCATTATATCATCGGATCTGTATTACATCTATGTGCATCATTCGAATTGGTAAAGCAAACGGTTTATGTGAAGTGTTTCAGAGGATTCCCGTGTACACATTGGAGTGCACGTAAAATATCCCTTTGCAGATGGAATTCGATATAAGAGAAGACCGTAGCGACTCTGCCCGGACAAAATGTCCCTCATAGCCCATCTTCCATCATCTTCCTGAAGCAACGGCCGCGAGTTTAACAACATCTAACCCTTGCTCCAACACTGGGCAATTCTTTAACTTTTACGCTTGCTGTATTTACAAGTGACTAATTAGCATTGTCCAATCAGAGGTCGTGACCCATAAAACAACCTGTCGCCGAGATCAAACTGGCACGCAATAAGTAGTCCATTTTTAGTAACCCATTTAACGAAGGGATCTGATTGGATCACGATTGGGGCCTATACCCAATCAAATTTAGTGTCTAAAAATTCAGAGTTAAGGCGAAATCAAGCCTTCTATTGAAGATGGTCTTCCATTAGCCCAAGCTAAGTGCATAATAGTTTGACGTTAAACCCTATTTCATTCATTCTTTTCAGAGGATGAAATCCCAAGGTAAAGGTTTTATTGGCAAAATCTTACACGAAGCAGAACATGACAAGGAGATTGAAGATGAGGATATTAAAGGGATCCTTGGAGAAATGGTGGCAGCTGGGTTTTTAACAACGAAGGGGGCTTTAACTGGATTTTTTCTATTGATGCTCTACTATCCCGAAATTCAACGCCGTATTCAAGAAGAAATAGACGATAATATTGGCGGTGACAGAGAACCAAGCCTCGATGATCGAGGAGTAATGCACTATACAAATGCCGCCATATTAGAAGGTTTGCGATTTATTAGTCACGTTCCTATAGGAGTTCCACACGAGACCAGAGAAGAAATAGAAGTTGAAGGAATGAGGATTCCAGCAAAGACCACAGTAAGTCATTCACAGGGTTAGTCATTATGAGAGACAGTTTGCCCAGACGGCAGATCTACGACATATTTAATGTTTAACGCCTGCGCGTTGAATCATACTGTCTGTAATTGATTGGTTTTCGAGATCCCCCTCCTTACGTAGATGTAGTTAGCCCGCGTGGAACTATTTATTACATATAAATTCGATCATTTTTGAGGAACAGGAAGTGACAAAAATCGGATTGCCAATATCTCGGTTATTGCTCAGCGGATCTTCTTCGGGTTTTCAATTTTGGATTCTTTGGGCGAATCCCGTATGGGCCCTAACTGTAGGTATTTTGAAATTCTAAAGTGCGCTCGATTAATATCAGCATCAATATTTCCCTCATAGCACACTGTGTGGCGTATGCCCGTCTTCCATTAGCCCAGGTTAGGTGCATAACAGTAGGACGTTAAACCCCATTTAATTCCATTTAAGTGTTGGCCCCTGATTTTATCTTTCATGTTTAAAAACTCCATTCAAATCGATATTCAGACGCCATTTTAATTCCGATTTTCGAAAACTTTTTCTTGGTTTGAACCTACTCCAAATGGTAACAATTCTTAGGGAGCCGATTTTTTAATTTGGATTTCATCTTCTAGACGGTGACCTAACCTTCCCATGACCTTTGTATGTAGGATGGCCGTGATGTCTACTAACTTTAAATATAAAAAAACTTCGGTCATGAAGTATAACTTCCGGTTTTATTAAGGGTTCAAAATGATAGTTTCTTTCACTTTAAAGCGAGAATTTCATATTTTCTAAGAAAGTCAAAACATAATTATTCTGTCTTTTGATCAATCAGTTGTTAACTCACTATTACACAAAGGAGTCATTCTCAAACTTAAAACTCATTTACACTGGAAATAACAACACAATTACCTCCCTTGTTTCCTAATCTCTACCATGGAACAGCTATCTCCAAACGCTCGAACTTGAAGTTGAAAATGATATTTTTGCCAATTTCTCAACTGACAATAGTGAATTATAGGATTAATAGGATTATTTTTTTAACAAGGTAGGACTGTTTATAGATACCATCTATTTTGGGGCTTTTTTTTTAAATACATTTTAAAAATATAACTTAAAAATATGAAATTGTAACTTTAATAAGTATTGGACGTTACTATACTCAATTATTAATGATGTATCTTGAATGTTGACGTTGAAAGGCCTGACGTGACGTGACATCTCGAAACACGTCACTACTCCTGCCTTAGGAGTTCTAGTATGTCATTGGGTTTTTTAATTTTGTGTATTCCAGATGCTTACAAATTATTGGTCAGCACATCGTTCTGATAAGTATTGGGATAAACCTAACGTTTTCTCACCTGAAAGGTTTTTAGATGATGATGGCAAACTTCTTCCAGGTGAACATATTTTACGATCACAGTAAGTTCATGGTTGTATTCTTCTCTAATTAAATCTAGAGGGTTGGATGCCTGAATATAAACATACATCAAAATTGTGATCCATTTATATAGAGGGTCCACAACCTCCGGCAGTTTGGGTCAACCACCATTATGGTGTAACCGTAATATATTTAAAGGCGTTTTTTTTTTAAACGGATAAAAATTGTGATATCTAGAGGGACCACAAGTTAACAACGGGATTTATCGAACAATCAGGGCACAATCCTAGGAAATTAGGGTCCGCTAATATCACAAGAACCGAGGGTTTTGGGTTATATTCTTACATCTAGACTGTCCACAAACAAAATGTGAACGAGTGGAGGGCCACACGGACAAGGGAGAGAGATATTGGGTTTAACCTCCACTTGACACAAACTAGTTCATTTTGGGACTAACGTATGGTTTTCAATTTTTATTTCAATAATTCGCTTGCGCGTAGGGGTCTTTAGCAGTGGGAGGAAACCGGAGTGCCCGCAGGAAACCCACGAGGTTGAGAAGGCGCCCCTATCTCTGTCACATACGCTTACACCAGGGCTCGAAACCACAGCCGCAAGTCGGAGGTGACGGTCAGCTAGAGGTCGAAGCGCGGCACTCTAGACAACAAGGCTACCCCCCCCCCCCCACAAGAACGAACAGGGGCGATGACGTTATGGGAATCATTGTTTTATTATGTTTTCTTTGCAGACTGATACCATTTGGAATTGGAAAAAGAAATTGTGTCGGAGAATCATTCGCCAAGTCTCGTATGTTCCTGTATGTGACGTCATTACTACAGAGGTTTATTTTTTCACCAGGGGGAAATGAATTACCTCCCGTAGATTCTACAATATGGACACCTAATATCGTCATGTCACCGGAATTTCTTAATTGCGTCGTCGTAAAGAGATAAACTGGTCGACTATGCTGTAGTCCGGGCCCCATAATTGTTGTGCACCCCACCTCTCTGTTGCACCCCATCTTTTAAAATCCTACATATCCGAATCAGATATTAACGTTAGCCTCTAGGGTGTTCTACAATATTTTTCAAAGTGACCAAGAACCCTAACTCTAACAGTAATTATCGTAAATCGTTGGAAATCAAATGACTTCCTTGATGCTTGACCTTAAACTTTAGCCTCTAGAGCGTCCACAAGTTTTTTCAAAGTGATCAAGGACCATAATGCTGGCAGTAATTCTCGGAAATTGCTAAAAATCAATAGGATTCCATATCGTATGACCTTTAACTCTGTGTATAAATTTAACGTCAATCGGATATAACCTTTAACCTATGATATTAACTTTAACCTTAAGAGCGGCCACAAGATTTTTCAAAGTGATCAAGGGTCATTATAGGAACTCTGGAGGTAATTATCGGAAATTGTTGAAAATCAATGCGCTTTTAAGGGGGGGGGGTGGCCTAGTGGTCTAGAGTGCCGCGTTTCGACCTCTAGCTGGCCGGTCACCTCTGGCTTGCGGCTGTGGTTTCGAGCCCTAGTGTGAGCGTATGTGACATGGAGATAGGGGCGCCTTCTCAACCTCCTGGGTTTCCTCCGTCACTCCGGTTTCCTCCCACTGCTAAAGACCCCTAAGCGCAAGCGAATTATTGAAATAAAATTTAAAAAACCATACTTTAGTCCCAAAATGCTTTTGTGTCCCATGACCTTAAATACTGTGTATAAATTTCAAGCCTAGAACTGAATACATGAAAGAACCAATAGAAATATTGAAGCATAGTAGCCTAATAGTAGAAAAGTTATGATTTTTTTTCAAGGTGTCGACAATGGCTTTCTTGTTGTCAATAGAAGGAATTTGTTACATTCTTAGCTTAGCTGTTCAAGCATTTTTTTCGATGTAAGAGATTTAAGAAACGAAAGACTGTCGAGTTCTTTGAAACTTAATAAAATGTAAATCAATGTTTCACATTTTTTATACAATAATTTATCCTGCTAAATGACATTTCATATCCTTGGCACTCAGTTCAACAGTTTTATATATTAAAAAGATAGTAAGCTGGCACTGCCAGGCAGGATACGCCCACATTTTCGAGAGATGGATAGAGAACAAGGAAAACCGAAAGTGATTTTTCCTACAATCAAAGGCTATAATTCATTAAATTACAATTTGATATGCGCAAATATCGAAAAGAATCAAGATCTTTAGGTTATAAACATGCATTTCAAGTTTCAACAAAATTGAATTAAAATTGTGACCTATACTGGGTCCACAACCTTGATATACCATTTTATAACAGTATTCGCGTACACACGGCGGCCATTTTGTATGACAATTTTGTTCCGAATTTTTGCGAAATTCGAACTCAACCTTCCTTAGGGTGTAACGGTGATATAATCAAACGATTTTTTAAATCGGATAATAATTGTGACCTCCAGAGGGACCACAAGACAAACAAAGACGATTTTGCGTATAATCAGGGGCCATAATTCAGGAAGTTACGATCCGATATGCGCAAATATGGAAAGGAACCGAGATCTTTGGGTTATAACCATGCATTTCAAGTTTCATCAAAATCGAAATTAAAATTGTGACCTCTACAGGGTCCACAACCCTGATATACCATTTTTTAACAGTATTCGCGTTTGAATGGCGGCCATTTTGTATGGCAATTTTGGTCCAATTTTTCCGAAATTGGAACTCAACCTTCCGTAGGGCGTAACAGTGATTATAATCAAACGATTTTTTTAATCATATAATAATTGTGACCTCCAGAGGGACCACAAGCTAAACAAAGGCGATTTTGCGTATAATCAGGGGCCATAATTCAGAAAGTTACGATCCAATATGCGCAAATATCGAAAGGAACAAAGATCTTTGGGTTATAACCATGCATTTCAAGTTTCATCAAAATCGAAATTAAAATTGTGACCTCTACAGGGTCCACAATCTTGATATACCATTTTTTAACCATATTCGCGTACGAATGTCGGCCATTTTGTATGGCAATTTTGGTCCAATTTTTCCGAAATTCGAACTCAACCTCCCTTAGGGTGTAACAGTGATATAAACAAACGATTTTTTAAATCGGATAATTATTGTAACCTCCAGAGGGACCACAAGCTAAACCAAGGTGATTTTGCGTATAATCAGGGGCCATAATTCAGGAAGTTACGATCCGATATGCGCAAATATCGAAAGGAACCAAGATCTTTGGGTTATAACCATGCATTTCAAGTTTCATCAAAATCGAATTAAAATTGTGATCTCTACAGGGTCCACAACCTTGATAAACCATTTTTTAACAGTATTCGCGTACGAACGGCGGCCATTTTGTATGGTAATTTTGGTCCGATTGTTCCGAAATTTGAACTCAACCCTCCTTAGGGTGTAACGGTGATATAATCGAACGGTTTTTCAAATCGGATAATAATTGTGACCTCCAGAGGTACCACGAGCTAAAATAGGTGATTTTTCGGACAATCAGGGGCCATTATTCAGGAAATGACGTTCTGATAGGCGCAAATATCGAAAGGAACCAAGATCTTTGGGTTATAAACATGCATGTCAAGTTTCATCAAAATCGGTTTAAAATTGTGACCTCTATAGGGTCCACAAGCTAAAAACGTGATTTTTCGTACAATCAGGGGCCATAATCCATGAAGTTTTGATCCGATACATGCCAATATCGAAAGCAGCCGAGATCTTTTGGGGATAAACCTATATTTCAAGTTTCGTTAAAATCCGACAAGAATTGTGACCTGTAGAGAGTCCACAAACAATTGTGGACGGACGTCCGGACGGACGTCCGGACGGACGGACGGACGGACGGACAGACGGACAGGGGCGACGACATAATACGTCCACATGAAAATGTGGGCGTATAAAAATGCATACTTCTTGTGTCTCAATAGGTCACGCAACTCGTAAAACTTTTATTATAAATGATAATTAATCGCCCATATACGAAGAAAACGAAAATCCCACTACAATTTGGGAAATGTAGTATTAAAAGCGGATTATGCAAAATAGTCAATTAATTAGTGATGATTTTGAATTTTAATCGAAAAAAGGTGGCATAAAATTAACTGCATCAGGAGAATAGATGGGACATTGATTTTAGCAGCAGAAATTTATATTTCGATTATTAAAAGTGAGCCACGGTGGTGCAGGATGGATGGCTTTGCAAAGGGACAAGGTGGAGTCGTTTGGATTGGATAACAAACCGAAGTACCGTGTACACATTGGGTGCCCGTAAAATTACCTTTGGCAGTTGGTATTTGGTATAACTGTGAGCCGTAGTGCCACTGTCCAGGTGAAATTGCCCTCATAGCACACTGTATGGCGCATGTTTGTCTCCCTTAACCCAGTTGGAGCTGAACAGTAAAACCCCAATTTCATTTCATTTTGAATACTAAACATATCCGAACACTATTTTAATTGCCTTTTTTTCACACATTTTATTTCTTTCCTGTCCACCCATATGAACCGTTTTGACTTTGCGGACCCTAAAACTAATTTCACGGACCCTAGGATGAGAAAAACTGTTCTAAAACATGTACTTTTCTAATCTACTTCCTATAATTGGGCCCCTTTATCAATGACAAACACCCTTTTAGTCACTGATTATATATAATCATTGATTAAATGTTTAATTATAATCAAAGTTTAAACATGAATTATTTTAATCATTGATTACAAAAATTTATAGTCAAAGATTAGCTAATCTGACTTTTGAGAATACCAATTTTAGTCAACTACTAATCTCTAACTAGCTAGTTGCTGATTAGACCTAATCACAGATTATTTTAGACACTGTTCGAAAATACAGGCCTAATCGATTATGCTGTAGTCCGGGGGCCCATTATTGTAGTGGATAACACTACCTCACCTGGGGGAGAGGGCTCTTACATCCCATAATACTAGTCACAGACAAGTGATTAGTAGTCCACGTAAAAGGTATTCCCTGGTCTATTTATAGCTATTGACCCGCGACCCTATGACGATCTTTGCTTTTATGGTTTTTGATTGGCTTAGAATTGGAGTTTCTCAGCCGATTATGGCTAAACTTGACAAATATAGTTCAAGACGTAATTCGAGTGCAATACGCATTGTGCAATACACGGGAACAGAAATGTATGCAAATGTAACAAAGCGTGTAACACCATGTTACATAATAAATGATGTTATCTTGTGGTCGTCTAGAATTTATCTCTAGCTGTCTTTGCTTCTCCTTCACGTTGTGTATTTTTCCTGGTTTCTCAAGACGTGTTTTCTCAGTTATAACAATGTAAGAGTTCGTTTTTATCTTTTATGAAGCAGATATAGGTTTACAATCATACAAGCAATGTACATATTACAATTACAGCCAATACTAGCTAACCTCTTCTCAAACCTACCCACCCGTGAGAAAGATGAAACCCCACTGGAATTCTAATCGAAGTCTGACCAAACTTTACAAATTGATATTTTATCCCAGGCCTATCACGCCTTACAGCACGTGTTCATAGCCTTGAACTGGTGTAACTAATAATATGATTGGTTAAACAAACAAAGTGATACAATCGTATCACGTGTATTTTGTTGACCAGATAAACAAGTTTGTTATGGCGATACAAGTGTACCACAACACGTCACTCAATCCCTAGGTTATATTCAGTACCAACTTGCGAAATCAATAGTTAATATAATATTATTGAATTTCATCTGGATCGTTAATCTTAGAAGCAAAAATCCTACTAAAGTATTACACGCGCCAGATTTTAACCTAAAATGAAACTATTTTCGGGGCTAAATCACAGTCATATAAGTGCCAGGAACGATTTCCGTCACCAGTCATGTTCACCCGACTCGGTTTTCTTCCTGGTAAAACGTTCGAGTATGGAATCTTGACAGGAGGTAGAAAAAGAGTTTGAACAGTTCCAGATTGGACGGAAGTTAAAGTTGAGGAAGAGAGAGAGAAGGATGAAGACAGTAGGCAGGAATTGACCGGGGAGTAGAAGTGAAGTAAGATAGGAAAGGCAAGGAGGGTGTAAGCAGGAGTAGAAGTATGGAGAAAGAAATATAAGTAGGAAGACAGCAGCGATCAGAGAGAAGGAAGAGCAAACCCAAAGACCAACGAAAACAGATGAGAGAAGGAAGGAGGAAGACCAACATTTCAACTATCTGCCAATGTCCACCGGGGATCATTGAGTTTGATTTCTTCAGGGAATTAGAACAGCTGCCCTAAAGTGGCCCTACGCTGAAGATCGCGGCACCAGAATCATCACAAAGACATCCCGTTGGCGTCGGGGACAGTCCTGTCACCTGTACCGGTGCCTCAACAGCCACCAAAGCAAACAACGTCCCCGGCATCATCATCTACCTCGTCGTCACCTACACCCGTAGAGCTTCGGCTTTCGTCCCTGGCATCTGACCAGCAGAACAGGATGTTCTTAAATGTTGGCGGAACAAAGTTTGAAACGTGTGTCCGCACCCTACAGTCGAACCAGTCTAGTCTGTTTGCACTGATGATTAAAGCTCAGACCCGCCCTGCAGGCCCTACGAGGTCAACAATGTATATTCTTATTTCTTGGACCGGGACACAACTTATTTTAAAAACATTCCTGATAACCTACGAAACAAGAATTTGGTGCCATTATCACGGGGTCTTCTCCTGAATCATAACTAGCTCGAAGAGCTGTTAGCAGAGGCCGTGTTTTATAATTTAGAAGGTCTATAACTTAATAAAACTTGAACCGATAAATTGTCGTTTTTATGTTATGTGTATCTAAAGAACTCTAGCGATCCAGCGATTCGGGACGAATGTTTCCCAAGGATGGGGGGGGGGTATTGTTACGGACCTAGTCAATTGATACCTGTTTGATGGTCCACACAAGCAAGTTAAACTCAACTTTGTAATTAATATTGTAAAGGGGGTAGAACTATAATTAATCCTATCTACCCCTTTAACGTCGGGATGACACGTCAGTCTTATAGGTATCAATTGACTAGGTTTGTAACACTTTAAAATAAAATAAAAACCAAGTACGAAAAATCCAAACCATAAGATAGAATTCGAAGTCCTAAAAATGTTATAGGCAAAATAGTGTTTTCAAGCAAAATAGTGTAAGATATTTCCACTGATCGTTCAATAATTTTCTCGTACAGATGGATACCAATCCAAATTTCTAAATCTGAAAGACTTGAATCATGCGACATCAGATACCGTCAGCCAATACATACTATATTCTTTAAAACATATAACTTCTAAATGCATAGCCTTCGGAGAGGACAATACAAACACCAATTGTTTAGGGCTTTGCTCGTAAATCAGGAAAAAATAAGTTGGAGAAAATTTAGTTGTGAGTTGGTTGGCCTGCACAGATTTTACACAGTACTATTCGCACAGCTTCATTTACTCAATATTGACATAGAAAGTATAATTAATTAAGTTTACAATTTCTTTTCCATATATGATACAGTAAGGATACACATGCCTTGTGTGAATTTGTAGAAATTTCATACCAGAAGTTGCTTTCTCACAGTAAGATAAGACCAGGTGGCTATCTTTGTTCCCAGCGATAGAACGTTTGTTGGGGGTTTATGATGGGAGTGAAATTATATTTTCTATAACAAGAGCATCCACCTAAAATTCTCGTTGAATTTTTTGAAAGTCGAAATCGCCAAGGCATATCTATTATTCTTACAACCCCGAATGTCATTGATCAATAAGGTTATATTGAAACCAGAAGTGGAAGGTAAATCTGTATGCGAGGCAACAAGCGTCCTAAATGATCCATGTGGTTATCATTTCTAGGAGATTAGAGTCACAGAGTCACAATCTTGTTCCCAGAGTCAGCCGCGGGACCGGAGGCCTCTGGGGCCAAAGACCGTCCATTATCTTCAATTTTGTTTACAGGTAAGCCCCGCCCATTCTGACCCCTGATTGGTCAATCTTTTTGGGGTCTTTTTCTCGAAAACAAGATGTCGGATCGTCGTTTTGTTTGTTGTGAAATGATTCTTGAGTCAAAGTCAACTCGCTGACATAGCAAAAGTGGATCCTAAATGTAAAAATTAAGGTTTTCGTAAAGATCTATTTTTCTACGCGTGTGTATATTTTTAAGTGATTCGGTCATCCAGACACTTAAAAAAATACATGTCACGTGACAGTCGTGTGATTCGTTCCTTCCGGGAAAATGGCTACCCAGTGTCACCAGAGAAATTTCTTTCTCCAAAATTTTTCTGGTTCGAGATTGATAGAGTCATTGAGCAAAATAGATGACGAATAGTAAGCATTGTTAACTTATTATAGTATTTCTACTGTTTGTTGTGGTATTTAAATTGGTTTTCCAACTTATAATTGGCCGTACTTAGTAATGTAAAGTACAAACAACGTTTTGTCCATCACTGACTGTGTAATGACGCACGACGCCACTAGGCCTATGTATGCTTCGGCTTTGTGATGATACTTGTCCGTTTTATAATTATTTCATGAATTCGTATTCTGTACATTTTAAATCAATTAGTGCTTAATTAGAGAACATTGGACAAGCACCGTAGAAATCAGCATAAGTGATTGTTGCTTTAAAATACAATGTTATTGTCGCTAGGCTGTAATTAGTTCCGACGCTCCCAAAAAGGACAACCTACCATTGGTCACCTGGTACACTTGTGTTGCCTTTATAAGACGCCGCGATGGCTGAAACACTGTATAAATTTAAAGGGATTATAACTTTAGCCCGTAGAGCGACCCCCCCCCCCCAATTACTGAATAGGGCAGTAGAAATCAACCATTCGTATATAAATATTTGATTTGCATACATGATTTTAATTTACACAAGACTTACAGTCATATCAAGCTATACGCCCATCTTAAGAAATCTCTTTTAACTAGTAATTTTCATTTCATTATTTTATCTTTGTAAATACTAAATGGATAGAAAGAGCGTAAGAGAGAGAGAAAAATGGGGTTAAGCGTACACTCAACACAACTAGGTCATTTCGGGACTAACATGGTTTTTAATTTTATTTCAATAATTCGCTTGCGCGTAGGGATCTTTAGCAGTGGGAGGAAACCTACGAGGTTGAGACTGCGCCCCTATCTCCATGCCACATACGCTCACACCAGGGCTCGAAATCACAGCCGCAAGCCAGGTGTCCGGCCGCGAATTTTTTATTCCCAAATAACATAGCAATGGGACCCCCTATTCGGCCTCTGATTGGCTGAAAGTTTGACGTCATATTCATATTGACGTCATAAGCTGAGCATTTACATCTGACATCATATTCAAAATGGATTCCTCCGTGTCTTGTAAAAAATATTATCGATCAAAGATTTTCCCCGCCTTTATGTAAGTTTGTATTTGGATTTTGCAAACTGTAAATAGCGACAGGCAGCTATTTTTAAATAATATTCTCTTCTTCAAAAGCTTGCTTTTTCTGAAAGCTGTATATCTAAGTATTTTAACAATACCGAGTTTATGAAAATCGGAGCAGACTAGGCCTAGAGTAGGGAGGTCAATGACGCAACAAAATGGCCGCCACGCGCAGTTGAATGCAACTAACATTTCCTAAATTCGCCCATGTTTAACCTGCATGTATGAAATAATTATTGTTTAAATCTGTGAAGTTTTTGTTGATTTTATACGATTACTTTATGTTAAATTGCACACATGTATTTTTTTTTCAGTCACTTTTGTTTCTGTTGGTAAATTATTTGTTACCGTGAGTGTTGTTTCTCTCTGTCGTTACGGCGCGAGACGTCAACATTCCGGGATATACCTGCACAAAAGTAAATATGGACACTGGTTCCTTATTGGTTACTGTCACGATTTACGAATCAAACTGAAGGGAATTCCCTGGGAAATTCTGGGATGTTACTGAAAATAGCGTTTTCACGACTTCTGTGACCGTATAATGTCCGTATTGACTGAAAATTTGAAGAAAACACGAATTTTCTGTATGAAATTCCCAATAAATGACAAATCACGGCCTCTGAATAAATAATACACATTTCCTCTTCATAATTATTCCAGAAAAATGTAATTTAATACTTGAGAACCAGTGTCCAAATCAAATTTAAAAGACCGCGTAATGAGTCGTCTGCTGCGCGAAAAGCAAAATGGCCAACGCGTCGCTCGCTATGGAAAATGTGACGATACCGACATATTAAAAGCTTTGTTCTTGGACAAACTCGGAAATTATATCGCTTCTCAATGAAAAGTTACTAGAAGGTTGGTTAATATTGCGGAAAATGTGATGAACTCTGTAAAAACTGACGTTTTTTGAGTTGGAAAATGAGCGTGGTTATATGTAAAGGGTGTAAAAGCACCCAAAAGAACAGCCGCCACCAAAAGGCTAACAGTCAGTAACTGCATAAAACAGCTGGCTGTTCTTTTCTGTATTTTTACTCCCCTTAAATATCGGACAAAATCTTCTCGAGTTTTCAACGCCCGTTCTTTTTTCCCGAAATTATGAATGAAAACTTTAAATTTATTGCTTGATTCTTGATTATTCTATATTAGAAATGACAACAAATTTGACTTCTCACTTGTACAGCGCTACTTGTGTATTAGAATGGCATACTTTTGTGGACTTTGATTGCCGTGGGCCTATTGTAAGCAACGACACGGACAAGACAATAAACAACAAGTGTACTGGCATTATTCAAGAGCTAAATCTGCCTATTGCAGGTCTTTCTTTACGCCCGATGAAATGCTATATAAATTATTAATGATATTTAAAGTTAGACATTAGCCTAGCAGCTAGCTTACCAAGACCATAATTTCCCAAATGCATATTATATCATATAAGCCTATTTTATAATGTAGGCCTATGTCAGACAGCAGTTGAAAAAAACATATTTTAGTTTTACAAATTGCAATTTACATTGCTCCACAATAACCATTATTGTCACAGTAAAAATACAAAATACAATTTTCAATAATACCTACAAATACTGTAGCCCTATACTATGCCTAATACTAATATTTTGTTAGCACATACACTTCTCCGCTCTGCGCATAATAGAACTTAGCATAAGAAAATGTACCAGAAAATTATTTAAATAATGAATGAATGAATGAAATGGGGTTTAACGTCCTACGCTTAAGCACCGTACCTGGGCTAATTGAAGACGGGCATACGCCACAGTGTGCAATGAGGGAAATTTTGCCCGGGCAGCGGCGCTACGGCCTTCTCTTATATCGAATTCCAACTGCCAAGGGATCTTTTACGTGCACTCCAATTTGTACACGGGACCTCGGTTTTTCGTCCCATCCGAACGACTAGGCAGCTGTCCTTGTCAGGCCCTCCTTCTGCATCACTGACAAGGGGAAATCACGCCGGAAAATCGAGATGAACTTTCTCGGCCAATGCAGGGATCGAACACTCAACCTCCAGGCTAGCGAACCAGCGCCTTATCCACTTAGCCAACATTGATATTTAGTGATACGTAATATGATATCTAAATATCTAAAACTCTTATTAAGACCGGCACATATTATGTTTACTTTTAAATAACCCAAGCCCATAATTTAACAGTTTCGAACCACCTGACTTAGATAGTTTTTCTTTCTTTTGTCAGTGATGCAGGACGGAGGGCCTGACAACAACAACTGTCTATTCATTGGGATGGGGCGGAAAAAACGGGGTACACGTACAAGATCCCCTGGTAGTTGAAATTCGATAAAAGAGTAGGCCTACTGTAGGACCTAAATACATATATAGCGCCGCTGTCCTGGCAAATTTTCTTTCATTTCATACTGCATGGCCATGGAATATGCCCGTTATCATTAGCCTAGTTAGAGCAGACACTTTAACCTGGGTATCAATTAATCTAGTGTATTGAGAACTAATTTCTTTCAAATTCGTTTAAATTAATATCAAATCTTTGTTTAAAAACTTGTAAAAATCATTTAAAATCACAAAAAAATCATCTAATTGGTACTTGTGTCCAGTTTAAAGCTGACATATTAAAGCTGACATAATGAGTATCCAATTTAATTTCCTGAACACTGTTAAAAAAATAATCATTATACATCAATAATTGGGTTGTTTATTTTTTACTACCAAGAAAAAAAAACACTTGTAAATTGGACACTTTAATTATTATCAAAATTGAATGGACGCTTTAAACTGGACAGTAGGATGCAAATGAGCTTCGGTGGAGATCCCATAAGATATAATAATATTATGTTCTAATATGCTAAGTTTTATTATGCATTTGTCGATTATGCAAAATGTAGAATGGAAAAGTGAAATGTGCAAAATAACTATTATTACACTGTATTTTCTATTACTGAAAAGTGTATTCTTCTGTATTTTAACACTGACATTGAGTAAGACGCTGGCTTGCCAGCCTGGAGGTCAGATAATCCGAAATTCGATCACTGCATTGGCCGAGAAAGTTCATCCAGATTTTCCGGCATGGTTTCCCCTTGTCGGTGATGCAGTACGGAGAGCCTGACAAGGACAGCTGTCTAGTCATTCAGATGGTAATAAAAACCGAGATCCTGTGTACACATTGCTCAGGCAAAATTTCCCTCATAGCACACTGTGTGGCGTATGCCCATCTTCATTAGCCCAGGTTAGGAGCAGAACAGTAGGACCTATAGCGTAAACTTTCAACTCTTATTCTTACGTATTACCGCTTTAATGGCATTTAACAAAGTGAATGATAAGACAGCCAGATTGTGATTATACGAGTTAAGTTTAGCGTTTGAAAATGCAGACTAATTCCTTATAATGAAAACTTTGTAAAGCGACAAATAAATAGGGTGCGTTGGCAGTTCTCGCTGTATCATAAGGCCCGTCATTGGGTCAGCTGGCGTGGTTTCGAATCCCAAGTTGTACATGACAAGGAGTAGGATCGCCTGTCCAATCTAGTGTGTTTTCTCCATGACCTCCGGTTTCCCCCACCCCCCATTACTGAAATAAAATTAAACCATGTTATATGTTAGTTCCAAAATGACCTAGTTTGTGTTGAGTGGACGTTAAACCCCATTTCTCTCTTTCTCTGATATTATTTGAGTTATATTATCTTTACTGTCCAAACAACCATTTAGTTCATGGGTGATATGGAAGATGATTTTAAAAATTTATTTAGGCCTAATCTGTATCATTTTTTTTCATTATAGATCATTCTTCAGAGAAGTTAAGTCTACCTAACTATGCTGGGCCCGGTTTCTAGAAAATTCTTAAAGTAAGCACAAAGTCATACTTCACTTTTACTTACGTAAGAATCTTATAAAAAATACCGTCCCTAGAACATTCTCAAGACCATTCTTACGTAAGAGTACAAGTCTAAGCACATTGTGACTGGTAAAGCTTTCCATACACTGAGACTACGATGATCTTTAACGTCATAAAACAACTTTAGTATGCGATTTACGTCATAAGTCGTCTGCTTCATTGTGGTTGATTTGGATGCGTTTGACATGTCCCCTGTACACATAATTAAAAAATGTGCCAAAATATATTTTAAAAAACGCAGACACATACAAACTAACTGAATAATTATGGAAGGGTATCGCTGCCAATATTAAATGCTGTGCATAAATGTCTTTTCCATTGATTACGTGTGAAAAGTACAATGTACAAAGTCCTAATACCGGTAATGATAAAGTCAAAATACCTATAAGGCCAAAGTTAAATGTAAAACAGCAAATGTAATGTGTCAAATGACAAATGTTTTATTGCAAAATGCTGTGTTTTTTTGGATTTCCACACATTAACATTTCTCGCATTACTCTTTACATTTGCGCTCTGCCACATCTCATTTGTACTTTACGCTTTCAACATATCATCTTGCGCAGAGCACTTTATCAATATGCAAATGTCGGATACCACGTGACTTATTAACATACGGAAACGACCGATCTTTCTACCGAACTCAATTTGGAGACCTATTCGGCTAGCGAGCTATTCGACCAATCCAACTTATTCGTTGGCAACCTATTCAGAATAAATTCAAAGGTCGCCCAAACTCATCTATTTATGAACCAATAAAATCCACCGTAACGTCTATCAAACGAAAGTAGAATATATTGTTATTATAAAGTGAAAGAACGGTAATATTCCAAGTCAAAATTCGGGTCATCGTAAAAAAAAATTCTGAGCATCCAGCTATAAACTTTCCAAAAAGTATTAGTAAAAGTTGGCACAATCATATTATTTAAAGGGGTGCGCTCTCGTCCTAAACATTGCCATTTTTCAATATTCTAAATCGTACAAAATTTTCAATATTCTAAATGTAAAGATAGGCCGGTATTTTATTCGAAGTCGAAATTTGGACCATCATACAAAATTCTGAGCATCTAGCTATATATATTCTGAAAGGTAATTGAAAAAGCTTTCTAAATATTATTAGTAAAAGTTGGCACAATTATGTTAAAGGGGTGCGCTCTCATCCTAAACGCCAATTTTTCAATATTCTAAATGTAACGGGACATTACCGTTCTTTACATTTAGAATATTGAAAAAATGGCTATGTTTAGGATGAGCGCGCACCCCTTAAATATGATTGTGCCAACTTTTACTAATACCTTTCAGAATATATATAGTTAGATTTTGTACGATGGTACGAATTTGGACTTTGAAAAAAGTACAGGTTTATCTTTACATTTAGAATATTGAAAAATTGGCAATGTTTAGGACGAGAGCGCACCCCTTTAAGACAATAGTGCTAACTTTTACTAAAGCTTTTTGGAAAGCTTATTTAATTACCTTTCAGAATATATATAGCTGGATGCTAAGAATTTTGTACGATGATCCGAAATTTGACTTGGAATATTACCGTTCTTTCACTTTAAAATAACAATATATTCTACTTTCGTTTGATAGACGTTACGATGGATTTTATTGGTTGATAAAAAAAGATGAGTTTTGGCGGCCTTTGAATTCATTCTGAATAGGCTACCAACGTATAGGTTGTCAGCTGGATTGGTCGAATAGCTCGCTAGCCTAATAGGCCGCCAAATTGTGTTCGGTAGAAAGATCGGTCGTTTCCGTATGTTAATAAGTCACGTGGTATCCAACATTTGCATATTGATAAAGTGCTCTGCGCAAGATGATATGTTGAAAGCGTAAAGGACAAATGAGATGTGGCAGAGCGTAAATGTAAAGAGTAAGGAGAGAAATGTTAATATGTAGAAATCTAAAAAAAAACCCACAGCATTTTGCAATAAAACATTTGTCATTTGACACATTACATTTGCTGTTTTACATTTAACTTTGACCTTAGAGGTATTTTGACTTTATCATTAACAGTATTAGGACTTAGTACATTGTACTTTTCACACGTAATCAATGGAAAAGACATTTAAGCACAGCATTTAATATTGGCAGCGATACCCTTCCATAAATAATTGTGAGAGCGCCTGATCTTAAAGTAGCCTGTGTGTTTGTAACCTATTGTTTACTAATTAGCAAATAAATAAATTGGTTTCAGGGTAGGCCTATAAGGCCCTAGATGCGAAATTTTCTATAGCATTCTTAATTTCTTTTGGAGAAGGATTTTCTCTGTCTTGTAATTGTCTCTTTGGTATCAAAAGGTGTCGGAAATGCCGTCGAATAACTCCACCGTCAGCCATCTTTTTGAAGCAGAAACAGACTTAAGGTTGGTAAGCAAGCCGTATACCTTGCTTGGGACCTGTGCTTAGATTGGCTATGTTTAAGAACGAAGTTCTGCTTAAGATTTTTCTTGGAACGCATAATAATGCTTTTGTGCTTACAATGAAGTCTACTTAAAATCTAAGCACAAGGCCGTTCTTAAGAATTTTCTGGGAACACAAAATAAGGTAAGTTTACTTAAATGCAAAGTCGACTAAAATCTAAGCACAAGAACGTGCTTGAGAATTTTCTAGGAATCGGGCCCAGATCTGTTCATAATCATAAGTAAAATTGAGGCTAACCCATCATTATCACTCTCTTGTGTATTCTCAACACTTTTTAAGGCTCTCAACATCAACCATTCAGTGTCATCTCTTGTTGGAAGTGTAAGGAGACTAGTCAAAAAATGTTTGGACAGCAACAATTTTGAAGAGCTTTTTTCAGTTCCAAATTGTCTTCTAAGTATGAATTAAGTGAACAATTCAAAGATAGAAATATAACCATTGAATGGTTGTTGGATAATAAAGAGGACCTTGAAAGGCCGTTAGAAATCTCTAATGATATAATATTAGAACTGTCGCGTATTCGAAACTTTTACAAATTATCTTATAAGGAATTAGCCTGCATTTTCAAACGCTTAGCTTGTCTAAAAGAATCACCACTACCAGGTACCATTGAACGTAAAGTGTCTAATATTATCAAGGACACCTCAAATTTACGTAGGCATAGGGATCAAATTGAAAGAGACAATTATTTAAAGAAGATCGGTCATGTCAATCAAACTTTTAATCATAGTAATACTATTAATAGTAATAGTAGTTTTTTTTACAGGAAGCCCTCGTCTTGGTGCCTATCACACCTGTGATAAAGCCTGTCTCAACATTTTCAATTTCAACCCAGGCTTCACTTGATAACCTGGAAACTAAAAAAGAAAATTAATTAGTTAATAATGTAAATGAAAATTGTGAAAAATTACTTAAATTGCAGAATGATATATGTTATGCAAAAGAAAAATTATCAAAATTAAATAACAGAATAACCAAACTCAAAACTAAAAATGTTTTATCAAAGAGATAAACGTGCACAAGAGACAAGGTAGAAAGTAAGGGCAGGTGAATTACAGGTTGAATTGTTAGTTAAAGAAATTGAAATCATAAAGCATGATAAACTTAAATGTTTAAAAGAAAAGTCGAGATATAAATGTTTACATAATAACATTTCAGGTAGTAATTTACAAGCCCTTAAAAATCAAAATAAAGCACTTGAGGAAAGAAATAATACCAGGGAATTGGAAAATTTCGAGTTACAAGATAAGTTGAATTTGCAATTAGAAAATTATCAAAATGTAGGTCTGGAGAAGGAAATAAAAATTGAAACTAAAGTAGGTAAGACTTACACAGATGATGTACGTGCAGTTTCTATGCAACTTTTGTCTTTAGGCACATCTGTCAAGAAAGTAAGTGAAGTCATTAAGACTGTGCTTGAAGGTATTGCCCATATGGATGTAGAAGACCTACCCTCCACATCAACAATTAAATCATTTCAGGCTGAGGCACAGATTATTAGTCAAATTCAGACAGCCGAACTTTTATTAAATGAACCCGAAACCACTCTTCATTTCGATGGCACAAAAAAAGGATTTAAGGAATTTTCAAGTTTACAAATTAGTACTAAAGATAAAAACACTTTTTCATTGGGTATTGAAGAACAGGTTTCAGGTCATGCTTTTGCTTATTTGGAAACTTTAAACTTTTGTAAGAAACTTCTAGTACACTTAATGATAGTGCAACTGAACAAAAGAAGTCTGTTTCTATTATGTTATCAAATATAAAAAAAATGATGACTGATCGTCATATTGTCAATAAAAGTTTTAGAACACTGTTTGAACAGTCAAGGGAGGAAATCTTTATATCACACTTGCCCCAGTTTTCAAAACTTTCGGATTTAGAAAAAGCCAATATGATTCAAATTAACCGTATATACTGTGGACTTTATGTTATATCCAATTTAGGTACCATTGTTTCACAGTCTTTAAAAATTTATGAAGAGATAGCTCTTGAAACTGGGTCAAAGGTGACAATTTTTTCCTTTCAGAAAGGTAATGCCAGAACATTTGATTTACTTTTTGAAGCCTCATAGTACTGGTAATCAGCGATCTGATTGCGCTGAGAACTGGATAGATTATCTACATATTGTTAATGAAAACAATAACATTGTTTCTTTTTTACATCATCGATTTAATGTCATCTTTATAGATGGCGCCACAATATTTTATCATAGAAACCATATTTTTGACTTTTTAAATGGTTTTAATTTAAACGATAATCGTTTACTCATATATAGCATCACTTCCCTTATATGTCTAGCAGGTCTTAGGGCACTAGGAATTTTTGCTTATTTTGTTACAACTCCACTATGGTCTCTGCTTGAACAAAAGCACAAACATGTTTTTGATTTAAATTCTGTATGGAAGCAACTTATAGACAGTCTCCATTCTCTTTCATTTGACGCCTCCCCTTTGCTAGATAAAAAACACGTCTTTTCTGAAATCTAAGAAGTCAAGAAAGACATAATATATCAAGAATTATTTAGCAGGCAATTTGATGACATAAATTCACTGACTAAGGAATGTCTTGAAATTATATGCTATGATTCTGAGATTTTATTGACGACAACTGTATGATCAAATTTTAAATGAAATTTTTTCTGAACCCTCAACATCAGTAATAGAACAAACTAAGTCATGTCCAACAACTAATAGGGTTTCAGTGATCTTGATCGACATATAAATCGCGCGCCACAAAAATCGGTCTCACATTGGTCTGCTTGTGTAACATTTCGAAACAACAAAACTAGTACTTACCTGTCTACTTTATAACCCAGCAAAAGATCAAGTATCATTAGGCGCGCCATTAAACTTGCTCCCCTTCGCAGAAAAAAACAACTTAATTAAATCAAAATCAATTCGAAATAAAAGGCAGGCCTTGCTTCAAAAACATACAGCTGAATTAAGAAGCGAAAAAACTAAAAGAATCGGAACGAAATGAAAAATTACAAAAATCAATTGCTGATGTTGGGGTGTTGTGGACTTCCGAGAAGGACGTATTATCAAAAAAAATAATGCTTCTAATGAAATTGAAGCAGTCAAACAACAAATTTTGTATCCTAAATTTATAATTAAAACGCCATAGCAACAGATATTATTCCTTCAGTGCAAAGGGTAACACACATGATATAGTAACCCTTACAGCACATTTAAGTCATATTTTAAAGTGTCATAATGGCACAACAGAAAATTCCACTACTGATAATAAAGATATTATTCGTGATCTACAGATCAGAAGAACTCTTCTGAATAAGCATATAGGTAATGCAGGTGTTAAAAAACCTTGTTCAGTTGTCAAAAAACCTGTAGCTAAAGCTAAAAGAAAATGTAATGTCGCAAAAGTAAATGCTGTTAAAGTACAGAAATTGTTATTTATAAATGAATTTATTAATACATTTGACATTGTAGCATACGAGAATGATTCGTACCTTGGATGTATTGAATCTTTAATATCCTCTGAATTGGCATCTATTCGCTATATGGAGCGCCGTGGTTCAGTTTGATATCAAGTTGTCACCTCGCGACACATTATGATCAGTTCCTTGTACACGCGGAAAAAAAAGTGTATGATCATAGGCGTGATTGGGCGATTTGTATGCACAAGGACATTCCGATTCGGGGTAATAACACAAATAACTACGTGTATGTAGGAAGCAATACTGACGTGGATGATTGTTTTGAACCAATGAGTTGCACTGACCCTAACGAACATTGATACGTATGTTGCGACAGGATCCAGAGGAACTCAAAGGGCCGATTAAAACATTCATAAGTCAGTTCAATGGCCTAAAAACAGAGACATCTCTTATCTCCGCCCTGAAAACATTTGGGAAGTACACGGGGGCAACAGCAGCGCTTAGGACGTAAAGCAAATTGACCAATTCATGGAAGAACAGGCTAAACAGCAAACGGGGCAAGACCATAAAGGTGCAGCCAGTTGGTTTGAGCCGTAGAAGACTAGAAGCATAGCTGTGAGTGGTAGGAAATGCTTACATTCTGGTCGGCCATCAGCTTTAGTTGCGAAGGCACGTGCTAGGTGCAGCCAGCTGGTTTGGGCCGTAGAAGCATAGCTGTGAGTGGTAGGAAATGCTTACATTCTGGTCGGCCATCAACTTTAGTTGCGAAGGCACGTGCTAAAAAGAGAAATGGCAGTAGTTGTCAGATCCTTCCAAACCTTGACTTGAGTTTGATCGTGAATATTGTATGCTTAGACTAAGTACTGTATAGATAATCAGTTTGATTGCTCAATAATAATAATAATAATAATAATTTTTTCGTACCAAATAAGTACAATTACAAAAAGTATCAGTTCAGTTCTTTATTAACTTTGAGTATTAAACTCATCAGTATACATATAATTACAATATTTACATAATCTACAATATGTACATTATAACAACGTTAATAAGTGGAAATTTAAATTATATGTCTACTATATATAATGTCATCAAAAATAGTAGTTTAATATTACGGTTAATTAAACAATTCTGATCGACGCTTATCGGCATATGACAAATAAATACCTAGTTTTTACAAATATTTTACAGTCTGGTAACTGAAAAAATTTAAAACGTTAGGTCTAGTGAATAATACGGCTTGGTGAACTTAATGCGTATATCCTCAAACGACGGGCAAATTGAGAAATGATGAAATTCATCTTCCAGTTCATCAAGCTGACAAAATGTACGTAATCGTTGGCCACGTGGCACTTTAGTATATGGACCAGTTTATATATATAATTTATGGAATGATAATGTTTTAAAAGATAGTGTTGGAGTGTAGAATTTAATACAAGATGTTGATCATAGATACATTGAGGAGACTGGCAGATATTGCTATAACAAGAATGTTTAAAAATATCAAATATTCTCTGTTTAAAAATGAATACCGAATGTTTGTCAACATTTTTCCACATATGCCCCAATCCTTAACAATCTTATTCCTTTTTAAGGTTAGAAATCCACGTATCATTATTATTAAACATTTTAGTTAAACGACATCTAAGTAAGTCATTTTCAGTAAAAAAAAAAAAGTTTAGTATTATATATAAAAAAATATTCCAACTTACTGTATAGAGAACGAATCACTTTCAATAACCTTCCAGCAATACCTGAATTAATTAATTTGTACCATAAATATGATCGATTGATTAAGTCAAAAGCAGCAATACAACCGTTTTGAAGCCCAAATCAAATCGTATATTAAAGTTACATTATTCAAGATATAGATAAGAACTAGCCATTCTTGCTATGCTAGTTCGAAAGTAGATGATGTAAAATGAATAATTTGAAAATTTCATTCAAATTACTCTATTGCAAGCGAAGATATAGGCATTTAAAGATTTGACCGACCTGTGCAATAATTTCAACCACGGACCTGGGTTTAAAGTCTTACTTCATTTTTCAGTCTGTTACCATGAGTAAGGGGGGGGGGGGATTGAGTGACAGTATAGCGATGTAGTGAAAATGGCAGAGACTGACTGTCGCTCAGCCTATGACGTCAAAATGAATACAACATCAAACTTTCAGCCAATCAGAGGCCGAATAGGGGGTCCCATTGCTATGTTGGTTGGGAATAAAACATTCGCTGGCATGCCAGCTACAGGTCGAAGCGCGGCACTCTAGCCCCCCCCCCCCCTGAATCGAAAGAGATAGGGAGAGAGAGAGAGCTATGGGGTTTAACGTTCGCGTGATACAAACTAATGACCCAGAGAACACCCACGTGGTTCAATCACTTTTTAAAGTTTTGACCGATACTCATATTCAATGCAGTGACTTTCATTTCCACAACCCTTGGTGGGGTTCATTCAGAAATTCATATGCTAAACTTGAATCGTAATTTCAATATATGCATGTAGTACATTATAAATTTGGTCTCAATACTTTGCCTTACATGCTTTTGGACTAAGGGGATATATTCTGTCTACCTTTACATATGAATCACTTTGTACTATCATCCAGAGCTGCAGAATGCAAAAAATAATTTGATGTATTTACTTTCTTGTAGGTATGACAAAATTACACAAGATGGAAAGAAAAGGAGATTTATCGATATTTCACCGGCTAAAGACCACGAAAATACTATAAGATTGAAGCTTTGGGGAAACACAGCCGAAATGAAAATTCCGCCAGAAACCACAAAAGTATAAATTAAAAAAGTAGATGTAATATAGGAGAATTCAACTACAAAAAAGACATCAACTCTAATGCATTGACTGAAATACAGATATAAACTATTCCTTTTGAGACTAAGCCGAACATGGAAATTGCTAAACCTTATTGCTTCTAACAGATCTTAACATTCTGTGGTCACTTGTTTGCTCATAAGTGGAATCCCCTCCTTGCTGAAAACTTGTGACTCCAAAAGGATCAAATATTACCCTTTACTGAATGATTGAACTGACTGCCTGCCAACAAACCGTCAACCATAGAAATATTATGCCATCAACCTCTAGTTTTCATCAGACTAAAATAAAAAAAGGCAATAAAAATATGGTTGGCCACACAATGATTGCATTTGCTTCTATTGAGGAAAATTAAAACTTTAAATTCACTTTTTTTACGTTCATGTAACGAATTCATTTATATAATTTCTAATGTAGTTTTATGTTTAGCTCTCTCCTGCATAATCCGTATCCTAAATTTTTATATAACCATATCACGTGACTTATAGTTGTCCAGCATGGCGTAGCAAATTCTTCTCCTGGCGATTGTTCAGTAGTTTTTCAACTTTTATTATAAAAAGATAGTATGGCCAGCGATAGAATTAAACGGCAGAATGCCGGAAAAGCAATGAAGCAAATGATTTCCGCAATTAAGGCCGAAGACGATATTATGATGGATGACATTGGTGGTTTGTTCACACCGGATCAGCGACAAAAAATGAACACGCCGTCACAGGCGCGGAACAGTCTCCGCTTTTACCTTTAGGGGAGCGCGAGTAAAGACGGCATCCAATGGCCAAGCTGATCTCGCTAGACATGAAGCTCTACGTTCTAAAATTTAAACACTCGAGGTTGAGCTAGAAACCCTCTAAATTCAGCAAAGATCACAAAGTCTACAAAAGGAGATATCTAGACTAAAATCGGGTTCCGACAGGAGTACGGGTACTCCTACTACAAGATTATTAACACAGGTACAGATACGACCTGGAGCCACCAGAGATGGTATTGAATATCTACTATACAACAATGACAGTGTTGATACTTTACCAGCATCACTTCGATCCGGTGGTCTTCTTAATCATAACAAAGGTAATAGGGCAAAACAAATTACAGACTATGTCTGGACTAATCCATTAGACATCATAGAAGACAGCCAGACAATTGACTTTGGCTCTGGGACAAAACTCGAACTTGGTAACAAGCGACAGTCACTAGGAAAAGTGACGATAGAACAGTGGGCATATGCAAGTTTACAGATCCTGTTTGTACTGGAGCTGCCAGAATCTTCTGGATACTTACATTACATGCAAACAATTTTTCGTTTAGCCGCAAATCATTATGGCAGAGCTTTCTCCTCTATGACAAAGAATATAGAGAGCGCCTGGCGATTGAAGGGTTTATATGGGGCAAATCCCTGCTGGAACTTCGGGATTTTCACTTGATTCCCAAACAACAAAACGCGACTGTGCCATTAAGGAACTTGAGAGACTTGGAACTAAACAATCCAGTTGGTCAAACAATCCTGGAGATAAGAAAAAGGGCCAGTTTCTTCCTGACGGAAGAGAAATTTGTCGTCGATACAACTCTCCAGCATGCTGTATACGGAATGAAACCAGATGTCGTCTTGCTCACAATTGTACTATTTGTTTTAGTGTAAACCACGGTGCATCCCGTCATTATTCAGCTTCTCGAGGGTTTAGTGCGTCACAACCAAAAAACGGGTATGTACAGACTCAAGCGAACCACGGGTCCTAGCATCGGGGACTGGCGCTGGAGACGGTACAGTGACATCACAATTAAAAATTTTAGCCTAGGAATCGTTACTGTCTCCAAATGACCCAGATAGGGACTACATATTGAATGGCGTCAAGCATGGTTTTAAAATCACAGACACACCTAATACCTTGCCACAAGTTCTAGTCACTAACCACAAATTTTCTGTGATAAATCCTACTGATGTTGAGAGACAAATATTAGATGAGATTTGCCACAGGAACTATGTATTATCTGCTTTCAAACCACATGTAGTCTCCGCTTTGGGGGCTGTAAAAAGGTCAAACAGGAAGATACGTCTCATTCACGACGCAAGCCTACCAGTTAATAATTCCTTAAATAGCCTTGTCAATGACAAAACCTGCTCCTATATGGACCGCAATACTGCCTGTAAATTGATTAAACAGAACAACGTTTTGGCCAAGTATGACTTATCATGTGCCTACAGAAGTGTCAAGATTCACCCATCTGATTATTCGTTGACTGGTTTAAGGTGGAAATTTTCGGGAGACGCTAACCACACTTACCTTTATGATACTAAATTACCTTTTGGTTGTTCGAAAAGCCCTCAAATTTTTCAAAAGCTAAGCAGCGCTGTTTGTCGTATCTTAAGCGAGCGTTTTGGTTTTACTGTCATTGCCTATTTAGATGATTTTTTGATTATTGCGGAAACGTGGGAAGAGTGTAACACTGCGCTACTGAAAGCTATAGAAATCCTTCGCTGTCTCGGCTTTAGTGTTAATTATAGCAAAATAGAAGGACCTAGTAAGAAATTGACCTTTCTAGGTGTCTACATTGATACTATTCATCGTACCCTTAAATTGCCCGAAGATAAGTTGTGCGCTTTTAAGAAATTGCTTATCCAATTTCAAGGACGGAAACGAGCATCCAAAAAGCAACTAGAGTCGCTTATAGGGAAACTCAATTGGGCCAGTCGAGTGGTACAAGGTGGACGAACTTTCCTTAGGCGCTTGATAGATTTTAATAATCTACTAAAACACAGAAAACATAAGATTGTGCTGACGGTCGATTTTTTCAATGATTTGGAGTGGTGGTTGGAATGTATGGATATGTTTAATGGTTTGGTACCATTTCTTGATAGTCGCCCAATTACAAATATCGAAACCGATGCCTGCAATGATGGAGCTGCTGGACACTTTAGAGGAGATTTCTTCTATGTTAACTGGAATACAGATTTTCCACATTCTGACATACTTAACAAGCACATCAACGTAAAGGAAACATTTGCCATTGTGTTGTCATTAAGGCGTTGGGCACCAATGTTAAATAACAAACGTGTCGTGATTTTAACTGATAACATGACGGCGAGAGCTTCAATTAATAAAGGAACTTGCTCTGATTCGTTTGTAATGTGTTGGCTGCGTGAACTATTCTGGCTTCAATTTATGTATAATTTTTCTATATCTGCCCGCCATGTACCGGGATATTTAAATGTATTGGCAGATAGCTTATCAAGACTTCACGAAGCTGATCAGCCACACAGGGCCTTTTCTCTTATGCCCTTATATAAACATGGTTTCGCATGAACCAACTTCTAAATCACATGTCATTTGATTTTATTTCTTCCAGGTGGCCACGATGTATATACTAGTTTTCAAAACCAGTTAGAAAAAGTTACTGGATTTTACCTCAAGCAAGGCTGGTCTGAATCCACAAAGAGGGCTTATAAGTGTCACTTTAACTGCTACAAAGAATTTTGCAGACAGCTGGATATTCAACTTGTGCCGTTGTCAACTTCTCATTCCTTGTTATATGTAACATAGATAGCAAATACCAAAAGTTTAAAATATGCCCAAGTCACTGCCTACCTGTGTATTGTCAAACATATTCATAGGTTTTATGGTCTACCTTGTCCTCTTAATGATGAATGGATTTTGCAGCATGCCTTAACAGGGGTTAGACGTACTTTGGGTGACAGTCAAAAAGGTACAAAACCTATAGGCCCATTACATTTGTTAGCTCTTAAATCACTGCTTAAATTGTCGAATATTTTTGATCTATCCTTCTGGGTAGCCTGTTTGATTGGGTTTTTTGGGCTCCTGCGCCCAGGTAATTTCCTTTTTAAAGACAAGTCTAGTGCAAAACTTTTACTTATACATGATGTCCTTTTGTAATTCAGGGGCCATTTTAAATATTCATGAAACCAAAACCCTTCAGTTTCGTGAGAAAGAATTGCATGTAAATTTGCCTTTTATTGGGAATCATCCCTTATGTCCTGTGTCTGCTCTCAATAATTTGTTGGAATGCCATATCCAATTAAAACACACTTCAGCGTTTCCTTTGTTGGTTGAAAATAATGTCCGCCCTTTGTCATATATTGTATTTTTAAAGCGTTTAAAAATGTTATTAAGATGTGCTGGCTTTACAGATGCTTCAGGTCATTCTTTCAGGAGAGGTGGTGCTCAATGGGCCTCTCAGAGTGGAATTCCTACCACTATGATCCAAGAATTAGGCTTTTGGAAAAGTACTGCTTATTTGCGTTATTTAGATACCACCGAGGCTCAGAAATTTCGGGCTTTAACTTTGTTTACCCGAGGTCTCCCCTCTTCTTCCCCCTAACTTGGGGTTGGAGGTTACATTATTATCATAATAAATTGGAATAATGCTTCTTTTTATTCATATTATCATATTTTGTTTATTGTTACCATATGATATGAGTTTAGCAATTAAACTTGTAAGGCCAGCCAGTTGTTCTTTTGTCATTCCCAAAAGAATTGGGTGTGAGTTACTTTAAGGAAGTTAAAAGTATTTTCAAGGGCTCAAAGTTATGCAGTGATCCACTCAACCTCTGAATGACTGAACCAACAAATAAAATAAAAACCAAGTACGAACAATCCAAACCGTAAGACGGAATTCGAAGTCATAAAAAACGTTAGAGGAATTGTATATTCAAGCAAAATAGTGTAATCAGCAAATGGACTGCTCCCCGTGTACAAAATACACGACGAACAGTGGTAACAGGTGTCCGGAAGAGTAAGCTTACCCTGCCTGGCTAGCCACACCCGCCATAGCTGCATCCAAACTATTAGGCGAAATCTAGGTAAACAAATCCCACCCAACCAATCATCTATTCCAGGGTGTTCAGGATATGGACAAAAAAAGATACTTCTGACTTAGATAGTAGGGGAAAGCAGCATCTTAATAATAGAGTTTATTTGTTATTATTTGTGTGTAGGGCCTAATACATTTTAAATACCAGTAATATGCTTGAAGATTAATGATTTATTGTAATTCACATTCCAACATTTGCGTCAATTAAAGTCTGGTTTTTTTTTTACATAAAGTGGTTAATTTTTGTTTGGATAATTTGATTTGTCAAACCAGTTTATGCTGTTTATGACAATCTTTTATCTATATAATTTGAAAGGCTAGTTTGACGTGCATTAGTCTCAAACAATTGTTACCTGGTACGCCGTTCGGGACCCGTCAAGCTCGGGACCGTTACATATATACTGCAGCTGTACTTGGCTAGGGGTTGGTCCCCACTAAGACAATCGATTGATTCAAATTAGAATAAATGCAATCTCGAAACCAGAAAAATTTTGAAGAAAGAAATTTCTCGGGTGACACTGGGTAGCCATTTTCCCGGAACGGACGAATCACACGACTGTCACGGCACAGGATAATTTTAACGCAAAAAGTAACGTTAATATTAGAATATTTTTTGCCCCTGCGAAATTTTAAAAGTCACTCTAAATATTTTTACAAAGGAAAAATATACCAAAAAACACCCAATTCGACGTGTATGCATATCTGCAGTCTCGATTTGATTTTTTCCATGAATGAGGTAATAGTCGATCGAGGCTTTTGAAACTGAGCACGACATGCCGTCAATTTGACTGAGTGCATAAACATAGACAATTGCGTTTCCTAGCGATATACTAATAGCTACAACAATAAATCAGGAAGAGTGTGTCATTTTCTTGTATAAAACTAGTTGACGTTACTGTAAGATTTAATTTTGGTTTTTGATTAGATCTTCATTTAGACAACAAGCCCTAAACCAACTCTGTAGACCTACGGATGGCTAGGCTACAGCTTTGATTATAATAGGAATTCACTGACTGATTTAATCAAATATGGCGCCCCAAACTCTGTAAGTTCACCGTTATGTTGACGTCATTATCCGAAAACTGTCCATAAAAGGCAGTGCTGATCGAGACTGTTTCCGCGTCATTAGATACTGTTTTAACATGGCAGACAGCGCTTGATAATCGAGATTATGTAGGTTGAGTTAGCGCCGGTCACCCAAACGATCGAGAATTGTCGGAGAAGGTGAAGATGCATTTTTCCCCAATTTCTAGTCAAATATTATAACGCTGATAACTCGATTCAGAATAAAGTAATTGACTGAAATTTTTAATATATTCGTCTTTCATCATCTATTTTTGAACTGTCATAGCAAGAATGGCCAACTCTTCAGAAACATATCCCATAATGTAACTTTAATCAAAAGACTTTATCTGGGAATGAATAAATTACGAATACATAATTTAACAATTAATAAAAACACATTTCATTAGATTAATATCTTGGAATCAATAAGTTAAAATTCATTTTAAAATTCATAAACACAGTTCATTTCATTGAAAAGATACTGATTTATAATCATGGAGAACATTCATGGCAATAAAATGGTACATCTAGATCGAAATCATTCCGTCTGTTGTTGGGGAAAAATCTTGGTGCATCCAGCGAACACATTTATCGCAGCCAATCCAGTCGGGTTCGTCTGTCGTCATACTCAATACGACAAATAAAACATTGGTTTCCTTTTAGATTTTAGTTGTTTTTCTCGTTTTCTGTTCTCTTTTTCTTGTTCTTTCAGAATTGTTGTTCTTTCCTTTCATCCTTTTCTTTTAATGCGTCAGTTGTTTTTTTGTAACACGTGGTCGGACGTAAGAAGCCTATGACAGGTAATTTGTTTCGATTTAATCTTTTTGGGTACAGATTGTCCACAAGATGGTATGTTGAATATTCCACGTTGTTGGTATCGCGGTTTCGTCCTCAGATTAGTTACTTCAAGTAACGTAAATAATGTAAATTCTACTACGTCACTATCAGCTTCTATTGACAACTAGTATGAAAATAAGGCTTTTCCCGTATCTCAGTTCTAAGGCAATTTTGGAATCCTGGCCGTCTATTTTTCACCGTGATTCTCCTTTGGTCGCTAAAAGGAATCATTTCTTGTCACATCGAACACAAATTTAAAAAAATCCAACACTGTTTTCATGTAAAATGACATTCCTAAATTTGGAATATTTGCTGAGCGTTAGTTTAAACATGGCGGCCTGATTCAAATGAAAGTTGTTTATGTATCGTGTAATTCTACATAAAGTGTTGGATTTTTATAAATTGGTGTTGGATGTGGCAAGAAATGATTCCTCTTAGCGACCAAAGAAGAATCACGGTGAAAAAAAGACAGTAAGAGTTCCGAAATAGCCTGAGAACCGAGGTGGGGTAAAGCCTTATTTTCATACTAGTTGTCAATAGAAGCGGACAATAACGTAGTAGAGAGCAAAGCCGATACAATTTACGTTATTGAGATAACTATCCTCAGATATGATAATATGATTTAACAGAGATTGCACGTTTAATTCCTTTGGTTGTTCGCTTGTTGTTATTGGGACCGTTCCGTCATTTTGCATAATATCATTCATCATGGTTGACATGGCACTGTCGAAAGACAGGTTACAATGGGGGGGGGGGATCAGCTGTGTTTATATTTTCAAAATTATCAATATCTATTGTCGATGCTGTTGCATTGGTTGGTGTATCTGTGTATGGCTTGTTATATACTTCAGATGGCATATGCAACTTGTCGGACAAAATGCTGGGATTGAAGGGTGAAATGCCCGTGGACCGAAATGAGCTCAATATGTTTCTTGGTGTCATGGTCTTGTTCCAGGCAGCATTAATGATTCACGGCCAAGTAGTTTTGTCAATGATGTGGTTTGGATGGTCAGCCATGAATTCTGTACATAATCTGTTGTAATTGTTTTGTAAAGGTCCAAATATATGCCCTTGTCCAATGGCTGCAGATGGTGAGTGGTATGTGGGGATAGGGCCAATATGTATATATCATTTGCCCTGGCCTTGACAAGTAACTCTTGTTACTTCGTGGGAGCCATGCGAGTCTAAAATTAATAATTGAGGCCGATCTGGACCAGTGTTTAAGAAACACATTATTAAACCACTCCTGGCCTAGGATATCATTCACCAGGCCATCTCCTGGTAAGTCCAAATGGTGCCATTAGGAGCATCTAGGGTAGCAAACCCGTTTAAAGATTTGCTTGTTTTGCCTTTGAGTATAAACACGGGTGGCATGCAGCCTAAACAGTTATGTCTTCTCTGTTGTTTGTGGTTCTTCCAGGTAAATATTTTTTCCTCTTCCTGGCAATTACCTTGGCAGGATCATGCTCGTACGACATGCCCGTCTCGTCGCAGTTCCATATCCTGCCTGGGTGTTCCTTAAGGTCGATGTCAGAGATTATTTTACCAAGGTCTTGGAAATATTAAATGGGGTTATTGTGTTGCTCAATCTAACGTAACTTGCAACTTTCAGGCATCTAAAACTTTTTTCACTATCTCTTCAATTTTACGGGGGGGGGGGGGGGCAGTGGGTTTACAGCATTCGGTTAAATCCTTCCTGACACATGGTCAATGATTGTTGTTTAAGGTATATTAAATTTTTTGCTTGCTTTTCTGTATTATAGAGGTCATTCCTGACAACTGTTACGGCGTCTTCTAAAGTTTTTGAGTCGTATCTCATGTAAATATTTTTAGATTTGCGGGGCATCCTGAAATGTTAAATAATTGTTTATTTATTACTTTATTAGTTAATATTATTAACATTTGCCTATTACACATAAATTATTAATGAACGTCCTTAATTGTCTAATTCATTTAAGGATTATTTTCCTTAAAAGTAGACTAATAATAAATGAATATTTTACATTTTAGCCTACATGTATAAAGATTATTTTCCCAGAAACTGTATTATTAAAAAAAAAGACCCTAATATTTACCTGCTGATATATTATTTATGATTGGTCGTTGGACTTCAATTGGCGTTGAAAAAAACTTGACATGCACTACTGTATATTCAAATAGGCTATTCAATCAAAATACACTAGGCCCTATAATTAGTTTTGGTGAATTTTCTATTTACGACTTACAGATGACCATGGTAATATCCACTGCGCCTTGGTAATGGCGAAAGCTCGTGTTACACCACTTAAATGCATCACAGTTCGATCCTAGCCTTGAACTCACAGCAGCTGCATTATCCACAAAGATCAGCTTTAGTTTATGTAACGAACTGAATGCCAACAGGGTAAGCTTACTCTTCCGGACACCTGTTACCACTGTTTGTCGTGTATTTTGTACACGGTGAACAGTCCATATGCTGATTACACTATTTTGCCAGATTACACTATTTTGCCAGATTACACTATGTTGCATATACCGTTTTTAGGACTTCGAATTTTGTCTAATGGTTTGGATTGTTCGTACTTGGTTTTACTCCATGGCAACCTGAAAGAAATGTAGCGTACTGGACTGATAGCACTGTCGTACTAGGCTGTATCAACAATTGTGCTGAACTAGTCCCATGTATTTGTTGCGGAAAGAGTTTAGCAAATCAGAAATAAATCAGAACCAAACCAGTGACATACAATATAAATCGGGGACAATCAAGCTGATGATGCATCGAAAAGTATCCGCACTAAAGAAATCATTAACAAGGAAAGATGGTGGAATGGACCAGAGATGTTATGGAATGATCTAGATGTTGAAAATTATGACGTCTTAACCCCATCTATTAAGATCAGTGATCCCGAGACTTTAATAAGTCTTGACAAATAATTATCAACCACGGTTCTCATTGGTTTCATGCAAAAAAAGCAATTGCTATTTGTATGCGGTACATTTAAATATTACAATACATTGTGAAATCACATCGCAGTACAAAATCAGAATGGATACCTACATCACACTGCTCACAAAAAAAACATCTTAATTAACAGTTTGAGAGCGCAGAGAAAGACATTATTAGACAGCAACAAAATATCAGTTTCAAAGAAGAAATATCTATAATCATTAAGCGGGGCTTATGTCGACTTTGACACTGGCTGCAGTCAGTTGCAAAAGTGCTTATGTCGATTATATCAGCAACTGGGAGCAACTGATTTGGAGCGCTTATGTCGACTCGGAACTGATAGCGACCGCACTTATCACTAGACTATTAATTTATTCATCACGTGATCAACAAAGTGGCGAATAACTTAGAAGAAGCAACCCAAAGTCATGGTCGGTCTTGCTACAATTATTTTAATATAGTATTGTAAAAATCATCATTTGAAAAGTTGGTTCTTCGTTCGTTCCATTTGCTTTTTTATAACATATTTCTCTAATCACGTGATGTTATTTCCATGGAAACGAGTTGTCTCTAGTTGCAAGAACGCTCATGTCGACTACAACTAGTTGCAGCAAGTTGAACATGTGCAACTAGTTGTAAGAGGCGCTCAGGTCGACTTTTTTCAGTTGCATTCAATTGCTCCCAGTTGCAAGGTCGACATGATATAGATTAGATCCATTTAATGGTGAAGACAATTTATTAAGAATTGGTGGAAGAATACAGATCTCAAGTTTATCAAGTGACATAACTCATCCAATAGTTATCGCTAAAAAAATATCCATCTGGCTGGTCTCATCATTAGATATTTTCGTGGGGAGGTACCCGTTATGCCGCCTGGGGGGGGGGGTACTCGTAAAGGTTCTGATAGGGTTAGCCTAACTCCCAGCGGTCGGCGACACAACGATACGCTTCCATTTTCATGAGCAGACTCAACATCAATGAAATCAGATCCTACGGGTTCTGGGGCCTGTTTCACGAAATTTTAACTAAGATAAAATCCGATTGGATAGTATTAGATTGATTTTAGCGCTTAGCCAATCAGATTTAAGTATGTACTAAAATTTGGATTTTATCTTAAGTTAAAATTTCGTGAAACAGGCCCCAGGATTATTGGTGGAAAGTCAGCGGTCGATCATTACATATACAACTGTGATAGATGTCATAAATTAAGATCCAGTCCTCAGATCCAGAAAATTGCTGATCTGCCATCAGGCCGTCTCAGTGAAACTCCACCCTTTGGATAACGTTGCAGTCAATCTATTTGGACCATTTTTTATAAGAGAAAAACGCTCTGGTGTAAAAAGATATGATGTGTTGTATACCTGCCTCTATTCCAGAGCAATTCATTTAGAGACTGTAAATTCATTAGAAACAGGCGCCTTTCTGAACTCTGAACATAGGGTGTATTAACAGACGTGGTCCACCATATTCGCTGTGATCAAGGCACCAATGTTGTAGGTGCGAAAGCTGAACTTTCGAAATCTACAGTGGTATCATTTATCGATTAGTCTGCCTTATTATTGTTTCATTTCCGCTTGTAGTAAAGAAAAACATGCTTGCTGGTGAAGTCAACGTTTGGCAGTTTTATATGCGAAGACCCGAAGAGTAAAAGGGAAAGCGTGTTTTTACAGGTACGAATGAATGAATGAATGAAATGGGGTTTAACGTCCTACGCTTAAGCACCTCACCTGGGCTAATTGAAGACGGGCATACGCCATGCAGTGTGCTATGAGGGAAATTTTTGCCCGGGCAGCGGCGCTACGGCCTACTCTTATATCGAATTCCAACTGCTAAGGGATCTTTTACGTGCACTCCAATGTGTACACGGGACCTCGGTTTTTCGTCCCATCCGAATGACTAGGCAGCTGTCCTTGTCAGGCCCTCCATCTGCATCAATGACGGGTTAATCACGCCGGAAAATCGAGATTAACTTTCTCGGCCTATGCAGGGATCCAACACTCGACCTCCAGGCTAGCGAACCAGCGCCTTATCCACTTAGCCACCGTGACCCCTTACAAGCTCGAACAGTAAAGATTACAGATATAGAATCCTATGAAAAAACAAGCCTACTTATTCTTCGTAACGACAAAGAACATGTAAATATATTTGTATTGTATGAACTTTAAAATATTTCTACATTGACTTGATTATCACCATTGATGTTACCATAGAATTATAGACTAGAATAGCAATGACGCGTTTTACCACGACGTCATAGTCCGCCATATTGGAAGTTGTATGACGTGAAAAGTTAACACTGTAACTCGAACTATTATATAGTCCAAGGCGCTTTTATGATAGTGCAGCCTATTATATTGAACTATGATCGTGTGGCAATTTTGTTTTCACATTGATGTTGCAATTTCTAATGAATGTAATTGTTTAAATAGTGGCAATTTATATTATCTCTGCACGTACGGTTATTTTATCATTTGGCGCAGAATTTGTTGAATTTACCAAAGAATAATTTGTTGCGATAGAGCATTCGGTTGGAAAAGTGCACATAAATAAGGCCTAATCTGAACCAAGATTTTAATTATAGTTGGGCCTAAATTCGGTCACAAGAAAACATTCAATAATGATAATATTTTATATACCGGTATTCAATAAGTCAACTTTGCAATGGAATTTTTTAATTATAAAGATAACGGAGTCGTAAAAAAAAGCATTTATGAAGTATTCTATATATATTTATTGATATAAAAACGAAAGCCCACAAACTTTGTTCCACGTACATTTTGTCAATAACCCAAGAAGTCGTAGAATGATGGGCACAGAGTTTCAGCAGAACCGGACGTAAATCTTTGACGTTCTGTGTAATGCATTAAATGCTTTGCCCATATTTTCGTAAAGGGGAGACCTCGGATTTGGGAACAGTTTATTTTGCATGATGACTAGGTTCCTGTGGGGAAATAAAAAGCCAATAATTGTTGCCACAATGCTTGACACTGGTTGAGCATTATGAGTATAGTTCAGATCACACATTTTCTATTTGACAAGGGGTGCAAAAACTAAGGGGCGCAAAATCTCTATACCATGACGAAAAGCGTATCATTACGTCTCCACTGAACCCTAAAACAAACCCATCCGCGATCTTGCGATATACATAAACATATTTAAGTTTCATCGAAATTTAGACTGTAGAGTGTCCACAATCCCATGTGAACAGCATGAGTGAAAAAAACATTGTGAGACTAGAAACCAAGCCCAATGATTATGAATGAATGCAGTTTCTCAATTCATAATAATAGATATAACTTTCCGAAGCACAGATTTTTCATCAAAAGGTACATTTATGTCTGTAGGCGTGTTAAAATAGGCCCTGGACCACATACAACTATAACACATATCTTTATTAAATTTACAGGCATGATAGTATACAAGGAACATGGTTGATCACATGTTCCTGAAGCAACTGCCGTGAGTTTTACAACATCTAACCGTTGATCCAACACTGGGCAATTCTTGAACTTTTACGCTTGTTGTGTATACACGTGACGAATTAGCATTGTCCAATCAGAGGTCTTGACACCCAATGTACTTGACCTCCAAAACAGGTATAGACAACTAGATCAGTGAAACCGGCGCACTTTTATGGACGATAACGTGTTTTATTGCGGCCTTTATGAATTTCTTGATTTTTGGCTGGAATGGCTTGGTGACGTCGTGGTTCCAGCAATTTTTAAAATAAGCATACCCATAAACCCCCTATGCCAACTTTGCATGCTTCTTTCCGGAAGCGCACAACTCGACCGAAACTGTTACTTATCCGCCACACTATAGCACTGACCACTTAGATGGTAACTCCTGTCAGTGACACTTGTGGACCCATGAACTGTAATTAGGTATATCCTTTGAAGGGAACCTTTATTAAAATAATATAGAAGAAGTTATTTACATTAGCCCTTACTACAGTACAAAAAGTAAATGCAGGAGGACTGCACTACACGCAAAAAAAACAAAAAAAAATCTACAAGATAAACCTGCGGACAAGACAGAAAATAGACATTGCAAACACTAAACAATTATCAAATCAAGTAATATCTGTCAAGCCAGCCAGGGTGTTATTGTCCCTTTAAAATACATGTTACATCTATTCTTTCCCGCGCTCGTAAAATATCAGTGCCTCCTTACTTTAGTCTTAGGCTAGAAAATGGCCGTATTCCATGTGCTGTTCAAAAGGGGAGTCACGTGTCTACTTTTACTAACATTCCTATGATGCAACGTGACCTACCTAGAAAGGGATTCTGCAGTCCAGGGGAGACTAATATAATACAATGAACATTTGATACAACCACTTAATTCTAAAAATATTAATAAAGGGAGAGTTTGAGCGACCTTTACATCACCCTAGGTGGAAGTGGACGTTAAACTCCAGGAACGAACGACGAATCTTTACACTCTTGTCACATGACTATGGACGTGGTCTCCTCTTAAATTGTTATCAAGAAAAGGCAAGGCAATTTGAATTGATTGATTTGAAATCTGAGTTTATATATTGTTATCAAAAAAAGCAAGGCAATTAAATTATTTTTTTATATTCTATTAACGAATTACTACCATTATACGGTAAAATTACACTAGGCCTAGTCTAGCATAGCACTGGTAATTATTAGAAAGAATTACCTTTGACTAGCTTTGGTCGATATTTTGATTTGATTTGGCTTTTCCTAGCCTATTTAATTAAATGTTTATACCTACTTGTGAAAACTAACACCCTGAGCTTTCGTAAAAGGATTTCTGTTAGAGCCCCAATACCACTCTTGTTGTAACTGAATAATATGTTCCAATCTTTATTCTGGTCAACAATTTGTACTATTTTACAACATTCCAATTAAAAAAAAATACAAATTTCATCTTAACACGCCGAATTTTAAAAATTGGAAAAATTCAACTACATGCCGTAACATGGTTTGAAAAGCCTTACGTAAGCACTTTCAAATGCAACTTGGATTTAAACATAATTTCGAACCCTCTGGACAAGTATGATAGGTTGTAATAGATAATTTACACAACAGGTAGGACACTTAAACATCTTGTAGTTAGAATAAGGCTAATTTTTTTTTCTGGACCTGTTAAGCTAGCAAGAGTGTTATTGTCCCTTTGAACATATTTTCGAAACCTCTGGACAAGTAAGATAGGTTGTAATGGATAATTTACACAACAGGTAGGACACCTAAACATCTTGTAGTTAAAATAAGGCTTAAAAAAAAATCTGGACCTGTAAAGCCAGCAAGAGTGTTATTGTCCCTTTAAGCAAACACTCGAAGGCATAACACTGAGTTCAACGAAGCTCGTTTTTCACAGATGATTGAGTGGAGGGATACGAGTAATCCGCCACATTGTTTACACTGACTACAACTTACAAGATGGCGCCTGACAGTCGCTTCACCAGACGTCAAAGGTCACGTGATTCCTATTCTAGTCTATATTTCTTCTACAGTCTCTGAAAGATTGTATACAGACATTGAGTGTCACTAGAAAACAGAAAAAAGAAAACGAAAAAAAAAAATATTGTAAAAGTGGATTGTCGTGTTTTAATAAGTATAGAGTGATTAAAAACATGGGGATGTGCGGACTATTTCTATTGATTACATGTCATTTCGGTCTCGCGTCATTTCGGACTTACGTCATTTCGGACTCTAAAAGATTTTTCCTCGACATTTCGGACTCGGGTAGATGACGTTCGGACTCGGGTATAGAACATAGAATTATACAACAATAACGCCAATTTAGTTTATAAACTATTTTATTTATTAACATAGCATAAAATAAAAACATCGATTTATAACAACGGGCATTATATTTGGAACGTGTTTAGTGAGTTCTAATAATGAGTATATTTATAATGCGCTATATCCATAAACAAAGTTTTTGCTCAAAGCGCTACATAGTTATTATCCCGGTCTCTAGGATACAGGTAAAGTCTGATTACCTCCCTTTACCCCTGAACTCTTAGAAATAACCCCAAGGTATGCTGCTTCAAGGAGCGCAACACCCTACTGATACCCATTTACAGCTGGGTAGACTGGAATACAGGGATAAAGTGTCTTATTCAAGGACACAAGAACTGAGCGCACAATTCGGGTCTTGAACCTGCAACCATTCGGTCACAAATCCTACTCTCTTAACATTGCGCAAAATCCGTTCTGACTGACACCAATATTGTTCTTTAATCAATTTAAACCACCGGACGATTCAGGCGTAAATATTTAAAGCCATCTAGATCAATGTAGAAGTAAGTACTCCCGTAAAAAGGCAAAACCTAGTAACTCACTTTTTTTTATATCAAAATTGAGTTAGGACCAAATTTGTAGTAACTAGTGTATGTGCTTCCTGTTGGTGTACTAGTTATTTCAATCTTTTGATTTCGTAAGAAGTTACACCCAAAACACAACCTAGCAACTTTCTTCATTTGTTAGTTCCGAAATGACCTAGTTCGTGTTGAGTGGACAATAATCCCTATCCCTCTCTCTCCTCCATTAGCCTAGTATACCACAGCAAAACCTAGTCACTAAATAGTAAAATCAATGAATAAGCTAGGGTTTAATAAAATTCAATTATTGCCTTTTCCTTTGTTTTCTCAAAATAAGAAAAAAGTGAGTTACTAGGTTTTGCCTTTGGACGGGAGAGTATTGGTATAGCTTTTTTTTTTTAAATGGGGTTTAACGTCCTACTGTTATGCACTTAACCTGAGCTAATTGAAGACGGGCATACGCCATACAGGGTGCTATGAGGGAAATTTTGCCCGGGCAGCGGCGCTACGGCCTACTCTTATATCGAATTCCAACTGCCAGGGGATCTTTTACGTGCACTCCAATGTGTTCACGGGGCCTCGGTTTTTCGTCCCATCCGAACGACTAGGCAGTTGTCCTTGTCAGGCCCTCCTTCTGTATCACTGACAAGGGGAAATCACGTCGGAAAATCGAGATAAACTTTCTCGGCCAATGCAGGGATCGAACACTCGACCTCCAGGCTAGCGAACCAGCGCCTTATCCACTTAGCCACCGTGATCCCCAATATAGCGTGAACGTCTGTATGTATCTAAAAGTTCAACATGTAAACGATAAAAAGGAAGACACGATCACTAATTGCATCTTTTCGAAAAATGATCAATGTAGAAGAAAGTATATTGGTATAACGTGAAGGTCTGTATATATTTAAAAGTTCACATGTAGACGATAAAAGGAAAGAAACAATCAAGTGCTAAAAATAATCATGATAACGGACTTTATTCAATTATAGTCGACTAGTTTTACGTGTCAACCTGGAGTTTTTCAGATTCAAACTTCCTACCTCACACATGAGAATCGCCGAAAGCCATCTTAGAAAAATATCTTCCAGATAGACATAATTATTATTATTATTTATCAATAAAATAAAACCAAGTACGAACAATCCAAACAATTAGACAAAATTCGAAGTCCTAAAAAAACGGTATAGGCAAAAAAGTGTAATCAGGCAAAATAGCGTTATCGGGATATGGACTGTTCACAGTTTTTAAAATACAGATGTGACGTCATCCTTTGATGTTGGCGTACCATTATCTCAAATAATGTACGGGCAACTTGCCAATAGTACATTATTTCAATATTACTACTGGCATGATGTTTTTCACTGCAAACGCACGTGCGGAGTGTGGCCGAGTGTCTGAATTTTAAGTAGTTTAATCGTCTCTGGCTTAGACATTGCGTAATATATTGTAAAAACACTCGGACCTACGGTCCTCTTGTTGTTACAATATATTACTTAATGTCTCGCCCTCGACCATTAAACCACACATAAAATACACGACAATCAGTGGTATTTAATAATTTATATAGCACATATTTCACCGAAATTAACAATAACAAAGTAAAAATACAATTTATTATAAAAAAAAGAAGTTTCCAAAAATACAATTTATAATAAAGAAAAGAAGTTCCTAAAAACAGTTCCTAAAAAAATAAAAAGAGAGAGACAATGTAAACATGAAGTGTGTAAAGTCAGTAAAACGCGTGTTTGAATAGAGGAGTTTTTAAGTGCAATTTGAATGTAATGATGGAAGGTGATTTCCTAATAAAATAAGGTAATTTATTCCAAAGTAACGGTGCATACAATGAAAAGGCCCTCACGCCATACGATGCTAGTCTGGCTCGAGGTTGTTCTAAAAGTAAAGTGTCACTGGACGATTGGTATCCATTCAGATAAGCATGGAGGTGCGAAACCATTTAATGAATGAATCAAGTGGGGCTCAACTTTCTACTGTTTTGCTTCAAAACTGGGCTAATTAAGACGGGTCGAAACCATTGAGATATTTGTATGTGATTAACAATATTTTAAAGTCAATTCTGAATGATACAGGAAGCCAATGAACGGGGTAATGAAATGGAGTTGTGTGCTCATGATAACCAACACCAGTAACCAGACGCGCTGCGGAATTTTACAGTATTCGATAGACAAGTTAACAGGGAGTTCATGCGATCAAGGCGTGAAATAACAAGCAATTGAATCAAAGTTTCAGTGGCATCATCAGATAAATATTTACGTATTCTACTTATATTATATTAGTATTCTTACAACTATTATTAACATGATTTTCAGTTGTAAAATGTTAGTCAAAGGTGGCTCCTATGTTTGTTGCAGTTATTGATGGGGATATGACAGTTTTACACACGAGACTTGAAGGATCTGATTCAATTCAACTAAGCACATTTTTAGAACCAATTTGTAGATATTTAGTTTTGTCATCGTTTAATTTAAGAAAGTTTGAAGTGATCCGATCCTATTTTTAGTGTCATATATTATCACTGTTCGAGTTTTAACTTTGAAAAAATGAGATGATTGTCAACAGAGGGTTTGCATGATAGATAAATCGGCGTATACTATGTCTCCAAGAGGTAAAGTATAAAGACTAAACAATACCCGTCCCAAAACTGATCCTTGTGGAACGCCACAAGAAAGAATGTTTTTGGATGAAGCGTGATCATCAACTGTTTGATCTCGGTTTCTTAGATACGAAGTAATAAGTTCAGGAGCATTGGGAAATCTGGATGAACTTTCTTGGCCAGTGCAGGAATCGAAAATACGACCTCCAGACTAGCGCCTCAGCCGACAGACCAACAACAATCCTGAATATCACGTATAATGTGAGTATGCCAACAATACAAGATATATAATTACAAACGGGTAAATTAATAATTAATGCTTGTATTGATAATTAGATTTTACTTTCACTTTATCAATAAATGAATAATATTCAAGATGGCGGCTGGTACAGTCAGGGTTGCGAGTCTCTCCAAATAATTCGTGAATATCTTCATTGCATAGTGTCATGATCAACTATAAATTGTGTAAAATGGTGTTATAAACACAGGCAACAGAATGAAGCAATCAAAGTGCCAATACTTAAAATTCAAAAGGTGTAGTTTGCTGAAATAGAAAAACATAATGTGCATCAACTATCAAGCCAGGTCAAGCCATTGTTTCTCTAAGTAAAGCTCACTGAGTTCTAATCCGACCGATCGTCTTTACCAAGTCAAGTCATTGCAACAATGTCGATGGAAACAGATAGTGAAGGTATAGTGAACAGTTTATTTAATAAAGAAACCTTAAATTCCATCGTAGACGAAGCAGTAAAATTAGCTGTGGATTTGTTAGAAAAAAAACTTACCAAATTAGTAAATGATAGACTATCAAAAATTGAAGATCGTTTAACTGATGTTGAACTTACCAATACCAACATTGGGACTGATGTTGACAGTTTTCATGAACGTTTCGAACGTATCGAATCTTCTCTCTGCCAATCATTCAATGAAAACGAATCTTTAAAAAACAAACTAAATAATTTAGAGCAATATACTAGGAAGGCTCATCTCCGTGTATTTGGCATCCAGGAAAACCAGGAAAATGATGATTGCATACATTCCATCCAAAAACTTCTCCGTGAAAATCACCAAGGATATTTGTATAGATGTAGCTCATCGTGTTGGAAAACAACAATCCCTTGGTCAACCCAACGAAAATGGAGCGAATAACTCAACAATCCAACGTCCAAGAGGTATTATTGTTCGTTTCTTAAAGAGGGAAGACCGCCAGCACGTTCTTACTCAAAGAAGAAAACTAAAAAATTCCGGTATATCTATATGTGAAGATATGACGCGAGAAAATGTGAAAAAATTAACAGAAGTTCAAAATCACCCACTTGTCAAAAGGGCATGGTTTACTAACGGGAAAATCAAAGCCGAAGGTCATAGTGGAATTATGTGTCATAAAATTGAGCTGTATCCCAGTTTAGACAAGCAACTAGAGAAGTTAACAGCTTAATTACAGTGATGTCTACAGAAGTCTAAAATGGGCCAAATTAACCTTTAATCTCAAATTCTCTACGATTATCTGTTATATTTGTGAACTGTTAAAGTTAGTCCTAACTCCACAATTAGAAAAGCTTTCTTAAATTTATTTCACAAAATGAAATTTATCTCTTATAGTAATAATTAATAATACAATGTATGTGTGATAATACTTAATAGAATATCTTTAGTCTACTCATTTCAATATATACAAATATCTTTTCATTTACTATAAATTAACATAATACATTTTGATCTTAAAGTCGCAATCTGGATTTCTTTTTTTACCCAATATTTTATTATGTTAGTTGTCAATCAAGGTCAGGTAAAAAAAAAAGACTGGGACTTTAAGTAAAAAAATCAGTATTACTGTCTGCTTTCATTTCATTGTTTGCATTACAGTATTTATTATTAGCCTACATCAACTGAATGTAACTCGTGAGCTGTCCTCAAATGACAGCTGATATATTAATTCAATGCCGCCTTTACTTTTAGCGCTGAGCTTGTTAGACTTTAGCAGGAGCTATAACACTTTCGTCTTTTCGGCTACATATTGAATTTTAACATGAAATTCCGAAAATTATTATGTAGCACAGTTATAGCTTTTCAAATTTGAAAGTCGAACCATATAAAATTAAATCAGGACACATGTAAAACCTTTTATTATTACGAGCAATAACTTGGGGCGATTTCCCTGCGAGATGTTAGATGTAACTTATTTAAGGGTTTAATTGTTGTTTCTAATGTGTAACCTAACTTCTTATTTGAAGGGATATCTCCGTATATTTAGTAAACTAGTACATGTTGATGTTATGAGACAATGATGTTTATACACCCCTCTCCCATCATGAGTTTTCGCTAACACGCCATGATAACATCAGTTGTATTACTTTGATCGAATTTAACCTCTGCTTTTAGTACTCGACTTATTAGTCCTTACAAAGGGCTATGACATTTTTGAGTTTTCGACTGCTTGCTATGTTATAGTACCAATCATTGAAAATTCTACTATATAAAATTAAATCTTGACACAATCATAAACCTGATATTACCGTATATATGAGCAATTAACTTGGATTAACTTATTATTTAAACGATAATGATCTCTCTCTCTCCCTCTCTCTCTCTTTGAGTGTCATTTAGCGTTTAATATAAACCAAATATTATATTCGCCCACACAGTAAATAAATGTCGTGCACCTATTGCTATTTCATATTGAACATGTCACTTGCACGAAGATACCACGTAACAAGAACGTATTTAACGTTCAAAACCAAATATAGCTGTATATATTTTGTAATTATGTTAGGTTTTTCAGCTCTCGGTATAATATGCCATGTAAATATGTTAGGTTTTCTAGTTCTTTGTTTAATTCCTATACTTAGTATCACAGCAAAGCCCCCTTTCCCAAATCGGACTCCCACGCGACGCAATGCCCAGACAAACTCGCACCAATCTTTGCCTTTTATTTTAATACCTCCCCTTTGCTTCGAAACAGCTATTATCAGATTTCTGCAAACCCTATGTAATGATAGTTTTTAAGATGTGCTGTCGTTCGCAAAGGGTAGGTGAACGTATTACTATACCAATTAATATACATATTTCTCTCGTAACATATAACTTTTTACCTTGTTTAATTCTACTTATTTTATTGTTATTAATATGTGGTGATATACACCCAAATCCTGGGCCCCAAAACTTAAGTGTCCTCCATCTAAATACGAGAAGCATACGAAATAAAATTGATCAAATTACTTTAGAACTTCATAAGTATGACGTACTAACGTTTTCTGAAACCTGGCTTGACGATTCCATTCCTCTATCTGATCTATACATCAATGGTTACCACCCACCTGTATTGTTGAATCGCGAAGATGCTAGGGGTGGCGGAGTAGCTATATACGTTAAAAATAACCTATACTTCAAACCACGCACTGATTTGATTATTAAAAATTTAGAAGCGGTCTGGGTAGAAGTTCAGCTTAATTCTAAACATATTCTTATTGGCTCTTTTTACAGACCGCCTTCCAGTAAAATTGACCACTGGAAGTTAATTGAAGATAGTTTTTCAACTGTTTGTAATTTTCAAAATTCTCATGTAATCATTTTAGGTGACTTTAATATAGATTTTTTAACCACTTTTAATAGTAAAATCCATGATTTAATTGGTCTTTTTGACTTTCATCAGCTGATAACAGAGCCAACCCGCATAACACCATCTACTCGATCTCTTTTAGACTTGGCCATAACAAGCTGCCCTGACTTTGTAAATAAAGTAAGCGTTTCTGATTCGGGCCTTAGTGATCACAGCCATATCATTTTATATCTAAATTTCACTACTCCAAAAACTCAATGCTTTCAAAGAACTGTCTTGTCTTACTCGAAACTAAATGCCTCTGGTCTTAATAATCATTTTTCAAGTTACAACTGGGACAATCTTTTTCAGCTGAATAAAGATCCCCACACACTTGCGGATAATATATCCAAAACAATTTTTTCTGAACTAAAGAATTTCATACCAAATAAAACCGTTACAATTAGACAAAATGACCCTAAATGGATGAGTGGAAAAATCAGACTTCTCATTCGCAAACGAAATAGAATCCATAAAAAAGCGAAAAAATCTAATTTACAGTTAGATTGGCAAAATTTCAGAAAATCACGCAACATTGTCATCTCCGAATTAAGAAAATCTAAATCCTTGCATTATTCAAAGATAGACACTAAAATAAATAATAATGACTTCGGTGAATCGCGATGGTGGTCTTTGGTTAAACACATCTCTTTAAAGAAAGGCTGCTCTAGCAAGGAATTTCCACCTCTCAAATATAATAATAAGATATATTTTGAAAATTATGATAAAGCTAACGTCCTTAACGATTATTTTGTCTCCCAGACGATTTTAGATTCAGACCAAGACGGCCTTCCAGAGTTACCGATATCTACCATAGAAATTTCTTCCCTGACAATTACTCCCAAATTAGTCGAAGATACTCTTTCTACTTTAACCCCTAAAAAATCATGCGGACACGATAATGTGAACAACTTTGTTCTAAAATTATTACACAAATCCCTGGCAATTCCACTCAGTCGCCTTTTTACGATACTAGCTGATTGCTGTATCTTTCCAAATTGTTGGAAATCTGCCAATGTTGTTCCCATCTTTAAAAAAGGTTGTGCCCACGACTGTTCAAACTACAGACCGATTTCTCCTCTTAGTTCTTTAGGTAAAGTCTTTGAAAGAATTATTTATAATCATGTTTTCAACTTCACCATTAGGCTCAAAATAATTACCCCACATCAATCCGGCCCCAAGTTCACAAAGCATTCTCAGACTTAAGTTGAGAATTTACTCAAATTTGTTTATCTTATTCGAACTAAAATATAACCCTTTATAAAACCTTTGTTGTTTTAATGTATCAAATACATCAATAAGAAAACATGTGCAAAGTTTTGTGTGTCTGCATCAACGGTATTTCTTATAAACAGTGATCGAAAGTTGAGTAAATTCTCAACTTTAGTCTGAGAATGCTTTGTGAACTCAGGGCCAGGATTTCTTCCCAACAACTCAGCTACTTATCAACTTCTAGAAATGTACAATTATATTTGCAAGGCTCTTGATAAGGGACATGAAGTAAAATCTGTCTTCTTCGATATTAGTAAAGCTTTTGATAGAGTTTGGCATCGCGGGTTACTACATAAACTTTACAGCTATGGTATACGTCATGAGACCCATAAATTAATCACAAATTATCTCCAGGATCGCGAGCAATGTGTCGTCCTAAATGGCCAAAAATCTTTTACAAGAAATGTTTCTTCAGGTGTGCCGCAAGGGTCGATAATTGGTCCGCTTTTATTTCTCCTTTATATTAAGGACCTAACAAATAACATTTCATCTAATATACGCCTATTCGCTGACGATACCTCATTATTTGTAATAATAGATAATCAAGTCTCTGCTCAAAATAAATTAAATGCCGATCTAGAAACAATTTACAAATGGTCAATAAAATGGAAAGTAACATTTAATCCTTCCAAAACCACTAGCCTTACCTTCTCCAGGAAACTATCCCCTACTTCTCTTAAACTTAATTTCAATAATGTTATTCTAACTGATGCAAACACTCATAAACATCTCGGCGTTTATTTTAATAATAGTTGTACTTGGGATACCCACATTAACCACATGATAACTAAAATAAGCAAAACCATTAACTGTTTTCGTTCACTAAAATATCGACTAAAACGCAAAACTCTCGAAATTATCTTCAAATCTTTTATCTTACCACTTTTCGACTACGCTGATTGTGTCTGGAATAACTGTACAAAAGAAAAAAGTGATCAGCTCTAGAATCGTTACATTTAGACGCCATTCGAACCATTACAGGCCTCCCTCGTGGTACTTCTCACAATTTACTCTATACTGAATCTGGATTTTCCAGTCTTTTAAAAAGACGTTATGAACATAAAATGGTTTTATTTTTCAAAATTATCAATCTACAAACTCCCTCGTTTCTATTGGACTAAGTCCCCCTGTCAATAGCGTCAAGTCAACCATATCAACTCAGAAATTCCAATAGCCTGACGAGTATTAACTGTAAATCTAATCTTTATCAAAATTCCTTTTTCCCATCTGCAGTACAAGAATGGAATCGTCTTGGTGAAAACGTAAAAATTTCAAATTCAATCTCTTCTTTCAAATTTCAAATCAGAAAAGCATACGGTAAACCTAAATACAACGACCTTTTTAATTTTGGAAACAGGTCGTTCCAGACTGTTCATTCTAAATTACGAAACTCTAAATCTGACCTAAATCATCATAAATACCTCATGCATATATCTGACGATCCGTCCTGTTTATGCGGAAACAGATGTGAATCTAGCGAACATTATTTCTTTCATTGCCGCCTTTTTATTGACCAACGCAGACTCACTATCGATACATTGGACGACCAATACAAGAATATTCACTCACTTTTGTTTGGGATTGACCACCTTCCTAAAAATAAAAATATGTCTATACTCGTAGTTGTTGATAAATATATAGCTCTAACAAAACGCTTCAAATCTCCAAAATGAATGTGCGAATCACTATTACATCTTGTATATGCGAAAAATGTTTACTACTATGTTGATCACCTTCTAAACCTCTTTGCACAATCCATAGGTAACCCAGCCCTACGTGAGAAATACGTACTTAATAACATTTAAAACTACTATAATAAAATATTCCTGGCTAGCTTTTGGTGTGTGTTAGGCTCTTGTGGTTTTCTGGCGTTGCGTCTCAAATTTCTTTTTTTTATTTTTTTTTAATTCAAATCTCAACCCCTCCCCACCCCCACCCTCTATGTATGTCACAATCTTAATCTTCTTTTTTTTTTCTTTTTCTTCTTTTATTTAATTTACCTATTTAACACCCTTTCTTCATACCACCTTTAACCTAAACTAAAACCCTAATATAGATAATAACTTTTATTTTATTACATTACCAGCTCATCTTTTAAAATTTATATTCATATCACCCTATTCTGGAAGCAGTTTTATATAAGCATTAAGTTGCTTGTTACTGTATCCAATTTATTATATTATTCCATTCATCGTTGTATAAATGAACTCTGAATAAATACATTTTAAATCAAATGAAGAAGTCTGTATAAATATTGATATAGTTAGGCATATTGACAATCTATGTGAAATGAAATGAAATGGGGTTTAATGTCCTACTGTTCTGCTCCTAACTGAGCTAATGAAGACGAGACAATCTATGTAATTAGTCGGTTGAATATAAATACAGTTTATCGTTTACGTATGAAATTTCGCTTATAAATACTGAGCGCTAATATTACCGTTGCTGGTTGCAAAGTTCTGAGACTGGAAATGACAGATTAATTGGGTTGAGACAAGATTTTGCAACCAACAAGGTGAATCATTGAATGATTCATAGAAATAAAAACTGTAGCTGTAGTTTATTATTGTCTTCGTACCAAACCATCTTAAAATAACCAGAGATGGACAAAACTCCCTATAGGTCAGTCAATTTCTTTCTTTCAGGTACCTGCACCAACAGAATCATGCCGACATAGTCTCCACTTACGGAGTAGGAAGTGGATAGCATTGACAATGACCAGCGTCTTGGAAGGTCATAATATCAACCATCCAAGAAAACATTACCAACATGTATGACATGGTAATGACTGATCCACGATTATCCATTAACCCATGAGAAGGTTATGTTACAGTATTGGGTCTTTATACCAGGTCCAGATGACAAGACTAGTTTAACACCTCATTATACTTTTATTCTTGTTCGCACATTATGTACAAACATCGTATTTTAAAGACACCAAGAACTAACTTGTATTGAGGGAGCAATGTCCTAGCTTGGCTATGAACGAGTATGCCAACTCTGAGACGCCCTCCCTCGTTCCGTCTTGTCTCGTTCCAGGGCGCCCATGGCCTCCGTTCTGTCGATGTCGTGTCTATCCTGGGTTTATAAACCCTTCTCGAAAATGCGTCTGGCTAATTTTTCATAGCAGGTTTAACATTCAGTACAGTTTGCTTGTCAGACAAAGACAGTTGAATAACACATGCCAACAACATGTTAAGGTTACATAATGACTAAGAATACTACCAAGACCACCACGTGTCAAGATGGTACAACATGTCTATAACATCTGTCATTATGTAACAGTTGAACAAATTATTACAAATGAGTTAGGATTGATACAGGTTGCTGCAGGGTGGGTTCCAAGGTCTTAACTGCGAATCAAACACGTGTCAGATTTCTTACATTCCGTGACAATCTACGCCGTTTTGAAGCCGACCTATAAATGTTTTGGCCTGATTTGTAACCATGATGAGTCCCGTTTCCAAAAATAAAAAAGAAACTAGCCGGTCGCCATTCGCTTGGTAAGGGGACTACGTGGACAAATAAATGGAAACCATCGCGCTTGTACAGATCTTTCACTGAGCTGGACCTCGTACTTGCAATATAAAGTGAGAGAGAGAGAGTGAGAGAGAGAGAGAGAGATACATATATAGAGAGAAATGGGGTTTAACGTCCACTCGACACAAACTAGATAATTTCGGGACTAACATAAGGTTTAATTCTATTTTAATAATTTGCTTACACGTAAGCGTCTTTAGCAGTGGGAGGAAACTGGAGGTTGGGCAATATAAAGTACTTTGGCATCTGTTCAAAACTACGATCTGAATGATACAGACTAGTAAATACCCCCCCCCCCCTTATTTATAACATTGTAATGATCTTAGGGTATAAGCCCACAATATGATCCAACAGATCACCAGGAATGATTATTCAATCAATAATAATTCTACATTTTGATGGCACGGTGAATCTACATACTTGTTTTCTTGACAACTATTTTAATCTTTAAAGAGAAATGAAATTTGTCAAAAGAGTTTTAATTAAATGTGTATAAATGGAGTGCAAAAAAGATACTCAAATATACATTATGGGAGATAAAGAGCTGGTAGTTCTCACTATAGTAGATAAAAGCTAGAAAATGTAAGGGGAATTTGCGGAAAATTTCAGTCAAATTGATCAATCCTAAACCGAGTATTCAGAGATTGATTTTATCAGTAGCAGCCGACTGCGTTCTAATCCAGTAAGTATCACAGGCTAGCGATGACATCAACAGTTGACTAGGTTAATGTCTAATAAATAATTTATATAATATTTAGACCTAAAGGAAGATCTGCAATTGACAGATTTAGCTCTTGCATAATGTATGTTTAATGTATTGATTCTTTTTTTAGTTCTATTTAAACAACGGGTCCATATAGTCGTCAGCTGTGTCAACTCCACAGTATGCATCAAGCTTTCCAGATTAACATAGATTTATATATGGTTCGATTACTTTATAAATCCATTATGTCAGACATCAGTGCTGCATATTCTCATGTAGTATTCGAAATAAAATTTAAGAGGCCTTTCGCATCGGCACGTAAACAAACACGATAACATCATTGATTCGAATCCGTAATGAGTGTTCGGCAAGTGAAAATGTTACGCGTTAAGAACTGGAATCACGTAGATATGCAATCGAAAATGTTTTTTGTCTCATATATTGAATTATCCACAATTGTTCGAGACTTTGTGTACATTGTTGATTGTGTAGAGTTTGTAGAATGTGCTCAAATGCAATATTCTGCTTGAAAACTTTGCCTGGATAGATAAGTTCAAGGAGTGGAAATTAAAGCCGTCTACGTTTTATCGTATGTCGGATTACGAAACCGCGTCTTCGATTATAAGTCCATTTTGTTGTTCGTTTTCGAACCGATGCGAAAGGCCCTTATTACTTGGCCGAAGTGTTCGTGCAAGCGGAAACATATTGGGTAGGGGAGACAAGTTATGCCAGTAAAAGGTATCAACAGTCCAGCCATTTAAAACTATATCACTATTACAAGTAGATATTCCACTCGAAACTTTGTCGTAATATGAATCACTTGTATTAATCGACATCCATTTCTGTTGTATGTCTCTTAGATGAAACAATTATTATCTCGAAACACAAAGTTACAGCAGCCAGGAATAAACCAACCAGTAGGAAATAAAAGACGCTCTGTAACGAGGCAATGTCAATAACGTGAGACTCAGTCTGGCTCGTGGAAGCACACTCTCCTGTAGGCCACCATTTTTTATGCCAAATTTCCATCAAGTTACTCTCTAGTACATATAACATCCTATAACAACAAACATATCCATATTTCATTACATTAATTTGACATTTTTATATATCTGGTCGAAAATATAACAATGGCTTCAATATCATTTCATGAATATTTTCAACATAGACAAAATATTCAGTTGGTTGCCTGAACAGAGATTTGGGAATTAAGAAATTCCTTGAACCTGAAAAAAAAGTGTTTCGTATAATTTTTTAATGAAGTACATGGATAAGCAGGATATTGGAAAGAGAGAGAGAGAGAGAGAGGGAGAGATGGGGTTTAACGTCCACTCGATACAAACTAGGTCATTTTGGGACTTACGTATGGTTTTCAATTTTTTTATTTCCATAACTCGCTTGCGCGTATGGGTCTTTAGCAGTGGGAGGAAACCGGAGGAAACCCACGAGGTTGAGTAGGCGCCCCTATCTCTATGTCACATACGCTCACACTAGGGCTCGAAAGCACAGCCGCCAGCCAGAGGTGACCGGCCCGCTAGAGGTCGAAGCGCGGCACTCTAGACTACTAGGCCATCCCAACCCCCCTCAGGATGTTGGATTGGGAGGGATAATGTCGGTCTAAAAAAGCATATATTTGTGGTAGCAAATAAAAATGGGGTTTAACATCCTACTTTTCTGCTCCGAAATTTGCTAATGAATACGGACATACGCCTTGCATGTGTGTTATGAGGAATATTTTGCCATACGGCCTACTCTTGTGTCGAACTCCAACTGTCGGGGATCTTTTACGTACACGCCAATGGGTACACAGAACTTCGGTTTGTCTTCCCATTCGAAGTACTAGGCATGATGAAGAAAATATGCTGAAAACTTCAGGCACATTGCTTCTTTCTGAACCGCGATACTAAAGTTTGTATGATAACAAGCAAAGTCTCGAAGATCAGTCACAAAATGTATTCAAACCCAGTAAATATCGAAGACTAACGATGGCATCGGGAGTTTATTATGGTCTGGATAAGTAATGTTCAATTAATAATCTAGATAACATTTCAGGCTAGGCCCAAAGATTTCGCCCTTGCTTTTAAACCTATAACGGTAAATCTCTTTGATCTTTGGGGTATATTCTATGCCCGGAATAACTTGCTTTCTGAATATATAGAGAGGAATTCGAGGGTTATTCTTCCGAAAGCTTTTGGTTAAACCTGTATCGGGTTATTCTTCCAGGGTAGGGTTTTTTCCATAAGAAAACATGATATAAGAGTTTTCTTACTAGAATTCTGGAATATTCTCATTTTACGTACATCTAAACATAGACTGTTTATAAGCAAGATAAAATCCTCGACTTCGGTTATGCTCGGGTGTAGTATCCATATAAAGACAATACAATAAGTGGTCTGAATCTATTCTATTTATAGTATTTGTATTTAGAGTGATGTCCCTTACATATCCCTATAGTTACTGTAAAATAACAATGGCTGAATAAAAGTTTTACTTTTATTAAACTCCAACTATTTATAATAATATGTGAACTCATACACCCCGTCACATATGGCGACGAGTACGGGATTGATGTTAGGAACAGTTAGAGATTAAAGTAGATGACTTAGAGGGCAACAGACACATTTTCTTTGTCTAAAACCAGGCAAGTTAGGTTTATTGTAAAGTACGAAATTTCAACGAACTCCCTCAGATTCTCACTCTCAGATTGTTCAACACCATTACATTAACAATGGCAGATGACGACAGTCACAATGACACAGCTAATACTACAGAACACAGACAGAACACATTTCAGGCATCTGGAAGTGTTACCAGAGACATCAAAATGATTCAATTTGTTTCTGAAGCAGATCCACTCCTCAATGGGCCAAAATGGGAAAAGTGGATGGATGAATTTGACACAAGATTACGGTACTTCCGCATCACAGATGGAAAGGAAATTCGAGATAAAAAAAAAATTCTTCGGGATCTAGAACCTGATTCTGATGACTCGTCAGACACAGAAGTACAACTACATGCTTCTACCACACCGTATGGAAAAGCACTAGCTAAGCTCAACAAACATTATATTGGTTTAAAGAGTGTGCCACACGCACGATTTCGTTTTGGTAAACTGCGTCAGAAAGATGGCGAAACAATTAATGAATATGAAGTACGTATTCGAGAGGCAGCTAGAAACTGTGAATTTCTAGATATTGACGGACAGATTTTATATCATCTTAGTTTGACAATTAGAGACTCTGATTTTAGAAGAAAAGCTATGGACAAGAAATATAGTTTACAGAAATTTCTACTAAAAGCACAGAGCAAAGAAGACACATATCGCAGAGCAGAAGAAATAGAAGCGAATGGAGAAAGAGCTGTAAATAGGGTTCAAAGTTATAAACCAAGGCCTAATCACCAAAGAAAACAATATAGATATAATAAGCATCAGCAATCGACACAACCAGCTTATTCTCGCGATAAACAAGTAGACTGTCCACACTGTGATGTTGATCACCCACCTGGAAGATGGAACTGTCCGGCATCAGATGTGATAATTGTGGTGGTAAAGGACATTATGCTGTGAAATGTTTAAAACCAAAGAGCCACACACGGAATTCTTTTAGTCGTCGTAAATCTAGCAACTACCAGTCAAACAGACATCGTCAAACACATGTTGAACAGATTTTCCAAGAATCGGAAACAGATGAAGAGTGTGTATACAAAGTGTGGATTCCCAAAAGCAGTCCAGAGAACTATTCATCATCAGTCAAGATTTATGTAAATGGTGTAAAGGTGCAGTTTGAAGTAGACACCGGGGCTAGTTCAAATCTTATTGATGAAGACAGATTTGACAAAATTCAAGATAAATTAGATCCAAATAATAAGTTAGAGTTAAAACCAACCAATGTTAAACTCCTTACGTATGGTGCCTATATGATTCCTGTTATAGGTTATTTTGAAACAATGGTAGCCAGCAAACAAAATAAGACGCTCAAGGCAAACTTCTTGGTTGTTAAAGGTTCAGTCAGATCTAGTCCACTTCTCACAATCCTGATAAAATCCGTTATTGTGTAAATACGAGACCAGTCAATCAGGCAATAAAACGACCTATTACTGAAGCACTAACGGTAGAAGATATTGCATTCAAGCTTAATGGTTCAAAAGTTTACAGTAAGTTAGATATGAATGAATCATACCATCAGATAAAACTAAACGAATCTTCACGTCATCTCACAAGTTTCTATGGTGTCAACGGGAAGAAGAGATATAAACGTTTGAATTATGGTGCCATATCGTCTCAAGACATTTTTGATGATATTATGTACAAAACAGTTGGTGATATACCCGGGGTCATAAACATTCGGGATGATATAATTTGTTTTGGTTCAGATGTACAATCTCATGACACTGCGCTCACATCCGTTCTCCAAAGATTTCGTGAATGCGGTTTAACTTTAAACAAAGATAAATGTCGATTCCGGTCAACAGAAATAGATTTTTTCGGATTTAAATTTTCATCGGAAGGAATGAAACCTGATCCTAAGAAGATCGAAACAATTGAGAATTTAGAGAAACCAAAGACTGTCAGCGAAGTCAGATCTTTTCTAAGTATGTTAGCGTTTTCATCTAGATTCATACCAAAATTCTCAGCTATTTCAACACCTCTTAGAAAATTAACAGAGAAAAATGCTGTAATGAAATGGGGTCCAGAGGAAGGGCAATCATTTGACCAACTTAAATCCAGTTTGTCTAAAGATTTAACTTTGACATATTATAACACAAAGTTAACAACGAGAGTTTACGTCGATGCAGGTCCTACCGGTATAGCAGCAATGTTAGCACAATTTGAAAATCAAGTATGACATCCAGTCTTATTTGTCAGCCGGTCATTAACCAAAGTGGAACAGCGTTACAGTCAAATCGAACGAGAAGCATTAGGTGCAAGATGGGCATGTGAAAAGTTATACATGTATATAATTGGTTCAAAATTTGAATTAATTACAGACCATCAACCTCTTTTACCTCTGTTCAACAATCCGAATAGTCGTCCACCTATTCGTATAGAAAGATGGTTACTATATCTTCAACAGTTTGATTTCAAATTAATATATGAAAAAGGGAAGTTTAATCCCGCGGATTATCTTAGTAGTATCCAGTTCCTCATACTGACAATGATCGTAGTATTTATAGACATAGTGAAGAAACAGTTCGAGCTATTATTCGTCAATGTTCGTTACCAGCAGTTACACTAAAAGATATACACAATGAGACTGTTAATGACAGAACATTAATTAAGTTACAAGGGTATATCAACACCAGCAACCATGACATGTGTAAGTCAGATGACGATACTAAGCCGTATGCTAGTGTATTTCATGAACTTAGTCTAATTGATGACATCATATTACGTGGTGATAAGGTTATTGTACCAAAGAAATTGCAACGTAAAGGTGTGGAATTGAGTCATGAAGGTCATCAAGGAATGACGTTAACCAAACAATTGCTTAGATCTAAAGTCTGGTTCCCACTCATGGACAAAATGGTTGAAACTGAAATAAACCAGCGGCTGCCAGGCAGGATACGCCCACATACAAGAGTTGGATAGAGAACAAGCTAAAAAGAAAGTGATTTTTCCTACAATCAAGGACAATAACTCATGAAGTTACAAATCGATATGCGCATATATCGAATGGAACCAAGATCTTTGAATGGGTTATGAACATGCATTTCAAGGTACTTCAAAATCAGATTAAAATTATGACCTCTACAGGGTTCACAACCTTGATAAACCATATTTTTACACAATATTCGCATACAAGTGGCGGCCATTTTGTCCGGCAGTTGTGGTCCGATTTCACAAAATTCAAACTCAACCTTCATTACAATGTAACGATAATATAATCAAATGTTTTTTAAATCGGATAATAATTGTGACCTCCAGAGGGACCACAAGCGAAACAAAGACGATTTTGCGTATAATCAGGAGCCATAATTCAGGGAGTTACGATCCGATATGCGCAAATATCGAAAGGAACCAAGATCTTTGGGTTATAACCATGCATTTCAAGTTTCATCAAAATCGAATTAAAATTGTGATCTCTACAGGGTCCACAACCTTGATATACCATTTTTTAACAGGATTCGCGTACGAACGGCGGCCATTTTGTATGGTCATTTTAGTCCGATTTTTCCGAAATTTGAACTCAACCCTCCTTAGGGCGTAACGTTGATATAATAGAACGGTTTTTCAAATTGGATAATAATTGTGACCTCCAGAGGTACCACAAGCTAAAATAGGTGATTTTTCGGACAATCGGGGGACATAATTCAGGAAATTACGTTCCGATAGGCACAAATATCGAAAGGAACCAAGATCTTTGGGTTATAACCATGCATTTTAAGTTTCATTAAAATCGAATTAAAATTGTGACCTCTACAGGGTCCACAACCTTGATATACCATTTTTTAACCGTATTCGCGTACGAATGGCGGCCATTTTGTATGACAATTTTGGTCCAATTTTACCGAAATTCGAACTCAACCTTCCTTAGGGTGTAACGATGATATAATCAAACGATTTTTTAAATCGGATAATTATTGCTACCTCCAGAGGGACCACAAGCTAAACCAAGGTGATTTTGCGTATAATCAGGGACCATAATTCAGGAAGTTACGATCCGATATGCGCAAATATCGAAAGGAACCAAGATCTTTGGGTTATAACCATGCATTTTAAGTTTCATCAAAATCGAATTAAAATTGTGATCTCTACAGGGTCCACAACCTTGATATACCATTTTTTAACAGTATTCGCGTACGAACGGCGGCCATTTTGTATGGTAATTTTGGTCCGATTTTTCCGAAATTTGATCTCAACCCTCTTTAGGGTGTAACGGTGATATAGTCGAACGGTTTTACAAACCGGATAATAATTTTGACCTCCAGAGGTACCACGAGCTAAAATAGGTGATTTTTCGGACAATCAGGGGCCATAATTCAGGAAATTACGTTTCGATAGGCGCAAATATCGAAAGGAATCAAGATCTTTGGGTTATAAACATGCATGTCAAGTTTCATCACAATCGGTTCAAAATTGTGACCTCTATAGGGTCCACAAGCTAAAAACGTGATTTTTCGTACAATCAGGGGCCATAATCCATGAAGTTTTGATCCGATACATGCCAATATCGAAAGCAGCCGAGATCTTTTGGGGATAAACCTATATTTTAAGTTTCGTTAAAATCCGACAAGAATTGTGACCTATAGAGAGTCCACAAACAATTGTGGACGGACGGACGGACGGACGGACGGACGTCCGGACGGACGGACGGACGGACGGACGGACGGACGGACGGACAGACGGACAGGGGCGACGACATAATACGTCCACATGAAAATGTGGGCGTATAAAAACTGTATTCCATGTCAAGCAGCTATTCCTGAGCATGATAGAGATCCGTTAGTCATGTCGGTATTACCCAATCATCCATGGGAACGTGTATGGGCAGATTTTTGTGGTCCGTTTCCTACTGGAGAGTATGCATTAGTCATAATAGATGAGTATTCAAGATATCCAATTGTCGAAATTGTGACGTCAACATCCTTTAAAGTGGTAAAACCGTGTTTTGAGAAGATATTTTCATTATTTGGCATACCAAAATCAATGAAATCTGATAACAATCCTCCGTTTAATAGTCAGGAGTTCAAACAGCATTTCATAGACCGTGGTTGTAGACATTAGCCTGTTACACCTCTATGGCCTGAAGCTAATGGTATGGCAGAAAGGTTTATGAAACCTTTGGTCAAGTTCGCCCAAACTGTCAATATAGAGAGAGGTGATTGGAGAATTGAAATTCATTCATTTTTAGCTAATTACAGATCAACGCCCAGATCAACTACTGGGAAATCTCCTTATCAACTAATGTTTAAGAGAAATGTAACTACTAAACTTCCAACATTTGAAGTTAACACTCCAGAAAATTTAGAAGTTCTTGCAAAAGACACTGCTAAAAAGGAAGAGATAAAGGAGTACGCAGATATGAAACGTCATGTCAGCAATCATAAATTTATAGTCGGAAATCCTGTATTAGTTAAAACAAAGAAGAAATGTAAGTTATCAACGCCTTATGATCCTCAACCATATTTCGTGTTAAGGGTACCATGATTACTGCAACTAGAATATCGGATGGAAAGAATATAACACGTAATGCTTCACATTTCAAATTATTAGAAATTCCTATGAGATCAGTTATTATGATGAGTGATAAACAAACTCCGCGAACTAGAACTGACGAAGATTTGGAAAATATCATTGAAAACGAATTGCGCGATCAACAAGTGTTAATACAATATGACAATCAATATATAACTCAGAAGTCCTCTGATAATTCTGATAATAATGTTGTAAATGATACACAGGTGAAAGTGCCAAATAACGTGTTTCAAAAGGAAATTCAAAATCCAAGTGACATTAATGACAGTGAAAATAATCAATGTGAATCTCAAATCATACCAACTCAGTTAAATTCTAATTCTAGTGAAAACATTAACACTAGTAATAATAACATTATAAGAAGATCCACTAGAGTCAGAAAACAACCAGTTAAATATAATGATTATGCTATGTGTGTTAAGTTCAGGTAGTATTATAGTTAATTAATAATTATGTAGATGACATTAATATAATATGTTATTTCAGCATGTAACAACTCTAAGTAAGAGATACCTTATTTTAGTTTCAGACTTTAAAACTTAAACAAGGAAAGAATGTAGTATCCACATAAAGACAATACAATAAGTGGTCTGAATCTATTCTATTTATAGTATTTGTATTTAGAGTGATGTCCCTTACATATCCCTATAGTTACCGTAAAATAACAATGGCTGAATAAAGTTTTACTTTTATCAAACTCCAACTATTTATAATATGTGAACTCATACACCCCGTCACATCGGGAAGGAAAATTTCAGAACAAAAAAATTCAGGCCTCGGTTTTTCTTTTCGCGGGTTATTTTCTTCAGTCTTACTTCCCCAGCAGAACCCCAATCCCTTGCTTTACCCTACACATATTACATGTTTAATTTGTGAAGAGCTATTTAATTTGTGAAAGATTGTTTAATTTGTGGGGGACTATTTAATTTGTGAAGGATTATTTAATTTGTGAGGGACTATTTAATTTGTTAAGGATTGTTTAATTTGTGAGGGACTATTTAATTTAATTTAATTTGTGAGGGACTATTTAATTTGTGAAAGATTATTTAATTTGTGAAGAGATTATTTAATTTGTGAAGGGATTATTTAATTTGTGAAGGATTATTCAATTTATGAAAGGTTGTTTAATTTGTGAAGGATTGTTTTAATTTGTGAAGGATTATTAAATTTGTTAAGGATTATTTAATTTGTAAGGGACTATATAATTTGTAAAGCATTATTTAATTTTAAAATACTTACACTTCAGATATCTGTCGGGTATAAGCAGAATTATTTTGTAAACCAATTGAATAATCCAAGCCGAAATATGTTTCTTTGATCATTCTGAATTCACAGTTTTTAGATACCCAACTATCGTAAACACTCGTTTCCTCCAAAAATACATAATGTTCGTTTAAAGCTAACTCGTATTGAATATTAAGATCACCGCTCAATATATTTGGGTCCGTTATATTTTTGTTCACAATACCCTTCCATATAAGTTGAAAAAGTGAATCGTTTGTTTCCTGTGAAAAAAAAAGAATTATCAATTAAAGAATGAAATAAAATCAGATAAACGTCCAACTGTGATGTCCAGACTGGGAAAATGAAGACAGATATACGTCATACGGGGGAATGAAATCCTGCCCGAACAGCTTCTACGTTGTTTTTTTCGTGCATGTCAATATGCACGGTACCTCGTATTTTTGTCCCATCCCAACGACTATACGCTGCTCTCGCCAGGCTCTCTGTCATGCACGAGTGAAAATGAGGATCACGCTGGAAAATCACCATGAACTTTATCGGCTGATGCAGAGATCGAACATGGGACTTAAGGTCAACAAGACGTTTTCCTATTAAGTCACCCAGGCTATTTATGTAAGGTGTAAACAATAGTTGGCCAAATGTAGTATCGAGGGCTCCAGAAATAATTAAACACGATTCGGAATATGTAGGGTAGAAAATAACACTTGAGCTGCTTGCCGACCTAGTGGGTTCCGCAAAACAGTTGGCTAGCTAGATGGTTACCTAAAACCCCGGGAGCCATAGGTAACCAGCTGTTGGCCAGCCGAGTAGTAACAGTCGGGAGGTTACCATAAAACCTCAGAGCCATAGGTCACAAACTTTAAAATTGTAGAGCAGCAATTTGTTAGCTCTGAAAGTTCCTGGTGAGAAGGCACATTACTACGGATTACCACTAGGATGTTACAAAGCTGTTTATTATAATTACTATCTACAGGCTAATTTTATAATTTTAGAGCTTTTGAGATATTTTCCTTTTCACATTTATGTAATACCTACACTAAATAGAGGGATAAAGAGGGTGTTCGCAAATGTCCCCCATGTGTAGGTGTCTTGATTAACCAGTTCTGATAATGAATTGAAGGGCAGTGTCTCTTTAGTCACCGTCAGCGTAGCTATAAGAGTTCCGCTGTAGGAAGCTGCCAAAATTATACAGAATATCCACCAACACCCAAGAAATATTCGCCCGGCCATTGCCTCAGGTTGGTTGGAGCTACCTTAAACGAAATTAAAAACAAGTCAATGTTTCTTAAGGCGACTTATGTTTTAAAAAAATATTTTCCTTGGTTGTAATTACACGTTACATTGTTTATGCAGGGAATTGATTGCCAACTTCAATCGTACAACCTTATAGTAACCCTGTTTTGCTCCGACTAGGCTTTTGAAGACGGACATTCGCAATACGATGTGTCATGAGGGACACGTTGCGGGACCTCGGTTTTTCATTCCATCCGGAACGACAAGACAACTGTCCTGCACCACGGACAAGGGGAAACTACGCCGCAAAATCCCGATGAACCTGTTCGGCCAGTGCAGGGATCGAACACGTGACCACGGGCTAGTGAGCTTGGCGTCTTACCTACTTAGCCACCTTGGACACCTGTTATCACTGCTTGTCGTATATTTTGTACACGGTGAACAGTCCATATGCTGATTACACTATTTCACTTACCATGTGCTAGCATAGCTCCATACATACACTCCAACCGTCTCCAGAACGAATCTTTAGGTGAAGTCGGATAGAAGGGGTTAATGGTTTCAATGATATGAAATATAGAAGCTGCTCCAAATAAAGATACACCAATACATAGCAAGACCTTCCAGTTAAATGGTTTGATTAAGGTTAGCCATTTCTCATCTTGTGATGTCCGCAGTCGATAAATACCAGTACCATAATCAAACATAAAGGGAAATGTAAAATCTATCGCTTCTTCCCGTTCATGGGATACACCAAGAGCAGCCACTATCATTTCAGCTTCCTTAAAAAACAAATCCACATAAAAAACGACAAGTGCCTTTTTCAAACCAGGAATAAATAGCATAACCACAGTGCCCTTTTCAGCAAAGCAATAAATGGCATGACGACAGTGCCTTTTTTAAACCAGCAATAAATGGCATAACGACAGTGCCCCTTTTCAGCAAAGTATTAAACGGTATAACGAAAGTGTTTTATCAACCCAGCAATAAATGGCAAACGAAAGTGCATATTTCAGCAGAGCAATAAATGGTATAACGACAGTGCCTTTTTCAGCCCAACAATAAATGACATAACGACAGTGCCCTTCTCAGCAAAGCAATAGATGGCATAACGACAGTATCTATTTCATCAGAGCAATAAATGGTATAACGACAGTGCCTTTTTTCAGCCCAACAATAAATGGTATGCCACAATACTCTCCCGAACGCGCACCTGCGGGGTGTAATGTATAGACCATGTATGGGGCGTCCATTTGAAAATTGAGTATCCACGTTCAATCATACAGATAAACGAACTTACAATCAGGCTTATGGTCCCTGCTCCCGGCTTCCATACTTCCCCGGACTATAGACCATGTATTGTGCGTCCATCTGAGAAATAAGTCACTACGTTCAATCGATGTGTACGTGTCCAAGGAACAAACATGCCAGGGGCTTCTTTCTCGAAATCTTAACTAAAGATAAAATCCAAATTTTAGTAGATACTTCAATTGTGATTGGCTAAGCACTAAAATAAGTATAATATTATCCAATCAAATTATTAAAATAAGGATTTTTTCTTTGTTATAACTTCGTGAAACAGGCCACATGTCCACCGTGCTTGAATTGATGGGCATTAGACATTTATGGAACTGGGCTGCCAAAAAAGAACAAGGAGAGTACTAACAGCTTGTCGGGGCCCTTTTCTTTGGGGGGGGGGGGGTCTATGCTAAGCCCCCCCCCCCCCCCAACAAAAATCGAATAAATCCCCCCCCCCCCCAAATATTTTGCCAACAACAATTATTTCTTAGGAGTGTTCTTAGCGGAGCCCCTCCAATTTTATAAGCTGGCCACGGACCCGCCAACAGCTTGTTGGGACGCCTTTCTTCTTTGCAAACATCAGAACACAGTCAGTTAATGGCTAAAGTTATATAGATTTACAAACTGACCTTATTTTGTAGCATACCCATTAATCCAGTCCATTCACCATTATCTAGCACCCTACCCCATTCATCATCAGCTGGAGTAGCTATACTATATCTAATAATATAAATAACATAATTAACCAAGCTACACGATATATTATCCGGTGGGTATAACTGCAATGGAACTAACGAAAACAATGAAATGAAATGGGCTTAACGTCCTACTGTTCTGCTCCGAACTGGGCTACGCCACACAGTGTGCTATGAGGGAAATTGTGCGCGGACAGCGGCTCTACGGCCTACTCATAAATGTGTGCACATGACCTCGGTTTTTTCGGATCATCTGAACGACCAGACATCCTTCATTGTTGGGCGATCAGTCCTGAAAATATGACCCACCGTGACCCCCAAGAAAATGTGAATCTACCGACCTGATAATTGATCGTGAGCTGATAATTGATCGTACCTAATTCTGGGATACTAGACCTGATCCATCTTATATCCAGCTAAATCCATTCGTCAATACCAAGGAGCTTTAATGAACTGGAGACGGCATGACGTCATTTTACCATTATGACGATTGAAGCAAGTGACGCCATATTGGTTGACCCAAGAAGCGCACTAGCTGGTTGTACTTGTGTATAGAGTAAATGAAGCTCTTGGGTTTTTTTTAAACGAAAAACATAATTATCCCAAAGGAAATTTGTTTAGCAAGTCAAAGAGAGCATATATACAGATAAAAAAGCAAATTATTAGATTATAATAAATCATGCAATTTCCCCGTATGGTTAGAGAAAAAAAATATCACCTCAAATAGAGTAGGCCTTACAGCAGAGAATAGAGATTAATGAAAAGTTTCAATGCATAGCATATTTCATACAGGCCCGTACAAAGTTTTCCAGGTGGGGCGCCGAATTTTTTCAGGGGGGGGGGGCTGGGAAAATTCGGCGCCCCACCTGGAAAAATTCGACGCCCTTTCCATTGAACACAATACGTCGCCAGCGACTTACATGCCCTTCATGGGCGCCCCAATGCATAATGCGTTGAACCATTGCGGGAAAATTCTGCTCCCCTTTCCATTGGACGCAATACGAAGTAACGTGTCCATATTAGTAAGGTCGCTCTATAAAGTTAGGCGCCCACTACGAGATTGATGGGACGCCTAACCAATGCCACTCGTATTCATGTCGTTATATATGAGGCGCCCCACCCCCAAAACGGTGAGGCGCCTCAAAATGAATCAGGGGCATCAAAAACTGTTTCATCTGTGGTGTGGCTTATCCCGAGGGGGGGGGGGGGCCTTTACGACTTGTAAAATGGGGTGCCCAATACAGCATGTTTGGGCGCCCCTTCAAGGGCTTGGGTCACCCGTTACACAGCGCGCCCCCGCATGATCATGCAATTTATTTTATCTTGTGTTTATGGACTTGAACTCGCTTCGTATGGCTCAGTATCATAGGTCAGCAGAGGCTGTTTAAGGTCTGCCACTCGAATTATTAGTGAATCTCATCAGTTATTAATATTTCACTGGCATCCTTCGTATATTCTTTAGATTTACTACAACGTACTCTCCATAAAAATAGTGATTTCATTACAAAAATTATTCTAGATATTGAACTCGTTCAAGATACATACCGTATTTGTTGCATACCGGATTTGAAGCATCCCTTTCGTATTAGTAATGTATTTCAGATATTATAAAACTTAGTAGACTTATTTTAGACCAGAACCCAATGAGTCCTTATACCCGTTCCCGTCGATATTTTAGGGAATTTTTAGAATTCGCGTTTATTTTTCTTCCAAGAATCTGTCGTGAAGTATATTTTATTACTATCAAGTATATAACGGTTCCCGATCTTCCATTAGCCCAGGGTAGGTGCATAATAGTAGGACGTTAAATCCCATTTCAAAAAGGGTTCCCGATACACATATCATCGATATTGCGATACTAAACTTGTGTCAGATTCCAGTGTGAAGGCATGTCCCCGTACAAGAGGCCGGGCAGTGTGGCGTGCGAGAGATCATTTTCTTGTTTGCGGCGACTGAAGACATGGCAGATATACACGGAAACGCGACTCAATGGTCTGGCTTTATTACAAGTCAACCAAGAAACCGACCGCATACCGACGCCCGAAGAAATCTATCATAAGAAAGCCAACTGGGAAATTTTCAAGTTAAAACCCGAGGGTGATGAGATTGATTAAAGTCCGCGCCATGAGTGTTAATCTTCAAAATCCAAACAATTCGTTGCAGTCGCACTCTAACCCGATTCCAAACTTTTCGTCTTTCTCATAATTATTATAGGTATGACATTTTCATAGTTCTTTTCCTCGGGTGCAAACCATATTTTCTAACTTTTATCGATGAAACGCCCACTTGTATCAACTAGGTTTACACAAGCGCTGTCTTTAGTTTACCCTCCCAAAAAATCTAAAAACAAATTTTATGGTGATAGAATATTTGGTCAATATGCCCCTACCCTATGGAACTCTCTACCTCCTAAAATACGTTCTGAAACTAATATTAATGTTTTTAAATCAACAATTAAAACATCCCTTTTTAAATGACATTTTGTTCTTTCATCCATGTAGGCTACTAATTTATTCGTTATGTTACATTTATTAGTATCTTTAACGTGCAATGAAAATTTCATCCATACATTAATTTGTGGTTCATTGAATTTAATTTATACAATGTAATTGTTTTTAATGGAATTTTTGTTTTAATAATTATTATATTTTTATCATTATTATTGTAAAGCGCATACAGATTTCTTGCCCTTTTTATGCTGTTATGTAGCCTAATGCGCTATATAAGAATAAACTATTACTATTATTATTTAAGTCTTGTGTCTCAATAGAGTTTATATCTAACAGTCTATTTTTTTTCTAATGGTTGTGTTAATAATGGATACGAATGAAATGCAATTCCGTTGAGTGCAACAGATAGCAGAGCAGGACGGTGTATCGTCAAACGCATTAGAAAGACGCTCTTTTGAGTCAACCAATATGGCGTCGATGACTTCACAAAAATGACGTCATGCCGCCTCCACGTCATTAAAGCTCCTTGGTCAATACCATGTGTTTGCATCATTCGTCGATACCATGTGTTTGCATCATTCGTCAATACCACTTGTTTGCATTATAAAAAGGCTCACTGACCGAGTTCATTAATTAGTCAATATTTGTGTATTATGTAGTTTATATCAGATGTAAGGAACGTCCTTTCATAGATCATTACCAATATCGATCTGGACATTATTATCGAATACAAGTAACCAAATGCACTTTCTTTTCCGACTGTAGAGGTCGCAGACAGTTTGTATACATAATAATATGTGCTGTATCATAAAGCCCGTCATTGAGTCAACTGACGTGGTTTCGAATCCCCGGTTGTACGTGACAAGGAGTATGATCGCCTGTCACGTCACGAGGTCGGACACGCGTCCCTACTCTCAGTTTTAAAGAAAATTCCGGATGACTGGCATTTTCTGCTTTTACCCACTGTTTGTTGGCAGTCTTGACGTCACAATTTTTAACCGATGTTTGCAAAACTTACAATATTGGAGGAGTTGCATTTGGGTCTGCGTCAGGTCACAACTTCTTAGGTTATGGCCGTTGCCTTTTACGCTAAATGTAAATTGTACAGTATTTGTTGACCCCCTAGAGTCTTCAATATTTTCGTTAAAACGTAAACCATGATATAAATCAATTTAATATGAGAATGGTGTAAATATATCGCACAAAATGATATGTCGTTGCTTGACAGTCGACCATCTTGGGTTTAGAAAAGGACATGTCTTCAAGGACTACCTGTGCCAACTTGGATTCACATTTTGACAATTGCCCAGACTAAGGGCTTTATCTGCTATACTAGCAAGTTTAATCAAAGGTAAATGATTGATGACGTGCGCATGCGCGAAATATATAGAACAAGATGTTACAGAAATTTTAATGATTTGTGACGTACACGAAATAACTAGACTAACACGTTACATAAAATGAAATAGCTGGTGGCGTTCACGGAATTAACAAACGTTACATAGAGTGCAATGACTTATGACGTACATGGAATAAATAAACCCATACGTTACACGAAATGTAATGACTTATGACGTTCATCACGGAATAAACAAACGTGAGATAATTAATAACTTACGTAAAATTAAGTTGAGTTGCTACGACCATCAAAATATCTATACATAAACCTGTATACACATCGCCAGTTGGTGACGTATCTTTGTAAACAAACGGTTCATACTGTAAAGTAAAGTAATACCAATCATACCAACATTGTATTTTGTGAATTTTTAATCAGAGTGCAAGCAACTCAAATAGTTGCCATAGAGAGAGAGAGAGAGAGAGAGAGAGAGAGAGAGAGAGAGGGGAAATTAACGTCCATTTATTTTAATATATCGCGTGCGCGTAGAAGTTTGTTTAACAGTAATGGCGTGGACCCGGACGAAGCCCATGAGTTACGACAAAATTGCACCTACTTCTAGTCACTGTCCACATAAGTAGTTCATACTTGTTAGATTGGGAAATTAGAGAGAGAGAGAGAGAGAGAGAGATGGGCTTAATGTCACTGTCCACATAAGTAGCTCATACTTGTTGGATTGGGAAATTAGAGCTGGTGATTTATCGATCCTAGGGGGTTGGGATAGCCTAGTGGTCTAGAGTGCCGCGCTTCGACCTCTAGCTGGCCGGTCACCTCTGGCTTGCGGCTGTGGTTTCGAGCCTTGGTGTGAGCTAATGTAACATGGAGATAGGGCCGCCTTCTCAGCCTCGTAGGTTTCCTCTGGGAACTCCAGTTTCTTCCCACTACTAAAGACCCCTACGCGCAAGCGAATTATTGAAATAAAAAATTAAACCATATGTTAGTCCTGAAATGACCTAGTTGTGTTGAGTGGACGTTAAAACCCCATTTCTCTCTCTATCTCTTATCTATTCCAAAAAAATCAATATATCTATTCCCGTATTCCAATATAATGTACTGGATATTATAAAAATTGCTAATTTATCCGTTGAAGTACAGTTCTGTATCAATATTTTAAACATATTTAAATTAGTGCAACTAACGTTTATTTTTCTAGCTAAAATTAACGAAGTATAGCTGAATGAAATACAAAGACAATACGCGCATAAATAAACAGCATACCTCCTTTGTCCCTACTCTAAAGTGTATTCCATTCAGTCTATATTTTATGTTCGGGAAAAAAACATCTTCACTCAATGTTAAACTAGTGAGTGTCAATTTACTGAACTGTCGTTGTCTTCCAGGGCGCCACATCAGCTGATGTACATCAACGTCAATCTGCAAGGTGAAACAACGACACGTTAACAGCGCTATACACCAAATGACATGGGGTTTAACGTCTTACTGATTTGCTCCTAAACTGGCCTAATAAAGACGGGCATACGCCACACGGTGTGCTATGAGATAAATTTTGCCAGGACAGCGGCTCTACGGCCTACTCTTATATCGAATTCCAGCTGCCATGGGATTCTTAACGTTCACGCCAATGTGTGAACGGGACTTCGGCTTTTTTTCCCATCAGAATGACTAGACAGCTGCCCTTGTCAGGCCCTCCGTAAAAGCGCTATAAACAATATGCGTGTTGATGTCTATGATGCTATGAACATAACGAAACATCCATGTCAGAACGTTTTTCAAAGAGCTGAATTTGATTACAAAGTTTCATATAAAACGGACTATAGTTGATGGGAAATTCTGAAATTGCGCTTATTAGTCCGGTAGAAACCGCTGAGTTTGATTAGAAGGTCTGGATAAAACGGATAATAGTTGTTGGGAAATTCTAAAATTGCGCTTATTGATCCGGTGCCTTTCTCACCAAAAAACGAAGGTAGAAACTTTACCTTGTCTGAGTCACTGACACAGATAAAATTTTCTATCTGTTTGGGGTGAATGACTGTGATATGATCCATAGAAGAATTGTAGAAATCAGAATCTATCCAATCCTCCATTATTAGCAGCCATCTTGATCTATGTTTGAATGACGTATAGCTATCAAATTCCTTTTCATATCCATCCGTCTGTAAATATAATTGGTGAGAGAGAGATGGGGTTTAACGTCCACTCAACACAACTAGGTCATTTCGGGACTATATAATTGGTGAGATTGCATTACTGTGTGCGTGACAGTCCGTCAGTAAAAGGCCAATTTTGCGGTGACCCTGTAGTTGCTTATCGACAAAGTTATTACACCTTTTATCATAATATGCATATGAAGTTATTACACCTTTTATCATAATATGCATATGAAGTTATTACACCTTTTATCATAATATGCATATGAAGTTATTACACCTTTTATCATAATATGCATATGAAGTTATTACACCTTTTATCATAATATGCATATGAAGTTATTACACCTTTTATCATAATATGCATATGAAGTTCGTTTTTACATTTTCTGTTCGATTTGGATACTTAAATTATTTGATTGATTTGTAAACGCAAATCCACGCCACGTTAACATATCGACATTACGAAATGAAATTTAACGTCCCACTGTTCTGCTCCGAACTGGGCTAATGATAACGGGTACCATGCAGTTTGCTATGAGGAACTGGCATCGGGAAACCACGTCGGAAAATCGAGATGAACATTCTCGGCCAATGCAGGGATTGAACACCCGAGCTTCAGACTAGTGAGACAGTGCCTTATCCACTTAGCCACCGTGGCAGGGATCGAACACCCGGCTTTCAGACTAGCGAGCTAGTGTCCTACCCACATAACCACTGTGGTCCCATATCGACACAACATGATGATTCTATATAATTCTTATTGCTTAATATAACGGATACTACTTAAATATTACTGTTAATAATAAGCGCTATCTGAGGTTCTAGACTAGCTAAACACATCCTGCTTAGATTACAACATTAATTTAAACTTGACCTTTTACATGACTGAGCACGGATGATATTTTGAGGCGCTATCTGAGGTTCTAGACTAGCTTAACATATCCTGCTTAGATTACAATATTAATGTAAACCTGACCTTTTACATGACTGAGCACGGATGATACTCAGTCTTTTTATTTTGAGGCGCTATCTGAGGTTCTAGACTAGCTTAACATATCCTTCTGAGATTACAACATTAATGTAAACTTTGAGGAGCTAATTTCGGGACTAACATATGGTTTAATTTAGCCTGCTGAAATAGCTACATGATGTAAATAAAACAGGTGAATTACCTGATTCAGCACGGATGACACACAGTCTTGCGAACACATCAAAATAACATTTAAGTTGTTATGGTTCAGTGTTGTATCCATCTTTCCCAGGGTTTCAAGAATATCTGGTTCACTATCGAATTCCACCACAACCACCATCATCTCAGAAGGTAAACTTGACGATATGTCCACAAAAAAGTTGGCTGAAAAGTTATGTGAAAACTTTATTTAAAGGTTCAATAACACTCTTATTGTAACTGAATAATATGTCCCAATGCAGGTTCGAGACCCGAATTGTTCGCCGAGTTCTTGTGTCCTTGAATAAGACACTTCATCCCTGCAATCCAGTCTACCCAGCTGTAAATGGGTACCGGTGGGATGGTGTATGTATTACACAAAAAACTGTTGCGCTCCTTGAAACTTCAAGTTGTAGCTGCATATGTTGGGAGCTCTTTCAAAGAGGTGTAAAGGGAGGTAATCAGGCTTACCTGTATCCTAGAGACCGGGATAGTAATTCTGTCGCGCTATGAGCACGCTTTGTGGATTTGGCGCTATACAAATGGACATAGTATTATTCTGGTCAACAAATTGTACTATTTTACAATATTCCAATTAATTGATGATACAAATTTCATCTTTAACACACCGAATTTAAAGAAAATGAACTACATGATTTGAAAAGCTTTACGTAAACCTTTTCAAATGTAATTTAGATTTTAAAATATTTTCGAACCCTCTGGACAAGTAAAATAGGATGTAATGGATAATTTTCAAAACAGGTAGAACACCAAAACATCTAGTAGTTAGAATAAGGCTTATTTTCTGGACTTGACAAGCCAACAAGAGTGTTATTGTCCCTTTAAACTGAATGGAGTTGTTGTTGTAGCTTGCTGTATAAATTAGCCTCATAATTTTTGTATTACTATACTAGTTTGGGAACGTTGAGGGAATACTCTTCGAAACGCCGCCCAAATAACTAAGCTGTTTTTCCTTTAAGTATTGGTTATAGTTTATAGCTATATCCAGTTACTTAAGTATCTTACATCCGATTGGGGAAACGACTACAAATAAGTATAACATGGGCTTTAAACATTAACATAGATTGATCATTCGGTTTGAAAGATTCGGAATAGGTGGGACTGGTTCATTTTAGTTATCTTGAAAAAAGATCACTGTCGGCAATATCAGCACATTTAGTTTTCAGCTTGCGATATGGTGTCCAACAACATTTGATCGCAAGACGAAAGAAACGCAGATATAAAATAAAACCTCCAGGTAAGATTTGCCCCATAGACTTTCAATCTAACATCGATATTGTTAGGGTTGGGCAAATGACACCATTTTTTTTTAGATATTCCACGTGACGAGTGTTTTCAAAGGCCATTTTGGCTGCTGAATCCGAATCTGGTTTTAATTTTTGTTCTGTGACGTCTTTTAGGTTGGTTCAGTGGCCATTTTCAAAATGGCCGCCAAAAAATGACTTTTATTCTCATAAAAGCAAGAAAATATTGGAACTAGTTGGTTAATATGTTAAAACATATGTTTTCATTGCCGTTGAATCCAAAAATACACCCAGGGCTATTTACGATGCGATAGCATCCTATATCGATATGAGGGTAATAACTGAAAAAATACGTCATTTTGAATCGAAATTTCAACTCGCGCTTTTTACCAACCTTTGGGATAATATCCCCCTTCTCCCTCGTTGAGAGAATACTCTTCGAAACGTCGCTCAAATAAATAAGTAGCTGTTTTTCTATAAATATATGTAAGTTTTATTGCTCTATCCAGCTACTAAATGCCTCTTAATGATTTCAATTGATAAATGTGGCGAAATTAAGAAATATCTTATATGAATAAATCTCTAGTGTCCAACAAAAAAAGCGAAAACTGTGATCTGTGTATACTGTGTATAAAAGTTATTATAAATGATTGATGCCAATATGAAGTGTGTTAGAGGGGGGGGGGGTCAAATTCAATTCAAAATTGATAATATTTTCATTGAGTACCGTAGATATTCTCCGAATGTTCAGTTATATTAGAAATATTTCACAATAATCCAATGATATCATTTAATGTATTTATTGAATTATTTCAAAACAAAGAAATGTGTAACTAAAAGTGGCTAATGTACAGTTGAGAGTTAAATGTATTCCAATCCTTTACAAGAAATATGCATTTTAAAGTCATTCAGGCACTCGCTATCACATAAAATGAGGATGAATGCATGAATCAATCACACAATGCCCCGTGGGTATTTAAGCATTATATTTACATTGTCCTTCCATGTTAGAAATTTATCGGTTTAAAATTCGCTGTGTTTATCAAATGGAAGATCGTAATAGGCTTCTTTATTGTTTATTGGTTTTCGCGGGATTTACTTATTACTCTATATAAACCTTTTCTCCTCGGTATAAACTTTTCTGCGCGGTGTACATCCGTTCCCTCTTTTCATTGAATTATCATAGTTTTCACTGCGAATTTCCATAGGGTTCAATCCCAGCTCAGGGGCCTGTTTCACGAAACTTAAGATAAAATACAAATTTTAGTACATACTTAAATCTGATTGGCTAAGCGCTAATATCAATCTAATACTATCCAATCGATTTACTAAAATCGGATTTTATTTTAGTTAAAATTTCGTGAAACAGGCCCCAGGGCAAGAACTTTATCGTTGTAAGTGAGAGGGATATTCGGTCTCCCGTCCGATCAGACAGTTTTTCCCCAAGTTCCTCGCTTTCTTCCTGCAGTAATAATCTAAATCATTCGCACGATCTGTGCCAAGGGCCAAATTGGAAAAAGGCCTCGGGCCTAATTTGCTACCCTTGTAAAATGACGCGATTATTTTTATTATCAAATTACAAGTAAACTTTTCTCCGCGTGTAAACCCGTTCTCCCTTATTATTGAATTATCATAGTTTTCACTGCAAATTTTCATATGTGGTAAATTACAAGAAAAATATATAAACAACGTATGGCACTAACAGGCCACCATATACAGCTCTTATAAGAACAATATCCGTTCACGTTTTAATAACCTTTCGAAATCACGTAATCACATATACATACCTGATTGCCTGTCGTAAATAAGAAGTGCCGATGTCCATCCCAGCAATTTTACCAAATAACTAATCATCTGAACTTCTTAAACAGTTGATCAAACAGTTTATTCTGTATACGATGAAGCGTGTCTTGTAAATTCTGAGGAACAAGTGCAACATCATCTGTCATGGTTATCGTATACCCATTAAATATCGATTAACAAGCACTAAATCAATATCGATAAGATGATAATCTTCAGTTGTTTTCTCAAGGTCTATACTTCATTTGATAACTGTTTGAATAGTCTACATGAACAGGTGATGTTCTAGATTAAACATTAAGGGTACAAGAACGTTCATTGATTATCGATTGATACAATGTGTTATATAAGCATGCGAAGAGATGCAGGACGTTTCGGCCAGTTGACATTTTTGATTAGGATATTTCGGCCAGTAGACATTTTTGATTAGGCTATTTCGGTTATTTTTTTTTACAAAGACGTTTCGGACAGATATTATTTTTCTCCTACATATGTTTACTTTGTTGCGAATTTTGTTGTATTTACTGCAACAAATATATATCGTTTAAAGTAAGACTGAACGCGTCATCTTTGCTCCAACCTCGTGTGTTTTTACCGGGCCCTCCTTTTCCCTCCCACTGATAAAGACCCCCACGCACAAGCGAATTATTGAAATTAAATTGAACCATGTGTTTGTCCCGAAATGACTAGTTTGTTTGTCTCGAGTGGACCCCCCCCCCACTCTCTCTCCTGTACATGTTTGCAAGTCCTATTGACTGGATGTGCTTCCAAGTTGATTGAGTAAGGTGATAAAAGCAGTACTGAATCGAAACTTGTGCTCCAAGCACGTAGAGCAAGATCTACAGCGTGTTCAAGGTCTATTATAACAGTTGACGGTTCACAACAAGTATGGCTTCTACGTGACGGAAAATCATACTGCGACGACCAATTGCTCGATGGCGCGTGCTCCGTTTACCTAGATGTACTCGAATATTTACCAATACCTGGAATGGCTTCTTTGGGGGGGGGGGGGGTATGTAGTCTATGTGGTATAGTTGACTTAGCACTTTCGATACTGAGAACAAGTAATTTATCAAAATAATTTTCAATGTCGTCTTCATGATCTGTACAGTTATAATTATTATACAAAGCTCCGCCTGGTACATTTTATGTCTTTTATTTCTATACGCCCACATTTTCATGTTTCATGGTTTATTTAATTTTGCTTTGTAGTCAGATAAATTCTTATCAGAAGCTTCTGACCATTTGGTAATAATCGACACATATACTCAATTGAAGAACAAGGGGGTTATGATCCGAAAGATTGTGGCCCAGGGGCCTGTTTCACGAAATTTTAACTTAAGATAATCTCCAAATTTTAGTACATACTTAAATCTGATTGGCTAAGCGCTAAAATCAATCTAATACTATCCAATCGAATTACTAAAATCGGATTTTATCTTAGTTAAAATTTCGTGAAACAGGCCCCTGATGTAGAGATTTGTATTCAGTTATGTTGCAAAACAGATTTTCAGTCATCAGGGAATGTTTAATCAACGATCTTTCGCCATTGATCTTGCTTTCATATGAATAATCACACTTGTCATGTACTTGTTATGTTTAAAATCTACCGTATTTAACATGCTTCAGATTGACAGAATTTACTCTATGCAGGTCAATGGTTAGGTCACCACCAACTAAAATAAAGCCGGCTTTTTTCTCCACAGCACATAATAGGTACCATCACATGGCATGTAGACACTACAAAGCAAGACACATAGATTGTCCCATTTTAAGGAAACCGCACATATACGTTTCAAAGATGATTGCACTGGAGATACTTCGCAGATGAAGGACGTTTTCCATAAAATGGCGCATCCGCCGTACGGCCTTCCAGAGAGTAGAGACCCATCCGGTATTTCAGACACCCCATGGGCATTAACATTTAATTTTGATTCAAACAATGATATTTCATCCTGGAATAACCAGTGTTCTTGTATACAAAGTCAATTGTTTGGCGGAGGGAATTAATATATCCGGACACCTGTTACCACTGTTTTTCGTGTATTTTGTAAACGGTGAACATTCCATATGCTGATTACACTATTTTGCCACATTACACTATTTTGCCTATACCTTTTTTAGGACTTCGAATTTTGTCTAATGGTTTGGGTTGTTCGTACTTGGTTTTATTTCAATTCTAGTCGACCTACAGCATGACCATTGGAGTTGTAGGTTGCACAGGAAAAATAGCCATACCCTAATGTTCAGCTGGGCGAACCTCTTCCTTGGTTCGGTCCTCCTGCACTTACTATTAGGAGGGACATATTTGCGGACACACACATCACTAGGCCAGACTTAGTCGTCAAACACAAAACTAAGCAGTTTTATTCTCCAAAATATTATCGGGATTAGCCCTTTAAGTTCAGTACATCCTGTATCTACAGAGGGATCGCGACTAGACATGGAAGATTTGTCCGATAAAGTAATTTCAGGCCTTCTAGGGACGGGTTTACTGCCTGACCCTCTGTATCCTGGTTTCTGGACTATTTGGGCATATAAGTGTTGAGACTGGGACCTACAGACTGAGACCATATCAAGTATGACTTTATTAGACATATTATCACATACCGTATGATCAAGAACTACAATTATTATTTTAGCATTTCCCGAAATTCTGTCCGGAATATCGCGAAAGCAATTCTTGATTGGGGAGGCTTCCATACTAAGTCCCTAAAAGCGAGGGTCCAGGGGCCGCAATAGCCTGAAGAAAAGAGTATTTGCGGCCAAATTACTCCGCCGGGCCTGCTTATTGTTATTCTAACACCTGACGTCAACTGGCAGACTATCGCCATGTAAGAGACGACCAATGTCGTATTTTCATTACGTCTTTTTTGTAAATCATTTTAGAGAAGCCCGTACCATAATAGGCCCGGGACTGTACAGCGCATTGAACGCTTACTATGGCGGGGTATCGGCTTCAAAATGCGATCTAGAGTAAAAAGTAGAAAATCAAAAGTCAAAAGAGAAAATTCTTATCCAAAATGGACATTTTCGTTTGGGAAACATATACCGCTCGTGCTTTTCAAGCTAATACGTCCACCTTTTCAACTCGTAAATATTCTACTTTCAACAATCAATTTTTGACAATTCGACTTTCAACTTCAGATTTTCTACTCGAGATTTTCTGCTCACGATTTTTTCCGTGCATATTACGGAAATTAATTTGATCACGTGACCATTTCTGCATGTCATTAAAGTACGGTATTTTCCCGGAAAAATAAACGATTGGGCTGGAATCAGTGGACGATACTCTGAGCGGACGTTTTATGACTTTGACCCTCACCTTCGGTTAACAAAACACAATGTTTAGCCGTTGAAGTGAGCGTACCGAATGAATAACAATTGTTCGTACTACTAATCTTTTTAAAACACTGAAGACACACAATAATTGGCACGAAATGGAACAGTCTTTATCCCCCATTCCTGCAGCACCATAGATAATTTCGGAAAGTCACTGGAACACACCGCAAAAGAGGTCGAACCAATTACCGGTTAAACCGCAAACCACTTTAATGTCAATTCTGTTTACCAAACTACCGCTATATTTATTAATTCATTTTCTTGAGCCACTCAATACTTGGCATAGAATGAAAGAGTGGCTATCCGTCTATCATGTGGCACCATAGATTATTCTTGAAAGTCCTCAGCATAATCTTTGTCTCATGTATTTACTTGAATTACTGATAACTAAACTCTAAATATGGAATGGTCATGCGCCCCAAACCTGCATATCGACAGGGATTGTTACAAGAAATATGATATATATCTTATATCACAAAGAAAAATGTATCTGACCAACATGTTCATTAATCTAAAACTTGGATCCCACCGAAAAAAATAATTCACAGGACATATGGGAGAAATCAGACGTGTCCCATGGTTGGTTCATAATGAGAATGTACACTTTTAAGAATAAAACTAATGTTGTAACCTTGTGAATTTATTTTATATAATTTCAAAAACGCCAACCATTAGTGCAGTCCTCCTGGATTTATTATTAGAGTAAAGTTTTAGCCCTTCGTACTGCAGAATGTTCTCGTTGTAGGGCTTTGCTCCTGTTTGCTCACTACATTTATTATTTTAGCGTTTTCCGAGTTTTTGTCCGGATTATCGCCCTTGTTGTTAAGATTACTTGACGTTCTAACACCTGACGTCAATTGGCTGACTATCGCCATTGAAGAGACCACCACTGACAAGATCGGTCGCATTTTTTAGTTTCGTCTTTTTTTGTAAATCATGTTAGTGAAGCCTGCACCAAAAAACAGGCCCGGGACTGTACAGCGCAGTGGACGCTTACGGCTGGCCCCCGGATCCATTCACTTGGATTTGATATTGTTTAGTTTTTGCAATGTCTTATTATGTCTTGTCCGCAGGTTTATCTTGTAGATTTTTTTTGTTTGTTTTGCGTGTAGTGCAGCCCTCCTGCATTTACTATTAGAGTAGAGTTTTAGCCCCTCGTACTGCAGAATGTATTCGTTGTCGGACTTTGCTCACTACATTTATTATTTTGAAGCGGGAATTTCAAATATTCAAGTTTTATTTTTAAAATATATTAAATGAAAGCCCCAAAATAAATGGTATCTATAAACGGTCCTACCTTGTTAATAATCCTATTAATCCTATAATTTACTATTGCCAGTTGAAAAATTGGCAAAAATATCATTTTCAACTTTTTTTTTAAACGTTGAGATTCCTTGAGAAAATTGAGTTGTTTCGCACATGGAAATATGGGCTCTTTGGTTTCAAATAAGAGGGACGTTGTTTTCCAGTGAAATGAAATGATATTATTTCCATGCAGCTCAGGGCGAGTAGAAAATATTCCAAATTTTTATGTGAATGATTTGTATGTGTTAGAATGATGCCTATGGTCGTATAAGTTCCAATTAAAAGGAACAGATGCAGATATAGATATATTAGATAGTACAGAAGAAAAAGATGTTGAAGAGAATCCAGATGTATTCGAAGAATCATGGAGGCAGTTAGCAGCAGAATTCAACTTAAAGGGACAATAACACTCTTGCTGGCTTGACAGGTCCAGAAAAAAAAATTAGCCTTATTCTAACTACAAGATGTTTAAGTGTCCTACCTGTTGTGTAAATTATCCATTACAACCTATCTTACTTGTCCAGAGGGTTCGAAAATATGTTTAAATCCAAGTTGCATTTGAAAGTGCTTACGTAAGGCTTTTCAAACCATGTTACAGCATGTAGTTGAATTTTTCCAATTTTTAAAATAAGGTGTGTTAAGATGAAATTTGTATCATTTTTTAATTGAAATATTGTAAAATAGTACAAATTGTTGACCAGAATAAAGATTGGAACATATTATTCAGTTACAACAAGAGTGTTATTGTGGCTTTAATCACCAACTTTTCTATATAATTAATCCCTGTATAGGGATTATATTTCTACCTTTTTTTATCTATTTTTTTTAATCCCAGTATAGGGATTAAATTTCTATTTTTTAAAATCCCAGTATATAGGGATTATTTTTTTTAACATTTTTTATATTTTTTAAATATCTTCAATTTTTAATCCCAGTCTTGGGGTTAATTAATCTCAAAGTTTTTTTAAAGCACAGGCGCTAAAACTTTGTATATATTAAAATTCTGGGATTATTTTTTATCATATTGTTCGTACTACCAACTGATAAAGGGCTATTAAGCCCGAAACGCGTTTTGGTGAAGATTATATTTTTAAAAAATAACACACAGTGTTGAATCTAGTTTGTTCCTGGGGGATTATTCTCTATATAGACATTCAAATAATTATGTTTTGAATTCCCTGGAATAAATTAAATGTTCGCTTTAACGTTTTCCCAGTTGTTGTCCGGATTATCGCCCTTATTGTTAAAATTATGTGACGTTCTAACACCCGACGTCAACTGTCTGACTATCGCCTTTAAAGAGACGACAACTGACAAGATCGGTCGCATTTTTTTGTTACGTCTTTTTGTAAATCATTTTAGTAAAGCCTGTACCAAAAACAGGCCCGGGACTGTACAGCGCAGTGGACGCTTACGGTTGGCCCCCGGATCCATTCACATGATTTGATAATTGTTTAGTTTTTGCAATGTCTATTTCTGTCTTGTCCGCAGGTTTATCTTGTAGATTTTTTTTTTGGTTTGTTTTGCGTGTAGTGCAGTCCTCTTGCATTTACTATTAGAGTAAATATAATGTTTTGTTTGTAAATGTTTCCGTCGAATTTGCTTGTATACAAATGGCATCCTGATATGGAAATCAAAGACTACAAGTGCTTCTGGGTATAGCAAGATGGCGGATGATGGCTTCAAGCTACGTCATTTGTTAATTGCGTCATGAGCGATCCAGTTATAATATAGATCAGTGATAGAGACAAGAAGCGGGCAGCCATCTTGCCATGAGGAATTCCTCTCAGCAGTGCGCATCGCTTTCCGCGCACATTTCCAATGTAAACAAAAACATGATAGCGGTCTTTTCGGACGCTAAGTATAGCTATTAATTATAGCATTAGTCTCAAACAATTGTTACTTGGTAGGTCGTCCGTGACCGTCAAGCTTCGGACAGTCACAGTAGTGGTTGCCCACGAAGCCTGTCGTGGCCCTGAGACCTGGCAACAATACCAACGTGTGCTGGGTCCCCAGTGGTACCATATCTGTGACTATTCGCGACAATCTTTTGGAAAACTCGTGTTTAAAGGAACCAAGTACCGTAGGTGGAAATCTAAAAGTGCTACATTTGTATCATCACGCCAATCACTATGTCGTCATCACTTCGATGCCTGCTTTTTTTTTTGAAATAAACTATTTCTGCGAGGCCTGTCAGAAAGGTTACGATCATACGGAACAACATGAGTGTTCTCGAAATAAATTCACATAACATTTTGAGTTGTTCTTAAAGTTTAGAAAGTTTTCAAATATTTGCGAAATTTCTGAATTTTTAAAAAAAGCTGCAAAGCAAACTTAATTAAGTCTAAAATAGAACAGGTAAATGATAATTCACGACACTTCACCTTTTTTCGGAATGTCAAAATCCGGGTTTTTAACTCCGTACAAAATGAGGCCCAGGGGGGGGGGGGGGTCGTCTGCTAATGCTAGCTCGCTTTTTGTCACTTTTAAGCTACCCGTCTACGCCTAAATCTAGTTGAAGTTTGCTGTCTTTATCGATTCATCACAAATAGACTAGTGTCAGTAAAAAGAGGTGAGTACAAAACTACTTTTACACAACCGTGTCAGCGGAAAGGTTGATCCACGACCAATATTTTAGCCCTGAAGCCAGTTAAGGGTGAAGTTTGTGTCAACATATTGACAGGTCAAGTTTGTTGACCTGTAGGCCTGCGATATCCGATGCCTTGGTGCCAGGAGTTTTTTTTAATATTAAAAATGTAATAAAAAAGAAATTTTAAACATTTATATATTATTGTGGTCACCACTGTCTATTCTCTTGTGTTTATTTATTTTTTTTAAAGATTTATTTACACCTTTTCAAATCTTTGGGTGCTTACCGGTATCTCATTATTATTTTCAGAAAAAAATGGATTCCGTTAATTCAGACGCAGAAAATGATAAAGGACAAGTAGGTCTACTGGTAAGTACAAGGTGCTGTCTGTTATCTGCTGAGTGAGACTAAATACATTTGATTGATATAATAACAATAAAGTCATTTTAATTGAAGGTACAATGGGACCAGACATAAATTTAACAACTTTTTATATTATTTTTTTTCCTAGAACACAAGCAATCCGAAAACGTTGAAAGAGTTGACAAGTTTGTCGAAGCCGAAACTTAATATTATACTTAAAGAGAACAAATTAAGCACACAGGGCAAGAGATGTCAGAAAATTAGTTTTTGCTAAGAAGTTACAATTAGATTTGAAGGAAGATAATGAGGAAGACAGTTCAGCCAGGCCCTAAGAGTCGCACAGTCATCAGTTAAGGGCTGAAAGTGTGACAGCAAAGCTGTACCTTGCATACAATTGCAAGATGTTAGTTCTTTTTTAATTGATAAAAATTCTGTAAATGCTAAAAATTCAGCTAATTTTGAAGAATATACAAAGGACACCCTTAGACGTTACAAATATCTAAGGGGGTATGAACATTATGCTTCCAAACACATTCATTCTTTTGAAACAAATGATAATTTTTCAGAAAATTTCATCGTAATGCGTTTCCTGTGCCATCCATCCTGGGATACTTCCGGCACACAGTACCAGGTATATTTAGTCTTCCATTCCAAATTAAACAAATTAATTGGAGCCAACTGTTCATGTGTGACAGGAAGAGGGAGGGCATGCACCCACATTGCCGGAGCACTTTTTACTTTTTACTTTGGAGGACTATACTAGCAGAGGCTACCAAACCCTATCTGCATCTACTGATGTTTTATGCAAATGGAATGAACCAAGAGGAATCGAAGCTAGTATTTTATTTTATGATTTATTTTTTTTTTGTTCCAGAGTTAAGGTTATACTACTTTATTTGTTGGCTAATATTGTTATATCAATAACAATCATTGTAATAAAAAAAAAAAAATGGCACACAAGTCAAATATCGGTATACAATAATTATGTAAGTTAATATTCAGAAAGTGATTTGTAGTCATGAATAATATTGCTAAAGTATTAAATATTATTATAAATTAAATCGTTACAGGTTCAGCCTAAACCTATCCAGGATGTTTCGATTGTAAAAAGAGGACCCATGAAAGTGAAAAGGAAACGAACAGATCCAAATTATAACCTGATTAATTTTGCAAAACGCCATGTCAATTATGAAGCTGTTAAAAAGTTAATTCATAACCTAAACATTAATTAGATAGATGTTCCATTTCTTAGAGGTAAAAGCACCCTTTGCACTCTAGTAATTGTTTTCTTTTTATAATTGTTATTAATAGAAATTAAAAAATAATTAGCTGACATGCTTTCTAAAGCCAAATTATTGTTTTCGACATAAATGATTAAACATAGGCCTGTTATTTTTTTAATCCGAGGGGAAGTATAAAATCACCCACAAGGTGAAATTGTGCTATTTTGCCTATGGTTCAGATACTGATTTGCCTGAGGTTTTTGGCAACGGGTGCCTTTCATTGATTGGTTGCGGAGGGTTTGTTCGGCCATCATTCGGAATCTTCATAAAGTTCCCATCGGCTTCCGAAAACTTGCAGGTACTAACACTGTGTTTACCATCGATTTTGTACTCTCTTCCCCGTGTCACGTCTCCGTCGCAATTATTATTATATCCCTGCAATCTTTGAAAAATTTATCACAGACAAGTCCATTGCCAAATCACTGAACTTACACTTGTCGGCGGTGAACAAGACTATAATACCACAGCGCCACTACACGTCGTTGACGCCGCTAATGTTACGATAAGTGTTTTGACATTGTTCAACAGCTTGCTACAAAATGCAAATTCGGTTCGTTTATTATGGTCCCCCGCCTTTCGAAGAAAGCAGGGGACTATTAAAATGGGTTTGTCCGTCCTCCTGTCCGTCTGTCGCACTTTTTGGGACACAATAACTCTTTTTCTAATTGAGCTAGAATATTCAAACTTGGCGGAGGTGTTTATTAGGTTATTACCTTGATCGAGTTCGAAGATGAGCATTTTCCGCTTAGGGTAAGCAGAGATAAGCAATTTGAGTGGTTGATGCTTTGGGACACGATAACTCAAGTTGTAATTAAGTGAGAGTGATGAAACTTGGTATATAGTTTTATTTCATCAATACCTTGTCTCTAAGTTCGATAATGAGCATTTTCTGCTCGGGGTAAGCAGAGCGATAAGCAATATGATTGGCCGAGACTTTGGAACATAATCACTCTCCCTCTAATTGAGCTAGAAAATTCAAACTTGGTGTAGGTGTTAAAGCCCCAATACCACTCTTGTTGTAACTGAATAATATGTTCCAATCTTTATTCTGGTCAACAATTTGTACTTTTTTTTTACAATATTTCAATTAAAAAATGATACAAATTTAATCTTAACACACCTAATTTTAAAAATTGGAAAAATTCAACTACATGCCGTAACATGGTTTGAAAAGCCTTACGTAAGCACTTTCAAATGCAACTTGGATTTAAACATATTTTCGGAACCTCTGGACAAGTAAGATAGGTTGTAATGGATAATATACATGTACACACAACAGGTAGGAAACTTAAACATCTTGTAGTTAGAATAAGGCTAAAAAAAATTCTGGACCTGTCAAGCCAGCAGAATGTTATTGTCCCTTTAATTAGGTCAATACCTTGATGAAATTCGAAGATGAGCATTTACCGCTTAGGGTAAGCAGAGATAAGCAATTTGATTGGTTGATGCTTTGGGACGCGATAACTTGAGCTGTAATGTTTTACCTAAAAACGTAATAAATTTGTATTTTTTTATGTTTTAGAAACGTTTATTTCAAATGATAATTATTAATACGTTTTAAGAATGTTTAATTATTACCGTCAAGACATGCAGATGTGTTTCCCTTGTTGGCGCGCGAGAAAAAGCTGGCTGTAAGGCCTTCATGCCAATAAACTTTGTTTATCTTACTCCAAATATCGCAACAAAGGTTGGCCGATTAACGGCTTCGTTGATGCTAAATAATTCCGGGCCTGAGAATACCTGGCAAGACAGACATATTATTATTGTAAATCATTGACGTTGCTCACCGCGTCGAAATGCGCAGCAGTTATTGAAAGGATGTTTTTCATTGGCTGATTAGTGATTGGTGGACTTAATACACATTTTAAATCGATTTAATATAGACATTAAATGTCGAATTAATATATACACTCAGATCAAATCAGCGTGCTGTCAATACCCCAGCCAGGGTCGTCTGCTTATTGACGTCATGAAGTAAGATTGTCTAAAACATAAAAATAAGGGCGATAATCTGGATAGAATTTGGGGAAAAATGCCAATTTACTAGTGGAATGGGCAATAAGAAACAACGAGAATGTCTTTACTCTAATAAATGGGCTATCTTTTAGTTTATTACGAAATTTCAACCTAAAAAAAATCAACCTTTTTGGAAATTTACACGGATTATCGCCCTTTATTGTTAGTGTTTTTGACGGTCTAACTTATAACTTGAAATTGATTCGGCAGCAGACGTCACTGGAAGCAACCGCTCAGGAAAATTTTAGATCTTACCTTATGTATATAAAATCAAAGGATTCGGGTGCCAGATGCACGCGACCCCACCCCTAGACTGGATAAACTGCTCTTATACTAGGGTTGGGACAATAATACACCTTTTCGAATGTCACTGACGGCAGGTGTGTTTTTAAGGCGAAATTAACTCAGAAAGAAGAAAATTGGAGAATCTTTGATGTCAGACAATTTAATCGGTCAGAATGGGGCACATTTTCAACATGAACGGTAAAATGGTTCCGAAAATCGTATTTTTAAGCGATTACGTCTAATTAATAAGTATAAATCATCAATACTATTAATAGGATTTTCAACGATATTAAATTAAGCTGGTAACATCGGACCTACTGTACGAGAGTTGCTGTCGTCTTCTTCTGCTTTTGTTAGAATACATTTGCTGTATGTGTTTTTAAATAGTTTTCACTGGGTGATCTATTCTTTCATCAACTGGAATATTTTCTTAATATTTTCCTGTTGTATTTACTATTTACAAACATCCCATCAAATACTTCATTATTATATCTGCCTTTTCTGTGTGGTTGTTGTTAGCTTCAAGGTATACCACTGCCAGTTTTAGTTATCCTATCCCACGTTTTCTTTCTGGAATTTTAATTAAGTCAATAAAATTTATGTATAGCAGACCCAAATTTAAACAAAATTGGTTATGAAGTCAGTTGCTTCTTTTGGCTTTTTCAATGGGATAACATTTGTCCCAGATTTCCCTGGTCTGGCCATCATCAACTGAAAAGAAAGAAAAAAGCAATGGTAACACGTCCTGACTCCTGGTTAGAGGCATGGTCTTGCAACTTGACCAGCTGATTTATACTGTACCTTTAACATTGCGATTTGTAAATAGAGTTTGGTCAAAAAACATCTCATCAACCAATTTTCCTATGGTTTGAAAATACCAATTTTTTGTCCAACAGGTTATTGAATATTGGTGGTTGGTAGCAAGCAGGAGAAGAGTTAGCATCTTCCATCCAAAAAAAAAATGAAGAATGCACTCTATTAAATAAAATTGTGATCGTTAGTGTAAAATCCTTATTTGCTTCGTAATGTTCTCGACAGTCCAGTATAAAAAGCTATGGAAGTTCCTAATTCTTTTCTGCTTTCTTTACTGTATAGCTTTTTGAAGATAGCTACGTAAATGGAACAGTTCAAATGTAATTGGCTTAAATGTGCACATTTTTCACGGGGATTAACAAGGTGATCTTTTAAGATTTTGCTCCGGAAAACCCCTCTCGTGTAAGTCAGCCCAAACATGAATTTTTGTTCCTTCAGTTGATTTTCCTGCAGAATTAAATATTGAAGCTATGGCGGATTCTTAAAAATCTAGAATTTCAACATCTGAATATTTTGTTCATTTTTAAAAAGAACATGTAATGGTATAAATTTGTATTGATCATAACTGTGATGACAATTGCTGTTTCTAATGATGTTTTACTTTTAAAAATAGTTTTACTTGCATATTTCCATACTATGAATGTAGACCTTTATTACCTTTTCGAGTTAATTTCGGTTGGCATCTATTTACAAGTTCTTCATTCGTCAAATGTTTAAAAAGTTTTAAAAAATGTTCGCATAAATCTTTTGGTAATTGATGGTGCGTGGTCGTGTTTTTTATTTGCTCTGTATTGTTCTTGGTCCGCCTAGTTGTGTAATTCTTTCTTCTTATTAACATTTATTTATAATATGTTTAACAAAGTTAATACAAAGAACTTTAAACATGTTTAACTTAAAGAACAGAAAACGCTAAGAAGCAAAATAACAAAAGAGTCCGTGAGCACGAGTTCAGGTCATGAAGGCACAGATGTTCACAACGGCAAAGGATATTGCATGGCATACAGACATGGAGATCGCGTCAACACATGGAACCGATCATCTTTTGTAAATCGTCGTCGTCGACCCAGTCTTTGGGCATCTAGTAGAGTTAACACCAGGGGTGCCCATTCGTTGTCCAGCCAAATTCCAAGGCAGTGGGTGTTCTGTTTTACCACGATAGCCACCTGGAATGACGAGTGTGTTGGCTAATTGTTTGCACACCGAGTTGAATGTCGCATTACAAGGCTCATAGGCCTAGCCCTATATATGTAGGCATATACCTTGCCTTGCCATTAGGCTTAGAATAGTAGTAGAGTAGTATTAATAATAGAAATTTAGAATAAAACTCACCTGAGCATTTAAATTGTGCCCACCTTTTTTTAATGTATTCTTTTTTTCTGTGGGTAATTGATAAGCTGTATAAATTTGAAAATAACAATTATTATTATGGTATATTGGTAGATATATAATCTAGGCTACACATGGTCACATGTATTATAATGTTGAAAACTGCCTTTTTTTATTTATGCATATTAAATGGAAATCTCAAATCTAACAAGATCTTATGGAGATCTCAAATCTAAAAAGATCTTTTGTTTTGATTTACTACGTCCGCGTAAGGTTGCTGTCTGTATCGTACCAAAGTTAAATTCACCTATTTACTTTATCCATAATAGCCTTCAAGGCTTCATCCTCTAAGGAAGAAGACACCCCACCCACCCCAGGAACTGCAAATTCACCTATTTACTCTATCCATAATAGCCTACAAGGCTTCATCCTTTAAAGAAGACACCCCACCCACCCCAGGAACTGCAAATTCACCTATTTACTCTATCCATAATAGCCTACAAGGCTTCATCCTTTAAAGAAGAATACACCCAACCCACCCCAGGACCTGCAAACTCGCCCTCTAAGATGTGGGCCCTTTCCATATACGCCTCAACAAAGGCAAACACCTCCCTTGTTGTCCAATTTGGCTGCCTTTCTCTTTTCTCTGCCATTGTTGTTGTGCAGCTACTAGAAGCCAATAATCTTGGTATTGCCTAAATATGGCACTTAAAAAATCGTCTGATATGATTACTTATTAAGTTAAAGGCTATATATAGACATGATCTTGGACCTAGGCTTATGCTGGCTAAATCACAAGTGGTAGGCCTAGCATAGCCAGACGGTTTAGTAATACCTACTAAAGGCTTGTAAATCGTACGCAAGAACATATATATACAAAAGAAGAAATTTACAATAAAATAAAACCAAGTACGAACAATCCAAACCATTAGACAAAATTCGAAGTCCCAAAAACGGTATAGGCAAAAATGTGTAAAATCGCAAAATAGTGTAATCAGCATATGGACTGTTCACCGTGTACAAAATACACGACGAACAGTGGTAACAATATATTATATACCGTATTTCCTCTAATAAGAGCCGGGTCTCCAATAAGCGCCGGGCCTCTAATAAGCGCCGGGGGGTCAAGGGGTGCTGAAAAAATAAGCGCCGGGCCTCCAATAAGCGCCGGGTCTCTAATAAGCGCTGGGTCTGTAATAAGATTCTTTGGCCAAATGTCCATGGTAAATGATGGCTTTACCCTAAATTCAATTTGCTATTTTAAACCCTTCTTTAAAAAGAAATAAGCGCCGGGCCTCCAAAGAGCGCCGGGCTTCTAATAAGCGCCGGGCTTCTAATAAGCGCCGGGGGGTCAAGGGGTGCTGAAAAAATAAGCGCCCGGGCGCTTATTAGAGGAAATACGGTACTTAACACGAGGCTTTGGCTAACCGTAGATCCAGGGGCGCCGGAACCCGGATACCAGGGTATACAAATGGTACCCTGCCCTTTTCTGGGGTATACATGTATACCCATGCCCTAATGATGAAAGTGTTTAACCTTTCAGTCTATTATTTTTTTTAAATGATAGATATGTAATTGCTCTCGTTATCAAATATTTCAAAGGGTTTTATGTTGGAATTTGGAATGCTATAGAGGCGCTCTAAACAGCGTTCTCGGAATTGACATATTTCAAAATTTCTAGAGGGACCAACACCCCCTTATCTTTTGGAACCCTGGCCCTCGCTCCGTTCCGGTGTGACAGTTTCAGTTGGTCCTCGGTGTGTGTGTTTGCTCTTTGGCGCATGCGCAGTTGTAGGAGTAATATCAAGATGTTACGGACGCGGTGTGCATTGACTCCTCGTGATAGGATTACCCCGAAGATATTCTCACGGTCAAATCAATTTATGGACTTTATCTACCAATACTTACAGTATTACCACCAGGAGAGGGTGTCGGGTTTCTTTTCTTTGTTTATTGTGATAAAAAAAAGTGGAAATGCAAATTGACAAGGTTATTATTCAGTATTAAAATACAGATGTGACGTCATCCTTTGATGTTGGCGTACTATTATGTCAAATAATGTACGGGCAACTTGCCAATAGTACATTATTTCAATATTACTGGCATGATGTTTTTCGCTGTAAACGCACGTGCGGGGTCTGTATTTTAAATAGTTTAATTGTCTCTGGCTTAGACATTGCGTAATATATTGTAAAAACACTCGGACCTGACGGTCCTCTTGTTGTTACAATATATTACTTAATGTCTCGCCCTCGACCATTAAACCACACTTAATTTATTATTAATATAACTATATTCTCGTCCGCAACAATGCGAACATTCTGCCTTGTACTCAGAGTTGTAGGCGTAATTGTATTTGGGCTGTCTGCATGCATGTTTGAGTGTGTGGGTTATATATACTATGGTTTAATAAATGTATATTTATGTTAGACAATGAAATTGAAATTGATAGATTTATAACAAAAAAGTGATTGATACGTTGCAGTCCTTGAAATTAAGGATTTTCTACCACGGCAAATTGAAAGAAAAGAAAAATGCAGTGGCACCACGGCATTTTTTTTTTGTAAATCCAAAATAGATAGATAAAATTTATTTATTTATAGTATAGTAATTATACATATGATAATGATAAACGAAACTAATATGGCATTGTGTAGCATAAGTGGACTCACTGGACTGCCATAATACTTCACGGCATACTTCACAGTAAATAGGCCTACGGTTAACCAAATTACTATCATCGTGGATTGTAGCTCACAACCAAAGCTTTCAAGTTTTCAATTATCGCCGATTTTTTTATAATCCCCATTATTTGTGGAATGGTGAGAATTAAAACTAGAGTAAGACGGCATCGATGCAATACGACTTACGAGTGTCAAAAAGAGTTGAGGAAGCAAGCTACGTGTATCCATACGCGCGAAAAGTTCGTGAAATGAATTTAAAATTTATTGTTTGTTTGGAATATTGTTGTTACAATGCTAAAACAGATCTATTCTATGTAATTTTCGTTTGAAGGAATAGCAAGAAAATAAATATGATTTATTTTTACGCTCCATTACATAGGGCGTAGTATTTATGATTTCCACTGATTGTACGACTTATCACTAAAAAAAAACAACAACGCCAAATCACGAACGATAGAACTATCAATTTCAAGCCAATCAACTTCAGATCCGTTGATCGTGTAACTACTGATTACTAAAACAACAGCTAATCACGATAACAAGTATGTTTATTAATGACAATAGGCCTACTCTTAACTAAATACATGTACATATAATTCTCTTTTTTTTTCCAAAACTGACGAGGAACCATAAGAGGACCAAACTGAAACTGGCGGAAGTAGGTATAGCCGCTTAACTATCATAAACAACAGTCTCGGGCATGCGCAAGTGCCCGGGACTTAACACACACCGAGGACCAACTGAAACTGTCACATCGGCGCCCCTACGATACGATGTCGATTACTTAAAGGCCTAGGCCTACATATGAATCATTTTTATAACACTAATCATTTCAATTCTCAGCCATCTATTTCACAATACTATAACAGGTAATATAAGACGTACAGTAGTAATCTCATAATTCTGTGAATTTGTTCGAAGTAATAATAGTAGGTAGAAGGAGGTTTGGCGATGTAACCAGTTATCCCTGTAACAGTGACTAGTTTCGTTCAAGGTGAACTCTTCAGACTGATTAATCTCACTTAAAGAGGTTCTATATATACTATGTGGAAATCCCGGTGAGATTTCACCGGGATTTGACGTTTTACCGGGGTTTCGTTCACCGGGGTTTCGTATATTGCCGGGGTTTCGGAATTATACCGGGGTTTGTTTAATGGCGGGGTTTACCGTGGTTGGTAATACCGGGGTATGGTTTTCTTACCGGGGTATTCTTTAACCGGGGTTTGGTATGTTACCGAGTTTTTGCAGCTTTACCGGGGTTTCGAAGTTTTTGCTGGGGTACCGGATTTTTACCGGGGTTTGGTATTCTACCGGGGTTTTGTGATTTTCCCGGGTGTTGGACTGAAAAATACCGGGGTTGGTATTTTACCGGGGTTATGGAAAATTGCCGGGGTCTGTGGATGAAGCCAGTCCTGTGGTGAGGAAAAGCCGTGCGCCTATATGACTAAATAGAGCAGAAGGCAATAGAAAAACCGTGCACCAAAACAAAAAGAAGAGGGAGAACGGTGATGTGTGTATACGGGAAGGGCGACGGTCCTAAGTGGGGCCTCAGGGGGGGGGGGGGGAGAGGAAAAGATAAGCTAGAAAAGACAAAGAGATAGTATAGGTATAATAAGGTTTAATATTAAAATCCTAGGCCAGAGATGAAAGCGGAAGTGCAGAGATCACTCGCCGAAAGTTGGGGTGACAGGAAAGGGTCTTCTCTGAGGGCCTCTATCAAATCTTCCTGGATTGGTACTCTGAAGCGGGAATCGAGATTAGGATCTCGATTACTCCAGATGTCGCTTCTACTGCGTGACAGGAAAGGGTCTTCTCTGATGTGGTCGGTGGAAGTGTGGTAATCCCAGTTATCGAAAACGGGATATGGGGCGCCGTTAATCTCCTCTTCACTGCTAGGGCTTCTGTTAGGGATGTAAACATCTCTGTTGGGTGAGATGTCCCTAGCAGCGACAACTGTGGCAGTCGAGAAAGAGGTGCTGGGGGGCTCATGGGCGAGCTCTCCGATGGTATCTATTATAGCTGCCTCTAGGGGGTCTTCCTCGATGGGTCTTTGGTCACCATCATTGTTAGGCACAATACCCTTGCACTTGTGTTGTCTTAGGTATTCCTTCCTTCTAAATTCCTTTGTACAGGTGTGACATGGGTAAAAAATAGGATTATGTCTCTCCCTAAGATGTCGGAAGACATGACATCTTTTAGAAAACACTTTGCCACGTTCCACACAGGCTTCCGTGTTGTTCTGTGGAAACGGTTGTTATGACGTGAAATGGGTAATTGTGACGTAATGCCAAGTAGGCACGTACGGATGGCGGTATATGATGATATATACGTTAAAAGTATAAGGGGATATATACGTTAAATAGTATATAAGGGAAAAAAGGGGGGGGGAAATGATTTTAGAAAAAACCTGACCTCCCCGTGAGAGGGTTGATAGGCTAATAAAATCCAAAGTTGGGACACCCAGTAAAGGGGTTGTAAACAAAGGAAAAAAGGGGGGGGGGGATGCCCAAGTTCAGATTTCGTCATTGGTCCCGTGTGGTTGAAAGGTTTTCAATCTAATGATCCAATGAAGTTCAATGGTGCGTCTATGAGTTGTAGATTTTGGGAGGTCGGGGTTATTACCTAATTGTTTAATTATTTGATAGTCCAGGTTTCGACTAGAATGAATCGGTAGGCGGAAGTGAGAGGCAACTGGGGTGTCTCTCTTATGAGTTATGTCAGCATAATGTTCTTTAAGTCTAATTCTAAACAGTCTTTTTGTTTCTCCTATGTACTGGCTGTGACACAAATTGCAAGTAAGTAGGTAGATCACGTTTTGGCTATGGCAAGTGTAATTGCTGTTGCAATTATAGGATTTGCCCGTTATGCTGGAGCGAAAGGTTTTCAGGTGGATTGTAGAAAATTGTAACTTTTCCCACTTACTTGTGGCAAGGGTTTAGGGTCCCTTATGGTGGCTGAGGTTAAAAGATCTTTAAGAGACGGGTTCCGTCTATAGGCTGTAAGGCAAGGTTGTGGGAAAATATTCCGGCAATCGTTCGAGCTGTTTAGGATATACCAGTTATTTTTAATGATCTTGCTAATATGGACCGAGGTTGGATTGTGTATGACAAAACTATCAAATTCACAGCCGAATACTCAACCGAACACGTGTCTTTCTTAGACACCATGGTAAGCTTCGAACCCCACACAAAAAAACTCATTTTTAATCTGTTCTGCAAACTGACAGACACGCACTCGTACTTATCATACACCTCGTGCCACCCTCCGCATATAAAACACAAGGGACCATTTAGTCAATTCCTCCGACTTAAACGAATCTGCTCCCACCCAGCAGACTATCAAAAACATGCAGACAACCTGGTAAACTATTATCTCAAACGGGGCTACCCTCGAGATACCATCGAATCTAACCGAAATAAAGCCGATAACATCCAGAGAAACACCCTCGTATCCAAGAAAACAACGCCGAAGGATAACAAACGTCCTGTCTTTAGAACTCTTAAATATCTGTCGGGCCTTTCCAAAATTAAACGGGCGGGCTTCAGAATTATGTGCGTGCATATTCAGGGTCATTAGGTTATTCATACGTCGCTGCGATAAACGATTACGCAGAGACGTGTGTATTAAATTTTGCAGACTAAAACCCCTCTCTGCTGGTACACTACTGACAGGAACTACCAAAGCTATAACGGCTAATGTTCCAAAGTCTGGAAAAAGATCAGAATAATCAGAAATGATAGTTTGACAGGTGTCTTCCAGCGATTTTGTACCCAGACCGAATAACACTCGCATAAAATGGTTGAAATCACGGGTTGCGCGCGCACGATCAATTATTACATCACCGTCTTGAATATCTTTACAGAAAAAGTCCAATAATATATCAAGGGAATTCCCGCCAAAAACATCGAGTTCGTTGCGGGCATTAGGGTATCTTGCAGGATTTAAAACAACGTCCAGAGAATTCAACACGTTGAGGGTATCTATGGGAAAGCGGGTTTTTAGTCACTTAACCAAATCTACGATAAAATTACTGCGGACTGTTTCAAACGCAGTTCGCGAACGTTCATCAGTGTATGTAAGTGTAACACCGCGAAAACCCTCTGTATTTAGTGCCGTTTCATCGAAAATCCTCTTAAATTCAGATTCATTCTCTCCTTTTGCGGTTAAAAGTGCCTCTAATGCGTCTATAGTTGAATTGACCATGGGTCTTATCATGGAGAGATTGAGAGTTTCTCTTTGAAAAACGGTTACTAATTTTTCCATGCATGGAAGAACATCTGAAAGCATGTATGTCGTGGCTATAAAAGAATAAGTTTTTAAGACTTTCTGTAAACCAGCAGCCACAGCATTTTTGCGGTCAGCGGCCTCTTCTTCGATCTCCATGACCAGGGCGGGCCAATTTAATTTTGTCGATTTAACAGCTCGACCAAGGGACAGCCATCTCACTGTCGATGGTTGTTTTACAGTCGAAAATTCAGTATCTGCCAATTCTTTTGACAAATCGCGTAACCGATTATACCGTGTGGCAGAATATTCATAAAGTTTATACACCTCATAATTTAGTGTTCTCCGGTAGTCTGCAATCTTTTTTGATAAATTGGCGGCATCCTGTGACGCAAGAGCCACACGGTGAGCAATGCAGTGAACGTGGATCAAAAACGGAGTGTCAGTTAGCAGTTTAACGCCTACACCATTCCGAATTCCTGTCATCACACTAGCTCCGTCACTACCCAGCCCAATTATTTTATTTAAAGGAATTCCCCATTCTTCAAAAACTTCCTTTATTTTGTCAACGATACATTCGGCCGTGCCACTATGAACTGAATAATTTCCTAAAAATATTGTCTCGGTTTTCGCAGTGTTATTTATAATTCGCAAAAATATTATTAGTTTTTTCTCTGTGACTACATAAACGGTTTCATCAACAATAAGACCAACAAATCTACTGCTAGCTATTTTATCTTTCAATTCGTCAACCGTTGTTTGAACCAATGCCGTTTTCATATCTTCAAAACTGTCAGAATGTGTGTAAATGACACCATTTAACGCAGGGCATTCATTTTGTTTTTGTAATTGCATAAGTCCGTTAAATTTACAACTAGAAATGTTCTCTTTGGCCATAAACAAAACCGTTCTCATCATTGCCGTTAAATTGTCATCATTTTTTTCTTGTGCTTGTGCCATGTAAGTTTTCATGTTGGATTTTTGGGAACGGATTAATAAGGCCTCCCGGTGGCCGGCACTATTTTTATGATCTTTTAATGCCGATTTCTGAAAATTAGATCCACCCTTAGTAAAGCCATTTTGTTTACCAGCTGCCTCACAGTATACGCAAAACATCAATCCACGATCGCCCCCTTCAAATCGAAGCCATTTGAATTCTTCAAGCCACTGTTGTTGAAACTGACGTGCTTTAGGGGCTTGTACAGGGGTAGTTTTACTAGCTTTCGGCGTGCTGGGGCAGGGAGCATCATTATTATCATCGACGACAGACTCATCGTCGCCGATATTTCTTTTGTGTTTGTTATCACCGCCGGCGTTGAAAAAAGACGAAAGATTCGTCTGCTTTGACGCCATTGTTTTGAAAGTCAATGAAAGTCACGGCGACATTGAGCAGCGATTATCCAGACGGAAAATACCGCATACTAAGTTACTGTAAATAGCACCGCCTTTCGACAGCCATTGCCACGAGGCTTTTGACGCGAGGGATGAATGAAGAGATAAAGTAGAGCAGTTAATTTGTTGACGTTTATGTTCACCGGTCCCACGGACCGATGGAATGATTATTTACCGGTACATGTTAAAATTTACCGGTATAAAACCGGAAAATACCGGTTATCGGAAACTCTGTAAAGGGCAAAATTGTAAACAGGCTTCAAGCCTAATTTTTCACCTTTGAAAATAAAGATTTTATTATTATTATTATTATAATGATTACCATGATACTAATCATCAGTCCACATTATATTAGCGATCAAACGGCTTGAAACAATAACAAACAACCTCCATCGCGAGTGACATTTAAAACGCATGCGCATTTCAGTTCTAGTCGCTTGCGGTCTTGACAATGTGCCTTTTTAGCTAAAATCGGTTGAAATCGAATTTTAACTTACAACTGATTTTAATGAATAGATAAAATTTGATTTTTGTTAAAATCGATTTTTAGGATTTTAGTTCAAGTTTTCGTGAATAAGGCCCCGGAGTCCGAAAAGTTTAATAAATACAACTATAAAATCTACCAGCTCATCTATTTCTACTGGTTTGAGGGGCTACTATTCTACTTATGTTTTTAAAATTACTGATTATTCAATAAAGGTGTATTTCAAAGCATCTTATTCCACATGGGGTCAATTTTGTGCTGGCAAAACAAATTCTGTCAGGATGCTGTTGAGGAACATTTTAGCCGACACATGGCCTTGGGAAGACGAAGTGATAATCCAACCGTATTTGAATTTAGGAAGACGAAGTGATAATCCAACCTTATTTGAATTTGGGTACGCCCCCCCCCCCCAATATCTCTTTTTTTTTTAAAAAAGTATATAATGATTTATTTTTTAATTACAGTTACCAAGAAAATAAACTTCGTTTACTATAAGTCTAGCTCTTCAAAAAAACAAATGGAAACATAAAAAGAAGCAGCAAACGGCGTGAAATAGAGATCGATGACACGCAACGCAACACACAAGACATCGACGGAAGCTTGTTCATGCAAACCCCTCGGCCCTCGTTTTTATACACTCACAGTTTCATATTACGTATATTGTTGTCAACCCTGTCTGTCCATTCACATTTACCTGCGTACACTCTATGGGTTACAATTTTTATTCGATTTTGATCAAACTTGATTATACATATAGTGTAAATAATCTTATGCATCATTGCAACGCCAAAAATCGACAAAGTCTTGATTATCAGTCAGACATTGTTTAATCTGTTCAAGGAGAATACTAACGCAAAAAAGTCTTTTTTAATATAAGAAATGACGTTAATATTACAATATTTTTGGTCCCGCGAAATTTTAAAAGTCACTGAATATTTTTAGAAAGGAAAAATATGCAAAAAAACACCAAATTGACGTTTATGCATTTCTACAGCCCCGTTTTGATTTTACTCGTGAATGACGTCATAGTCGTATCTAGTATAGGGCATATAACACCATAATATTAATAGTTATTATCTGATCTATTTTTTCGATGAAACGTGAACACCAATAGGGTCGAAATAAAGCGAAAAGTCATCAAGAATCGAAGGAGATAAGACAAGTGAAGGTGTCTAGGCCTGCGCTGTTTTTAATTTTTAGTGCCTATTTAGTTATCATTCTTTGTCGCTAGAAATGGTAGAATGTCCTGAACCATCATCACCACCGTTGTTCCTCGCATTTCTAATTCACCGGTGTGATAGGGAAGAACACTCAGGGCGAAATCAATGTCTGACAAGTTACCACTTTCTGCCGATACCACATTGAAATATACATCGACTGCTAAACGTAGTTCGACTTTGACGTCATGTCACGTGATTAGCTTCAGCTCATTAACTGTCGGGTGTTTCCTTAATATCGGAAATCCGAGAGTGTTTTTTAACGTTATTTGTTACTAAAACTTAAAAAGAAAAAAAATTCTTACTTTAGCATTCTCCTTTAAAGTATTCATTTTGAATTTACTTTTCTTTTTTCCTCATTAGTGTTTAGATTATCATTCCAAGCTGATTATTTCGTTACCTTTTTTTAAATTTAAAATTCGTTTCGTAATGTTTCACTGTTCGTTTTTGTTTAAAAAAAATTGATTTGGGCGGAAGTCTCATCACTTGGTGCTGGATGGAGGGCTTGACAAGGACAGCTGTCTAGCTTCATTTTCACATTGGCGTGCAAGCAAAAGACCCCTTGATTGAATTCAATACTTGAATATAAGAGTAGGTCGTAGCCCCGCTTTCTTGGCAAAATTCCCCTCATCACACTGTATGATGTATGTCTTTCTTCATTAGGACGACAACCCCATGTACAAAAATATACAGCTCATTTTATTTCTATTATGTCGTGTTATTTGAACCACCGTTGCACACTGTTCGTGATATTGTTAGTATCAATTTTTGAAATGTATGTCAGAATGTGATGAAGAAATGGAAGCAAAGATGAGAAAAATAGAAAGGGAAACACACAACTGCAAAGATAAAAGGAATTTGAATAAGTTCTATGATACTTCTGCCGGAATGTTTTTTGCCATTAAACCATGAGGCGTGATCGTTAGCTGCACAGAGATGTACACACACGAGTCATTCACTCAAGCTTTATTTTTCTAAGAAAAGTATTCTGTAGAAATACTGAAACTTTAAGTCGATTGTCTTATTTAGGATATGATAGGTCGTGTGAATTAAAAGATGAATAAATTGAAAGATCCCCGAGCAACAGCAAGACAAATAGACTGTAGGTAGTAGAGATTGTTTCATAGCACGTTTCGGGTGGCAATACCCTTTTTCAAGTGATAATTTAAATGATCCTGCGACGCCTTTATATAGGAATAATAGACATGACGTCACAGGATCTAAAAATAAAGATACAATGATTGGTGGTTATAAATAGAAAAAATGTACAAGGATCGTTAAATTTAACTAGATATAAAATGTTAAAAATATATACACGTGGCGTTACATTGATGATATATTTTTTATTTGGCCTTCCACACGAGATGATCTTACATTCATTGAAGGACTGAACCAACACACCCCGGACATCCAGCTCACCTTAGAATACAGTCTCAGCTCCGTCAATTTCCTTGATGTCACCATCTATCATGACATAAACAACCTAATTCAAACCAAGATCTATTCAAAACACACAGACTCTTTCTTTTATCTACACTACTCTAGCTGTCATCCTGCACACACTCGCAATAACCTACCTTTTAATTTAGCTCGAAGAATCATACAAATATCCAGCAACTTAGATGATCGAAAAGAATCCCTTAAACTACTAACAACCAGATTACTACGCAGAGGTTCCCCCTATAAGACTATACAAAAGGGATTTATGAAAGCTCTACAAACACCACTAACGATCCAACCCAGTCAAGATAATAACAAATTTACCAACACCCTTACGTTCACCACCAACTTTGTACCGAAAATCAATCTTAAATAAATCACAAGCACCAACCAAAACTTCTAGAAAATCACGGAGACGTCGAATCAATATACAACTGCAAAATTCGTATCTGCTACAAAAAGAACCTAAACATCCGGAACCTACTAATCAGATCAGTTATACCTAACCAAATCAACAGCTTATCTAGAGGCTGCTGTACATGCAGAAAGAACTGCATGTGTTGCAAACTCTTAGAAGAATCCACTGAAATAAAATCTAGCTACAATAATTACACCTATAAAATTAGGAACCATTTAGACTGCAATACCAAATTCATCATCTATTTAATCACCTGCAGAAACTGTTCTATACAGTTTGTGGGCCAAAGCAGTAACTCTGTCAGAACCCGTCTATATGGACACACCAAGGATATCAAAAAATATGACACACCCGTGGCCAAACACTTCAATAATACGGGACACCGTTTTAAGGTCCAAATCATCGCGGAAACGTCACGCAATACCAACGTTCGATTACATCACGAAGAATCGATTATCGACCTCCTAGCAACCCAGGCGCCAGGAGGTTTGAATGAATCATGTTTACTTGTCCTTTTTGTGATGACCAATTTACCAACGCCAGTAATGGAAAAAGGCACATCCGAAATATACATAAGATCCAAACCTTTAAGAAGAAAAGAAGATCCGGTTTAAAGTACAACACCTTTAAAAGATTCGGCGATTCGTCCACAGAACCAGTCCCCGTTCTGTCCACGATACCAGCGCCATTTTCTACCAATCCTGAGAAATCTTCAGAAAAATCTGCAACAACTACTACTACAATATTTAAAGATAGTCAAGTAGAAGCCCGGCCACCGGCAGAATGGATTCGGCCGTTTGAGTCAAGGCCAAAATTTATTTACATTAATGGATATAAACACTTATTACGTGTAGAGAATCAATGTTTTAAAACCACCGCAATGGAAGAGATCCCTCAACACAACCAACCATCAACGGACCCTTCAACTTAGTATGAAAATATGAAGGCACCAATACCACCAGATATTTTGAAGCTCAATCTAATAATTTAATTAAGTTAATAAATTTTTTCTTATATGATCAAACAACTTAAGTAATTTTCAAAAATAACAAAAAACGTTTTTTAATTCTTACTCATACAAATGACTTGTATAACTATATATTCCATAATTAACACAAATACCAAAAAAATCTCCTTTTATCACCATTGCCCCCAAAAATAAATAACCTATTGTGTATATATTTTTAACATTTTATATCTAGTTAAATTTAACGATCCTTGTACATTTTTTCTATTTATAACCACTAATCATTGTATCTTTTTTTAGATCCTGTGACGTCAGGTCCATTATTCCTATATAAAGGCGTCGCAGGATCATTTAAATTATCACTTGAAAAAGGGTATTGCCACACGAAACGTGCTATTAAACAATCTCTACTACCTACAGTCTATTTGTCTTGCTGTTGCTCGGGGAGCTTTAAATTTATTGTCCCCCGCCTTTCGAAGAAAGCAGGGGACTATTAAAATGGGTTCGTCCGTCCGTTTGTCTGTCTGTCACACTTTTTGGGACACAATAACTCTCTTTCTAATTGAGCTAGAATATTCAAACTTGGTGTAGGTGTTTTTTAGGTCATTACCTTGATGGAGTTCAAAGATGAGCATTTTCCGCTTAGGGTAAGCAGAGATAAGCAATTTGATTGGTTGGTGCTTTGGGACACGATAACTTAAGTTGTTATTAAGTGAGAGTGATGAAACTTGGTATATAGTTTTATTTTATCAATACCTTGACTAAGTTCGATAATGAGCATTTTCTGCTCATGGTAAGCAGAGCGATAAGCAATTTGATTGGCTGAGACTTTGAAACATAATAACTCGCATTCTAATTGAGCTAGGATATTCAAACTTGGTGTAGGTGTTTATTAGGTCAATAACGTGATGAAATTCGAAGATGAGCATTTACCGCTTAGGGTAAGCAGAGATAAGCAATTTGATTGGTTGATGCTTTGAGACGCGATAACTTGAGTTGTAATGGAGTTAGAGTGATGAAAATTGGTATATAGTTTCATTTCATCAATACCTTCACTGAGTTCTATAATGCGCATTTTCTGCTCAGGGTAAGCAGAGCGATAAGCAATATGATTGGCCGAGACTTAGGAACATAATAACTCTCCTTCAAATTGAGCTAGGATATTCAAACTTGATGCAGGTGTTTATTAGATCAATACCTTGATGGAGTTCGAAGACGGGCATTTTCTGCTTAGGGTAAGCAGAGATAAGTAATTGATTGGTTGATCATTGGGACGCAATAATTTTAGTTGTAATTAAGTGAGAGTGATGAAACTTGGTATATAGTTTCATTTCATCGATACCTTGACTAAGTTCAATAATGAAAATTTTCTATTGAGGGTAAGCAGAGCGATAAGCAACTGATAGAGACTTTGAAACACAAAATTTCTCCTTCTAATTAAGGTAGAATGTTCAAACTAGGTATAGGCGTACATTAGGTGAATGTCTTGATGGAGTTCGATGATGAACAATGTCTGATTCTATCTGGTAGAGAGTGATGAAACTTAGTGTATAGTTTGATTGCTCAATACTTTTGAAAAAAATAAATGTGCGATTAATTAATATGTGTCATCTATTTAGTTTGGGATTTCGGCGGGGGACATCAGCCTCACTGTTGGCTTGTTCATCTCCTTCTTATCGCCCCGCCAGTATCAGTTTTGGATCCAGTATCCAGATAGATGCCGAAGCCTGTCCAGCTTTTATAATTTTTAAGGGAGTGTTCGCCGTCCACCTCTTTTCCGTCTAAAAACTAAAAGACTTAGATTTTGATGGAGCAGAAGCACTAATAAAATCAGTTGACTATTTAGTCGATATATTTCACGTAAATAAACACACAAAAAAATTGAAAAATGATGATAAATGTGAAATTCATCTAAAATTGGAGAAGTTTTCTGTTATTCACGGAGCGAAAACAGAAAGCTGTGAACAAGCTTTCTAAAAATTAAGGGCGTTGCCATGTCTAAGATTCGCACTAACTTTTCAAACTATTTCTCGGTGATACTTTAGTACCTGTCTCCTTTTCCCCTAAAAACATAAATTATCAAAAGAAAGTAGCTATTACTTCGCCGGATTGGTCAGGATTGTCAGTCAAAGGGAGGGAATCCCTGACCTTGGTTGATCTAAAAATAGCACCCGAATTTGATTTGATCGTTACGATGAGTAAAGTAGCTCGTCTTTCTTGTTTCTGCATAGAAATATGCTTCTGTAGCCTGTTTTGGTCATTTCTGGAACAGGGAATCTTATCTTAGGGGAATTTATTCTATCTCGAACAACTAGTCTTTTTGACAGCTGCCAATAACGAGAAAATGTCTCCATTCGTTTTCTTTTATTTGTCGGTCGAAGATATCGTATCATTTTTCATAAACTACACAGACAAGAGCGGCAAAGTCTACTCATTGCTAATTCACGATAATGTGTCCATGTTTTTACAAATAGCATTAATTATTACACGATGACGTCACGATTCCACAAAAGAGTTTTTGTAACCATGGAAAACGACGACAAAAATACAAGTTCTACAAAACCGATTTTAACGAACTTGGCATCAACTTAAAGCTTACATTCAGGGGAACATTTCTATGGGACCAATTTTGATTATATGAAATATAGTTTATTTCAGAACAGTTTACGTTACGACCTATGAATTTTTTTGATTTTCTGGAATTTTGGCATTATTATTGGCACCATAAAAAAACCTCTCGTAATTTTATTAAACACTAGCTTAGCTAGTTACATGCCAAAAATTATTTCTTTCGGATCAGTCAAGACTGGGAACGGTTTAGATTTATGCCGAAAGTGTACCATTTTTAAGCCGATTTCAAAATTTAATATCTTTAAAACCACAAAGGATATATGTCCAAACTATGACTTAAATCACAGCTTCATGTCTTTAATGATCATACCAAATTTATGTGAAACAGACTTTGAAAAATAATATAAAATTAATTGCGAAAATACCGTAGGTTAGACATGGCAACGCCCTTAAATAGATACAAATATTCTACTAGAATGATGACAAGGCTTTAAAGAAAATCATTTATTATAATGATAAATAACGACCATAATAATAATATACATGAAAAGAATAAATACATTTATCACCCAATAATACATTTGACAGTAGATATCGCTGGTGTGATAAATTACATAATGTACTGTGATATGTACACAGTGGAGATATCGCTTTACATAAATGTGATTGGTCAATCAAAAAGGAACCGCTTAGAAGTAAAGATAGACTTTAAAAAAAAAAAAAAAAGAAACTGCTTTTATTTAATTGACCTTGAAGGAAAAAACTGGGTCAGTATATAGGACTATACAAAAGCTCAACTGCTGTCAAAAAATGATGTATCATTACGCTGTAATTTAATTAGGTTCAGTAAAAGTGAAATCTATACCAAAGAATTTTATTTATTTATTTGTGAATGTAAGAAAGGATTGGGTGATAAATAAAATCTCCAACTCGTAGGAGATTCTCTATGTACAAAAAAACATTGAGACTAAGTAGTGTAATTGATAAAGCCTGTTACAGTTATATTTTACTGTTAATATATACTTGATTTGTAAATTATATGATGCTAAAACATTTAGCACGTTAGAAAGGGCAATATGCAAGAAAATATTAATTAGACATTTATTAACATGACTAGTTTCCCTGCACAGGGTGAAGTGAAATTTTCAGCATATTCCCTTGTTTAGTTAATTAGCATAGTAGTTTACAGAAGGCTTTATAGGACTACTGCGATGCCTTGAAAATATTGTTTAATGGAATGGATGTAACAAATCCAATGTCATATTTTTAATTATGAAATGATATATATTTTTTATATAGTTAATGAATCTGTATGTTATTTCTTTGAAATTAAAAATACTACGGCTTTTTAATTTTTTCATCTTTTACAGTTGTGCATCAAATTATTTAACGTGCTCCAAAAATGCTTTTTTGCGTCATCGTAAGTTGGTTTGTGTTGGATGTATTCGCTACAGGAATATATTACTAAAGTAAGTCTAGGGGAAGTGGGGGGGGGCATGATTTTGAAATTACACAAAGCTCCATAAAGGGCCCGGAGGTCAATATAGTTGTCGATTCAATTGTTTGTCTTAAATACAACTGTAGAGCACCCTCAGCGACGAGAGCCATCTGACATCTGTGAAGGATATTAATTTTTCGTGGAGAAAACAACAGGCTTTAGAACCTTGTCAAAATATTATGGGGGAGATCCGCCAAACCCTCTAACCACAAAAGTATGTTTAAAATATTTATGGGGGAGATCCCCCAACCACAACAACATGTTCAAAATATTAATGGGGGAGATCGCCCCCCCCCAAAAAAAAATGTTCAAAATATTAATGGGGGGATCCCCCAAACCCCCCATCAGTCCAGAATTTTAAAATACGTCTGGGGAGAACCCCATATCCCGCCAAACTAAAAAAAAAAAGGCTTTTGAAGATGTATAGTCGACTCCCTTAAATTATAAAAAAACAAATGTTGGGATCGAAATAACGAATCAATTATGGGCGGTCATAGAGTTGATTGGATCGATATAATGTGTACGTTCGTAAACCAAAGTACGCGGCCGTAGAGTTGATTTGCACGATCGTACTTAGTCAAGCTCTAAACGTAGATCTCATTACACTCGACACTACGTCCAGATATCGTCCCATTCAATCAATATTGAAAATATATCCACCGCCCAGTCAACTTTTTACTGCTAAACGCTTGCGTGGCAGTCGCCGTGAATGCCTGACAACTGTAACTGAACATCTTAGTGAGAAAAAAAGTCCTTGCTTACCTCGCTAGGACCAGTATGAGTGACACAACACGCAGTTAAAAAATACGTCTACGTCTTCTAGCCAATTTGGCCTACTTCATTGAAGGGTAACGCACAAATTTACGATCTCGGGCATATGAGATGAAACGAAATTTAGGTAGTCATGGTGGGGGGGGGGGATATTGGGATTTTTGAAAAAAATCGATTGTAAATTATTGTAATTGGGCTAGGCAAAGCAATAAATGACTGAAGATTCTCAAGCTTTCTATAATTTTGTCCCAGGCTTACCTAAATTACGTACCTAAACACTGGACGTAGTGTCGAGTGTAATGAGATCTACGTTCAGAGCTGGACTAGATCGTACTATGAACGAAACGAGTTGATAGATTTGTCGAATCAAAAGATTGTCGTATACTGTACCATAATGGGTCACTCAGAATATTTGTTTGGATGATAGAGACGAGCGGGAGGGCTGATTACGGCAGCCAATGAAAAAAACATTTAAATTTGGCGGGCTTCAGCTCCTCACTTCGGATTCATACATGTACACTACAAATTTGAATAACGAGTTAGTTTAATCGCTTGTCTGCGGTATCACTTCGGTGGAAGCCGACGTAAAGTAAAGCTATTTACACACATATTTTAATGGCACACCGGTTGTTTATTATTGTTGATCGAGACAGACAAGCCTTTTATCAGGGGCTCTAATAATAGTTCATCATCCTGGAGTAAACTAGACCTAGATCTAATAATGTAATATTACTGTAGTTGAAATATTGTTGTGCGCTGGGATGGTTGGGATGGCCTAGTGGTCTAGAGTGCTGTGCTTCGACCTCTAGCTGGTCATTCACCTCTGGCTTGTGGTCCATTCCCTAGTGTGAGCATATGTGACATGGAGATAGGGGCGCCTTATTGAAATAAAAATTGAAACCATACGTTGGTCCCAGGGTGGCCTTGTTTGTGTCGAGTGGACGTTAAACCCGATTTCCGATTTCTCTCTGGTTGCCTGAAATAAACAAATGTCTTTTACTTAATTTGCAGTTGCTATTAATCAGAAGTGTAGAGTAGATTTTTTTACAACTTTATGTAAGTACCACGTCTGTCGAACTTAACCTGGTCTAAAACTCGACTTTATTTTTATTATAATAATAAATTGCTTCACACCTACGACAAGTTCGCCAAACAAATGGATCTGTAATTATATAGTGGGGAACCGTCAATATTACAATTGTCGGAATTAGAATAAGGTACCCTCCTCAGCTCTTGTGACGGTGTGTACAAAATACACATCCGCAGGACAGACATTTGTGACTAAATTTGTATGAGTATGACGTTCAACGATAGTTCTTTTCCCTACGAAGATATGGAGAAAAAAAGTCGGCCAGATATGCTTTCACTGACGTCCGGGCTCCTAACTGTCATCACAACACATCGTTATATTATTTGTTGTTTAAAGGCCAACAACTTTGTTTTGTTTTTTTAGGTTATAGATAATAAATATAGGCCTAAAGACTTTATAAACAATTAATTGGTAAGTATTTATTTTTTGATATATTTTAATATGGATGTCTGTGTATTTGGCCATTCATTTGTTAAAAAAATTAAGAGTGCGAGTAAGGTGATTCTCTAAAAACAGAGCATGGGGAGGGTAAGATTCATTTTGTCTATAGGTCGGGAGGGACAGCCTAAACATTAATGGAAATGGTAGACCATTTATAATTTATATATATTTTAATATGGATGTCTGTGTATTTGGGCATTCATTTATTAGAAGATTAGAGTGTGAGCTAGATGATTCTCTATAGACAGAGAATGGGGAGAGTAGTAAGATTCATTTTGTTCATAGATCGGGAGGGACAGCCCCAACATTAATGGGAATGATAGACAAGATTCCTGCAGGTGCGCGTGTTGTTTTTATGCAGACTGGGGGGGAAGGATATTAATGCCCACCAACAGCCTAATAACACAGCAGTTAATATAATGAATTTAGTTCGTAGGGTTTCTGTTCAGTGTCCGGGGACAGTAGTTTATGTTTGGTCCATCTTTCCGCGCTTTAGAACCCGGGGTATTTCAGAAGAATTGTATGAAAATATTAGGGTTGTTATAAATGGGGTCTTAAAAGATCAAATAAGTCATTTGGCGCAGATTAGGTTTTGGGATAATTGTAGGAAAGTTCGTGGTTCATGGTGATAAGGTGCATCTGAATCGTGAAGCGAATGCCATCTTCGCAAAAGCAGTCCTGGTGGCTTTAAAACTCGGTTTAAGGCGTCTGCAGTAAGATTTATTTAAAATGTTTAATAATGTATATGTCATTTTTGTATAATTGAGGATTGGTGTCTGTTGTTATATTTGAAATCAAATTATGATATAATTGCAAATATTTTTTGTGTTATTTTCAAAAGTTATGAAGAAAAAAATAAATGACTAATCTGAAATTGCTACTCGGGATAAAACAAGCCTTGAACAACTTGACAATATACATGAGCAGCAAGCTAAGAAACTTGATCTTTTTTTTGGAACAGTTGCGGACCACAAGAGAAAAGTTATACGCAAATACTAGAAAAGACAATAAAAAAGAAAGGAAAACAAAATTGTGACTTTATGTGAGCAACTAGTGAAAAGGGGTATGACGTGGTTAAGAGGGTAAGGTGCTGGCTCGCTAGCCTTGTGACTAAATTTTTATAAGTATGACGTTCAACGATAGTTTCTTATCCCTACGAAGATATGAAGAAAAAAGTCTGCCAGGCATGCTTTCACTGACGTCTGCGCTCATAACTGTCCTACAACCCGGAGACTTATGGTTTCAATTCTTTATACATGTATATAACTAAAAGATTATGGTTCCTTTCGATATATTCGCATATCAAATTATGGCCCTTGATTGTATGAAAATTGCCTTTTTTAGTTTGTGGTCCATTTTAAGGTCACAATTATTAACGGATTTAAAAGAACGTTTGTTTATATCACCGTTACTCCGTTAAGTTCAAAATTTGTGAAAATCGCGAATGGTGTAAAAATAATGGTATTTCAATCTGAGCCTAAAGAAAGATCTGCAAGAGGCATATTTAGCTCTTGCATAATGCATAGTAAATGTAGTTTTTGTAGAGAAAATAATAATGTATATTTATATTTCTAATCACCATTCTCTTGTTAATACATGTACATAAACCCCGAACGGTACCTGGCACGGCACAGGTTATTTTTTTGTAGGGTGGGGTGGGAAATTTCTTGAGTGTCAACATATTATGTATAACTATTTCATTCATATTATTTACACTAAATGAAAAAATATAAGATTTGAAGATTATATTTTTCTTCTTGGTGGCAAGCTTATTATTTCTTTTAGTTTGTCATTTGGTATAGTATTTGTTAAAATGGTGAATGAAATGAATGAAATGGGGTTTAACGTCCTACGCTTAAGCACCGTACCTGGGCTAATTGAAGACGGGCATACGCCACAGTGTGCAATGAGGGAAATTTTGCCCGGGCAGCGGCGCTACGGCCTACTCTTATATCGAATTCCAACTGCCAAGGGATCTTTTACGTGCACTCCAATTTGTACACGGGACCTCGGTTTTTCGTCCCATCCGAACGACTAGGCAGCTGTCCTTGTCAGGCCCTCCTTCTGCATCACTGACAAGGGGAAATCACGCCGGAAAATCGAGATGAACTTTCTCGGCCAATGCAGGGATCGAACACTCAACCGCCAGGCTAGCGAACCAGCGCCTTATCCACCGTGATCCCCCGTTAAAATGGTGAAAGTATACATATAAATTACATCAAATGAAATTAAAATGACTTAATTAAGATATGTTGAGTGTTTGTGCTTTTTTATACGTCAACATGAAAATGTGGACGTGTATTTTCGTCGCCACTCCGTCCGTCCGCCTACATTTGTGGACACTATACAGGTCACAATTTTATCCGATTTGGACGAAACTTGAAATATAGATTTATCTCTCCACGATTGCGTTTCTTATTGGCTTGTATTGGACCGTAATTATGGATTGTACAAAAAAGTCGTGGTTTTAGCTTGTGGACACTGTAGTCGTAGAGGTCGCAATTTTTATCCTTTTTTAATGAAACTTGAATATGTTTATAACCCAAAAATCTCGGTACATTTCGATATTCGTGCATACCAGATCGTAAATTCTTGGATTGTGGCCCCTGAATGGCCCTGATGGTACAAAAAATCCTGCTTTTTAGCTTGTGGACCCTATAGAGGGCACAGTTTTATCCGATTTGAAAAAAAATCCCGGTATTATTATATGTCACTGTTACACCATAATGATTGTCGATTTTGAATTTTGTAAAATTGAGATAAAAACTGCCTAACATAATTATAATGGCTGGTCCTCTTACGGATTGTGTGTGTTAAATTATCTTTTCTCAATACAATTAATTGTATTTTTGTACAGCTAATACAGGTATTCTAGACTGTGACAACAAAGCTAGTGTTACTAATTGTTTGATCAATATGGGTAATCAAATGAAAAAAAAAAGAATCACACTAGAATGGAGACGCGTATTTGACATAATGACATCAACGTTTACAGTCAACCAATCCGTTAACTTTTCTGAATTAAGAAAGTGAGAGAGAGAGGGAGAGAAATTGGGTTTAAAGTCCACTCCACACAAACTAGGTCATTTTGGGACTAACGTATGGTTTTTAATTTTTATTTCAATAATTCGCTTGCGCGTAGGGGTCTTTAGCAGTGGGAGGAAACCTGAGTGCCCGGAGGAAACCCACGAGGTTGAGAAGGCGCTTCTATCTCCATATCACATACGCTCACACTTGGGCTCGAAACCACAGCCGCAAGCCAGTGGTGACCGGCCAGATAGAGGTCGAAGACCACTAGCCCCCCCCCCCCCCCAAGAAAGGCACAAACAAAAATGTATGACTGAGAAAGAAACTATTTTAAAACGTTTTTCATATTAAATTTAAAAACGTTAAAAAAACGTTTTTCATATGAAATTTTAAAACGTTGATAAAACGTTCAAATTAACGTGTCCAACAACGTTTTTAAAACGTTTATTTAATGTTTCGTCAAATGTTTTTTTAAAACGTTGTTTTAATGTTTTTATTACGTTAAAAAAAACGTTTAGACAAAACGTTTTAGAAACGTTAAAACGAGTCCACAATTTGAGGTTTTTTAAACGTTGAAAAAAAAAACGTTTTGGAAACGTAAGTGAAACGTTTTTATAACGTTTAAAAAATGTTTAATTGTTTGCTGGGTAGGGCCTACATTATTATTTTGTAAATCCCTTCATTTATGTTTCTCAAATAAACGATGACTTTATTATATGAATTATAGGCCTAATGAATTTTCAACATACCTGTTTATAATTTATAAAGACGGAGCGCATTTTACGTGGGCTACTCTACTGGCAGTGATGACAGGCAGTCGTCCCTTCTTCGTCATTTTATTTACAACTCTCCCTGTTGCATTATTTATGACATTTTTTTTTTATAAATGATGAGCGGAGATCACAACATTTGTTTGAAGTGAAGCACAAATGAATAAATATTTAATCCAATTCACTCGCTTGTATTCAACATTATCAAGCTAACAAAATTACGTGATAATTATTTATCACGACTGCCTTGTTCGTTGATTGTAACTACAGAGTAGGCCCTACAGTACAGTACATATGTTTACCGATTGCGGTTCGAACATAAATTATACCGAATTATAGGTTGAATCGGCCCTGTCGCCGAGTTCAAAAGATCGTCGGACACCTCATCATCATACAAATCAAAGACACTAGAGTAACTGCGATCGGTTGAATGGCTTTGAACGCTCGCAGAATCGTCGTCAATACCGGCTCTCTCTATGAATCACAGCATAATAATATGCCCGACATTGTTGACGTGTTCCTGAGATGACGTCACACCAGGCAAGTAGGCTCGTTAATTTTGTTTCCGTGAGTGTCGAGAAAATTGAAATTCGTATTGTGTCTAAACCGCTGGGCAAATCACATTGAAATTTTATATTCAGCATATTTGAGGATTAAACTGCACATATTTGGTGAAAAAATGGTCTATTGAATTTATATTCAGTTATATCTTTAATTTACAGTTGCTGTAGAAGTGTAGAGATTATTTTACAACTGTGTGTAAGTACCACGTCTGTCGTACTTAACCTTGCCTAAAACTCGTTTTTATCTTAATTATAATAATAAATTGCTTCACAGTAATCACACCCCGACGAGTTCGTCAATATTACAATTGGCGGAATTATAGTAAGTGTCCCACCTCAGGTCTTGTGACAGTGTGTACACAATACACATTGACAGGACAGACATTTGTGACTAATTTTTTTATAAGTATGAAGTTCAACGATAGTTTCTTATCCTTACGAAGATATGTAGAAAAAAGTCTGTCAGGCATGCTTTCACTGACGTCCGCGCTCGTAACTCCCACAACAAACCGTTATATTATTTGTTGTTTGAAGGCCTACTTTGTTAATAATTTGTTTTATTTATTTTAGGTTATACTTATAGATAATCAATATATACCTACAGATTTAATAATAATACATTTAGTAAGTATTTATATTTCATATATTAAAATGTCTGTATTTGGGCATTCATTTGTAAGAAGAGTAGAGTCCGAGTTAGGTGATTCTCTAAAGACAGAGAATGGGGAGAGTATTAACATTCATTATGTTCATAAGTCGGGAGGGACAGTCTCAAATTTAATGGGAACGGTAGCCGATATTCCTGCAGATGCGCGTGTTGTTTTTATGCAAACTGGGGGGAATGATATTAATGCCCATCAACAGCCTAATAACACAGAGGGCAATATAATGAATTTAGTTCGTAGGGTTTCTGTTCAGTGCCCGGGGACAGTAGTTTTATGTCGGGTCTATCTTTCCACGCTTTAGAACCCGGGGTATTTCAGAAGGATTATATGAAGAGCATAGGGTTGTTATAAATGGGGTCTTAAAGATCAAATAAGTCATTTGGCGCAGGTTAGGTTTTGGGATAATTGTAGGAAAGTGCGCGGTACATCAGGTAGTTTTCATGGTGATAAGGTGCATCTAAATCGTGAAGCGAATGCCATCTTCGCAAAGTCAGTCCTGATGGCTTTAAAACTTGGTTTAAGGCGCCTGTAGTAAGGTTTATTTAAATTGTTTATTAATAATTTAGAATTATATCTGTTGTGTAGAAGTCCATGGCGTGCTTTGAGCCACATGGATGAACTGAAGAAAAAATTTTTTTTTTAATAATCTATAATATATCATTGTATAATCTAGGACTGGTGTCCGGTCTGTTGCGTAAGTAGTCAATGGCGTGCCTGGAGCCCCATGGATTAACTAAAGAAAGTTTTTTTTATTGTTTTTTTTTTAAATGTTTTTATTTAGTGTAGTCCATTGTTTTGGAACAGTTGCAGACCACAAGAGAAAAGTTATACGCAAATACTAGAAAAGACAATAAAAAACTTGAAAGGAAAACAAAATTGTTTCTTTAGGTGAGCAACTAAGAATGTGCACGGTGAAAATTAATTGGTAAGTATTTATTTTTTTATATATTTTAATATGGATGTCTGTGTATTTGGGCATTCATTTGTTAGAAGATTAGAGTCCGAGTTAGGTGATTCTCTAAAAAAAGAGAATGGGGAGAGTATTAAGATTCATTTTGTTCATAGATCGGGAGGGACAGCCTCAAATTTAATGGGAATGGTAGCCGATATACCTTCAGATGCGCATGTTGTCTTTATGCAGACTGGGGGGAATGATCTTAATGCCCACCAACAGCCTAATATCACAGCAGCTAATTTAATGAATTTAGTTAGTAGGGTTTCTGTTCAGTGTCCTGGGACAGTAGTTTATGTTAGGTCTATCTTTCCACGCTTTGAAACCCGGCATATTTCAGTAGGATTATATGAGGAGCATAGGATTGTTAAAAATGGGATCTTAAAAGATCAAATATGTCATTTGGCGCAGGTTAGGTTTTGGGACAATTGTAGGAAAGTGCGTGGTACAATAAGTAGTTTTTGTGATGATAAGGTATATCTTAATCCTGAAGCGAATGCCATTTTCGCTAAGTCAGTCCGGATGGCTTTAAAGCTTGGTTTAAGGCGCCTTCAGTAGGTTTTATTTAAGTTGTTTATTAATAATTTAGGATTATATCTCTTGTGTAGTAGTCCATGGCGTGCCTTGAGCCACATGGATGAACTGAAGAAAGTTTTTTTTATTGTGTTTAATAATATATGTCCTTGTATAATTTAGGATTGGTGTCAGGTCTGTTGCGTAAGTAGTCCATGGCGTGCCTTATGGATTAACTGAAGAAAGGTTTTTTTTATAGGTTTTTTTTTTTTAAATGTTTTTATTTAGTGTAGTCCATTGTTTTGGAACAGTTGCGAACCGCAAGAGAAGGGTTAAACGCAAATACTAGAAAAGACAATAAAAAAACTTGAAAGGAAAACAAAATGGTGTCTTTAGGTGAGCAACTAAGGAAGTGCACGGTAAAATGAAGATTTTTGGTCTAAATTTTTAGGCGAGGAAGCAGAGTAGCACGATACTCAGAAATTGATTCAAAATTTCAGGTCAGAAAATGCAGACTTACAGCAATTAATTGCCGATTCAAAAGAACAATCTAGGACAGGAAAAAAAAACCCATTCAACACAGACAATTTAAAAGCCAGAATTTATTAACTCAATAAAAATATTAAAAGATGAGGAAGGGCAAAAAAAAACCCGACTTTAAAAGTTTGTTTGACATTGAATATGATAAAAATCTTAATTTAGAAGTCACTTTGCTAGAAAATGAGAATCAGGAAAGGATTAATCCATTAAATGTATTAAAAACATATGAATATGGGAAATATACATCTGATGCCAGAGAATGCTGCACGGAATTATTGAACGAAGGGGGAGTAAGTCCGAATAAAATACCCTTTGTTATGAATTCTGTTGTAGCAAATAAATAATAGTCAGTCCTTGATTAGCAAGAGAATCTTGCCAGGGACAAAGTATGTTGCTTGTAGACAGGTGGGCACTGGTTTATTAAAAGACTTTGATCCGACTTCTGACAAGATGCAACGACCAAATTTCGCCAACATTACGAAACATGCAGGCTACTTTGAAGCGTGGTAGTAATTTATGCTAATGCCTTTCAAAATATTACACATCGTATTGTCTTTTTAAAGTGATTCAGTTAATGATGGCAAGGCCAAATTAATCAATTCATTTAAGTCCTTTTTAAGCGACCAGTGCGTCACAAATCCAGTTTTTAATGATGCAATTTCAAAAATAAGAGAAGATCTTATTCTACAGGTTATACCAAATTCAAATTGATCAGGAAAGAATATTGGAATTGGGCAAATTTGAGTGTCGTTTGCATCTTCTGGCAAACTTTGGAATAAGCAAGGGCAATGGGCATGTTTTACGAACTGGTCACCCCCACCGTTTTGGTTACTTTTGGAGAAGGCTGGATCCATCCTGGAAATTAATAATGAACTTCATCAAATGAAACTAACTTTGACAATCTGTGCCAATGATTGGTCAGAGCCGCTCAAAGGCACACCATTGTTCCCTCTACATGTACATGCTATTGCGTACAAATCTTCTAAATTTCATGATGTTCTTTTCAATGACTCAAATGACGCACAATTTGATTCTTTAACTGTAATTGCTCTTGAACGTTTTTAAGTTATCGATTGCTGATTATCTTGGAACGATAACGATAAGCGGCAACACAGTTACCAGGAGCAAATGAGACTTCATCGAATGCTATTAGCGAAAGAGATATGGCTATTTTTGACAACCTTTTGACCTTCTGTCTGGCTTTAAACTATGTCTGAATTTGAGAGACAATATTTTGAAAGATGCAACGAAATTTGGCCCAACATATGTAAAGAATTTTTGAGAACGGCAGAAAGATATTCAAAAACAAATTGAAGAGAGATTGACAGGAAAAAAATCTCAAAAACTCAAATTTGAAGAAAACCGACATAATATTAAATTGGCTGTAACTTACAGGGGTCATCGTTTTAACCACCCTTTCTCTGTTACTGGAGCACCATATCATCATTTAAATGACATTACCGAATTTGTCGATTCTTTGTCAGAAAAGGTTTTTATTAGCGGGATTCGTGCTCTAGGCATCATCAACAAGCTGATTACTGGTCCTTTTTGGCGTATTATTGAGTCACCTGATAACATTCTTTCACTGACGTCTGTTTTAAAACATTTGCAGACAAAACTTACAGAAATTTCGACAGATGGCTCGTGTTTATTGAATGGATGGCAGTTTTTCCTGATGCAAAAATTAACAAAGATGAAATTTACAATTCTATTTTCGCAATTTCAGATGATCCCGTGTTAGAGACGTACACGCAGATGACAGTTGAACTCTGTTCAGGTGGAATGTTATTGATACTAGAGCGTCAAGCTAAGGATTATTTGGTAGGAGCGTGTTCCTCGCCCTCTGAAGAAGATAAATTAAGAGGCGCTGCTGTACAAACAACAAATACCTGTTCAGAGCGAGACTTTTCCCAGTTAGACATACTGATGCGTCTTAAATCATCAGCTACCACAACATCTTTGGAATCAATAATAATGTGGTCAAATAACAAAACTTCAGTTTGGCTTAGTACTTTATCTCCCTCTGCAAAAGCAGAAGTTTTGCAAACTGCAAGGGAATCTGTTCCAGAAATGTTGAATGCTTTTCAAAAAAAAAAAATGGAAGTCCTGAAAAAGTAACGGGAAAGAAATTCAGCAATGGAAGAAAAAAAACTATCAAAATAAGGTAAAGTACGTTTGACAAGCAAGCTTCAAACTGTGCTATTATGAACAGTTCGTTATTAAGTGATAGTATTATGTATATCTGTACATTATGTTTTTTTATAGATAAATCATGGTTAAAATTTGAATTATGGGTTCAAGTTTAGTGGCGCGTCTGGATAAATTTTGAGGTTTTTTGGAAAAGGGGGGGATGAAGGCAGCAAACCCGACCCAGTATTTTGTTTCTGGCATTTTGTCCTGATGTTCATTTAGGTGGCAACGACACCTGTTTCATCGTCCCCACGTATTTTTTTTCCCAGGATTTGTGTGCACCTGTTTTGCGTATTTAGTCAGCTGGCTGCAGACGTGTATGTGTGGGGAGTATTGTTGAGCGGAACAATTTCTCAAAATCTCCCGGTCTTACATTAGACGTGTATAAATCACAAAGAAAAGCCATTAACCGTCTTTTGTGTGCTCGTTTTAAGTCTTGTTCAGATATGTTAAGTTACAGGATGATTTTGATTCCGACAAGGTTCATTTAAACCCCCAAGGATTGAGGAAATATTACCAACGTATTCCTCGTGAGTGTTTGTCATCATAAGTGTTTATTTATCCGTGGGTTTTCGGATATTTGGGCAACAAACCCGTCTCGGGCTCTTGTTTCTGACCTTTTGTCCTGATGTTGTGTTTATTCATTTAGGTTGCAACAACATCTGTGTTTTATCGTCCCCACGTGCTATTTTTCATGACTTGTGTGCTCTTGTAGTTAGAATTAAGGCAGCGGGCTGCAGACGTGTATATATGAGAAGTATTGTTGAGCGGAAATATTTCTCAAAATCTTCCGGTCTTTGAGAGCCATCACTGAGGAGGAACATTACCATGCGCTCAGAGTTTATCTGCAGGTCGTCGTTTGGTTAAAACTAAATAAAAGCGAGCTGAATGCGAGTGAGTGGGGCTGGAAAAAGACACCAAAAGGCTACGAACCCATCATGACAGACCTTCCTGCTGCCCCTGTAAGCGTTTCAAACTTTGTGAGATGCAAGTGCAAGTTGCTGAAAATTCAGTGCGGGCAGGAAGAATGGTCTGAAATGCGTGAGCGCGTGTGGGGGCTGTTATGGTGAAACCTGCAGGGATTCTGAGGACGTTGACCTAGAAGATGAGATCAATAATCATTCTGACTATGTTTAATTGTGATTTACCTATAAAATCAACGTTTGTATATATCAGTTTGTTTTATTTGTAAATATTAATTCATTTATTGTGAATTATGATAAACTTCAAGAATGAGGTAAATTTTCAAATTATTGGCGCCATTTTGACGTCACAGGTCATTTTTGAATTCGTTGGTATCGATTCCTTTATCCTTTAGTAGTAATTATTAACCCCAAATATGAATATTAAGCGAGTTATAACCATTAACGGAGTTGATGGCGATTTCTGGAAGGCTATCCACCCTACTTGTTCAAATGAAATAATAATCGCTTGGGTAGGGGTTTTCCCCAGTAATGCGACATTTGAGGATAGCTCGACCAGGCTAATTAGTTGTGTACGAGTCTCTTTTGAATGATCGTTTCAAGCCTTTTTTTGTGTGTATTTTTCGGAGATATTAAGTTTCAGGATGACAAGACCCATTTCAAAACCAAAACATTGAAAAAATACTACCACCGTATTCCCGGAATAGTAAAAATAAAATTCCAATTTTGAGTCTAGTCATTCTGAAGAGTTCAATACGAACGAAACTAGTTACTTTAAACCACTTGGGATAACTGGAAGAATCGCCCTTTCTACCTATCTGATTATAATGCTACAATACCTAGCATGTTCACTGAGCAATTACCAAAGACAAGATTCAGAATCTTACAGAAAAATCATATTTTTTTTTTTTATAAGCAATATTTTATTCAGATTTGTACCTGAATAGGGATTGGGGAACAGACATAGCCTATATTAAACCCCTCTCCCTGTCAGATATAGATACATGTATTTACATTTTAGAAATTACTAATCAATGAACACGTACAAGTATGATTTTAGTGTAAATATATTTACAATGGGTGTTTATAGTTGTCCCTGGAAACGTCTGGTGATTTCGAAGAACAAATGGACTGTTTTAAACATATTGAGTGAGTCTTCCACATGGTCAATTCAGTAGAATAAAACAGTAGTGTTTCGATAAGTTATTTATTGTTTTATTTCGGGCATCTGAATATAAGGAGCAATTCAATAAGAAATGTTCAGTGTCTTCAAATTGATGTCAACATTTACATGATGGATTGTCAGAAATGTGGCGTAAAATTTATGTCCGTTTAGATTGCTGCAAGAGAGGCGCAGTTTAGAATGAATAACTTGGTTTGTGCGGGTTCCAAATGAAAAATCATATTTGTGGTCTAAACTGAGTGAACTCTGTCCTATTACACCCCTTTGATTCCTAAATGCTAATGCAACATTGCATGACTTTTCTATCACAGAAAATACATTTAAACAGGATACTTTTTTAATCCCAAGTTATATTTGTCTTGACTGCTATTACTGTAATGGTTTAACAAGTGCAAAATTGTTATTTTTGAATTGCTGTTTAGATTTGATTCAGTTTGATATGTTGGATGATCACATTTGTTCATTTTTTTTTATTTTGCGGATAAAATAGTTTGTAGACGCCTTCAACTTGGAATTATGGCAGTCATCTTGGATTTCAAAATGGCCAATATCAATAAAAAAAACATTTTTTTAAAACAAGGTTTCATTTAAGAATTGTTAAAGAATAAACCACTTATTTTTGTTACACTTTTAAACTCCATACTATATTATATAATGGCGGCCGATTCAAATATGGCTGACATCACCGATCTAGCATATTTGCATCACCATGATTCTTTTTGGGTTAGACGTTGTATTATTCTGTATATACATTTGAATATACAGTTACGATTTCAACAATATTAGATATTTTCCCCTCCTTTTTTAATCGATTCAAAATGGTCGACATCATGTTCGACTTATATTTTCTTTTCTGTCATATTCTAGTGTCGATTGGGCGTGCGTTGTGTCAATTTTCAGAAAGATCGGATATATTGGCCAAGTATTATGCATTGTTATGACTCACGTGACCTTTCAGTCTATTTAAAATTGCTTGAGACCTTCTCCTATAGTATAAGAGTCAAAAAAATTTTTAGACAAAAAGTACCCCATTTCACCAAACAGAAATGTAAATCATATCTGGCTTCTAATATCTTCAATCTGTAAACCGTTTTATGTTATTTAAATGTAGCTTTACCAAATCAGACTTATTTGTAAATAAATCCATTAATAAACAAATTTTGCATTCATAGCTTAGCCCTAGTATTCCAATTAATTGATGTAAAAAGAATTCAACTACATGGTTTGAAAAGCTTTACGTAAACACTTTCAAATGCAACTTGGATTTAAACATATTTTCGAACCCCCTGGTCAAGTAAAATAGGATGAAATGGATAATTTACACAACAGGTAGGACACTTAAACATCTAGTAGTTAGAATAAAGCTATTTTTTTCCTGACCTGTCAAGCCAGCAGCAAGAGTTGTTTCATGGTAGTTAAATATTTTATTACGAATAGAGATAAAAATTTGTATACGACTGTAGGTGAAATTTTAGGAATAGTAACTGGTAGATTTATTTACGGATCTGTCTCTAAAGATTCTATTCAATACAATGTCTTGTATGTTTATCTGTAAAAATAATTTTACATAAAACATCAAGTTGTTTTCTTATGCAATTTATGGCATTGACATAAAGAACACAATTATTCATTCAAAATACTTGACGGGTCTTTTTTTTTTTTTGATGAAATTTCAAATTTTTTTTTATACGTTTTTATTTTGATAATTATGATCATGTGTTTTCAAGACTTCGAATTCTGTCTTATGGTTTGGATTGTTCGTACTTGGTTTTTAGTTTATTGTAACAATTTCTTGTAATTACATTGTTTTCATCACAGTTGTTATAATCGATATCTTTAAATCTATCATTGAGACCATAATTAAGGGAAAATGATCTGTAATTTTGTTATCAAAGTTTCCCCTGCGTCAGTTCTTTTTTGTGTAATAGCAGGATCAATTTTGCCTGATGAGTGTCTTGAACCGGGAACTTGTTTAATTATTCGCACCCTGTATCCAAAATCCTTATAGGCAAATTTGCTCATACTCATAGGGTTGCTAGCCCTATGGCAGGCTACTCCAGATGGGGGCTGTCCATGGTTGCTTAAATGTACTCTAGTAAGAACCATGTTTGAAAAACCGGATAAATATAAATAAAAAATAATGATGAAAAACGTGTAGTGAGTAAACAAGAAGATCGAAATCCAACAGCGTAAAAATGATGCGACCAGTATTCTCGGCGCTCGTCTGCTAAATGACGTTACCGTGTGATAGTCTGATGATTAGATCGTCAACAACGCAGACAATAAGGGCGATAATCCAGTTAGAATTTCAGATATAATAGCTGATAGGTTCACATAACTAAATGATTAGGAATAAAAACGTATTTATTAGAGTGTTATCCCTTTCTGCTGACAAGTTGGGTTTGGATTTTGTTCATGCTAACTGACTGCACTATATACTTTTTAAATGTCTTTCCGGATTATCGCCCTTATTATTAATTTTTTGACGTTGGGCTTAATCATGACGTCGACTGACCGTCAAAACACGTCATTCAGCAGACGACGAGCGCCAAGACCGGTCTCATTATTTCTGCTGTGGCTTGCTTTTAATTCATTGCTTAGGCCAACAAGAGATTTCATTTTACAGTTTGAGCACATATTGATTAAAACATATGAGGATCTGATATAATTATGTGTGTTCGCCGAGAAAGCTCATCCAAATTTTCCGGCGTGGTTACAAGTTCTTTAACAAATAAAACATATTTTACACGTGGCTTTGAGAAACTAAATTGTAAAAAATCCAATATTATCTACGGTATAGAATGTACACTCTGTGGACTGTTTTATGTTGGCGAAACTAAAGGACCTTTACATTTACGGTCATCGTCACAATATAAATAAGGATAGTAACAAGATTCTCTATAGACATTTTAACCAACCGGACCACTCTATACTATCAATTCAATGAGAGTGTCAAGAGAAAATTTACCACCATACTAATAGCCCTATACTTTGAGCACTCCCTTTCGCCGAAACCGAGAGGAATATTTGATACGTACATTACTCCATGGGTACTGCAACCCCGTATGGGGTGCAATGGCAATGTAGCTAGTATTTGAAATCGATCTAGCCCGGCGTGTAGCAATGTTAATGTCATAACGTTACTCCCAAAGTTTTGTCGTCGAAAACGCAGTCGTGGACATCGTCGCTACACACCACCAAAGCTCAGCTCTATTTCACAAATTATCCATGAACCAGGTCCCGATTTTTTTGTTAAGCCTTATTCTAACTATTAGATGTTTAAGTGTCGTACTTCTTTCATTAAATAATCCCAAATTTAGTGACCATACAACTATTTACAACTATATAATGGTTTTAAAAGGACAATAACACTCTAGCCGGCTTGACCGATCCAGAAACAAAAATGGCCCTATTCTAACTACGAGATGTTTAAATGTCCTACCTGTTGTGTAAATTATCCATTACATCCTTTTTTACTTGTACAGAGTGTTTGAAAATATGTTTAAATCCAAGTTAAAATATGTTAAAATCCAAGTTACATTTGAAAGGGTTTGCGCAAGGCCTTTCGAATCATACAGTTGAATTTTTACAATTAGGTGTGATAAGATGAAATTTGTACCATCAATTAATTGTAATATTTTTAAAAAGTAAGTCAAAATACCTAAGGAATATTTGTATATTGTATGCAATTACTTGGCTGAATATTTCCGATTAGTTCCTAAGCCTTTCGGGGTATGAATGCAAAATTGAGTTCTTAATGGATTTATTAACAAATAACCCTATTTGATAATGCTACATTTAAATAGCATAAAACTGTTTACAGATTGAAGATATCTCCATTATTAGAGGCCAAGCTCTGGATATTTATGTTCGTTGAATTGGGGTACTTTTTGTCTAAAATTTTATATAGAGAAAGTCTCTAGCAGTAGAGACTGAAAGGTCACAGGGGTCAATGGCACAAAATTCAGGAATTAACAATGGATCAGAAGCACATAATGCATAATACCTGGACAAAATATCCGATCTTGCTGAAAATTGGCGAAACGCACGCTGATTCTTACTGCATAGGGAAGACAAATTCTAAAAACAATAACACGCGAGGACGATGAAACACAGATGTCGTTGCTAACTAAATGAATAAAAACAACATCAGGTCTAAAGGTTAGAAACGGGTGTGTTGCCTTCCATCTCCCCTTTTCCAAAAAAACTCACATCACCAGGAACACATAAATTAGAAGAACGGGACTTATCCAGACGAGCCAATTTTAAAATTTCAACCATGATTGACATGATTAAGGCTAAATTGAAAGTTAATCTGATTGACTTTTTGGCGTTGTCTTATCTGGATCTGGATTATCGCCCTTTCTATTTACTACCGCTTTGTTTTACCGTCATTCAGCAGACGATCGTTGTCGAGACGAGAATCAAGATCCACTTTCTTTGTATTCGGTATTGTTGTCTCCTCTGCCTTGGTGGCAGAAGGACGTCGTTGTCAATACACACCTCAATTCTTTCGGACGCTTATAAAGCTAAAAATCCACAAATATTTACAGTAGGCATTCCCAAACCAATCTTCCAACGAATTTATAATAGGATCACAATTACTAGGTAACTAGATACATAAACAGCATACGTGTCAGTCAAAAAAAAAAATATACCCCCGTCTTCCATGAGCCCAGTTAAGGAGCAGAACAGTAGAAAGTTAAACCTCATTTCATTAAAAAAAATATATAAATATTATAAAACCATCATACATGTCCACTGACTGGTCCATTCACTTAAACCGACGTGTACGTTTGGTATTGTCTGCCCTTACAACTATTTATCGTTACATATATTGGTAAAATCGGAGTGCCTGTGAAAAGAATAGGCCTGCATAGCGCAACATCTGGTATCTTAATATTAAGTGAAAGGTATTTTGCAACCCCAGAAGTCAAAAACCAAATTTGTCGAAAATGCTGACACCCGTTTAACAATTAAAAAAAAAATGCAATGACTGTATACGTACAATATAGTCAAGTCGTTTTTTGCATTCTTTTATTAATTTAAAACTGTATTATTTCTTAAAATTAAAGAATCCCCGCCAAACAGAACCACGAACAAACTTGTAGATTTTAAAGATCTTTTGATTAATCAACGTTTCGGTTTAAATAGCCTTGAACAAGAAAACGTTTCCAGTTTATTATTACTTAATATCGCATAACAAGAAGAGCCCTTTTTTCATTCTCATAGCTAAATAAAGAGGGGAATCATCCCGATTTCCATTCTCTGACCTGAGTGAGGTTTAGAAGTATGCTATTATTTGGCATACTTTAAAACGTGACTCTAGAAAAATCTTTCTTGAATTCAACAAGGAGTTCACGAAGTTGTTTTTGCGTTTCTCGATTGAGACGTTGTAAAAACAAAATACCCAGTCTTCTTTGCTGATGTTTGATTCTGCCAAATCATCGCGATTCAATGTGCGAAAAACTGGCCAGGCCTCGAGTTCGAGGCATGAATCAATCACAAATAGCTTCCCGGTTACTCATGGTGGGAAATGGTGTAGGACAAGGCGATCTGTCATATTTTCCTCCGTTGTTTCGGATGTTACTCAGTCTTCTTTGCCGAGGTTTGATTCTGCCAAATCATTCGAGGCATGAATCTACTCTTTAACAAATAGCCTCCCGGTTACTCGTGGTTGGGAATGGTATAGGTAGGACAAGGCGATCTGTCATATTTTTCCTCCGTTGTTTCAGAGACACTCTCCAGAATAATTTTATCGCTGTTTTTGATGCTGCTTTTTGATCGACTTTCCTCACATGGAGGGGAAAGATGACCCATGCTTTGTTTCACAACGGTGTCCTAAGATATCGACTTGGTGTTGAGTTTTCTGGTGACGGGTAAGATCGTCCCACGTTTTGTAATTTGCACGATCTACACCAGATCTTACGCTGGATATGAAAGCTTCAGTAGTGCCGTTTCAAGTTCGGTGAACACTTGAAGTCTCCATTCAAATCAAAACCATTTGTCGGAACATGCTGAAATCAGGTTAACAAAAAAAAAATATTTCAATTACTGTATACGTACAATAATATACTCAAATCGCTTTTTGCATTCTTTCATTAATTTAAAACTGTAAATGTGATGCTTATTTTAATTTAATATCTCGTGAGAAGAAGAGCCTTTTTTGTCATTCTCATGGCTAAATGAATTGGGAAATCATCCCGATTTCCATTCTCTGTCCTGAGTAAGGTTAAGAATTATGCTATTATTTAACATACTTTGAAAAGATGCTCTAGGAAAATCTTTCTTGAATTGTTCACGGAGTTCACGAAGTTGTTTTTGCGTTTCTCGATCGGGACGTTGTATAAACAAAATACCCAGTCTTCTTAGCTGAGGGTTGATACTGTAAAATATGGTGTACTCGGTGCAGTTTCTGGGGTTTTTTTTCCATTCTCCAAAAGATTATAAAGGTGCTATGCATTTTAGATTATTGTGATTTTTTGAAATTAGTTCTACTTAGTTGTTGGCCCGAATCGAAAAAGGTTTCTCTGATTTTTATCTTCAACAATATTAAAATTTCCTGTCAGTATGGGGCAGGGATAGTTCTCAATCAGCTGGTAGCCGATAGAGGTCAAGCAACTCCTCTCTGTGTGCATCCGACACCAAGGATGGATACATCTCGTAAAACGTTCAGCGAATCGACAAATTTAACGGCCCTCATGGTCACTGTCATAACTTTTCCACCACTCATAACGACTTTTTAATGATAGACTGCCCCCTTCCGGGTCCATTGAGCGGGCCTACGTGACACGCATGTAGTCTCAGACGTTCGCTCATTTTAAATTCTTCCTTGGAATGTAATATTCGGGCCAACAGATCCAATATATCATTTGGGCTGACGTCTTGCCACGGTTGAAACGGTATCCATGCCGACGTCTTGCGTGTCGGGTGCGATACAGTCGTTGGGTTGACAGCCAACCAAATTTCCAGGATCATTTAATATGTCATGAAACGTATCGTAGAAAACTTCCAGAACGTCAGCTGGTGATATGTGGTCCCAATTATGATGAAAATCAATGTTGACATACAAGCTTTTCGTGTGAAAACGTCCAGAAGGACGCTGGTGTATTCGCCATTGTAGAACATATTAGTCAGCAGACGCTGGAACCTTTATAAATGCAACTGGGCCGCTTCCAGGAGGTGTTCCTTATCCTGGTTCCGCTTCAGCAGCAACATAGCTTAAGATTTGTATAATATCAAAATTTCCTGTCAGTATGCGCGGGGGGGGGGGGGGGATAGTACTCCATCAGGTTGTAGTCGACAGAGGTACAGCATCTCCTTTCTGTGTGTATTGAACTCAAAGTAATCGAATCGCCTCAACAGTTTCTGTAGGTACCCCCTCTTCTCAAACAACCGCTTTCTCGGCCTACCATGCTGAACTCTCGGCACACTACCCAGGAAGGAGCTGTTGACCCCCCATCCCTTTGAAACAGGCATACAATGCGCTTCTCTTGCTTCAAATAATAATTTGGGCCGTTGGGTGGTCCACACAAGGACGTTTTAGGGTTTGTCTTACAGTTTTGGCTATAGACTGTAAGGCGGTGGCGTGTCAGTACTCCTATCAGCTTGTAGCCGATAGAGTTCCAGCAACACCCCTCGGTGGGCATCTAATCAATGGAGTACTGGATGCACCCTTTCTCCTCCAAAAACCGCTGCCGTTCGGCCTCCCATGCCGACCTCTCGGCACACTGCTCAGAGAGGAGCTGTTGAAACTCCACCTGGCACAGGCTTACAATGCGCTTCTCTCGCTTTAAAGAATGATTTGGTGACCGTTAGGTGACGGATACGTTTTTTTAACATACAAATGATTATAAGTGACAAAGCATGGCTGATACGTTTAATAAACTCTGTGTCCTTGTGTCTGCTCTTCAGCGTACCCGTAAACAGTTTATGTTTCGGTGGAGTGGCCGGTAATATTAAAGTGATTAACAAAATATTTCCTAATTTCTATAAACAGGTTCTTGGCATTCTTCAAAAAAAAAGATGTATTTGTTGAGTATTGTAAGCCACCCCAACCACCCTGTCAATGCCGGTTAGTTTACGGGATTCCTCGTTTTAGCAGGCCGAATTTTAAATAAAGTCGTATCAAATTTAAATCTCGTTGTTTTCCCTTCCCATGACATTTCAGCCCCAACCTCTGTGTTCGAAAACGTTAGTGCTCATCGTGTGGACATAATAAAACAAGACATGCTTGTAGGTTTCTTCTCCAATAATGGAATGGCTTTTAATTCGGCTCTATAATAAAAAATTATATTAGTATAGTATTTTCGACATCGTCAACATTTGAAAAGTTTGTGTCTTCGTTCGCTTCCATTTGCTTTTTTTTTTATAGTCACCTGACACGTGTCTAATCACGTGATGTTATTTCCATGGACACGAGTTTACTCCAGTTGCAAAAACGCTTATGTTGACTGCAACATGAGGTCGACTTTTTTCAGTGGCATTCATTTGCTTCCAGCTGCAAGGTCGACATAAGCCCATCTTAAGGGTCCTCCATACCAGCGTACCGCGCAGTGACAAACAAACGGTAACCAGTATAAAATATACGATAGTCCAAGAGCGTCATAATTATTGACCTATGAATGAAATTACTAATTTCGTATTTATATATCATAATTAACTTGTTGGGAACCTGTTAATCCCACCTTCAGGTTTCTAATAAATCGTTATTTAAACTGTAGACTATAAAAGTTTATTTCGACTGCTTAAGAAGACAAGTCTTTCACGTAAGACGCTGAGGCGTTGTTATATCTGCCATATTGCCTGCGGAGCTCTTCTTTATAACTTATAAGCCTTACCAGGTTGTCCAGTGGACGTCGGGACCAATAATTGCTTGTCCTTTTTAGGGCCTGTTCGGCGCAATATTTTAATTCTTACATAAAATCAATGAAATGGAGTTTAACGTCCTACTGTTATGCACTTAACCTGAGCTAATTGAAGACGGGGGGGAAAAAAATTAATTCTTACATAAAAAAAAATCCATTATTTCCCCAATATTAACTTGTCCTTTTACATTATTTACTATTATGTACATTTTGCAATTAAGAATATAAAATTCGAACGAGTATTAAACAAATGAAACAAATAAAAACATCAACAAAAACGCGTCAAACTTGTTATGTTCAAGAAATGGAAGTTTCGAAATTTCTTTAAAGGGATAATACCACCAAGCTCCTAAAATACGGTACACAAAATATATCGATCACATTCAACAACCCATTAATCAAGTATTCCAAACTGATTCTCAGAGAAAATATAATCTTAAAAAATGAGATCTTGCATATTTAATATTTTCTATGTTACTGTTTTACAAATTGTCCCGTCTTCAATTAGCCTAGGTCAGGTGCAGAAGCGTAGGACGTTATTAAACCCCATTTCATTTATTCTACAAATTGCATGTATGACAAATCACACAAATATAAAAATATACTGGTAATACAAAACATCTGCTAGAACCAAGATGACAAATAACGAAGACTGTAATAAATTATGAAAAATAAAATGCTCATGATGGAGGGTCAGGCAAAAGTAGTGCTTATGCAATCTAAACAATAAAACAATCCTAAGTTGTTTGAAAAAAAAAAATGGCAAGGTACTCGTCCCTATAGCTAGTTCACTGAAATGTCCCGATTCCTTAAAAGCATAACAAAATTTAATATATAGACAATCCCCATATGGCGGGCGGATGCGGTAAAAATGGGCCATTTATATGACTTACTAATTCCATTTATAAAGCTTAAAATTAATTACTTACTTAAGCACGTGTGGGCGCTGAAATCCATCGAAATGGGTGACTGGATTGAATATTATTTTCATAGTTTGATAAATAATTATAAAACTGTGGAATTATTTATCAAGTCTTATAAATCCATTTATATAACCACAGGAATTTGACCTTCTATCCGTATATATAAGCATACACCATGTCATACAGTATAAAAAAAGAACAGGAATGCAATGCCTTTTCAAGACTCGACTTTACCTGCTCTCGCTTCAACTCGTTTTCCCCCCACAATTCGTAATGTCAGGCCATCAAACCTCTGCCGATCCACTCAGATATGTTTTTTCTTCAATCCAGTTCCTTTGATTTTCATAAATACTCCCACAAAACGATATCATAGCCAATTGTTTCCAATATTTACATTACATTCGCTCATAACTACTTCCGTCCGAGAATCCATGTCTTGATTTGAGTGACGTCACACATTTCGAACGATACGCGATGAATAGACGCATTCGGCGTACCTCGGTTTTAGTTTATCTGATTTAACATTTTGTATTTTAGAAAAAATTAAAACTAATAAAAACAATAAACAGTTATAATAAATAAATCGTCCATTCAATCTTTAAGGGCTTCAACAAAACGATTTGTGGTTTGTTTGATTTATCCAACAGCATTTTTAGAAAAGAAAAAACTTTATAAATTATTATAGGCCAAAATACAAAAAAACAATGCCCATATTCGAGTATTGAGCCTTCGTAAATTAAAATTTAAAAAAAATTCCCCTTCCCCTCAAAAAAAAGGAGTTTGTTGGATTTAACAGCATTTTTAAAAAAGAAAAAAGACTTTATATATAGGCCTATATTAACTATTTAAAAAAAAATCCTTCACATATTCGAGTATTGACGCTTCATTAATTAAAATTTAAAATTTTTTTTAAAAAAACAATGGAGTTTGTTGGATTTAAAACAGCATTTTTAAAAAAGGAAAATTTTTTATATATAGGCCTATATCAACTTGGGCCCTATTTTAAAAAAAAATCCTTCACATATTTGAGTATTGACGCTTCATAAATTAAAATTTACAAAAAAAATCATCTGATTTTCCACACAATGTTTTAGAAAATATAAAAAATTTAATAGCCGGTTTGGGCTCGTCAAAATTCCGAAGAGCAGTTATGAATTCCAGAAATATTAATTTTAAGGTATTTACCAAACAACGGTATCAAATATCTTTTCCATTGGTGGTTGACGGACAAATTATGTATTCTATAAATAACCTGAAGCGAAGACAGGCGATGACAGCGAGTTATCCGCCCCTGATAGTGCTTGTTCACAATTTTTGTTTTTTATAAATTGATATTTTACCGCTGTGAGTAGTTTTGTATTATGCATTAAAAAATGCAAAACACACACTTTAATCTATTTTGGATTTTATTTGTGACTAATTTTATTTTTTGATTTTTAAAATTCACCGCGTATCGTTCGAAATGTGTGACGTCGCTCAAATCAAGACATGGATTCTCGGACGGAAGTAGTTATGAGCGAATGTAATGTAAATATTGGAAACAATTGGCTATGATATCGTTTTGTGGGAGTATTTATGAAAATCAAAGCAACTGGATTGAAGAAAAAACATATCTGAGTGGATCGGCAGAGGTTTGATGGCCTGACATTACGAATTGTGAGGGAAAAACGAGTTGAAGCGAGAGCAGGTAAAGTCGAGTCTTGAAAAGGCATTGCATTCCTGTTCTTTTTTTATACTGTATGACATGGTGTATGCTTATATATACGGATAGAAGGTCAAATTCCTGTGATATAACGTAGAAAATAATCGGCAATCTCCGTACTGCTTCGTTGAGTCGACCAGTTGGCCAATGAAATCCCTCGGTACATATAACATAAAATGACGAGAATAAGTTTTAAGCATGTTTTAGTTATCCTTGCACCAATTTACTTTGCTAAGGTCACCGCTCCCCTCCCTCCACCCACCAACCGTGGTAGTTCTTTTCACAATCTTCTACTGGAAGATTAGTGCGTCCGAATTCCATTAAAGGGAAAAATGTACGAATAAAATGATGTATGACAGCGACGCACACAACTTGATAACCGCGGACGACCTGTGATTGGCTGGCCGAATCATCCTCGGGAATTTCGGGCATATGTACGAACTTTCCCGAATATTTATTTCGTTAGATAATTCATTTATAAGACTTAGAAAATAGATTTATATAGCTACCATATTATTTACAAGACTTTATAAATCATTTATCAAGCTATGAAAATAATATTCAATTCAGTCACACGCGTCGAGGGGTTTCAGCGTTCGCACGTGCCTAAGTAAGTAATTATTTATAAAGCTTTATAAATGGAATTGGTTATTCATATAAATGGCCCATTGTGACCGCATCCGTCCGCCATAGCCCCAGATGATATTGTAGACGGACACCGGTGACAACCATATATGTCATTCTTTCCTCATGTGGGTTAAACCCCAGAGAAGTATACAGAAACTGTAGCATAGCATTCCACTTCCAAAGGAGATAAAATAGTATCCTCAACTGCATAAAAATACTTTCTGACTGGCATTGAATAAACAAATAAAAACCATAGTACATCCTACTTAAACAAGACTATAGAATATAAGATGGTAGCCAACTAGATATCCCATTCAAATCTAAAACATCAATCAGTTGCAGATAGGGGGCCATCCAAAAAGTACGTACGCTCAAAATGGGTAAAATTCAGACCCCCCGCCCCTTGTACGCACGTTTGGCCATTGAATTTACGCACCTGTACGTTTTTGGCGTGACCCCCCCCCCCCTTAAGCGTACGTACTTAATTGATGGCCCCCAGTATCTCATCATTTAAAAAAAAAAATAATAATAATAAAAACAAACAATATAAAACCTTTCTTTAGTTAATCCATGTGGCCCAAGGCACGCCATGGACTACTTACACCAGTCCTAGATTATACAATGATATAGATTATTATAAAAAAAAACTGTCTTCAGTTCATCCATGTGGCCCAAGGCACGCCATGGACTACTACACAACAGATACCAATCCTAAATTATGACATATAGATTAATAAACATTTTAAATAAATCCTACTGCAGACGCCTTAAACTAAGCTTTAAAGCCATCAGGACTGCTTTTTGCGAAGATGGCATTCACTTTACGATTTAGATGTACCTTATCACCATGAACCACGCACTTTACTACAATTATCCCAAAACCTAACCTGCGCCAAATGACTTATTTTATTTTTAAGACTATATTTATTACAACCCTACAATCTTTATACAATTCTTCTGAAATACCCCGGGTTCTAAAGCGCGGAAAGATGGACCTAACATAAACTACTGCCCTTGGACAGAAACCCTACGAACTAAATTCATTATATTGCCCGCTGTGTTATTAGGCTAGTGACAGGCATTAATATCATTCCCCCCAGTCTGCATAAAAACAACACGCACATCTGCAGGTATATCGGCTACCATTAAATTTGGGGCTGTTCCTCCCAATCTATAAACAAAATGAATCTTAATACTCTCCCCATTCTCTGTCTTTAGAGAATCACCTAACTCACACTCTCATTTTCTAACAAATGAATGTCCAAATACACAGACAGCTATATTAATATATATATATATGGAATACAAATATTTACTAATTAATTGTTTATTATTATATTAAGTCTGTAGGCCTATATTTATTATCTATAAATATAACCTAAAATAAAATAGAACAAAGTAGGCCTTCTTCAAACAACAAATAATATAACGGTTAGTACTTGTGGAGTATACTTCATGAATGAATGAATGAAATGGGGTTTAACGTCCTACTGTTATGCACTTAACCTGAGCTAATTGAAGACAAGCATACGCCATAAGTGTGCTATGAGGGAAATTTTGCCCGGGCAGCGGCGCTACGGTCTACTCTTATATCGAATTCCAACTGCCAAGGGATCTTTTACGTGCACTCCAATGTGTACACGGGATCTCGGTTTTTCGTCCTATCCGAACGACTAGGCAGCTGTCCTTGCCAGGCCCTCTATCTGCATCACTGACAAGGGGAAATCACGTCGGAAAATCAAGATGAACTTTCTCTGCCAATACAGGGATCGAACACCCGACCTCCAGACTATAGCGAACCAGCGCCTTATCCACTTAGCCACCGTGATCCCAATCTTCTTCATCCCAAAGTGTTGACCTACTAATTTCATAAAAACACTGGCGAGTTCCATCGTTAAACTTACCCACCGAACTTTCATTAACGCGAGTATTGATTGAACGATCACCAGATATGATTTCGATGGTTCGCCGAAGATTCGTGCAAGCTGCATCTTTTTCCGAAAGGTTCGACCTTAATCTTGCGATTTCCCACTCCCGCCCGGCCCTCAAGACATTTTTCTAAAGAGTCTTATTTTGCTACGTCTTTTCGTCAGAAGTGTTTGGAGTAATTTGTTTTTCGTTCTTTGTGAACGCTGCTCATTCTGTAAAAGGGTGGCATCTGAACGTAACCTCCGTATTTCCTCCCGCTGGTTGAAAATGAGGTTTCTGTTATTGACCTCCCTTGTGTTAAGATATCGTTGGGGCCGTTTATAATAAGATGTGCGCTTCATAGATCTTTCCCAATCTTACCACCCGCTTTTATAAAGTATTGGTTTCCAGCTCCACGGTTTTTGTAGTTAAATTTTGAAAGTCAGAACAAATTTCACCAATTTTAATATCATAATCCTGATTGCTTGGCATACCGTCAACTTTGTTGCCTACTGACACAAAATCTAATTTATCTTGCAATGTATCGATCATTGGTTCTAATGACGATATTAAAGACATGTCTTCATTTGAGCATGATTGCGTTAAAATTACATCATTAGAAATGCTTTTAAGCGGCGAAATTGTCATACGATTTAAATACTTGTTGCTTTCAGTACTACATTTCCGTTTCTTTAATTCTGTATTTTATTGAAAATACATTTTACACTCTTCAATTTTATATTAAGATTTGGTGAAATGGACGTCAATATTTACAATATTTCTTTCGAGGCTAGTTGGCCTTTATTCAATTTATACCGTAGCAATAAAATAGAACCATTGGTTAAATAATCTTTAAAAATCTCAGGATAATCATATTTTAAAAAAAACAAGCAAAATTGTCTGACGAAAGACTCGGAAGCAATTATTTCCATTCAGCTGCAATAATACTGTAGCGATTAGAACCCCAGACCCTTAATGTTGTAAAGCGCCCTTTCCCCATAGGCTTCCAGGCAAACGTGCTACACAAATATGTGGATCTTTCGTTCCCAGCCTAGCACTACAATTGAAAGATTGACTCAAGCCAAGTTTAAAATCTCAAGTAACAATTTATTCAACAGTTAATAAGTAAATACGATGCAATATATGCCGTTATATATTCAACAATTTAGCTTGTAAGCTATGATAATATTATTATATAAAGTGATAGTTATAAATAATAACAAGGTGCAATAAATTATATTTCACAGGCTATAGATTACTATAATAGTAATAAATGATTGATTGCTAATAAGCAAATCGGGCAAGTCACGTTATAAGTGGAACTGTTATGAATGCAACAGTCTACAATAATAGTTGCAATCATTAGCCTATAGTTATAATAATGTTATGCTAGTTAAATTCAGTACAGCAGCAAGTGTCTGAAAAACCAATACTTGTGATACAATAATAGGTATGTTATGGATGCAACAAGTTTGTTATGAATGCAACATGGACTAAGTTCAGATTACAACATGTTATATTTGTAACATGCACTCGTAGTAATTGAATAGCAACAAGTTTGTTATGAATGCAACATGAGCTATGTTCAGATTACAACATGTTATATTTGTAACATGCATTCGTAGTAATTGAATAGCAACAAGTTTGTTATGAATGCAACATGAGCTATGTTCAGATTACAACATGTTATATTTGTAACATGCACTCGTAGTAATTGAATAGCAACAAGTTTGTTATGAATGCAACATGAGCTATTTTCAGATTACAACATGTTATATTTGTAACATGCACTCGTAGTAATTGAATAGCAACAAGTTTGTTATGAATGCAACATGAGCTGTGTTCAGATTACAACATGTTATATTTGTAACATGCACTCGTAGTAATTGAATAGAACAATGTTAGAGCACGAACTTGTAAGAAGTTGTTTGTGAAAATAACAACTTGTTTTGTTACGGTCATAACCGTTAAGCAATCCTTAAGCGGTGGACACACTAGCCGAATGATTCGGCAGAATGGGTGGACACACCAGCCGAATGTTTCGCCCGATTCACCAGTCGATTGCATCCCTTTTCACGTCACATGATTAAAAACGGCGGCGTCTATGTCTCCAAACAATAACGTGACTTTTCGATATGACTTCTGAGTGGCTAATGAATTCTACATTCGGCCGAATGCTTCGGCGAAGTGGACACACCAGGCGAATATAATTCGGCCGAATATATCAAACATGTTTGATTCGGGCTAATTATGTCGTAGTTTACAGATAAGGTATTCAGGAGTAAATCACATTCGGGATGGCCCAAGACTAGTTCCTTTAGGAACTGTCTCTGAGCGAACGATGTCTCGCTACACAGTTCCTCATGGACCTTATTATCAACTAGTATGAAAATAAAGCTTTACTCCATCTAGGTTCTAAGGCTATTTTAGATCCTTACCGTCTATTTTGCACCGTGAAACTTTTTTGATCACCAAAAGAAATCATTTCCTGACACAACCGAGACAAATTTATAATAATCCAACACTATTTTCGTGTAGAATTCGATGTTAGAAAAAGACCGGTCTGCGCTGACGTCAGTAAACAAACATGGCGGCCAGATTTGAACGATATTGTTTATCTTTTTCTAACGTCGAATTCTACTTGAAAATAGTGTTGAATTATTATAAATTTGTGTCGGTTGTGTCAGGAAATGTTTTCTTTTGGCGATCAAAGAAGAATCACGGTGCAAAGTAGACGGTAAGGGTCTAAAATAGCCTTAGAACCGAGATGGAGAAAAGCCTTATTTTCATACTAGTTGATAATAAGGCCCGTGAGGAACTGTGTAGCGAGACATCGTTCGCTCAGAGATAGTTCCTAAAGGAACTAGCCCAAGACAATGCATAGTTTATTAGTTATTAAATGGCGAAGTGTGATTTACGTGAGCGTGAAATTTGACAAACGAAGATGGCTATTGCGCACGATAACTGCGCATAGCCCATAATAATGAATGAATGAAATGGGGTTTAACGTCCTACGCATAAGCACCTAACCTGGGCCAATTGAAGACGGGCAAACGCCATACAGTGTGCTATGAGGGAAATTTTGCCCGGGCAGCGGCGCTACGGCCTACTCTTGTATCTAATTCCAACTGCCAAGGGATCTTTTACGTGCACTCCAATTTTTACACGGGACCTCGGTTTTTCGTCCCATCCGAACGACTAGGCAACTGTCCTTGTCAGGCCCTCCTGCATCACTGACAAGGGGAAATCGAGATGAACTTTCTCGGCCAATGCAGGGATCGAACACTCATAGCCCATAATAATAACAAATAGTAAACATTGGAAGCGGAGAAAAGGCAACAGGATATAATAACGAAATAACAACAAATATGGAATTGAGGATGACATAGAAGGCAATTGGTATAATCATTACATTACATTTACAATTTTAGATCTAGGCCTAACTTAACACAAAATTGTTAGGTAGGAAATTTGTAGTTTTATTCATCAATTCACCTGGTGGTATATAGAAAAAAAAATACTTCCATTCACTTATTCATAAAAATAAAATAAAAACCAAGTACGAACAATCCAAACCATAAGACAGAATTCGAAGTCCTAAAAACGTTATAGGCAAAATAGTGTATTCAAGCAATCTATTAGGCAAAATGTCGGTCAAATAGCGTGATTGGCCAATGAACTATAGTATGCAAAATGCACATGATGAACTGTCTTAACGATGTAGTAGACATTATCAGGGTGATAGTAACTGTATACGTGTCAATTAAAAATATCTAAAATAATAGCCGAGAGAGACACGTTATATTTACCAATCAAATCAATATGACGGCCATAAAACTTTTTATACGCCCACATTTTCATGTGGACGTATTATGTCGTCGCCCCTGTCCGGTCGGACGTCTGTCCACAATTGTTTGTGGACCCCTCTACAGGTCACAATTCTTGTCCGATTTTGACGAAACTTGAAATATATCTTTATCCCAAATGTATCGGATCGAAACTTCATAGATTATGGCTGCCGATTGTACAAAAAATCACGTTTTTAGCTTGTGGACCCTATAGAGGTCACAATTTTGAGCCGATTTCATTAAGTTGATGAAACTTGACATGCATATTTATAACCCAAAGATCTTGGTTCCTTTTAATATTTGTGTTTATCGGAACGTAATTTCCTGAATTATGGCCTCTGATATTCCAAAAAAGCACCTATTTTAGCTTGTGGTCCCTCTGGAGGTGACAATTATTATCCTTTTGGAAAAACCGTTCGAGTATATCACCTTTACACCCTAAGAAAGGATGAGTTCGAATTTCGGGAAAATCAGACAAAAATTGCCATACAAAATGGCCGCCGTTTGCACACGAATACTGTTAAAATATGGTATATCAAAGAGGTCACAATTTTAATTCGATTTTGATGAAACTTGAAATGCATGGTTATACCCAAAGATATTGGTTCCTTTCGATATTTGCGCATATCGGATCGTAACTTCCTAAATTATGGCCCCTGATTATACGCAAAATCGCCTTTGTTTAGCTTGTGGTCCCTCTGGAGGTCACAATTATTATCCGATTTAAAAAATCCTTTTAAGATATCACTGTTACACCCTAAGGAAGGTTGGGTTCCAATTTCGGGCAAATCCGACCCAAATTGCCATACAAAACGGCTGCCATTTGTTGGCGACTACTGTTAAAAAATTGTATATGAAGGTTGTGGACCCTGTAGAGGTCACAATTTTTATTCGATTTTGATGAAACTTGAAATGCATGGTTATAACCCAAAGATCTTGATTCCTTTCGATATTTGTGCATATCGAATAGTAACTTCCTGAATTATGGCCCCTGATTGTCAGAAAAATCCCCTATGGTCCCTCTGGAGGTCACGATAAATATCCAAATTAAAAAAAACCGTTTGACTCTTACCACCATTACGACCTACGGAAGGTTGAGTTCGAATTTCTAGAAGATCAGACCATAATTGCCAGACAAAATGGCTGCCGTTTGTATGCGAATAGTGTAAAAATATGGCATATTAAAGTTGTGGGCCTGTAGAGGTCACAATTTTAATTCGATTTTGATGAAACTTGAAATGCATGTTTATAACCTAAAGATCTTGATTCTTTTCGATATTTGCGCATATCAAATTGTAACTTAATGAATTATGGCCATTGATTGTAGGAAAAATCACTTTCGGTTTTGCTTTTCATCTATCCAGCTCTCGAAAATGTGGGCGTATCCTGCCTGGCAGTGCCAGCTTACTATCTTTAAAGGTTTTAATAAGTTTAGTGCGCAAGTATCCTTGAAGTTAAAGCTTAGATGACAAATGCCTCGATCTACTTAAAAAATCAGAATAAAAGGAACAAGCTCTCGTGTAACGAATTAGTTGAGACACAAACACTCCATAAGCTAGTGAAATTGGAATACAATAGCAATGACCTCAATGTGACTTAGGCCCATTGGTTCCATTCACTACAGCTGTTATATGTCCAAACAATTTTAGATCTAAGGTCACCCATCAGAATAAACACTTTTAAAACCGTTGAAGAAAATTGATAGTTTTATTTATCAATATACCAGATCTAAGAAAACGTATGTTTCGATTCACTAATTCATACCAATTTTATAAACAATTATTTGGGGGATAAGATCCGACCGCATGTGTACCCCGTAGGCGGATTCGTTCCACTCATTTTGACACTTGTGCATCCCAATTTTATATTTTTAGGCTCACAAGAAATAACAAACGTGGGAAATTAATAATTTTATTCACCAGATCTAAAATAATTTATATTAAAAAAAAGCAACGGCACGATATAGGCCTATTGATTAGGCCCTTGGGGGCCGTCGCTATTTGTTATCAGTAATATCAGAAGTTTCTTCTATGAAGGCCTAGCTTATTTCTTATAGTATTTATTCTATTATAATTACCACTGTCGTACTTTGTTAGACATTTTTTGAAGGGTATAATAATAATAATAATATCTTTTTTTTAAAAGGTGAAAAATTAGGCTTAAAGCCTGTTTACAATTTTGCCCTTTATAATTAATAGAGACATGAAAAAGACAGTAACAGAAAAAGATACTTAACAAATACTCACACACACTATAATAATCATACTCACCACTACCCATGATATTCACACTCTCCACATAAACCCGTTGTCTGTCCATATTTCACTCACCAAAAAATTCATCAACCGTTTGTCACAGACACAGCGATCAAACTAGCGCAATTATATTTTCATTCAACTTCGACCCAATATTTTGATAGTTTTTTTTGTACGGTATTTTTTTTATTGCAGGTTGTTTTTGTAAAGATAATTTTGATTGGTTTATTTTCTTTCGCGGGAATTTTGGCTCCCACGCCCACACCACCTGCTTATGACATGTTTACATCACGTGGTGTGAGTTTCTCATGTCGAGACGACTGTGCAGCTACTAGTAGTGTTCGGATATTCAAATATTCGACGGGTTTTGAAATTGGTATTCGAATATAATTTTAATATATTGGAAGTGGTTAATTTACAATTTATTATAATTCCTAATCAATTATTAAATGCGTTAAAACTCTGTTGACTCTCGAACAACGTAATTGCAAGTTGATCTTTTACGTAAACTGCCAATTTGTACACAAGAACTCGGCCTTCCACGACATCAAAGCAAGATTTTTTTTTTATCACCAATGTATAGGAATTCTCCCGCGCTGCATCCGAAACAAAGGGCATCTCGTTCATTCGTTCACTGCAGCATTTCACAAAAATCATTGTCTAGTGGCTTTTCTATATAAGCAGAAAACAGTCTCTTCATGTTTAAGCGTAGGACGTTAAACCCCATTTCATTCATTCATTCATGACGAATCCAAGCAAATTCATCATAATCTCATACCGATGACGTATAGTTAGTTTCGCTTCACATGTGTTTTCCAGGATGTCACACACTTATAATTAGCTTTCACCCAGAATTAGAATTCAGCATCTGGGTCCCTGGCTAGTTACCGAATAACTGTCTCCGAAAGGGTAGCACCCTTACAAGCAGAGAGGGGGGGGGGGTAACGTCCACTCGACACAAACCAGGTCATTTCGGGACTAACATGGTTCAATTTTATTTCAATAATTGGCTTGTGCGTAGTGGTCTATAGCAGAGGGATTAAACCAGATGATCCGGAGAAAACCCACGAGGTTGGACAGGTAATCCTACTCCTTGTCACGTGCAACCGGCGAATCGAAACAACGACAGTTGAACCAATGACATTAAAATAAAAACAAAGTACGAACAATCCAAACCATAAGACAGAATTCGAAGTCCTAAAAACGTTATAGGCAAAATAGTGTATTCAAACAAAATAGTGTAATCAGCAAATGATACATCGCGCACTCGCCAAACTTACAATCTGCAGTTAGGTAATCCATAGAAATATATACTGTGGGTAATCGAAATAAGCTTTGAATGTAAATGTCTGGCAAGGAAAGTCGCCTTTAATAATATTTGAACGCAAATAGAATAAATAATGTAGATATTCGAATATGGTGATTGATATTCGAATATTATATTCGACGAGCGAATATTCGTGCCGAACACTAGCTACTGATACGTGTTGCATCGATTGTCCTCTTTTTGCAGCATCAGGGATAACTTGAAACATCTTGAAAAAAAACCCATAGCATAGGGATAACTTAGACAGAGGAGTTAAAACATCTTGAAGAAATTAACCATAGCATATTACTTGTTTTGATGCGAGAAGCTTTAGTAGCCGGGGGATCACGGTGGCTAAGTGGATAAGGCGCTGGTTCGCTAGCCTGGAGGTCGAGTGTTCGATCCCTGCATTGGCCGAGAAAGTTCATCTCGATTTTCCGGCGTGATTTCCACTTGTCAGTGATGCAGAAGGAGGGTCTGACAAGGACAGCTGCCTAGTCGTTCGGATGGGACGAAAAACCGAGGTCCCGTGTACAAATTGGAGTGCACGTAAAAGATCCCTTGGCAGTTGGAATTCGATATAAGAGTAGGCCGTAGTGCCGCTGCCCGGGCAAAATTTCCCTCATAGCACACTGTTGGCGTATGCCCGTCTTCAATTGGCCCAGGTTAGGTGCTTAAGCGTAGGACGTTAAACCCCATTTCATTCATTCATTCATTCAGCTTTAGTAGCCCCTTTGACTTGGCCGAAATACTTAAATTAGCATCTGATGAATTCTGTAATTTATAGAACAATTTTATAAATTTAATACATTTAAATATTTTAAAACAACTTTTTTTGTTGTTGTTTAATTCAAAAATGTTATTGTATCTCTATTTATTGTATAATCTTTTTAATTCTTCAATTTAATTATTAATGTTTATAATTATATTGTACTTTGTATATTTACAGTGATTGATCATTGTTAGATAAATTTCTAACTACTTTTATAATTTAATACAGCTCAAATAGAGCAGTACAAGCCAATGCGTATTGAACGGAATTTTACGTGTATTTCCCGATAGTTGCAAAAGCGTGTCTCGTAAGTCTTCACTGTACGAACGAATACATAAAATCAACAAAAAGTAATTTATAAAAATTAACACCAAAGCGGTGCCACGACATAAAAACTATGACAATTACAAACATCGTTTTTAAAGCCCAATACCACTCTTGTTGGAACTAAATAATTTGTCCCAATCTTTATTCTGGTCAACAAATTGTACTATTTTACAATACTACAATTAATAAATGACACAAATTTCATCCTAACCCACCTAATTTTAAAAATTAGAAAAAATCAACTACATGCCGTAACATGGTTTGAAAAGCCTTACGTAAGCACTTTCAAATACAACTTGGATTTAAACATATTTTCGAGCCCTCTGGACAGGTAAGATAGGTTGTAATGGATAATTTACACAACAGGTAGGACACTTAAAAATCTAGTACATTATATTACACTATTATGTCTTATCTTTACGTTTAAAGCCTAAGCAATCGCGAACAATGTTCACGTGACCCGCGGTTCCTGTTATTTACGTAGCACGTGAACACAATAGTACTACCATGCCATAATAATAGAGTTTTGGCGAGTTTATAATACTCGTCGATCCCAGCTTTGGCCGAGAAGGTTCATCTCGATTTTCCGACGTGATTTCCCCTTTTCAGTGATACAGAAGGAGGGCCTGACAAGGACAGCTGCCTAGTCGTTCGAATGGGACGAAAAACCGAGGTTCGTGTACACATTGGAGTGCACGTAAAAGATCCCTTGGCAGTTGGAATTCGATATAAGAGTAGGCCGTAGCGCCGCTGCCCGGGCATAATTTCCCTCATAGCACACTGTATGGCGTATGCCGGTCTTCAATTAGCTCAGGTTAAGTGCATAACAGTAGGACGTTAAACCCCATTTCATTCATTCATATAATACTCGTCACTACTGATAACCGTTTTCGAACGATAATAGCGATAAGCGCTGTCACAAGTATAACAAATCCCGATGAATATGCTTCATGGCTGTATTGTTTTTAAAAAAATAGCTACCTGGTCGAGATGCAATATAAATGCTTGGTATCCTTGCCAAAGTTTTTTGATTGCTGTCAGTGTGTGTGAAACCCACCGAGTTCCTCCTATTCGAATAGGCATAACTGGTTGCAAGTTTAAAATGTCGAAAGAGATTTTTTTAAGTTACTTCTTTGAAGCGGACTTTTTTTGTATAGGTTATATAATCCGGATAATAGTTCCAAAAAAGAATCGTGTGTGGTATGTTTGAGGGACTCCTTATACGATAACTCCAGACGGTGGGCAAGACATTTTACCATCACGATGCATGGTGACAGAGTCTGGCGCAATTTGCTTATAAGCCCATTTACTTCTCCGGTATTGATACTTGCCCCATCAGCCGCGAGTGCCAAAACTTTCTCCAACGATTCCGGTCCAAGAATGGCTGTTATAGATTTAGTAAGTGCTGTGTGGATGCTCTCCGAATCTGCCTTTTCTAATTGTTGGAAGGATATAAAACAGGGTTTTGCAATACTTTTGCATGCCGATCGTACATAGATAGACTAATTCGTTCTCAGTGACAGAAACGTCAGTGGACCAATCAGTTATTATTGTTAAAAATTTTCGATTTTCAAGTTCTGTTTTAATTTTATTTAATTTAACTTCACTAATGGCCTTCATAAATTCTTTACATGACATAACATTTCGGTAAGTTTTGCCTACATCAATACCCTTGATGCTGTCAAGCTTGGTCATCCATTCAAAATCAGAAAAGGGGCGGTTATGTACAGTGATGGCATGGGCATTTCTGAATAAAATACGTAATCTGTTAATTATACTAGTGTTCAGTTTTAATTTTAACTTCTCGGCAGAGCTTTCCCCAACAGGTTTTTCTCTGTTGAGGACATGATCGACAGCTTCCAAGTGTCCTTCGGGCGGGCATGGGCAACAAGAGTCGAGTGTTTATAATTATCTGAGCCGCAAACAAATGCCCTCCAGAAAGTTTTGCAAAGTTTGAACGACTGCCAGGTATATTCACTGTATTTTGGAGTTGACCATAGTGTACAAAACCTCTTTTCATTATTTATTTGAGAAAGGGTACTACTACTATCATTATTATCAGCATTTGACAATCTTTCATAAACTAGCCACGTAAACTCTGTCATCCATGAGCGGTTAAATGATCGGGGTTTTCTTCTGTTTTGATCGTAATCATTTTGTTTTTCCGATCTGTCCACGTCTGTCTGTTTTTTGTTGTTTTTTTTGCTGGGGGTGAGGCGCAGGCCAAGTATCTCCACATAATGGTAGGTCTAGATTGTAATTCTATTATAGGCATCAAAAGAAAATCAATCAAATGTCCCACGCTTTCGTGTAAACATGGCGTGTTAGTCTTGATTAACTAGGCTATTTCGGTTACGTCAACAACGTTCAATGCCTATCATGTCATAGAGTGCCATTCTGTCCGTATTAACATAATTAACGTATCAGTTAAATATGAAACGGGGCATTATATTATGATTTTTATAATTGTAAAGCAGAATTATTAAAGGTTTTGACACGTCGTAATATGTTGCTCTAAATGCAAGTGTCCGCAGTTCTGGGAGAACGGTAGGTCGAAGTCGGTGCTTAGCATTTTATGACGTCATATGTGGATTATGGGTTACGTTTGGCCCAGGGTTATGGTTAGGGCTAGTCCTGTCTACATCTCGCGTGTCTGACGAAATCTGCAGGTCCTAGCCCTTATCCTAACCCACAACCCACATATGACGTCATAAAATGCACAGGACCGGCTTCGATCTAGCGTTCTCCGCAGTCTGGACATGCAAGCACGTTTTAAAGGGATATAACCCTCAGCTATAATCCCTAAATATAGCTTTTTTCTAAAGATCACGGAAATTCACGCTCGCTGCAAGGAAGGGGGGCCCATTTAAATAGGGGAGGGTGTGGTATTGAATGTTTAAGTAATTAACAGGGCGTGGCTGGAATCGTTCATACTATTAGTTTTAAGAACATCGTGCAAGGTGTACTGTTGAGTGTAGGATAGCACAAGATTCTCGTGCGAAATCGAGGTAAGGACAACGTTCTTTCTACCTGAACGACTACCGGCATGGCTCGGCATAGCGGGAATGAATTATATAATAAGTTTCAAAATAATAAATATCGAACTTCGGTTTTTAATTTTATCCCCAAATGTGAACATATTTATGAAGGTGAAATTCGTTGTGATCTGGGATATACATGTGTGAAACTGAAAAACAATTTCATCGACTGACGTATTTCACTGTTTTTTATAAAAATTGAAGGAATAGAGCAGGGAATATCAGACGAACACAAGTACTGTCTGCTAACTCACTGGTATATTTCTAACTTCTAATCGAAAAAATATATATAAAAGTAATTTTTATTTTAGAACCGTGGATATAAACTTCCCTCTTCAGTTGAAATATGTCAGCGGGACCTAGTTCCGTCAGCGCGACCTAGTTCCCCCCATTACGCCGGAAGTAATTGAACGATTTATTCTTCCACTTCCAGTTGAACATTTTTTCATATGGGGTAATGAAATCTGCTAAGTAGTCGATTTTGGGTAAAATATATGTGGGATTATCAGGACTCAGGACGTTGTTTTGGATTGACAAAATAACTGTATTAAAACAAAACTTTCATGGCAAATATTTTTCCAGAAAAGTTGTCGGCTCGCAGGACCGACCCACTATCTTCAAATCGAAAAGATGTCGGCCCTGTCTGTTATTTGTCGGCGCCGGGCCGATGGACCGACCTAAATTTTAGACACTGGCTACAAGTATGTTTTTTTCAGGATTCAAGGGTTCAAATACTTCGTTAGTTTTTCATGAGGAATGGGCTGAACCAGCTATCATATGCACGGGTACGAAGGGGGGGGGGGGGGTCCCCTGCTTTGAAACGCATTAAAGATGCTGTTACCAAAAAAACCAAGATAAGAAACAAAAAATTTCAAACACCAGCCAAGAAAAGTATGATATACCAACAAGTAAAAAAGGAAGCAGTACCACCACAAATTATAAAAGATGTTTTTTTTTCCATGGAGGAGATTTATAATGTACTTACGCGGGATAAGTATCAGGTATTGTATATACCTGAATAATCGTGTTGCCATACTTACAATTTACTTGCAGGAAATCAAATTTCAATATATTTCTAATGTTGTGTTAAAGTGTATTGTACGAACCGCAATGGCGGAATTAGTTAAAGAGAGAGAGAGAGAAATGGGGTTTGACGTCTACTCAACACAACTAGGTCATTTCGGGACTAACATATGGTTTTGATTTTATTTCAATAATTCGCTTGCGCGTAGGGGTCTTTAGCAGTGGGAGGAAACCGGAGTGTCCGGAGGAAACCCACGAGGTTGAGAAGGCGCCCCTATCTCCATGCCACATACGCTCACACCAGGGCTTGAAACCACAGCCGCAAGCAAAGAATGCAATGCTCTAAACATAACAAATAATGTCAGTTAAGTCGAATAGGTTTTTACTTCAGGGGTCAGTATGGTCACTCCTAATTCCCTCCTACCCTTTCCTCATCTCTTGCTCAATTATATTTGTTATTGCTTAAAATTTGCTTACACATAATGATAAATTAATATGAACACAGTGAGAACTCTAAGAGTTAGAATATTATGTATCTATGTAATATTATTTAAATACATGTATCTATATATTTTACAGATTCTTCCAGACAAAATAGACAAGGAAAATAATCCTCCTGTTAAATGTATGTTGGAAACTGGACGACTATACAATTAGACCACGGAATATCTACAAGAAACACATATTTTAATACTCCTTTTTTAAAAGGGGCTGTCCCGAATAGAATAGAGCCTCAAAAATAACAGTCCGAGGCTGTATGAAATTTAAACGCCAAAATATAGAAGAATGATGAATATACCCGGACTCAAAATTGCAGCTCAAAATATTGAGTCGTTTGGACGTGAGCGTTAAAGCAGCATATCCAGACACGTAGCCCTTTTAAGATTTCGGGTCAATTCTTGACATTAAAATAGTCTATTATATTGGAATTGTTTGTTTATTTATCATTAAAAAGCTAAGTACCGTATCTTAATGTTGCACATCAGCTAATTAATTTAACCGATCCAAATGGTTCTTTTCGATATTTGAGCATATCGGATCGTAACTTCCTGAATTATGGCCCCTGATTATACGCAAAATCACCTTTGTTTAGCTTGTGGTCCCTCTGGGGGTCACAATTATTATCTGATTTAAAAATATCGTTTGATTTTATCACCGTTACACCCCAAGGAAGGTTGATTTCGAATTTCGTGGGAATTGGGACCAAAATTGCCATACAAAATGGCCGCCGATCGTACGCGAATACTGTTAAAAAATCGTATATCAAGGTTGTGAACCCTGTAGAGGTCACAATTTTAATTCGATTTTGATTAAACTTGAAATGCATGGTTATAACCCAAAGATCTTGGATCCTTTCGATATTTGAGCATATCAGATCCTAACTTCCTGAATTATGGCCCCTGATTCTTCCAAAAAAAAACCTATTGTTCCTCTCTGGAGGTTGCGATTAATATCCAATTTAAAAAAAAACTTGAAATGCATGGTTATAACCCAAAGATCTTGGATCCTTTCGATATTTGAGCATATCAGATCCTAACTTCCTGAATTATGGCCCCTGATTCTTCCAAAAAAAAAACTATGGTCCCTCTGGAGGTTGCGATTAATATCCAATTTAAAAAAAAAGTTTGGTTCTATCACCATTACACCCTACGGAAGGTTGAGTTCGAATCCCTAGAAAATCGGACAATAATTGCCAGACAAAATGGCCGCCTTTTTAACGCGAATAGTGTAAAAATATGGTATATTAAAGTTGTGGGCCCTGTAGAGGTCACGATTTTAATTCGATTTTGATGAAACTTGAAATGCATGTTTATAACCCAAAGATCTGGATTCGTTTCGATATTTGCGCATATCAAATTGTAACTTAATGAATTATGGCCTTTTATTGTAGGAAAAATCACTTTCGGTATTGCTTGTCCTCGATCCATCTCTCGGAAATGTTGGCGTATCCTGCCTGGCAGTGCCAGCTTACTATCTTTTCATGAAGCTGTGGCTGTGCACTCAGTAGTTGATCTTATCTGTCGATTCTGAGTACCGTATTTCCTCTAATAAGCGCCGGGCCTCTAATAAGCGCCGGGGGGTCAAGGGATGCTGAAAAAATAAGCGCCTGGCCTCCAATAAGCGCCGGGTCTCTAATAAGCGTATGAAGACCCTGTCGCCCTATCATTGAAATAGACATTAGATTGCTTTTGATCAAATGCCGTAATTCAAAAGATTCTCCGGCCCAATGTCCATGGTAAATGACGGCTTTACCGTCAATTCAATTTGCTATTAAAGAAATAAGCGCCGGGCCTCTAATAAGCGCCGGGGGGTCAAGGGGTGTTAAAAAAATAAGCGCCCGGCCGCTTATTAGAGGAAATACGGTACCCCTATTCCAAGACAGCAGCAGTAGGGTCGATTAAGTTTAACTAAACTTTGGGTCCTGAGTACGATTGTATCGATTGAACACGATCGTACTTCCAGTCTAGGAGTTTTGTTGCCAATGATGTCAATTTAGAATGTGACAGAAAACCGTAATAATAACGGCGATAATCCAGATGAAATAACGCCAAAAGCTTACGAATTATCAATTTAATCAACCAATCGGAATTATTAAGTTATGTAATTAGACAAAATATAATACGCAATACGCCATATAAGCAAATGCAAAACATTAATGTAGAAGAAATAGTACCATGTCAGTGTATTTATAAAGGAATAAAATAAGGGCGATATAATCCAGACAAGATTAATAGTTAGTGCAGGGGGACTGCGCCACATATGATATACATAAAGGATAAATATAACGACAATACATCATACTCCGAAACAGCAAACGAAACAAACAATAAAACAACAATTCAAAAAAGAGTGAATGGATCCGGGGGCTAGCCGTAAGCGTCCACTGCGCTGTACAGTCCCGGGTCTGAAGCAACAGAAATTTTAAAATAACTATGAAGTTGGATCATTATCTAATATATAGTCGGTTATATACTTATAAGAAATGTCATACTTTGTATGTTTAAGAAATGGAAGTTTCGAAATTTCTTTAAATATGCGTATTTGTGTACCACTTTTTATTCGAGAAAGAAATAGTTCTTTATTAGTGTTACATATCGTCAAAAATCATAATGCCTGTGAATAGAAAACACTATGTAGCGTGGTATTAAGTAATTATTAATCAAATTAACGACATGATACATTTTATAACGGGACATAATTATATCCTGGGCATGTGTAATAGACATATATCCGGTCAAACGTGGACCACTAATCAGTTGTCTGTGACTAGTATTATGGGATGTAAATAGCCCTCTCCCCCATGTGAGGTAGTTTTATTTAATACAATAATGGGGCCCCGGACTACAGCATAATTGACCAGTTTATCTCTTTACGACGACGCAATTAAGAAATTCCGGTAACAGGATGATATTAGGTTTCCATATTGTAGAATCCACGGGTGGCAATTCATTTTCCCCGGGTGAAAAATTAAACCGCTGTAGTAATGACGTCACATACAGGAACATACGAGACTTGGCGAATGATTCTCCGACACAATTTCTTTTTCCAATTCCAAATGGTATCAGTCTGCAAAGAAAACATAATAAAACTATGATTCCCATAACGTCATCGCCCCTGTTCGCCCGTCCGTTCAGATTTCCTTTGTGGACACTCTAGATGTAAGTACATAACCCATAATACCTCGTTTCTTGCGATATTCACGCATATCAGACCCTAATTTCCTAACTTTGTGCCTGGTTGTTCGATAAGTTCCGTTGTTAACTCGTGGTCCCTCTAGATGTCACAATTTGTATCCTTTTAAAAAATCCAAAACACCTTTAAATATATCACCGTTACACCATAATGAAGGTTGAGTTCTAATTTCGAGAAAATCAGACCGAAACTGCCGGAGGTTATGGAGCCTCTATTGGGGTAACAATTTTGATCCGATTTTAATGAAACTTTATGTTTAGATCTTGGTTTCATTCGATAATAACGTATATCGGAACGCGAGAACATTCTCCCGGAACGTAATTGTCTGGATTACGACCACTGAGTGTTCGAAAAATCACGTTTTTACCTTGTAGACCCTCTAGCAGTCACAATTGGTATTCCGTTTTGGCAATGGTTACAATATGTCAATATATCGGAACGTTAGAACATTCTCCCGGAACGTAATTGTCTGGGTTACGACCACTGAGTGTTCGAAAAATCACGTTTTTACCTTGTAGACCCTCTAGCAGTCACAATTGGGATTCCGTTTTGGCAATGGTTACAATATGTCACCGTTACATCTCAATGGAGATTGGGTTCGAATTTTATAAAAAAAAAATCCAATCGAAACTGTTGGTTAAAATGGCGGTTGGAATAAAAGAGGGATTAACGTCAAAGTTGTCTGCTCCGACTGGGCTAATCATGTCGGCAAAATCGACACTCCTTGTACGCAAATAGTTTAAAAGTGTGTAATACCAAAGTTCTGGACCCTCTACAAGTCACAATTTGTATTCGATTTTAATAACCAACGATCTCCGCTGCTTCCGGTATTCGCGCATATCGGACAGCAACTGTCTGATAATCTTTAGCTTGTAAGACATCTAGAGGTCACAGTCTTTATATTAGATAAACAAAACTGTTGGTTGCCTCAGATTATCGTGAATATCGGATGGAAACTGCTTGACAAAATGGCTGTACTTGTAAGCAAATATCTTAAAAGTATGTAATACCACGATTGTGGACCCTCTAAAAGATACAGATTTTATCTTATCTTGATGGAACCTATCGGATAATTAACGCAATTGATTTATCGTACAATAATCCACACAAACTAGATCATTCAAAACTACAATAATTCGCTTGCGCGTAGGGGTATCTAGCAGTCGGTCGAAATCTGAGGACCCGGAGAACACCCACGAGGTTTGACAGGAGACCCTATTCCTTGCCATGTACAATCGGGGATTCGAAACCACGCCAGGCCGTATGATACAGCGCACACGTGCTCAATACTCAGGCATCCACCCCACCCCCCTAGATTTAATTAAAGAAAAATACAACCATAAACTTACTGTGATCGTAAAATATGTTCACCTGGAAGAAGTTTCCCATCATCATCTAAAAACCTTTCAGGTGAGAATACGTTAGGTTTATCCCAATACTTATCAGAGCGATGTGCTGACCAATAATTTGTAAGCATCTGGAATACACAAAATAAAAAAAAACGAATGACATACCAGAACTCCTAAGGGAGGAGTACTGACGTGTTTTGATATGTCACGTCACGCCTTGCCACGTCAACATTCAAGTTACACCATTAATAATTGAGTATAAAAACATCCAATACCTATTTCTATCTCATTTTATATGTTTTCATGTCATATATGTTTTGTAATAATATTTATTATTATTATTAAAGAGAGAAAAAAAACCTGTCATTTTGAACTCTTCATAAAACCGGAAGTTATACTTCATGACCTAAGTTTTTTTTATATTACATGTAAATGTTAGTAGACATTACGTCTCGGCAAACTGTCCCTCATAATGGCTAACCCTGTGAATGACTTACCGCAGTCTTGGCTGGAATCCTCATTCCTTCAACTTCTATTTCTTCTCTGGTCTCGTGTGGAACGGCTATAGGAACGTGACTAATAAATCGCAAACCTTCTAATATGGCGGCATTTGTATAGTGCATTACTCTTCGATCATCGAGGCTTGGTTCTCTGTCACCGCCAATATTATCGTCTATTTCTTCTTGAATACGGCGTTGAATTTCTGGATAGTAGAGCATCAACAGAAAAAATCCAGTTAAAGCCCCCTTCGTTGTTAAGTACCCAGCTGCTACCATTTCCCCAAGGATCCCTTTAATATCCTCATCTTCAATCTCCTTGTCATTTTCTGCTTCGTTTAAGATTTTGCCAATAAAACCTTTACCTTGTGATTTCATCCTCTGAAACAAGGTGTATATGAAAGTCTTGGTGCACTAGGCCCGGTTGGAACTGACGTGCCATTAAACAACATTTCATTCATTCATTCAGTATATGGAAGTACTTAACATAAATCGTTTGCTTTACCAATTCAAATGATACACATAGGTGTAATAGAGATCCGATGATATCATGCTGCCGTTAGAAGAGTTAACAAAATGAAACAGAGAGAAGCTTATGCTAATAATAGGCTGGTTGGTCTAAAATGGCCGCTTTATATAAATGAGTATTTTGGCGAATACTAACCCGAACTCTGGCCCTTTTAAGAGGGGTAAAAGATAAATTAGATCCAAGTTCAGTTTTCTAAAAAGGATTAGGATTAGTGTTCCCAAAAATTCCCAATTATATAAAGCGGCCATTTTGGACTCAGGAAACACCCGAACCTTCTAGTCCGGCCTACAATTAGCATCTCCCAATGAAACAAGGACCATAACTCTTGGAGTTACAAACGGAAATTGCTCAAACTCAACGCTCTTCTTCGTTTTACTAATTCAAATGATGCATATATACTTCATAAGACCAAATTAAATTAAAATAAGGGTTGCCAGACAACCAGACATACATCCATATAGCTAAATCGTCCCTTAGTCAACAAGGGTTGTCGTATATCTATTCTTTTCTGGGTAATGGGGATATTTACAAGATACCGATATCAATTTAATACGGATCATATGATAACTTTAATGCTTCATGTAAATACCTTTAACGACAGAGCGTTCGCAAGGTTCAAACATATTTGTTGATAAATAGAGTCTGTAGAATGTTCACAAACCTAAATAAATCTAAATAAAATAAAACTAAGTACTAACAATCCAAATCAGACAAAATTCAAAGTCCTAAAGAAAACAGTATTGGCAAAATAGTGTAATCAGGCAAAATAGTGTAATCCGCATTATTATATTCTTGAAAACGGATTCTTACTTTTGCAATGCTAGGATTCAGATATAAGTTGTTAAATTTGTCTCTGGATTCAAGCGCAGCTTTATAAAGTCGACGACCTTGTCCTGGTAAAAAACGAACCCATGGGCAGGTATTGAGGAGAAAACTGTTGAACATTTCATTGTTGATAGCATCAAACTCTTCAATGGTATCACAAATATATTTACATTCTTCAGAATCTGCAGGCCTTTCGTTGGTTAACTGACAAAAAAACAACAAAAACAAATGTAACGGCATTCAATAGAAGGCTTGATCTCGTCCTTATCAAGCCTTTCAAGTAATACCCTGCATATTTTGGCACTAATTATGATTGGTTACAAGCCCAGCGTGTGAGCCTATCAGATTCCTCGATTATCGCGAATACCAAGTCTCGCGCCTAAAATATCTACTTTTATGTAAAGGTTTGTGTGGAGGTCGCGATGTCAAAACCTCTTATTAGGCACTACTGATCACGCGCCTTCAAGCTTAAATGTCTACCTTTGAAAATCGAGTTGCAAAGTCCGGAGCTATTGCACTTTCGCACTTCTACTGGTTCCCGTGGTCGTAGACATTTAAAATTTTCAGGTGATGTTCAGGATGACTCACAATGCCCACACACACTAAATTTCAGCCGAATCGATCAACAACTTTTAATTTCTGCCGAGAGAGAACTTCATCCGTCTGTCGACATTTATTTTGTTTACTATTTATACTCGCATAACAAGACACTAAGACGGACTCCGGCACACTGCTATAGCTGCAGATGTCTGGAGGACGTCGTCTCTGATTTCATGTCGAGCCTTAACTTTGATAATACGGCAAGAAATAAGGCCACGGCAAGCATAAACGAAAATGACCCGAGATCGATGGGAAGTTTGGACTCAAGGTCAGCTTAAAGGTCACGTCACTATTCACACGTAACGGCCAATCCATCTGGTTAACACCAAATTATATTTTATAGAAACTGGCGGCTTAACGCAAAATTTAAAATATACGAAAAATTATTATTACATTTTATGAACTGCAGTCTTAGGCAGCTAGCGCAGTCCGTCGGAGTCCGTCTTAGTGTCTGGTTATTCGAGTCTAAATAGTTCACAAAGCAAATGGCGACAGGTGGATGAAGTTCTCTCTCGGCAGAAATTAAAAGGTCGGTAAAATAAAAGATTATTGATCGATTCGGCTGAAATTTGGTGTGTGCTCAATGCTAGTCATCGTTAACATCTACGACCACGGGAACTGGTAGAGGTGCGAAAGTGCAGTAGCGCCCAAAGTCCATGGGTCGTTCGATGTCAAGGTTACTGTGGAGGTCGCGATGTCAAAACCTCATATTGGGCACTACTGTTCCGTGCCTGAAGATAGCGTAGCTATAAGTTCAAGAGTTGTGAAGTAATCTAGCAACGTCCAGATACAACGAAAAGGCTGACGAAGGAGGATTTGTCACTAAATTAAATAGACAATTTATAATAAAACAGTCGGGAATTTGCAAGCATAGCAAAAGAGAAGATTAAAATTGCATGGAAATCCTGACTGAAATAAGAAAACACTCATCGCTATCGGATAGATAGGCATCTTGTAGACAAGGTTTACTCCTCACCCTTCTTAAATAAAAATAAAATAAAACCAATTATGAACAATCCAAACCATTAGATAAAATTCGAAGTACTGAAAAAACGGTATAGGTAAAATAGTGTAATCAGCATATAGACTGTTCACCGTGTACAAAATACAAGACAAACATTGGTAACGGGTGTCCGGAAGAGTAAGCTTACTCTGCCGCCAGGCGCGCTACACCCGTCAAACACTACAACTATACTTCAATCAAATGCCCATGTGGACATATCGCAACCGCTTTACACCTACTAAACTACTACAATCAACTAGAGAAATAACGTCAATCAATGATTGACAAACTGATGGGGGAGGGGAAACACTTTGTCTCAATTATCTCCTCACTAATATATAAACTAGGTCATTTGGGGACTAACATATGGTTCAATTTTATATCAATAATTAGCTTGCGCGTACGGTTCTTTAGCAGTGGGAGGGAAACCGGAGGACCCGCAGAAAACCCACGATGCTGGGTAGGCGACCCTACTCCTTGTCACGTACAACCGTGATATCGAAACCACGCCAGTTGACTCAATAACAGGCTTTATGATACATAACGCACGTGCTAACTATTCAGCTATCCAAAACCTTCCCTGTAACATAATGACTATATAAACGAATAGGGACCTACACAACCATTACTAACAATGACAGTGCATATTAATCAATTTAATTTATGTCTAAATTATTATTAATTCCGTGTATTATGTCTTCTATAAATAGTTTAATTTGCTTTACTTGTTTTGTTCTGTGTTGCTGCTGGCTCGTCTTGGAATGCCTTTAACTTTTAATTGATCTCACGCTGTGAACCGTGTTATGGAACTTTTATAACTTTTAACCATATGGAACTAATTGGACAAATAGTTTTTAATATCCACGGGCCCAGGCTATGTGTTTCTACTGCAGTCACTTTGCAATTCCACATAACGCAAGCCCCCCCCCCCCCCAAGGATCATGACAAAGGGTAAAGATGACCCGCCCTCTCTTCTCACGACAGTCGTTTTATAAGTGTGTTTTAAATTGTCTTTTTAATTTACAAGGAGTTTTTATTGTGTGTGTTAACTAATTTTAAGGGGACTCTTAGACATTTTACTTACGAAAATATGGATGACTCTAATAAGTGAAACTTTCAAAGCCTTGCTCAAGTCGAACGAGGTTTTCAGTGTGGAATTTTCAAGCTCCTTTTGTAGAATCTTTATTTCCCCATTTACCATGTCTTCGAATACCTGGATACCGTCTCCATACAATTTGATAGTCCCATGGACCATTTTGCGAACCTTTACGAGCATTTCTGTGTAATTGCGCAAGGAAACATTTCGACAACCGTAGCAGATAAAATGTCCATAAAATGTCCAGGGTCGGTTGTTTGTGACGTCACGATATTGACCAGAGGCGAACAGTTTACGCATTACTCGACTACTGTTCAAGATCACAAGATTATTCGAAAACAAACGGATGTTGAATATCTCCCCATATCGCTTTCTAAGATCCTCGGCGATCAGATGAGTATCATTCTTTCGTAACATTCTCCACGTAATCTGTAAACATTCTAAAAATGGTGGACCGGGGGGTAGGGGTGTTTTTTGTTGATCTTTGAGCCAGTTTATGGTCAGGTAGGCCACCAGTAGAACGACAGCTGATATCAGAAGTAAACTCATTTTTATTGACTGATCACTGATTCTGAAATATTGAAAACAGGTTACTTAAACATGCATTATTCAAGAGCTAAATCTGCCTAGTGCAGGTCTTTATTTGGGCATGAAATGTTTTCTAAAGTATTAATTAGACATTAATTAACTGATCTAGGCCTTAATCAACTTTGGATGGCATCAGATTGCTCCGATACTAAACAGATTTAAACGTTTCAGCGGTTAATCAAATATGGCGCACCTTAACGCTTCGAGCCGTAGCTTTGATCAACCAGGTCCGTGGTTGAAATTATCGCACAGGTCGGTCAAATCTTTAAATGCCTATATCTTCGCTTGCAATAGAGTAATTTGAATGAAATTTTCAAATTATTCATTTTACATCATCTACTTTCGAACTAGTATAGCAAGAATGGCTAGTTCTTATCTATATCTTGAATAATGTAACTTTAAGGGAGCTAAACCCCTAACTCAATAACAAAATCAAAATACATATTTCCAGATAATCTCGGGGATTGGATTAAAGTACCTAAGTCTCTTACTCAATGTCTTCCAAAATTTTCAACATTGAAAACACGATTTATTTATCAAATTAAATCAACATTGATGTTGTGATTTTTCCGGGAAAAGATGGGCTTTTGATATCCAATATTTAATACAGAATAAACATTTTACCATTGGTACACGAGCCGTGTACCATAATGCGCTTATTTCGCCCAACATAACTGATTTGAAATGAGAGTAAAAACGGAAACCATTGAATGTAAATCTGTTTATATACATTTATTTTACAGTAAAATAAAATAAAAACAAAGAACAATCCAAACCATAAGACAGAATTCGAAGTCCTTAAAACGATATAGGCAAAATAGTGTATTATTATATAAGTAACGACCCACTTTTGTCAATTTCTAGGTCCCAAATGTTAGCGATTTAGCTCCTTTAAATTGGATTTTCTTTAAAAAAAAAAATGCTATCATTCAATTTTCCGTGACAACAAAATGGCGCCGTCTAATTGCATAGCGAGTACTTTTGAACCGGGTGATAAGAGATAACAGTGTGTACAGATCATAAGGTAGATTGTAAATGATATAGAACGTGACTAAAAATAAGTAAACAAGAGTTAAAAAGTAGAAATCATCTATTTTCAAAACCAGCTTAGGTCAACAAGTTCACAGAGTCTTAATAATAGTTCGTAATTTTTAAAATGGAAAATTAGGCACCTTGTCGCATAGTAAATTATTAACTGTATTACAAAATAAAACAAGAGAAATATTGAACATTAATTACCACGAGTGTATCATTCAACCCTGATTAAAGGGAGGGAGGGAGGGAGAAATGGGGTTTAACGTCCACCCGACACAAACTAGGTCATTGTGGGACTAACCTGAATAAAGGTTATTTACTATGGTGAAAATTATTTTACACCCAAGCCAAAACAGTCTCATACAAACGAACAGTTAAAATTAAGATTTAAAAGTAAAATATAATGCCTACAATTGCTGATGAACATTTTGAAATTAAATATTTAATTGCTTGTTCTGAATATCGTTTGAAATGTATTAGTATCGGTATTTTTTTTTTCAACAAATCCCGAACACTTTGATTTGTCTGTTCTGTTAGGCTATATTACACTTACAATTAAACATGTTAAAATTAAATTTGCTTATGAACATTTTAAAATTAAATATTTAAATGTTAGACTATAACGTCCGTAGGTTGATATATTCACTTGCTAATGAACATTTTAAAATTAAATATTTATATGTAAAACTATGAGATTTAAAATACATCACCAGTTTAAGATGTCCTTATATTCCGATGTATATAGTTAGTGGTGTATCCATTGTTTTGTTACATTGAATGAAGTTTATCTGTACTTTGTTTATATAAGCTTGTAGGGGGATTTTATTCGGGTCGCTATTTAGGCCATACAATAAAAATACTCTGTTTCTCAGTCAATAGTTAAGGGTTTTTTTGTTTTTTTAAAAATCACCCCCAAAAAGCAGTTTTTGTCAAGGTTAACTTAACACGATACGCCCACATTTGCGAGAGATTGATAAAAGCAAAGTCGAAAGTGATTTTTCCTAAATCAGAGACCATAATTCATTAAGTTACATATTGATATGCGCAAAAATCGCAAGGAATCAAGATCTTTAGGTTATAAACATGCATTTCAAGTTTCATAAAAATCGGTTCAAAATTGTGTCCTCTATAGGGTCCACAAGCTAAAAACGTGATTTTTCCTACAATCAAGGTGGACAATCCATAAAGTTTCTATCCGATACATGCCAATATCAAAAGCCACCGAGATCGTTTGGGTATAAACCTATATTTCAAGTTTCGTCAAAATCGGATAAGAATTGTAACCTGTAGAGAGTCCAAAAACAATTGTGGACGGACAGGGGCGCCATTTTGTCTGGCAATCTTGGTCCGATTTTTACAAAATTGGAACTCAACTATTTTTGCAGTGTAACGGTGAGGTGATATAATCAAACTTTTTTTTAAATCGGATAATAATTGTGACCTCCAGCGGCACCACGGGCGATTTTTCGGACAAACAGGGGTCATAATTTAGGAAGTTACGAACTGGTATGCGCCAACATCAACAGGAACCAAGACCTTTGGGTTATAACCATGCATTTCAAGTTTCATCAAAATCGAATTAAAATTGTGACCTCTACAGGCAACGCCGGATTAACCATGGCGGGGTCCCTGGGGCCTGGAACATGTGGGGGCCCCCTGATCACCGACCGCGAGTGCCGAAGGCCCGAACCCACAAGCGGGGGTCTGGGGCCGGACCGCATGTAGGATTGTAAAAGTCGGGGTGCAACAGAATGTTAGGGACGGCAATATAATGCCTGAGTTACTGAGTGCGGAACGGATCGTGTGTGTACGTTGGGCTGGGGTCTGGAAGCAACTACCCCCCCCCCCCGAAAATTTTGAATATTTAACTGTCACATACGCATTTTCCACCCACTTGGAGCTGCAATCAACGTCGCTCCCGTGTGTCAATGTCGACAGCGCTGTTTCTCATTTTGATGTTAAGCACAACAAAATGAGAAACTCCTTATCCTCTAAACTAGAACTAGTCCAAAACACCATAAGGCGACGTGGATAGGGCGACCAGAACAAAAATCTCTAATCATGTAATTTGGTGCCGGCGCCCCCAAAGACCACCAAGGTCCTGTCAAGTGAATAAGGGCGACCAAAACGAACCCTTTAATGTCATGTGGTGGGTCAGACGCCGACCCAGAAAGAGGTGATAGGAGAGGCCCTTCGCCTATGGAGCGGCACCCTTGTCCGGGGTCCTCCCTCAGAAAAATTTGAAAAATAACGATGCAGGAAACACGTTTTTCTGCCATATGGGTGATATCTGAGTGGCAATTTTTGTATTTTGTATGGCGATTGTTTGGGAGAGGCGTTTGCTTCTGGTTCCGCACTTTGGGTCCGCGCCTGTGGTGGCGCCCGATAGCCTCCACATAAGAGATAAAAGAAAGTTTGGATCAGGTGTAGGCGCCATTAAAACCGACCGACTCATCAGTGCCTAAAGAGCATCACTATATGATCATAATCAAGTGTATTATTTAATAATTGAAAGGTTGTCAATTTTTTGGGGAGGGGGCGCCTTATTTTCTTGACCCCCCCCCCCCAGAAACATGATTTTCTGGCATTTCAGGCACTTGTGTGGAGCCATTCAGAAGTACCTCCCCCAGAAAAATATAAAATTCTGCCACAAAATTAGCGCATTCTGGCGTTCGTTCAGTGGATCAATCCATGCGAGTGCTATGAAATGATGGCATTTCTAGAGGAGGGGGCTGGGCGCAACTGAGATTTTTTTGTGGGGGGCCCCTAATCTGGGGGCCCTGGGGCATGTGCCCAATGGTTAATCCGGACCTGGTGATAAATGCGAGTGCTATGAAATGATGGCATTTCTAGAGGAGGTGGCTGGACGCAACTGAGATTTTTTGCGGGGGGCCCCCTAATGTGGGGGGCCCTGGGGCCTGTGCCCCATGGTTAATCCGGACCTGTCTACAGGGTCCACAACCTTGATATACCCCTTTTATTTTTACACTATTCGCGTACAAACGGCTGCCATTTTAGGGTGTAACGGTGATATAATCAAACTTTTGTTTTAAATCGGATAATAATTGTGACCTCCAGAGGGACGTCAAGCTATAAAAGGCGATTTTTCGTTAAATCGGGGTCCATAATTCAGGAAGTTACGTTCCGATGTCGAAAGGAACCAAGTTCATTGGGTAATAAACATGCATTACAAGTTTCATCAAAATTAAAATTATGACCTCTACAGGGTGCATAACTTTGATTATTTTGTTCAGCTAGTTTGGTCCGATTTTCACGAAATTCGAACTCAAACTTCATTACGTTGTAACGGTATTATTATTATTATTATTATTATTATTATTAAAACATTATATAGCGCTAATTCCACCAACGGTGTTCAGAAGCGCTTTACAATCATATACCAGTAAAACAGAAAATATATAAAACAACTAAAAGACTACAAAAAGATGCAATATAATAAAATAATATATATCTAATTAAAAGCCTTTTTAAATAAGTAAGTTTTAAGAGCACAATTAAAAGATTGTACTGAAGGGCTAGAACGAATATCAGTATCAGAACAAGATGGTTTTAAATCATTCCACAGGTTTGGGGCTAGAAATAAAAACGATCTTTCACCATATGTAACCATTCTAGCAGATCTTGGTTTGAGACGATAAATGTCATTTGAACTACGGAGACTGCGAGCATTTGTTTGTTTTTCAAATAGATGACATAAATAAGATGGGGCTAAGCCATGAAAACATTTATAAGCAGTTAAAAGGATCTTAAATTGAATACGACATGGAATGGGAAGCCAGTGAAGTTGTTTAAGTATGGGAGTAATATGATCATGTCTCTTCGTAAGGGTAATAAGTCGTGCAGCGGTGTTTTGAACTTTTTGCAATTTGTATATTAATTTATTGGGTAAGCCGGATAAAAGTGAGTTAAAAGTATCAAGTCTTGAAGTAATAAAAGCATGAACAAGCATTTTAGTTGAATCCGGGGTAAGAAATTTACGAATTTTGCCAATATTACGGATATGAAAGTAGCAGGATTTACAAATATTGTTCACGTGATTAGACATGGTCATTTTACTATCAAAATAAGCTCCAATATTGCGAACAGAGTTACTAGGAGTAATTTCATTTCCATCAATCTTAATCGAATTGGAATCAGTTATGGTGTTGAGGTTATGATTAGATCCAAGCAAAATAAATTCAGTTTTATCACCATTTAAGCATAGAAAATTTACAGACATCCATAATTTAATTTCATTGATACACTGCTCAATATTAGATTTGCTCAAAGCATGCTCATTCGCATTTAAAGGATTAAAACTTAAATACAGCTGGGTATCATCAGCATAAATATGATAGTCAAGACCATGTCTTTTAACAATTTTACCAACTGGAGCAGTATAAAGAGTAAATAAAATGGGTTCAAGGACCGATCCTTGTGGTACTCCATATAAATTCTTATGATAGTCTGACGTCACATTACCGATAACAACCCTCTGCTTTCTATCAGTAAAATAACTTTCAAGTAGCTGAAGTGCAGAGCCTTTGACACCAAAGTCTGTCTGAAGTCTTTGTAGCAGGACAGTAGAATCTATGGTGTCAAAGCCTGCGGACAAATCTAAAAGTACTAAAAGAACACAGTTTCTATTGTCTATTGACCTTAATATATCATCTTGCACTTTAATAAGCGCCGTCTCAACACTGTGAAACTTACGATATGTACTCTGTAGACTATCATGAAGGTTGTGTGTGTCAATATGTTCAATCAGTTGTTTGGCTATACATTTTTCAAAAATTTTGGAGATAAAACTAAAGTTTGATACAGGACGGTAATTCTTTAGCACATTTCTATCTAAAGTTGATTTTTTAATAACTGGAACGACATTAGCAACTTTAAAACAATCGGGTACTTTTCGTTCTTGGATACGAGAATTTATGATATCAGTAATCACAGGTAAGAATAAATTAAGGTTTTCTTTTAGTAAAGATGTGGGAAGGGGGTCAAGAGGGCAGGTCTTAGGACCTGACGATTTAATAATATCTGACACAACAGAATCAAACGGGTTTTTTTTCAATCCGTTAATAATTGTGAACTCCAGAGGAACCACAAGCTAAAAAAAGCGATTATTCGGAAAATCAGGGGTCATAATTCAGGAAGTTATGTTCCAATGGGCGCAAATATCGAAAGGGACCAAAATCTTTGGGTTATAAACATTCGTCAAAATCGGTTCAAAATTCTGACCTCTATTGGGTCAAGAACCTAAAAATGTGATTTTTCGTACAATCTGAGCCATAATCCATGAAGTTTCGATCCGATACATGCCAATATCGAAAGCAGCCGAGATCTTTTGCGGATAAACCAATATTTGAAGTTTCGTCGAAATCGGATAAGAACTGTGACCTGTCGAGAGTCCACAAACAATTGTGGACGGACAGACGGCGACGGCATAATACGACCAGTTTAGTGTCTGTTATAAACTAATTGTAAACAGGTATCGTACGTTTAATGTGACAGACCTTATGATACAGCGCGCATGTGCTACCACCACCCCCTCACACACACTATGTTGCACAGACGCGCCACTAAAAAATCCACTCTGCTCTATACTGTAGTGTATTGCCAATAAAACAATAAGTGATCCCTTATTAGTTACATGTATAATTGGAATATGATAATGAATGATCCCTGTAGTGAAGCATGGCGAATAAACAAGTTAATTGAAGGCATGCTATTTTGTTGGTTAAATCCAGGCCATCCTGTCTTAGGTTCAATCCGATAGACACTACATTTTGGCGACGAGGAAAATATAAACCGTGGGGTTGATCACGATGGCTGTTTCGCTTGACAATGTGGGAGAATTGCCGATATTTGATTGCTTGGAATCCGCAGGACTTGCCGCCCGATGGAAACGATGGTTGAGAGCCTTTGAACTTTTCGTCGTGGGAAAGGGAGTAACAGATCCCGGACAGAAGAAAGCCTTGTTGTTACACAGAGCGGGAATGAATTTGCAAGACATTTATTTTACGCTGCCGGAGGTTCAAGGCGAGGGTGATGTTTATGCAAAGACCGTAAGAACTTTGAATCGTCATTTTATACCACAGACGAACGTGCCGTTTGAAAGACACCTGTTTCGAAGTATGTCACAGTTACCGACGGAAACTATAGAACAGTTTATTACTAGACTTCGACAACATTCAGAATCTTGTCAGTTTGGAGACCTTGGTGCAGTGAATGAGAGAATTAGGGACCACGTGATTGATAAATGTTGTTCCAGCCAGCTGAGAAGAAAACTTTTAGAAAGAGGGACAGATTTGACATTGAGCCAATTAAGGGAAACTGCTCGAGTTTTTGAGGAAACTGAGAGGCAAATGGCATCAATTGATGGAATTAAATCCGAGATACAAAAGTTGACAGTGAGTGGTAACGGTAATAAAGGTCAAGGTCATGATAACCCATACAGAGAAAATTACCATTATGATAGAGGAAAGTCAAACAAGTTTAGATGCTATTCATGTGGATACGAGGGACACACCCTGAAAGACCCTAAATGTCCAGCAAGAGGACAACGATGCCGGAAATGTAACGGAGTGGGACACTTTGAATCCTGTTGCAAGACAAAGCAGTTTAAAAGCAGTGCTAGATCCAATAGAGGAAGAAATTATGGCAATTATAGGAGGAAGTCAAGTCGATCACAAACAGATCTAAAACAAATACGTGAAAATGACAATGACGCAGATTATGCCTTTCATATTAGTCGAAATGAGACGACATGTGATGCAGAAATTGAACTGAGTATTGGGGGTGTACCATTACGAATGTACATTGATTCGGGAGCATCCGTTAACGTGATCGATAAAAAGACTTGGAAGTATTTAAAGGCTGAGAATGTGGAGTGTGTTTCTAAAAAGGAATCCAAGAATATATTTCCGTATGGAAGTAATGAGACATTGCCAATAGCAGGAACTTTTCGTGCTCAGATATCTCAGGGAGAATTTGAAATACAAGATGTCGAATTTATTGTCATCGAGGGTGAAGGTCAAGCCCTCCTTGGAAAGAAAACCGCATTAGAACTGGATGTTTTACGTCTTGGTCCGAGAATAAATGCAGTACAGACAGACACTGCAGGTTTAAAAGCCGAATATGAGGATTGTTTTAAAGGATTTGGGAAACTGAAAGACTTTCAATTAACGATCCCAATAAACAGGGAAGAAACCCCAGTAATTTTATCATTACGACGAGTGCCGTATCATCTCAGAGATCGCCTGGAGAAAAAACTTGATGAACTTGAGAACTTAGACATTATTGAAAAGGTTGATAGTCCGAGTGCCTGGGTTTCACCAGTAGTTGTAGTCCCGAAAGGGCAGAACGACATCAGACTTTGTGTTGATATGAGATTGCCCAATAAAGCTGTACAACGCATAAGGCACCCGATACCTACGATAGATGAAGTGCTGCAGGATATGAACCAAAGCAACATCTTCAGTCGTCTAGACATCAAATGGGCTTACCATCAAATAGAACTCGCACCGGAGTCAAGAGAGATAACCACATTTATCACTCATAAAGGCTTATATCGCTATAAACGATTGATGTTCGGAATATCCTGTGCACCTGAGATGTACCAGAAAGTACTTCAGCAGATTCTTCAAAGCTGTGAAGGTACAGAGAATATAATGGATGATATCATTGTTCATGCTAAATCAGATGAGGAACATGATCGTAGATTGAAGAAAGTTTTAGACGTTATTCGGAGTAAGGGAATGACCTTGAATCCAGAGAAATGTTTATTCAAGTTACCCAAGTTGAAATTTATGGGCCATGTATTGTCTGCAAAAGGTTTGGCACCAGCAGATGTAAAAGTAAAAGCCATTACGGAGACCAGAGAACCAACTACAGCAAGTGAAGTTAGAAGTTTCCTTGGACTTGTGAATTATACAGGACGGTTCATAGAAAATTTGGCAACAATCTCTGAACCTCTGCGGAGATTGACAAGAAAAGAAGAAAAATTTGTATGGGGTACAGAACAAAGAGATGCATTTAACGAGTTAAAAGAAAGGATGAAAAAAGCCGAGACATTAGCATATTTCGACAAGACTGCAAAGACATTGGTGATTGCTGATGCCAGTCCAGTGGGACTAGGGGCTGTATTGGTACAAGAACAGAATGGAGAGAATCGTGTAATAAGTTATGCAAGTAAGAGTTTGTCGGATGTAGAGCGAAGATATTCCCAAACTGAAAAAGAAGCCCTGGGACTAGTATGGGCATGTGAGAGGTTCCACCCTTATATTTATGGAACGGATTTTGAACTTTTGACCGATCATAAACCACTTGAATTTATTTACTCTACAAAATCGAAACCCAGTGCGAGGATAGAACGTTGGGTTCTACGTATGCAGCCATACAAGTACATTGTGAAGCACATTCCAGGAAAGAACAATATTGCAGATTGTTTGTCGCGTCTACTAAAGACTGATGGACCGACGAGTTCTTCCATAGATACAGAAGAATATATTAAATTTGTGGCCTTAGCGTCGACACCGAATGCCTTAACAACCAAGGAAATTGAGATAGCCTCGGGGAAGGACCCAGAACTGGAAAATATTCGTCAATGTTTAATGACTGGAAGATGGCACGACACTAATTATAAACAATATGTTCCCATACGGAATGAACTTTCATCAATTGGAAAATTGGTTCTGAGAGAGACTCGTATAATTGTTCCAACAAGTTTGAGAGAACAAATTTTGAAGTTAGCACATGAGGGTCATCCGGGAATAGTCAGTATGAAACAGAGGATCCGAACTAAAGTATGGTGGCCAGGAATGGATCGAGAAGCAGAGAAGTATTGCAGAACATGTCATGGATGTCAGTTAGTTTCTCAACCAACACCGCCAACACCCATGTCACGAACAGAGCTCCCATCGTCTCCTTGGGAACACTTAGCTGCAGATCTGTTGGGTCCATTGCCATCCGGAGAAAACATATTTGTCGTAGTAGATTATTACAGTAGATATTTTGAAATGCGTATAATGAAGAACACAACAGCCGAGAGAATAGTTACAATGTTGGAAGAAATATTCCTTACTCATGGTTTACCAGTATCGTTGCAGACCGACAATGGACCTCAATTTGTCAGTGACCATTTCAATAAGTATATGGAAGAAACTGGAATTCAACATAGGAAAACTACACCGTTATGGCCTCAAGCAAACGGGGAAGTGGAGAGACAGAATCGCTCAATTTTAAAACGTATCAAGATAGCACAAGCAGAGAAGAGAGATTGGAAACATGAACTTAATCACTTCTTAATGATGTTTAGGAGCACGCCACACTCAACAACAGGAAAATCCCCATCAGAGTTGTTGTTTAGAAGAATTATTAGAACCAAGATTCCAGAAATATCCCAGTTTAATTTGGAGGATACTGAAGTGAGAGATAAAGATAGCGAACAGAAAGGAAAAGGTAAAGAATACAGTGATCAAAGAAGAAATGCACGCGAAAATGATCTTCAAGCCGGTGATAGTGTATTAATGAAGCAAAGTTATGTGAATAAGTGGTCTACGCCGTTTGCGCCTAATCCTTTTATTGTAAAAGAAAGAAAGGGAAATAGTGTTGTGATTGAATCCAGTGAAGGGGTTCAGTATAAAAGAAATCTTACTGCTGTGAAGAAATTCATGCAGAAAGATAGTGTAAATAGCGAAAGTGTAAATGTGGATGTGCCGATCCCATTTAATTCACAAAGTGAAAATGATAATTCAGATGTGATATCGCGACAGATCGATTTGAATCAATCAGAATACGATTTACATATTCCAGAGACTAATACCAATAAGACAGACAACTCGCCAAGGCCTGTCAGACAAAAGAAAAAACCAGCAAGATTTAATGACTTTGAAATAGGACATTTAGCCCTATTTTAGGGTTTAACAATAAGATTGTTTAGATTAAAATGATGTTAAGGTGTACACGTTATTCAATTTCATGACTATGAGTTATCAAGTAATAACTTTATCATTAAGTTCATATCAGTATTATATGTATGATTATATATTTTGGTATACCAACAGTATTAGCATGTACTAGTCAATTAGGTATAGTAATATTATTTCCCAGTGTAATATTCATCAGTATTATGAGATAATTATATTCACATAGTTTAGAGTTTACATGTAGGTCCATTGTAGTAAGAATTTACAGGTTTACTAAACTTGAGTTATAAGCGCTTGTGAGGAACTTTGAATCTTGCTTATTAATCCAATATTACATGTTTTATTAATTGTCAAGTAATCTGACTAGTAAATAAGAAAATGTACATTAAGATAATATAAAACTTAAATACATCTATCTATGGTAGGGATTTTAATTCTTTTGGAAGAAGAAAAGGGATGTAGTGTATTGCCAATAAAACAATAAGTGATCCCTTATTAGTTACATGTATAATTGGAATATGATAATGAATGATCCCTGTAGTGAAGCATGGCGAATAAACAAGTTAATTGAAGGCGTGCTATTTTGTTGGTTAAATCCAGGCCATCCTGTCTTAGGTTCAATCCGATAGACACTACATATACTGCTGGAGAAGAGCCTGGTGAGTTAATGTTTGCTAGGTCACAACCCATGTTCTATTCATAGGTTTCTTATGATACATTGGATTGGATCCAGGCCAGTTGTATCAGCTGTTTGTCGGAAATGTATGCTGGCAATATCAGACGTTATCGCGTAGGCCTATCAAATCAAATCACAATGTTACGTCACAGTGGAGGGAGTGGACAGGGTGGCAGGGGCCCCTGAGGTAAGGCGGGCAAGGGCCAAGGGAAGAACGCAAAACAGGCGGAATCGGGTCGGTTGCCGGTATGTTAAACTTTATACTTTTTCAGGCGGGCTTTTTCCAATTTTCATCTGGACAAAAATCATGAAGTTTGTCTATCATTGCAACAACACTCCACCTAAATTGAGGGAATATTGACTAAAAATCACGTTTCTAGACGCGCTACTGAACAACTGACTCTGCACTATACTGTCGTAGAAGAGAATGGTGAGTTAGTGTTTGCTAGGTCACAGTCCATTTCCTGATAAATATTGTCAAATTACCCATGTTTGGGCGCGGGGACCATACCCGGGGGACCTAAGTAATTGTCTTTACCTGGAATGTGCTCCTCAGTAGATGATTGGTCCAGTGCTTCATCATCAGAAGTATACATCACTGACTAACATGAACCGTCTGGTGCAGTTTGCATACTGCTAGCTCTTGGGGCTACATGGCGAGTAGAAATGTCATCAGGCGGTGTGGTGTTTGACTGTTCTGATGGTCCAGCGGCTGAGCTTAAGGAATGCGACTTAGGAGATACAGGTATTTCTGCAACTGCCGGCTTGTCATCAACAGACTCACTTGATGTTACCAATGGATTGGCTGCAAATGTGGCCACATCTGCTGAAGAAAAGACAGCTCTTATAAGATTCCTTTAGGCCAATTTGTGCATCATGTGCACAAAATTATAAAATGTCCTCAAATAGATACTAGAGATCCACTTTGAGTGGTGGCTTCCTTCTTCTCTCCAGTGCATACGATGTTATAAAATCACTATGTAGTCCATTTTATGCAACCAAAATCATACTTTCGTTGCGATTTGCGATAGTACGGCCACTGAATCCCCGCCATTGTGGCTCTGTATACAGAAACACACACACACACACCTGAACTTTACAATTTCATCTGGGGAATATTCACCAGTTTATTGAGTCGTTTATGAAAGTGATATGTGGTTCACGACTTTAATTGATAATTCTAGTGTAACACCAGGAGGGAAGGTCCTGTGTACCCATTTTGGTATGCCGTGGCGATAGAGAGGCGGCTTCTCACCAATGCATCGAGGGTTCAATCCCAGCTCAGCGCAAGAACTTTATCGTTGTAAGTGAGAGGGATATTCGGTCTCCCGTCCAATCAGGCAGGTTTACCCCGAGTTCTTCGGTTTCTTCCTGCAGTAATGATCGAAACCATTCGCACGGTCTGTGTCAAGGGCCAAATTGAAAACCAGTCTCAGGCTTAATTTGCTACCCTTGTAAAATGACGAGATCATTATTTTTATTATTATGTAAAAGATCCCTTGGTAGTTGAGATTCGATATATGAGTTTAAGATATCTTGTATCTCACTATATTCCTGTGTTCCGATGATGCGTTATAAATATACTTTTACTGCCAAGTTTTTCCCCTGTGTTCCGTCAGTGGTGTAACGTTATCAATGTAATTTTACTTCACATACATAATGTAAACACAAAGGTCAATTTATTTGGGTCGCTATTTAGGCCATGCAATTAAAATAATATTCTAGGTCACAGAATCATTCAAATTGAATGTCATTAGATAAGAGAACACGAGGTAAATAGAAACAGCCCGTACACTAACGTGTGTTTCTTCATTCTATACTTATAAAAGCATGGTAATGTACGGATTTTTTTTTCTATTTTTCTTTTATTTTCTCTTATCAAGTCAATATTTGTTATGAATTGTCAGATATCCTTTTAAAGTCTACCACAGCAACTTTTGGTCTTCGAAGGAAATATAAGTGAGCAGAAATTTGCCAATATATCTGTTATCACGCGTCACTTCAGCCAGTTTTATAGAGGGAGAACTCGTGTTTTCCTTTGGCGTTCGTCACTTCCGATTGTTAAAACATTGATTACGCATCTATCGTAACAAACAAGTCTGTGATAAAATAATAATTGGAACGTGTTTAACCAGTTCTATCACATATGTGATAATGACCGTCATTGTTATTGTCCTTTGTCATTTTTTTTATTTCAATAATTCGATTGCGCGTAGGGGTCTTGAGCAGTGGGGGGAAACCGGAGTGACCTGAGAAAACCTATGAGAACGAGAAGGCGCCCCTATCTTCATGTCATATACGCTGACACTAGGGCTAGAAACCACAGCCGCAAGCCAGAGGAGGCCGGCCAGCAAGAGGTCGAAGCGCGGCACTCTAGACCACTAGGCAATCCCAACCCCCCTATTGTCCTTTGAGCTATCGAGGAACAAAGCGCCGTCGACTAATACGACGTGGCTTTTAGGTGCGATACTTTCTTATGTTGTATTTATTAAGACCTATTACTTGACCCCCTGGCTAAGTGGGTAAGTCGCTGGCTCCCTAGCCGGGAGGTCGGGTGTTCGATTCCTACAGTGGCCGAGAAAGTTCATCTCGATTTGTCAGTGATGCAGAACGGATGGCCTGGCAAGGTCAGCTGTCTTATAGTCGTTGGGATGGGACGAAAAACCGAGGTCCCGTGTACACATAGGCGTGCACGTAAAAGATCCCTTGACTGTTGGAATTCCATATAAGAGTAGGTCGTAGCGCCGCTGTCCGGACAAATTTCGTTAGCCCAGGTTAGGTGCAAAAGAGTAGGACGTTAAACCCCATTTCATTTCCCCCTCCCCACCCCCGCCTCGCCTTTATTACACACAACGATACCACTATAAATATGTCACGACCACTCCACTGTGAGGTTCTAATCTTATTTTTCGAGGTCAGCGTCTTGGTATATTAGTATATTACACATTGTCGTGGTGTCTATATAGGATACAGGCCACCATGGCTTAGATAAAGAGAGAGATAAATGGGGTTTAACGTCCACTCGACACAAACTAGGTCATTTCGCGACTAACATATGGTTAAATTTTATTTCAATAATTCGCTTGCGCGTATGGGTCTCTAGCAGTGGGGGGACGGGAGGACCCGGAGAAAACCCTCGAGGCTGGAAGGCAACCCTACTGCTTGCCACGTACAACTGGAGATTTGAAACCACGCCAGTTGACTCAATGACAGGCTTTATAATACAGCGCGCGCACGCTAACCATTCTATGTTAAATAATAAACGGATTTCTTCGATTATGAACAAACTATTTGACTTTGGTTATTATAAACTTATATATGTATTTGAAATCAACTCCGGTTCCTAGGAAACCGCGGGTGTTTCGATGATTTACTAGAATGTAAAAAAGATGGTAATAAAATAAAGAGATATGGGCCGTTCCCCCAAACTCAATACCAAGCCAAAGCTAATACCACCAATCGTCGTAAATAAGCCCCCCCCCCCCCTTTATACGAGATGGTATTTCCCGAAGAGTGACGTAAACACCTTCCATTTTGGATATTCCCCTTCATTTTGGTATGTCAAGTTTGTTCGAGTTCAATTTTTCAAGAGAGAACCTAGTTAATTAGTTGTGGTATTCAGCTGTGCAATGGATTTTATTTAACCGTAGTTGATTTCAAACACACAGGTAAGTTTATAATAACCAAAGTTAAATAGTTTGTTCATAATCGAAGAAATCCGTTTATTATTTAACATAGATCAGGCAGTAGCTGTATTACAAGTCTAATTTACTGGCAGTATTTCTTTTTAAAAACAAAATTTATTCACAGAAACTGGATTGGAATGAATGGGGTTTAACGTCCTACGCTTAAGCACCGTACCTGGGCTAATTGAAGACGGGCATACGCCACAGTGTGCAATGAGGGAAATTTTGCCCGGGCAGCGGCGCTACGGCCTACTCTTATATCGAATTCCAACTGCCAAGGGATCTTTTACGTGCACTCCAATTTGTACACGGGACCTCGGTTTTTCGTCCCATCCGAACGACTAGGCAGCTGTCCTTGTCAGGCCCTCCTTCTGCATCACTGACAAGGGGAAATCACGCCGGAAAATCGAGATGAACTTTCTCGGCCAATGCAGGGATCGAACACTCAACCTCCAGGCTAGCGAACCAGCGCCTTATCCACTTAGCCACCGTGATCCCCAAACTGGATTGGAGAACAGGCAGAAGCCTATAGACCCCCTCCCCTGCAATAAAAGTAAAAACATAATTATATATTTCATACGTCATTTTTAAAATCTTTTAGAGAGGGAAAAAGAGAGTGAGAGATATGAGACAAACATATGTTTCGATTTTATTTCAATAATTCGCATGCGCGTAGGGGTTTGAGCAGAGGGAGGAAACCGGAAAACCCAAGAGGTTAGACAAGCGACCCCTTGTCACGTACAATTTTGTATTGAAAATATTGCTATTTTCTTGCCTCTTGAGGTTACAATTTTTTTGATAGTTTGTGTTATCCCGAATGCTTGCAAAATAGCATATTAGTCCCAGTACCCAAAGCAGGTAATCTTAATATGTGACCGGCCACGGTAAAATGAGTCGGAATGGGCACGATCTAATAATGAGATAAAGACAAAATAAGTGAAAATATTGATTTGATCTAAATTGAGATCTTCACAAAAATGAGTCTATAAATATACTATCTATCGACCCAAAAGATCAAATTAGCAATAAAACATTTTAAAAAACCTTTATTTAGGCGTTTTGTTAGAGTACCATATTCTTAAATCTGTCTTTTTCTGAATATTCGCAGCAAAATTAGATATTTTTCTCTGCTCGCAGCGGGACGACCCGTCAATCTTCTTGCAAAATGGTTGGCGTCGTTGTATAGCGGAGAATCTCTAGTTTATACACGTGACCAAAGTATTGCCGTTGAAGTGATTTTGAAGGAATACAAACGGATTTTAAAACACCTAAAAATGTAAACAAAACCCGTTTATTGCTGCCAACACGGCTCGTTTGCTAATTGGCTCAGACAACGCGTGCAAAGCATTATGGGTCTGTGGCCGCATAGAGGCCCAAGCGGGCGGTTACGTTTTTGATTTTGGTTACGTTTCTCCTGATATATTTGATGATGGATTTCGAGTTTGGAACGCCTCCAAGTCTTCTCGGCATTTTGGAGTTCGAATGAATGAAATGGGGTTTAACGTCCTACGCTTAAGCACCTAACCTGGGCTAATTGAAGACGGGCATACGCCATAAAGTGTGCGATGAGGGAAATTTTGCCAGGGCAGCAACTGAATTCTAACTGCAAAGGGTTCCTTTACGTGCACTTTAATGCGTACACGGGACCTCGGTTGTTCGTCCCATCCGAACGACTAGGCAGCTGTCCTTGTCAGGCCCTCCTTCTGCATCACTGACAAGGGGAAATCACGCCCGAAAATCGAGATGAATTTTCTCGGCCAATGCAGGCATCGAACACCCGATTTCCAGGCTAGCGAACCAGCGCCTTATCCACTTAGCCACCGTGATCCCCTTTTGGAGTTCGTCTCTGAACCATTTGGTATCAGGCCGAACAGTAATTGATTGTTTTTTCAAAGGTGCATGAACCAAGTACACTTTGAAGGGAATTGGTAAGGGCTACTAAACTTCATTACGCAATCCACAACATTAATCTTCTTAACCCTGCTAATTAGTTGATGAGATTAAAGATTGTTGTATAGAATGTTCTAAATTATAATGCTATCATAGGAAATGCGAAAATGACACATTGTCGTTTCGGTCGCCATTTCAATAAAACAAATTTGTCGTGCAAGTACATATGGGTGTACGTGAATAGCTGTAAATTGAAATGGCGGGGACTTTCTGGTCGAAGTGTCATGGCGTTTTATCAGAAAATCCTGTAGTGTGCATATTCAAAGTCAAAACTTACGAATTTATCGCTGGTCGCAACTGAACAAATCTGAATAGGCTAATGGAGCAATAGAACAAGGTCACCTTGATGTTGGCAAATACGTAAGACAATACGAACGTACCATTATTCAACTGAATATATATGCAATAGAGATGATTACTATCTACATTCAATATAAATCAACTGTGTTTTTATATTTTTTAAGTCTTACTTCGAGCTGAATAGACTAAATGATTTATTGTCATTAAAACCCCAACAGCTGGTGAACAGTGTGTAATTGGATCTTTGTAGAAATAAATACTCATATTGAGTTGTTTTAGGTGTCACACCGATGCACATACCTCCCAGGTAAATTCAAAGAGGTAATATAAACTAAGTTTGAATGAAATTACTTAATTGCAATTCTCAGTAGCGGGATGGGTCTAATTTATTGTGTAACATTGTTATTTTAGCCAAAAATACCACCTATTGCCAATATTTTAATGTACATGTACCTAGAATTTTCTACACCACCTTTATTGCATCCAGATATTTAAAGCGTGTTAAAAAGATATTCATTTGAGAGAAACTGTGTCATTTCGAGATTAACATATCGTACAATTCATATTCATTTGACGATCGACCTCATATATACAAAACTATGGATTATGCGAACCTACAGTATAAACGTGGTTTCGAAACTCTATTTAGAGTACATCGAGGTTAAGGGACTACAGGGTACATCGTGATTTATAGACTATATGAACTACAGGGAATTTAATAAATAATGCATGCATGCAACATGTGTCCCATGAAATGAAATCAATCGTGAAATAGACACTCGATAACATATCATTCATTTTCTTTGTACACGTAATTAATACATACTATCTAAATCTTTTTGACAAGATTTATAGAGTTGGTTGATCCGGAAATATGATGCCGAACAAAGCGAGGCGCGACCATTTCGATGAAATTCACTTTTCAAAAGAATTCAAGGAAAAAAGCCAATATCGGGTCATTTTTACAATGCTTATTTACACCTCTTTAATTTGTATGCTTTAGTAAATAATATGATCTACTCACTTTGGATTTTTTTTGTGATGTAAATCTTCTAAATATGATGCAGCCCTAGCAAATAACCAAGGGACATGTTTGGTAAGGTTCCCGGGTAGACTTTCCCTGTTGTTTATAATACAGAGAGAGAGAAATGGGGTTTAACGTCCGCTCAACACAACTAGGTCATTTCGGGACTATGTTGGTAATTAAATATCAAATACTAGTTGATAGTGTACATATATAGTAAATAGAAACAATTTTACTACCTGGTTAAAGTGGATATCAATGACACTATCAAAATATCAATTTGAGTCAAGTGGTTCAGATTTCTCGCTTAAACGTGACAAGTCACACCTCTAGGTCCTCCGGTTTCCTTCTACTGCTAAGTCATAGGTTCCCAACCTTTTTTGGGTGGCGACCTAATTCCTGACCCAGGATCAGATCACGATCCCTCGTTGAACAAAGTCCTTTTTTACTATAAAACATCATTATCATTCATGGATTCAGTCGTGATTACTTGATAACAAATGACGCACCGAGGTTTCTGAACCCCATGATCTGTCATATAATAGAAACCTAGTTCAGTGAAAAGTTCATGGTAAGGCCGCTATGCGACACGCACTGGTCATCTCAACAAGTAATGTGGCAAGAACTGTGTATATCACATGTTCCTGAAGCAACGGCCACAGTTTTACAATTCTATCCGTTGCCAGAATTGTCTGAAATTCACAAACTTCTAGGTAAGTAATTACCCTTAATTGCAGACACATGAACAATAACGTTGTCCAATCAGAGGTCGTGATACAAACACATATCCAAATACAAACATTGCGATCTCCGCCGAAAAATGAATAGATAAGGTTACAGCCGTTTAAAGTTTTTTTTATTCAATTGATAAACTCACGGAATATCAATGAATGAATGAATGAATGAAATGAGGTTTAACGTCCTACTGTTATGCACTTAACCTGAGCTAATTGAAGACGGGCATACGCCATACAGTGTGCTATTAGGGAAATTTTGCCCGGGCAGCAGCGCCTACTCTTATATCGAATTCCAACTGCCAAGGGATCTTTTACGTGCACTCCAATGTGTACACGGGACCTCGGTTTTTCGTCCCATCCGAACGACTAGGCAGCTGTCCTTGTCAGGCCCTCCTTCTGTATCACTGACAAGGGGAAATCACGTCGGAAAATCGAGATGAACTTTCTCGGCCAATGCAGGGATCGAACACTCGACCTCCAGGCTAGCGAACCAACGCCTTATCCACTTAGCCACCGTGATCCCCCTCACGGTATATCAATCGAAACTTGTTTTAGAGACTAGAGAGGTATTTATTTGCAGAGAGGTATTTATTTGCACGAAAATTGGCAACGACCGGTCTCTTTGTTTTGGAATTATTAAGCAACCTTGACATTGTACGAACCTTGAATTCGATTATCACAGATATTTCAGTTTGAAAGCGCGAGACTTGCTATTCGTAATGATATTTTCTATCGAGGAATCTTTGAGATCTAGAGCTGGGTCTCAGACCAATCGAAATTAGAAACGAAAAATGTAGATTGTAACCTAAAGGCCTTGGTAAGATGGAGGGTTGGGATGGCCTAGTTGTCTAGAGTGCCGCCCTTCGACCTCTAGCTGGCCGGTCACCTCTGGCTTTCAGCTGTGGTTTCAAGCCGTAGTGTGAGCGTATGTGACATGGAGATAGGTGCGCCTTCTCAACCTCGTGGGTTTCCTCCGGGCACTCCGGTTTCCTCCCACTGCTAAAGACCCCTACGCTCAAGCGAATTATTGAAATAAAAATTGTTGAAAATCATACGTTAGTCCCAAAATGACCTAGTTTGTGTGTAGTGGACGTTAAGCCCCATTGCTCTCTCTCTCTACTTGGTAAGATGTACTGAGTTAAAGCGAGACCAAGCCTTCCATTGAAGATATATAGATAAATAACATGAAGAGATAGCATTTTTTAAAAGTTCTCAGACTAGTCCGAGACCACACGAAAAGTGCTCGGGTCGCGACCCAGAGGTTGGGAAACGCCGTAAGTAGTGCCTGCGAGTATGGTAGTTTGGAAGACCATGTTACTTTGGTTTGGGGTGGGTGAGGGGAGGGGCTTTTTAGACTAATAAAAGTAATTACATTGAAGTAAGATTGCCTCACGCTAAATTTGTGCATAAACTAGCAAGATTAGGATACAGTCTTGAAAGAACCATTTATAGTCAGTTTTTGATAATGTTTTAAGAGAGCGTTCCGAATTTCCACCTCGTCCCCCTACGCTTAGCAAATACCTAATCCATAAATGTCTCAGGTAGAGAACAATAGCCCAAAGTTTCTAACGTCCACATATTATTTTGATTTCGCTCATCAATTATGCACGTGTGTGCATGACACACCAATCCTTCCATTAATCAAAATTGTTTACGAACATTTAGAATGAAGATATATTGCATCATTTTTCAAATCAACTTCAGAAACCAGTATATAAGCCTGTCCAGGATCGTTGGTCGTCAGTTGATCTACAGACTGATTCTACTCTACAGGAACCATGAAAGTCTTCTTCATTGTCGCAGTACTAGCTCTGGTGGCTTACACGCCTTCAGGTAACTATCATTTATTTTCTTTTAAAAAGGATTGTTTGTTTATAGTTAGTCCGTTCAGTCGTTCTGGGATCTGTCCTTGCTGTTAAAGGTACCATCCCGAGTTTTACAGAGTCTCGGAAATGAAGGTCCGTTTACGTTTGAAATATAAGCGAATGGTTTATTTACGTTGTCTTAAAGTTTCAACTCAAAATATTGAGTCGCTTGGATGTGAACTTCAAAACCGCTCATCAGATGTGAGAATGGGCGGGGCTTAGGTTTGTAAAAAAAAAGTGGACGTGGCCGGTAAAACCCCCCCAGAGGACTCCGGCCCCGCGGCTGCCTCTGGGAACGAGATTGCGTTGCTTTAGAGGTCAAAACCCTGTTAAGATTTCATTTCAATTTTTCCATTGGGTGGCCTTATAACCTATTACCGTTGCTTTAGAGGCCAAAACAGTGTGTGATGCATGTTCTGTACTAAATGTCACCTAGTTTTATCCAGACACCGTAGAATCCAGCGTGGACACCGGTCTCCATTTCCTGATGAAGTTGTTTGAAAATGTATCACAAATATTGAGTTAGTTGCTTGGACCTTAGGAAGAGGATTTTAACACCAAATTAAGCCGTTTTATTATTCTCTAAACTATTATCGGGATTGGCCCTTTAAGGTGTATGTCATATACTGTACTATTTGAGTTGAGTGAACTCGCTATCCTGGAGGTCGGGTGTTCGATCCCTGCATTGACCGAGAAATTTCACCCCGATTTTCCGGCGTGTCAGTGATGCAGGACGGAGGGCCTGACAAGGCGAGCTGTCTAGAAGTTCGGATGGGACGAAACACCGAGTTCCCGTGTACACATTGGCGTGCACGTAATCGATATAGGAGTAGTCTGTAGCGCCGCTGGCCGGGAAAAATATCCCTCATAGTATAGTGTATGTACGTCTTTATTAGCCTATGTTAGGATCAGAACAGTAGCACATATAATCCCAATTTATTTTATTTAAATTTCAAACATGTTTTATTGGCCTAAGTTTACTTCTTGCAGAATACTAGGACATTAAATCCCAATTCATTCCATTTCAATTTCAAGCTTGTTTTAATTGGCCTAAGATTACTTCTTGTATTACTGGCCCGTGTGTGTCGAGTGGACGTTAAACCCCATTGCTTGTATGATATTTATGTTATAAACATCTTTATCAGCAGGTACAAAAGTGAAAACTACAGCTAAACCTGTCCCAAAAGCCTTCCTAACGGTACGTAAACATTCTTTTTACGAATTTTTATTAACTTTTCATTAGCCCATAGAGATATTAATGACACGTGTTGTTACGATTTCCCGCTTTTTCGTGACAAAGAGTGGAGTCGCCTGTCCAGCCTTGCGGGTTTTATCTGGGTCCTCCAGTTTCCTTCCACTGCTAAGGACCCCTGTTGGGATAAAACTGAGCCATGATAGATCCGATATGACTACCCCCAGTTCCCCCTCACTCTGTCTCGGTCGCTCTGCTTCACTCCTACGTTATCGTCAATTATTCATAAGAAAACTAAATCAAGAAAAATGATCGTTACCAGTGATCGAAATTAAGGACACCTTGAGATTCGTAGGCACTAGGTATTCAAAAAGGAAAGGGTAGGAATGCCGGCGTGTTACAAAAACGTGTCTGGTAATAATTCAAATTTAAGCTATTAATTTCTGGTATTTCAGTGTAACCGATGGACCTCATTCTATGATCGTGACGATCCTAGCGGAAATGGTGATTATGAAACATTGTCAAGTCTTCAAATAATTCAAATTTAAGGTATTAATTTCTGGTATTTCAGTGTAACCGATGGACCCCATTCTATAGTCGTGACGATCCTGGCGGAATTGGTGATTATGAAACATTGTTAAGTCTTCGAAGTGAAAACGATAATATCTGTGCAAGTCCAGTTGCCTTGGAATATGAAACCGTTTCTAAAAAATCCTGTATCAACAGCGGCGAAGTGATTACTGCAAGTCCGACCTACGGTTTCTCATGTGTTAATTCTCAGCAGCCCGGCGACCAAAAATGTAACGATTATAAAGTTCGATTTTGCTGTCTAGACGGTAAGTATCATTGAGCTACGTCTACACTAGCAGCATTCACCGTCTACACTAGCCTTTTAAATGCCGGTTTTTTCCCGAACTTCCGTACATTCATAACATTGGCACAAATAACGAAGGTCGGTGTTCATCGTCTTTTACCGTTACAAAACTTCAGTCAGTGTACACGCTTCACTTGAAAAAGCCGGGTTTTTAAAAAGCCGCCTTTTATTAGCCTAGTGTAGACGAAGCTTCAGTTTTATATAAATAGAATTAGCAGCCATGGGTTTATTTCCAGTGGTAAAATCAGAATATATTTATATATTGTCAGACGTTGATAACTTATGGGTCCTTGTTTGGGTATGTGACTTCATTACCTGACAATGCACGGGCACAGCAAGAGCAATGCACCGGAAGAAGAGGCCCCTTTTATTAGGGGGGGGGGTTGCACCCCCGCTAGATACGGCCATGTAGAGCAAAGCACCGGAAGTAGCAGAGCAGCCTTTTTTAGGGGGGGGGACATTGTACCCCCTGCACCCCCGCTAGATACGGCCATGTAGAGCAATGCACCGGAAGTAGCAGAGCAGCGTCAGCAGGTTGATATCATTCAGCGCCTCGTCGGAAAATGTCCGCCTCGCGGCAGTCCTAGTATAGCCACCAACACTGAACAGACAGAGATCCCAAATATATCGTAACGTACAGTATATAAAATAATACTCGAATGAACATTGTTATTCTCTATTTTTAGCCAAAGTCAAATGTCCGGACGGATATGACTGGACCAAGTTCTACAACCGTGATGACCCTGGCAAAACAGGTGATTGGGAATTATTGGGAACTCTGCGAAAAGAAAACCCAAATAAGATTTGTGAACAACCAATCGCCATAGATGTTCGTCGTAAAAGCAAGGGCGACGACTATAGAAAAAGCGATGACAATGTTACTTTCTCTCCATCCTACGGTTTTGTCTGCAAAAATGAAGACCAGAAGGATAAACTTTGCGAAGATTACAAAGTCCGATTCTGTTGTCCTTGGAAAAAATAAATACCTAACTGGATAATATGAAAGAATAAAAATATTGCACAATTACTCCACTTTTATCAGATATTGAAAGACTCCCATTTTCTATGATACTACGTTTACACGCCAGACCAGTTTTTAGGATGCCCTTTTTATTGTTGAGCCCCTCGGGTGTGAGTTTGAACGCGTGTCACTAGTTTTCACAAACATCTTTTGCACACCTTGACAATGTGGTTCCCCAACTCACTGCAAGATGATTGCCATTATTTTGACTCTGCTATTAGCTAGTAACGTAGAAATACTAAGATCCACCGAATGGGAAACGTTTGCCCGAAAATTCCAAAGAGCTTACTCGACGCCATTAATCTGGAAGCTGCATCATAATTATTTTTGTCAACTAAGAGACCACTAAGCATTTTTTTCCTCTTTATATGCGATTGTAATTTGGTTCATTTTCTGTTATGCAGCAATGACATGAAATGGGGTTTAACGTCCTACTTTTCTAGGTCTACAGGGCCTAGGCAAATGAAGACAGGCATACGCTATGCCGTGTCTTTCGGGAGATATTTTACTATTGTTCTATACCCGAGACATTTATGCATTGGGTATTTGCTAAGCGCAGGGGGGCGAGGTGGGAGTTGAGAACGCTCTCTTAAAAACATTATGAAAAACTGATTATAAATGGTTCTTTCAAGACTATATCCTAATCTTGCTAGTTTATGCACAAATTTAGCGTGTGGCAATCTTACTGATTCCCCATTAAACGATTACTATTATAAGTCTAAAAAGCCCCTCCCATTACCCACCCCAAACCAAAGTAACAAGGCCTCCCAAACTACCATACTCGCAGGCACTACTTACGGCGTTTCCCAACCTCTGGGTCACGACCCGAGCACTTTTCGTGGGGTCTCGGACTAGTCTGAGAACTTTTTAAAAAATGCTATCTTTTCATGTTATTTATCTATATATCACCAATGGAAGGCTTGGTCTCGCTTTAACCCCGTACATCTTACCAAGGAGAGAGAGAGAAATGGGGCTTAACGTTCACTCGACACAAACTAGGTCATCTTGGGACTAACTATGATTTCAAAAAATTTTATTTCAATAATTCGCTTGCGCGTAGGGGTCTTTAGCAGTGGGAGGAAACCAAAGTGCCCGGAGGAAACCCACGAGGTTGAGAAGGCGCCTCTATCTCACATACGCTCACACTAGGGCTTAAAACCACAGCCGAAAGCAAGAGGTGACCGGCCAGCTAGAGGTCGAAGCGAGGCACTCTAGACCATCCAAACCTCCCATCTTACTTAGGCCTTCACTCAATATTATTCTCTGATCGTTTTGTGAATTGTGTGCGAGATTTTACTATGATAATTCGTCAGAAAATGTCAAAAATCTATTCATACCGAAATTATCCCTAATTTTATGTGATCCCCCCGAGGCCAAAATTTCAACCGGCCACAAATTTTTTTCCCCAAAACCAATTGACGGGGGGAATACTACACCCCATACTGGTTCAGAATATGTAACAAACATTCATTCCGCATTTAATTCCCAAGAAATATATACCACTACTAGCCTATCACGTTACAATCAACATTTTTCGTTACTAATTTCTATTGGTCCAGGACCCAGCCTTCTCAGATTCCTCGATAGAAAATATCATTGCGAAAAGCAGATCTCGCGCTTTCCAACTGAAATATCTGTGATAATCGAGTTCAAGGTTTGTTCAATGTCAAGGTTGCTGGAAAATTCCAAAACAAAGAGACTTGCCGTTGCCAATTTCCGTGCAAATAAATACCTCTCTAGTCTCTAATAGTTAGTGCAGGGGGACTGCGCCACATATGATTTACAAAAAGGACAAATACAACGACAAGACATCATACTCCGAAACAGCAAACGAAACAAACAATAAAACAACAATTCAAAAAAGAGTGAATGGATCCGGGGGCTAGCCGTAAGCGTCCACTGCGCTGTACAGTCCCGGGCCTGTCTTGGTACAGGCTTCACTAAACTGATTTACATAAAAGACGTAACAAAAAAAAAAAAAAAAATAATTCTGCGACCGATCTTGTAAGTGGTCGTCTCTTCAATGGCGATAGTCAGCCAATTAACGTCGGGTGTTAGCACGTGAAATAATTTTAACAATAAGGGCGATAATCCGGAGACAGAAACTCGGAAAACGCTAAAAAAAATAAATGTAGTGAGCTAACAGGAGCAAAGCCCGACAACGAGAACATTCTGCAGTACGAAGGGCTAAAACTCTACTCTAATAGTAAATGCAGGGAGACTGCACTACACGCTAAACAAACAAAACAAAACATTCTACAAGATAAACCTGCGGACAAGACAGAAAACAGACATTGCAAGAACTAAACAATTATCAAATCAAGTGAATGGATCCGGGGGCCAGCCGTAAGCGTCCACTGCGCTGTACAGTCCCGGGTCTGAAGCAACTCAGACTTCACTCAAGATTGAACATATTGACTCGTACAAGAAAACGCACAAACAACCCAACACAATGAAGCAAAGAAAATGTAGACCGCCTCGGGAGGCAGTCGTCTGCTAACTGAATAATGTTATCAATGACGTCAATAGAATTTCTTAACAAAAAGGGCGATAATCAAGATTTAATAATGCTAAAAGCTATGAGTTTAAACAACCAATTAGAATTTTTAAGTTGTATAATTGCACAAAACATAATACTAAATACCCCATACAAGCAATGCAAAATAGGAATGTAGAAGAAAGCATACAATGTAAGTGTATTTATGAAGTAATAAAATAATAACAATAAGGGCGATAATCCAAACATGGCTACGTAACTATATAAATTAAACTAAATTAAATTGGATAATTATCCAATATGTACTCGGTTATATACTTATAAGAAATGTTAAACTTGGTATATTGATGAAACGGAAGTTTCAAAATTTCTTTAAATATGCGTAACTGTGTACCACCTTTGGCAGTGCATTTAAAAAACAGGGATTTTATTCGGGAAAGAAACAGTTCTTTGTTGTTACATACGGTCAAAAATCGTAATGCCTGTGAATAGAAAACATTATATAGTGTTGTATCTGGTATGTTACTATAAATTGACGGATATTTTACTACTTCAAAACCGAATTTGTCCGTTTTGAACAGTTTCAATTGAAATTCCGTGAGTTTACCAATTGAATAAATGATAGTAAGCTGGCACTGCCAGGCAGGATACGCCCACATTTTCGAGAGATGGGTAGAGAACAATCAAAGGCCATAATTCATTAAGTTACAATTTGATATGCGCAAATATTGAAAAGAATCAAGATCTTTAGGTTATAAACCTACATTATTCAAGTTTCATCAATATTGAAATTAAAATTGTGACCTCTACAGGGTCCACAACTTAGATTTATATACCATATTTTTACACTATTCGCGTACAAACGGCGGCCATTTTGTCTAGCAACTATGGTCCGATGTTCTCGAAATTTAAGCTCAACCTTCAGTAGGTTGTAACGGTGATCAGAGTCAAAGGTTTTTTTTTAAATCGGATAATAATCGTGACCTCCAGAGGGACCATAGGGGATTTTTCGGACAATCAGGGGCCATAATTCAGGAAGTTATAACCATACATTTCAAGTTTCATCAAAATCGAATCAAGATTGTGACCTATACGGAGTCTACGACTTTTTAACAGCATTCACGTACAAACGGCGGCCATTTTGTATGGCAATTTTGATCCTTTTTTCCTGAAGTATGAACTCAACTTTCCGTAGCTTGTAACGGTGATATAATCAAACGATTTTTTTAAGATCGGATAATAATTGTGACCTCCAGAGAGACCACAAGCTAACCAAAGGCGATTTTGCGTATAATCAGGGGCCATAATTCAGGACGTTACGATCCGATATGCGCAAATATCGAAAGGAACCAAGACCTTTGGGTTATAACCATGCATTTCAAGTTTCATCAAAATCTAATTAAAATTGTGACCTCTACAGGTTCCACAACCTTGATACACCATTTTTGACAGTATTCGCATTCAAACGGCGGCCATTTTGTATGGCAAGTTTGGTCCGATTTTCCCGAAATTTGAACTCAACCTTCTTTAGGGTGGAAAGGTGATCTAACCAAACGATTCGGAAAATAATTAAATCGGAAAATAATTGTGACCTCCAGAGGGACCACAATCTAAACAAAGGCAATTTTGCAGATAATCAGGGGCCATAATTCAGAAAGTTACGATCCGATATGCGCAAATATCAAAACGAACTAAGATCTTTGGGTTATAACCATGTATTTCAAGTTTCATCAAAATCGAATTAAAATTGGGACATCTACAGGGTCCACAACCTTGATATACCATTTTTTAACAGTATTCATGTACAAACGGCAGCCATTTTGAACGTCAATTTTGCTCTGATTTTTTCCGAAATTCGAACTCAACATTCCTTAGGGTGTAACGGTGATATAATCAAACGGTTTTTCAAATCGGATAATAATTGTGATCTCAAGAGGGACCACAAGCTAAAATGGGCGATTTTTAGGACAATCAGGGGCCATAATTCAGAAAATTACGTTCCGATAGCCGCAAATATCTAAAGCAATCAAGATCTTTGGGTTATTAACATACATGTCAAGTTTCATCAAAATCGGTTCAAAATTGTGACCTCTATGGAGTCCACAAGCTAAAAACATGATTTTTCGTACAATCAGGGGCCATACATGAAGTTTCGATCCGATACATGCCATCGAAAGCAGCTGAGATCTTTCGGGGATAAACCTATATTTCAAGTTTATAAGTCAAAATCAGGTAAGAATTGTGACCTGTAGAGAGTCCACAAACAATTGTGGACGGACCGACAGGGGTGACGACATAATACGTCCACATGAAAATGTGGGCGTTTAAAAAAAACTTTAAACGGCTGTAACCTTATCTATTTATTTTTGGGTTGAGATAGCAATGTTTGTATTTGGATATGTGTTTGTATCACGACCTCTGATTGGACAACGTTATTGTTCCCGTGTTTGCAGTAAAGGGTAATAACGTACCTAAAAGTTTGTGGATTTCAGACAATTCTGGCAACGGATATAAATTGTAAAACTGCGGCCGTTGCTTCAGGAACATGTGATATTAATATACAGTTCTTGCCACATTACTTGTGGAGATGGCCAGCGCGTCGCATAGGTGGCCTTACCATGAACTATTCACTGAGCTAGGTTTCTATGATGTGGCAGATCGTGGGGTTCAGAAACCTCAGTGCATCATTTGTACTTCCGACTGAATCCATGAATGATAATGATGTTTGATAGTAAAATGGGACTTTGTTCAACGAGGGGTCGTGATATGATCCTGGGTCTGGAATTGGGTCGCCACACAAAAAAGTTTGGGAACTTTTGACTTAGCAGTGGTAGGAAACCGGAGGACCTAAACGTGTGACTTGTCACGTTTAAACAAGAAATCTAAACCACTTGAATCAATGACGACCCAATGATTTCACGCACCACTGGACCATCCAATCTCCCAACTTTGGAGGTACTTGGTCTTTGGTATTTTGATAGTGTCAGCTTGTACCTTTTATTCTGTTTTTTTTAAAGTAGATCTAGGCATTTGTCATCTGAGCTTCAACTACAAGGATTCTTGCGCACTAAACTTATTAAAACCTTTAAAAAGATTTATGGCCGTCATATTGATTTATTTGGTAAATATAACGTTTCGCTCTCGGCTATTATTCTTGATATATTTAATTCACAAGTATACTATTACTATCTCCCTGATAATGTCTACTACATCGTTAACACAGTTCATCGCGTGCGTTTTGCATACCGATAGTTCATTGGCCAATCACGCTATTTTACCGACATTTCGCCTAATAGTTTGGGCGCAGTTATGGCGAGTGTGGCGCCAGACAGTGTAAGCTTACTCTTCCGGACACCTGTTACCACTGCTTGTCGTGTATTTTGTACGCAAGGAGCAGTCCATTTGCCGATTACACTATTTTGCTTCAATGCACTATTTTGCCTATAACGTTTCTAGGACTTCCAATTCTGTATTATGGTTTGGATTGTTCGTACTTGGTTTTATTTTTTTCTAATGACCACGACACTAGGGTGTTGGTTTGAATTTATCCAAATTGTTATCCACTTTAACCAGGTAGTAAAAATTGGTATATCCGATCTATCAACTTGTATTTGGTAATGTATTACCAACATAGTCCCGAAATGACCTAGTTGTGTTGAGTGGACGTTAAACCCCATCTCTCTCTCTGTATTACCAACAACGCAGGGAAAATCTACTCATGTATCTTACCAAACATGTTCATTTGCTAGGTCTGCATTATATTTAGAAGATTTAAACATCACAAAAAAATCCAAAGTGAGAGATCATATTAAATACTAATGCCTGCCCGTAAAAGAACCCTTGGCAGTTTGAATTCAGTTGCTGCTCGGGAAAAATTTCCCTCATAGCACAATGTATGGCGTACGCCCGTCTTCAATTAGCCCAGGTTAGGTGCTTAAGCGTAGGACGTTAAACCCCATTTCATTCATTCATTCATTCATTGCATCCAAAGCAAAGGGGTGGTTGCAATAAAATAAGCATTGTTCTATGGAAGGGTATCGCTGCCAATATTAAATGCTGTGCTTAAATGTCTTTTCCATTGATTACTTGTGAAAAGTACAATGTACAAAGTCCTAATAGCTCACTGTTAATGATAAAGTCAAAATACCTCTAAGGTCAAAGTTAAATGTAAAACATCAAATGTAATGTGTCAAATGACAAATGTTTTATTGCAAAATGCTGTGTTGTTTTAGATTTCTACATATTAACATTTCTCTCATTACTCTTTACATGCGCTCTGCCACATCTCATTTGTCCTTTACGCTTTCAACATATCATCTTGCGCAGAGCACTTTATCAATATGCAAATGTTGGATACCACGTGACTTATTAACATACGGAAACGACCGATCTTTCTACCGAACACAATTTGGCGACCTATTAGGCTAGCGAGATATTCGACCAATCCAGCTGACAACCTATTCGTTGGTAACCTATTCAGAATGAAATCGAAGGACGCCCAAACTCATCTATTTTTATCAACCAATAAAATCCATCGTAACGTCTATCAAACGAACGTAGAATATATTGTTATTTTAAAGGAGCTAAATCGCTAACATTTGGGACCTAGAAATTGACCCTAATGGGTCGCAAGGCATATAATAATATAATCTGATTGTATATAAACTGATTTACATTAAATTGTTTCCGTTTTGGGTCTAATTTCATATCAGATATTTCCAGCGAAATACGGCATTAGTCTCAACCGAAAAGGATTCTTTAGTGTCTGGTTATTCCAGTCTACCGCGCATGCCCTCAGATACGATATGGCCTCGTCGTTTAACAGGACTTGTGGAATATGTCTAGCCTCGTTCGTTCTGGTCACTTGTTATAAGTGACGCTGAAACACACTATGGTACACGATTCGTGTACCAACTGTAAAATATTTTTTTATATTTAAATATTGGATATCAGAGGCCTACCATTTCCAGGTAAGATCACAACACCAATGTTGATTTAAATTGACCAATAATTCGTGTTTTCGATGTCGACGATTTTGGACGATTCCGAGTCAAATTTCGGGTCATCGTAAAAAAAAATTCTGAGCATCCAGCTATAAACTTTCCAAAAAGTATTAGTAAAAGTTGACACAAACATATGAAAGGGGTGCGCTCTCGTCCTAAACATTGCCAATTTGTCAATATTCTAAATGTAAAGATAAACCTGTACATTTTTCAAAGTCCAAATTCGTACCATCGTACAAAATTATTACCGGTATTAGGACTTTGTACATTGTACTTTTCACACGTAATCAATGGAAAAGACATTTATGCACAGCATTTAATATTGGCAGCGATACCCTTCCATATTGTTCGGCATCATATTTCCAGATCAACCAACTCTATAAATCTCGTCAAATAGATTTAGATAGTATGTATTAATTACGTGTACAAAGAAAATGAATGATATGTTATCGAGTGTCTATTTCACGATTTGATTACATTTCATGGCACACATGTTGCATGTATGTCGTATATAGTTTGGCAACCATACACATTTTTCATTCACATATGTTGAATGCATGCATCACTCTATGATATGTACTTTATCTACATGATTCATTTGTTATTAACTGACAAAGAACTGTTCAAGCTTCACCAGTCGGTCAATAAACTTAACACGCGACATCACTGTTTTCTCTGTGGCTGGAAAAATATAGTGTGCGCCTTAAGTCCTATGGCCTTTCATCAAGGCAGGTGGCGAGTTTTCGGTCGAACATTTTGTTTCAAGGAGTTGGAACATATCTCTTGGATTTCCTATCACGCCAATTATTGAAATACAATTATTAGTGCAAAAATGACCTAGATTTCATTGGCACTACCCCCCTCTCTCTTCTTGAACAACTTGATGACCCCAAAATAGCACTACCTCCACCCCCGATGCTGCAACATGCCAATACCAAGTGTTGAGGTTGAGAGTACGATACTGATACATATTCAATTTCTTATCAAATTTTGTCAACTGCCAATGTTTCCTTGTAGCTACCAGGATAGATGTTTTATATTTGGCTCCCGTTAACTATATTAGATCTATGCCCAGACCAGGGTCCGTTGTCAATTTTTAACGAAAATTACTGGATACTACACCACATAAAAAAAATCCCGGTTCGTCATGGGCGATAGAACGTTTCGGCTACATTCTCGAAAGCACACCCGTTCACTCAAATGACAGTCTTTGTGATAAAGCGCGAACGTGCTAACCATTCGGCCATCGACCCCCCCTCCCCCCTCCAAATGATTGCCAAACATTCCATAGGCACGAATCTTTAAATTAACAACACATCATGTGTACCAAATTAGAGCCATCTTTATTTTGGTAAGATTATCATAAATACAAGCCAAGTCTTCGGTTTCATTTGACATAGGTTCATAGCTGATCATAGATATTACAGTTTTTGTACTGCATTTCTAAACTATGTTACCGGTATTATCAAAGTTGAAACCAGCAGCTGTCCGGCCGGATACGCCAACATTTTGCAGGAGATGGATAGAGAACAAGCTATAAACAAAAACGATTTTTTTGTACAATCAGGGGACATAATCCAGAAAGATATGGTCTGAAATCCGCAAATATCAAAAGGGACCGATGTGTTTGGAATATAAAAATATGTTTTAAGTTTTATAAAAATTGAATAAAAATTACATACTTATATACAGAGAGCGGCCATTTTATCGGGCAGTTTCATTTCGATTTTCCCGAAATAAAACGGTTTTAAAAATCTGAAGAAAAAAAATTGTGACCTCTAGAGAATCCACCACCTAAAAATGAGATTTCTCTACCAAACAGGTGTCACAATCCGATATAAGCTAATATCGAAAGGAACCAAGATCATTGGGTTACAAACAAATCGGCACAACATTTTGACCTCCCGAGGGTCCACAACCATGATATACCATATGTTCACATTGTTCGAGTACAAGCGGCAGCCATTTCGTTCGATTTTCACGAAATTCGAACTCAACCTTTATTATTACGGTGTAAAAGTGATATACTTAAACAAGTTTTTTTTAAAAATCGAATAAAAATTGTGAACTCTGGAGGGACCACAAACTAAAAACGCGATTTTTTCATACAATCAGGGGACATATTCTGGAAGTGACCATCCGATATGCATGGATATCGACAGGAACCGAGATCTTTGAGTTATAATCATGCATTTCGAGTTTCATTAAAAGTGTAAACCTCTAGAGTGTCCTTAAGCTAAAGACGCGATAATCTATGATGTAACGGACGGACAAACAGGAGCGACGGTATAATACGTCCACATGAAAATGTGGGCGTATCAAAAAAAATCTTTGCACTGTAGGTTACTTATTCTATAATTGTGGGTTTAGTGATAAATACGTTGTTAATCTTATTTATTTTCTATGTTAAAAAAAAAAACTATTAATATTTGGCTGATGGTTGCATTAGCCATTTAGTTTATGTTTTTCTAATATTCAGTGGAGAAGAATTCCGAACTATGGAAAACTGGCAGAGCTCAGAAGTATTTTACTGAATGCAACCGTCTTAGCCTCAACTGCATCTGCAATTATCAAAACCAGGACAGTTATTATATCAAAACTAGGATAGTGTAATCAGCAAATGGACTGCTCCCTGTGTACAAAATACACGACAAGCAGTGGGGGCGGGGCGGGGTGGACAGGTGCACAACGTTCAATCTCAGGGTATATGCAGGAATGTGGGAGAAAAGGTCGGGACGGCAGTGACCATATGGGTGGCCACTCGATGATACAAGGACGCAGTATACGCCGATAGGTGGCGGTATGATTGTCATGACGTCACAAAATGACAGGGAATCTGCCGAGGTTTGCCGAGTGATTTTACTGTTGACGTTATGACGTCAATGGACCTTCCGCAGACCCAAGCCTGCAGCAGCTCACCCCGGCAAAAATACACTTATGCGACCATTACGGATGGCTTACTGTAATTCTTCCGCCATAAAATGTACATCGTTTGTTACGGCGACACATTCCCAGTCAGATCAATTTATAGGTTGGGTGAAACGGGTTTCATTTCCTGATTTATTGACATCGTTTGAATTGGAAACCAACGCCAAGTTTGTCTCAACATGGAGTGATCATGCTAAATTTGGAAATACAGATAGATCTAGGCATAAAGAACTGTTACTGTAGTTAATTTATATTTTTAATTGCAAATGAAATTGGGAATTTACGTTTTTAAATTGTATAGATCTATTAAATTGTATAACTATTTCTATCTACGGTACCGGTAAAAACATAACAACATATTATTATTGTCTTATCATGTCTATAGGCCTACGGTTTTATTTTATTATAGACTACTACTATGGCATAGTAATAAAATGTTAACAATTATAAAAAGATGTCTCTATTTTTTTAATTACAAATAATAGGGCCTACCGGTTAATAGTACTGGTAACCAAATTAGGCCTCACAGTTTAACGTTGGCTGCACAAAATAAAAGAATTTTTTTCTTAAAAAGTAGCCTACAGGGGGGGGGGGCTGAAATGCCTGAAAAATCCCTTCATATACTTCTCAGCGAGTGTCTGAGTTTACCATCATAGGAACCCCCCCCCCCTCCTGTCTGTAGGCTACTTTAACGACCGCCTAACGCGTTGACCTGCTGTTCCAGCCTGTGAATACTACAACTTCACTGTGATCTTATTCTTAGGTAGGCCTATACCTAGCCTAAAACATTGGAGGAGGGGAACATATAAATCGAATATAATAATAACAAATAATCTACAAGTACTTTTACGTCCCGTCAGTGGGGGAGGGGGCTAGAATGCACCAAAAAATTCGCTGTATTTATCACTCAAAGAGTGCTATGATGAGGGAAATGTTGCCCGGCCTACTCTTATATCGAATTCCAACTGCCAAGCAGAGGCGCCGGAACGACGCGAGGGCCAGGGTCCAAAAACATAGGGAATCCCCCCCCCCCTCCGAGAACGCTGTGTAGAGCGCCTCTAGCATTCCAAATTCCGACATAAAACCCTTTAAAATACAGGATATTGAAAGAGACAAATACCTGATTATTCACAATTTTCGTGCGACCGACCAGAGAGCAATTACATATCTATCATTTAAAAATGAATAGATTAGTAAACAGGTTGAAAGCATGGGTATACATGTTTACCCCAGAAAAGGGCAGGGTACCATTTGTATACCCTTGTACCCGGGTTTCGGCGCCTCTGCTGCCAAGGGATCTTTTACGTTCACGTCAATGTGTACACGGGACCTCGGTTTTTCGTCCGAACGACTAGACAGCTATCATTGACAGGCCCTCCGTCCTGCATCATTGACAAGGGGAACCACAAAATAAAAGTAAAATTGGTGTTTTAATAGATTCCGGTACTTCATGGAAAGTTTACAATCGGAAAGTCAAATTCATCACGTTTATCGTACAGTTTAACACTTAGTTTATGGCAATTGTCAAAATCGAGACGCAGATCCAAGTAGGAAGCGTAATTGTCACTGTCAGTAGTGTTTTTAATTTCGAGTTCATCAGGATATGTGAATTATATATAATCACTGAATTTTGAATTTTTCAGTGATAGAACATCATCGATATATCGATAAGTGAAATTAAAATGTCTAACTAATCGTTTATTTGATTTTACGAGTGCCTGCATGTACTCGGCCTCGTATGAATAAAACAACAAATCAGCAAGCAAAGGTGCACAGTTGGTATCCATGGGCGGGGATACCTACCACTTGTTGATAAATTTCCACTCCAACTTCAACAAAGATATTATTAATTAAAAAATCCAACATCTGAACTATCTTGATGACCGTGAATTTATTTTTGGAATCACTATGGTTCTTAACATTAAAGTTAATGGGGGATAAATCCATTTAACCTCTTTTACGGACCCAATCGCAATAGATTTAAAAGCGATTACAGGAATTGACACATTCAACATACAAACTAAATGAAAGATAAATTATGGTAATAAATATAATATAACAATATGCGCAATAACATCGGTAAATAGGTTATGATATCAATTTCGGCAAATAAAAATATTATTTTTGAAAGGGAGATAAATCAACTTAACCACTCTGTGTAGGTGCACCCTTTGCTATTGTCACAGGCCACAATAGCAAAAGCGATTACGGTATCGAAATAATTACATCTAGGGCACCCACATCCTCGGTTACCCAGTGCACTCATTCCGTACCACTCCACTATACTCTTGGTTACTCTATATAGAGCTTCCACGATTTCAAATTGCTAGAATGTAGCTATACTGTACGAACCAATCAGAAAACAGTTTACAAACCAATAACACATATCCATTTACTTATTGATTTATGTAAGTAATGTGTATATTAATAATTTATTTATATTTAATTGTATTATCAAAATATGTAGTATGTGTTGTTGATTTCAACTATGTATAACATCTATTTATGTTTCACTTTTGTTATCATTATTACTATTCGTTCTTTGTTTGAAATAATAATAAAAATATGTCGTTTGTTATGTTTATTATTAATGAACGTATACTCGGTAATTTAATTCCTCATTCTATATATCTACGATATCACGTGTACATAAAATTCGCGGAACGAACACACAATTCTCAATAAAACTAATGACTCTACATGAATAAATGAACATTTGGTCTTCAATAATATCATATATAATTGCGCTTTTAGAATAGGCTAACACTATCAGAAGAGAGTGACTTCCCTTTGGCAATTTCCTATTCAAATAGCAGTCTATGTGATTGGTCGATACAAATAGCACACGCATCAAAGGTGGATAACTTGAAGACGTGTCTCCCCCATAGACTAACCCAGGGTATAGTGGAGTAGAACGGAATGAGTACACTGGGTAACCGAGGATGGGTAACCCAACGCAATAATATATTTAATAGCGATTACAGGAATTGACACATTCAACATTACAAACCAAATGAAAGATAAATAATGGTAATAAGTATATTATAACAATATGCAAAATAACTTCGGCAAATATAAGTTAATTTAGGATATCAATTTCGGAAAAAATATTATTTATGAAACTGAGATAAATCCACACAACCTCTCTGTATATACTACAAACCACTATGCCTATTTGATAATTAAGTTTCAAGCTTAAATACTGTTTAGGTCTATATATATGTAAGTCTCTTGTCAGATGTTTGCAATCAATGAAAAATGAACTTCTTCCTCAAATTCCCCGACTGACATTTGTAACAGCAGGGGAATTCACTGTCACCACTTTATAAAAATGATCGTTATTCTGTTTGCAAGATGACACAATACGACTCGTTAACCCGGAGGACCTGTGTTCGATCTCTTCATTAGCCGAGAATGCCCCCCCCCCCCTGTCAGTGGTTCATGCCGAGGGCCTGGCAAGGGACAATGTATAGTCATTCGGATAATACAAAAAAAGAGGTCTTCATTAGCCCTGTTGGAGTAGGACGTTAAATATGAATAACATATTGGAGTGATACCCAATAAAGGTACCTGTAGTCGTATTTCATTTTCAGAATGAAGATCATGTTGTTCCAAAGAAGAGAAAAAAGCTGGTCCAGAATTCATACAAGTTTGATTGTGGTGCCAAAATTGTAGTGAAGGAAGTTGTCAGATTTTAAGGTAGCTACACACACATGTATATATGTATGCTACTCGCAACTAGTTTCTATGGCTATATAGGATCATTTATTACGGTAGTTCATTGCTGTTAGTACATTGTTGTATATGTTGGTCTACACCTATACGCGGATCTGGCTCTTCCTAAAATAGATACATTTTAGACTGTAAATACATATTAACAATACATACTATGAATTCAAATAAAGGCCATAAATTAATTATAAAATTCAACTGCAATCAGCAAGACAGAAACAAACTGGGGACAAGAGGTTCAATAGTCTGGCTATTGATTTTTATTATTAATTGATACTAATTACCACCTATTGTTGTAATCAAAAAAATGCATTACTGTTATCAATTAATTTACAGCTTGATGTTGACACTGTCAGAAATCGAAAGGCTGCAAGCACTAACGTTAGAGAATCTATGAAAAATGGGAATGAGGGACAGACAACTCTTTTCGTCAATTTGCCAAAAATGTCAGACTATAATTCACACCATAGAGGAGAGGTATGATTACATTCAAATTCATCTTGGTGTATGTATGCCCCCTTCCAAAAAAAACCCCATTGATTACCATGTTCACCCGATAAAGTCTAAATTCTTGTGGGTTTTTTTTAATTGGGCGTGAAGCTTTGGGATCAACATTAAAGTTACCATCTATTTCTTTCGAGACAAAGCTGCTGCTGTTGGAGCGTATTATTCAGTCGATCTGAAAAAAAAAACACCACTAAGTCAAAGAACTTGATCTGTGGGTTTGTTGAGAGAATCTTAATTTGTGATATCTTTTTGTTATTATAGGGAGCGGGTATGTTACTATTCACTGACAAACGTATTATAAAACAGATCCACGAATATGTTATCACAGACAACGTTCGTCAGGTATCTACCGTCTAAAAATTAGTAAACAACTTTGTAAGAACTAAGCTGTTTTCGGACTACTACTACATATAACCAACAAGGACATTAGGAACCATATGCACAGAGCTATTATGGCAACTAGATTTAATGAACATGATCAGAAAATCTAATCGAAAAAATCCAAGTATGGACATTTTTTCTTTCGCCCATGTAAAATAGTAGATAGCTCTGAAGACTCCAGCGATGGTTACTATTTGTCCACCAAACAACATGGCAGAGACGACTACTCAAAAATATAACCAGGAGCTCTGTCTATTAGACGCTACATATAAGACAGCCAAATATTCTCTACCTCTCTTCTTCATTTGTGTAAGAACAAATGTAGGATACCAGATGTCGCCGAATTTATTTGCCAGGACGAAACATGTCGCTCTATCACCGAAGCTTTGCAAATGTTGGCACTGAGGAACCCAGACTGGAAACCGAGTCATTTCATGACATACTTTTGTGAAACCGAAATAAACGCCCTAGAAAGAACCTTTCTCAACATTAAAGTATTGATTTGCGATTTTCACAGAGAGCAATGCCGGGAGCGTTGGTGTTCAAAACTGTCAAATGAAATTAAGCCATACAAAGAAGAGATCCTCGGTCGTCTCAGGCTATGTGCAAGGGCACGTTCATTTGACAGTTTTGAGAATGCTGTTAACTCTCAGACATTCTGATCTGTGGAGCAAATCAACCAGACTTCGAAACTGGTTTGAAAAATCTTGTTTGCCTCAGGCAACTAAATTAATAATTATAAATATGTCATGTATCTCTTGGCTATTGTAAGCTTTTTAAATGTAAGCTTTTAATTCATCCGATTCCTGGATCGGATCCCTGTGGCAGAAATGAAGAAATACTTAATACAAAATAGGAGTTATGACTGTATCTAGTAAATGACTTATCTCCCTTTAAGTATGAGACCACTATTCAATATCACTTACAATACTATGTAAATACTTATGGCCTAATATCTATTTCATAGCAAATCTAAACACTATAATTTTCATTTCTTAAATTTTCAGCGTTGGGTATGGGCATATAGAAAAGACGAATTGTCCTTTATTATAAATACCAATAATGACATCGAACGGCAGAATGAAGCGTTCAAGCACCAATACTTGCAACAACACATTGGGAATTCCAACTGCCCAGTAGCAATGTTAATTCGATATACCTATACTGTTAGGTCATCCGAAGATGCAAACCTCTGGTATGCAGTGAGATTTTGGCGATGATTCCACTCGACCATCATGTGAGTGCTGAGATTTCGAATCCAGTAAATGGCCCTGCAAACATTTCTTTGCAGTCCTGACTCTTGTGCCAGATTTATCTTGGGCGAACCTCAGTAGTAGGTTTAGTTCTAATCCTCTAATTAACCTGGATGAAGACATTTTCTTTGCTGGTAAGGATCAGACTAATTGCATTACTCCTATTCCCGATGCTGCATATGATGATGACGATGATGTTAGTGAAGATCATAACCAGGACATTGACCATAGCAACCTGGAAAAAGTTGAAGAAGAAGAACACGTTGACATACCCTGTATCAAATCCAAAGGTTTCGAAGCTGAAGCTGCTACATGCAAAGAAATTTTGAGCCAAATAAAGTTGTATACTTTTTTGATTACAAAGCATAACAGCATTGATGAACTTCGAAACATCCTGAGTAATGCATTGGAGCTGTGTATGTAAGGAGAATACAGAATGTGACAATGATCAACCATTACTGGTTAGGAACGAGAAGGACAACCAAAAGAAACACAAGAAAGTTACTATTTCACAAAAGACACCCCCACAACGGACGGCATGGAGAAAGGGCATCGATCATGCGTAGAAACTACCATTCGAAACTAGATGTTACCTCAGGTGAGTTTATGATATTTTGAAAATGTATGTTTAAACACATCAAAATTTAACAAAGTTTAAAATTCCAAATAGATTGATAAATGTGCATTATTGTTACCCAAATATGTTCGAACATATCAGCCAAATAGCTCTTGGAATGGCAACAGATGCGAGGAAATGGCGGAAAATTTTCTTCGTTCCTTGATTTTTTGTAGTCGGAAATTTATCTTCCTCGCCCCCCTATGTCGGCTAAATTATGGTTTCTGGCTTCGGACAAAAGAGTAGCTACTGAAGTACCTATGGCATTTTATATATAAGAAGTGATACTTTTCGATGGGGAAAATTTAATTGGACACTTCTCACCCAATATTGAAAGAAAAAAAAAATATTGTGTCCCTTGAGTGGGTGTTGTGAAAATGTTTGCAAATGTGGAAATTGTCCTTAAAAAATGTTTTTTTGAGCTAAAACAAAAGGAGTCATGGTGACTCTGATATGATAGTTCAAAGGAATACCTCAGGGGATGTCCAGACAGTCTATATGTTGGGGGATATTGAACCAACACTCCCCAACTTTAGTGTTTTAACTTGTATTAGTGAAGACATGATTTCATCCACAACAAGTGATGATCATTACATCAGCTGTGATTACTAGTATGTCTACAACAAAACAATTGCCAGTGACAATGAAAATTTTACAAAGTTTATTAGGTTGTATCGCTGCCCCAATCTCCCGTCAAAAGGCAAAACCTAGTAACTCACATTTGTATGAAAATTGAGTTAAGACCAAATTTGTAGTTACTAGGGTATGTGCCTCCTGTTGTTGTACTAGATCTTCCAATCTTTTGTCAGTGATTTTATAAGCAGTTACACCCATGACACAACCTAGCATCTTCCTTCATTTGCCTAGAATACCACAGCAAAACTTAGTAACTCAATAGTCAAATCAATGGATGAGCTGGGATTTAATATTCATTCATTACGTTTCCCTTTGTTTTCTCAAAATAAGAAAAAAGTGAGTTACTGGGTTTTGCCTTTTGACGGGAGCAATGCTCTGCTGCAAATACTTTTTAGAATACTTTTATCTCGACCCAGTGAAATACCAACAAGTGAAATACAGGAGTACCTGCAGGTCATTGTCGAAATACTGATCAGGTATATCGTTATCCTATGTGATAGAAGCTGTGTTATTTATGCAAGGTATTACGACAATGGATAATAAATATCATATGGCAAATATGAGTAACTACTCAAATGAAATGTCATACTGTCCACTTTTCTTGTTAGTCCCAAAATGAGCTAGCTGTGCTGAGTGGACGTCAAACCCCATTTCTCTCTCTCTTCTACTTTTCTTGAGCCAAATAAGTTCCTTCTTATATATTTACTAAAAGGCCCAATATCACTCTTGTTGTACATGTAACTGAATAATATGTCCTAATCATTTTTCTGGTCAACAAATTATTGCACTATTTTACAATATTCCAATAAATAAATGATACAAATTTCATCTTAAGGGCGTTGATAAGTCTAGGATTCGCACTTACTTTTAAACGCCAATCTTTTTAAGACTTTGCATACTTGTTCCACTTATAAAACCCCCCAGAAAACTCTTGAAAGTCGGATCGTTTTTTGTGTAACAATGGAGATACGAGCAGGAGGAATAAAACTATTTATAGCAAACGAGACGGATTCCCCGACCTAGATCAGATGTTGAATAAATTATGACGTAGTCCACATCAGTCACGTGATCAAAATAATCATGGCTACAGGCGGGGAAGATGTCACGCTGAGTGACATATCCGACGTATTCAAGGATAATGGGTAAGTAAAATACGGTGACAACCAGTAATTTGTTAATTTTAAACAATGATTATAGTTTTGCATTCGAAATTTGCAATGTTTTAATTCAGTTTATTGATTTTTAGACACTGTAACTAAGTTTTGTCGATGCCGACATCTCGGTAGTGTAGGCCTATCTATATCTAACTTACTTTAGTCCCTTCTTATTTTGGCTATTTATTTAATTCTTTGCAGACTCGAGATGCCAGCCAGATTGGCCAAGCTTTTGCAAGCTGACGGCTGCAGCCGTAAATCAGTTTATAGACGCATGTACGGTGTTCTAAAGGTAGATCTAATTTTCATTATACTAATCTATAGGTTCTTGTAAAGTAAATGCAAATTTCAGTATTGTTACAGAGATGAATGGGAAAAGATAAATAAGTTTAGCAGTAAAAAAAGAAAATTTATTGTATTGTATGCTTCCTACATCACCATTATTATTTTTTAATTCTATACTATTGTAGTGGAGATTGGGTAGGGGGGGGGGCGAACCTTTGTCTTCCCACTTATCATAAGGGAATACGTTAGGGCAACCTTCCAAGGAGAGGAGGTTGCAGGTGGGCCCTCCGGCTCACGTGATTCAGATTTCAAGGAAGACGCAAATGTAAGTATTATAGAAATATCGTTTACATAAACAATATTAAGTAACCATTGTATGATATTCAATTTCGAACAGTGACAGATCTAATACATGTAGGTGAAAGGGTGCACATTGGCGAAATTTTTCCGAGAGAGTCCGATTTGATTCGCTGGGTCCTACTGTTTCGGTTCTAATGTCATTTTTTTTTTCAATACTTCTATTGTATTCACCAAATGTTTTCTGGGCAACCCACACGGTTAATATGACCCTTATTCCAAAAACTAATAAGCTGAATTTTTTTTATTTTCGGACACACTTGGTGACACTTGAAGAAATGGCTGAGGCGAAGTGGCCATAATTCATTTTGAACTTTTTATATTTTTGTGTCTTATGGGGTGTGCCTTCACCAATTTTTCGGCAATCGGCTACTTGCCAGAAAAACTCTGGAAGGCATATCCCCAGAAGACATACATAAAAATAAATCATGTAAAAATAAATGTATAAATAAATGTACAATCTTGCTCTTTTCTGTTCTTTCTAAGATCGAGTGGTGCTAGTCACACAGATGTGTTGAAGATCTATATCTGTGTTGAATAAAACCCCTTACCATTACTGATGCAGGGGCTTGGGGGAGGCGTGAACTGATGCTGACAAACAAATCCAGAACCTGTGTACATGACCATAAGACAGTTCCCTAAGAATACATATAACAACTTTTTGAATATGGTTACAATACATGTACATGTACTTTGCATGTTTGCTGTTCAAGGTAGAAGAAACAAGATATGGTCTGCACTCATCTGCACTACAGACACGAAACACAAAACCCTGTCCCAATTCTAATACCATTGTATGATCATTCTCGCTCGACATTATTTATTATGTGCGAACCCACAAACATACATTGTCATTATAATGGGCCCCACCAAAGATATCATTATTGGCGCCCCTCCGGGATAAGTTACACACCTCGCAGTTTTAGACGCCCCCTCAAGTTAGGTGTTAATCGTGTGATTCATTATGAGGCGCCTCATCATTTAGGTGGTGGGGCGCCTCATATATAACGACATGAATAGAAGTGACATTGGTTAGGGGTCCCATCCATCTTGTAGTAGGCGCTTAGCAAAGTCACTAGGCTTTAAAGGGCGCCTATACTGAATATGGACTCGTTAGTCGCTGGCTTCGTATTGCGTCCAATAGAAAGGGCGCCCATTACATTTTTCTCGCAATGGATAAAGGCATTATGCATTATGTGCCGCCAAACAATTGTCATAATAAGGCGCCCCACCAATCATGTCATTACGGAAGGTCCTCTGGGATAAGGTGCACACAGATCACACCGTTTTGGCGCCCCATCAAGTTGTGATATTTATCGTGTGACTCATTGTGAGGCGCGCCACCATTTGAGGGGCGCCTCATATATAACAACATGATTGATGACGCTCCTATAAAACCAAGTGACATTGGTTGGGCGCCCTGTAACTCGGCTTTATGGGGCGCGCTTACTGATATGGGCATATAAATCGACGGTCTCGTAGTGTTTTTAATGGAAAAGGCGCTTTTCTGAGCCAGTGAAGAACTTTCTTCTCAACGAGTTCATGCGAGGATTTGAAACCGGGAAAAAAGAAGTTCCTGCTTATGTAGCCAAGAAACTAAAAACACGCTTCGCGAAGGAGGAATGGCTGACTGCACAGCAAATAGCAAGCTATTTTTCGCGGTTGACCGCACAGCAAAAGTCTGGTCATCCGCTTCCGAAAAGTACTGCACCGCCCGTAGTAGTAGCTGCGGAAGATGAGGATGCAGTTTCAGAAGAGCCATTTACAGGCGACACCTTCGCTCAAGGATTATAGAGCAATATGAACTTTGAATTTATCATGTAAACTTAATTAATATCAGCCTTTAGGACTTTTTCGAGTCAGAAGGTATTGATTAAACTCGGAATACATTTTGAACGTACTCTGGCCCCTTAATATACCGTGGAAATCTGTCGAGTAGTTTTGTGGCGATTTCTTTGAAAAAGTGAAATCTGAGCAGTATTGTTATAGTTCCCGTGTATGATAGCTTTACTTCAAGGATCTTAAGCTTAGTCGGGCTTGTTTTTTATGAAAGTTATGTAGTTCACTATATCCCCTAGTAGTACGCATTAATATAAGCTTAGACGTGTGGTATTTCATTGTCTTTCAGCCCTATGTATAATAGTATTGCTTCGAGGGTCTTAAGCTTAGTGTCACCGACCGGGTGTATCGTTCATCAATCACAAATAAATAGGCCTCGACTAATATAACAAACTTGAAACTTTATTCATCGCGTACAAGTCATAATACATCAGGATATATTTACAAGCAGGTCTACAGGAGTTTCATATGGCTAACCGCCTCACAACTTCTATTATATTACTTATATTGGCTAACCGCCGAGCTACCCGCTCCAATCTATATCGTGTTTCTCCTCGACTCTATCGCACGCGCCAAAAACCCAACGTCATGCATATCATTAACAGACTCATCTCCACAGTTAAAGGGAGGCAAATACATTTAATAATTCCTTATACTTCATCATAGATTTCTAATTAATCAGAGGGACCCGAATCCTGACACTTAGTCGAGCTTGTTTTTTTTCCGGGTAAGTAGTTAGCTCTTCCCAGTGGTACACATAACTATGCAATGCATTTGTATGTTAGTGATATTGGTAAGTTTGTTGGAAAGAAATAAACCTATTTTTGAACGAAAAATAACCCAAAATTGATTTTTTCATGAATTTATTTCTCATTTTCCTTGAGAGATCACAGAATTTTTATTCTTGAAATCTGTAGGGCTAGTGTCCCTCTAACAGAATATACCATCATCGGTACCCCTAATCCCGGAACAGTGGAGATTTTGACTCTCAAAGTTAGAGGTTTCGAAGTCCCGATAGACACCCTTCACATTTTACCAAATGGCAACCCCATGTTATGGAGTGAAACGCTGCAATCGATCATACAAGAAGACCTTATTTGTCATTATATATCAGCATTTGTCTAATCGCCACAGTATTAGGCACTGAAATACGTCAAGTATAATGATTCGAAATTCGCGAAAAAAAGGTAAAAATAGCGTAAAAAAAAAATTGGATACTGTATCTCCACAACCAGTGAATTTTGAAACAAATCGTTTTGGCTGTGAAGTAGTCTCGGGTCAACCACCAAACCCTGATAATATGAATTGAATCGGCTGCCCCCCACCTTATCACCTTCTGCATGGTTTTCTCATGACATAACACTTAATATCAGAATATATACTTTTATTTTAAATTACGGAGAGAAAATGGACAGTTGCCTTTTATTACCCAGTGTTTAAGGAAATATAGTTGCCAATTCGATCAACAACATCATCTGTGTGGATAGATCCTAAAATTTATATCTTTGACTTGGCATAACCGTCAGTAATTCAAGAAGATTATCTCCATATCTTACCCCCTCTCAGTAATTCAAGGACATAATCTCCATTCATGCTTTTATCTGGACTTCCACTAAGGTTCACAAATCTGTTCCACACAATGTATCTGCACATGGCGTGGGGTGTATAACGCCTTTACCCAAACTGTAAGCAAAACTGAATCTTGTCTATATCTGTGTTTGTGGTAAACCAAGAAAGCTTATTTCCAATGGCGGATTAGTCCCATACCATTGCCACTTTGGCTTGCGGCTGTGGTTTCGAGCCCTGTTGTGAGCGTATGTGGCATGGAGATAGAGGCGCCTTCTCAACCTCGTGGGTTTCCTCCCACTGCTAAAGACCCCAACGCGCAAAAGAAATATTGAAATAAAATTAAACCAAATGATAGTCCCGAAATGACCTAGTTGTGTTGAGTTGGCGTTCAACCCCATTTACCTCTCGCTCTCTTTCTCTCCATTGCCACTCCATGTGGACATCACATCAATTTTACGTAGCAGACCATATTTGGTAACATTTACAGGATACTTATGGACACCACCACTGCTGCCCCGTGCTATCGTGTCCGATTCGAACTTATTCAATGAGTCAGTAATTCTTCCACTATCCTTGTGCCTAATTGGTCAAGTATCTTTTAACGGTCTCCATTTGAAGCTTGGTCTAAAAACAGAAATATCTTTGCAGGGAGAACTGATGTCATCCATTTCTAGCACTTCTACTAATATGACACTTGGTCACTAAGTTAACAAATGATGTTACCGCAAAATAACCACTTGTTGCATGTTTCACAACATATTTTCTTGAAATAGCATTACGTATCTGGTATAAAGATCCACGTTTCTGATGCACTAGATGGTTTATAAACGTGACGATTATGACCCGAAATACAAAACAGAGATGTCAGAAAATATAGCCGGATGAGTACTGGATGATAGTAATCAGATAAGCCTCGGTTTTCATATGGTTCATTTATTAGAATGACATCTCAAATCTAAATAGAAACACAGTAAGTACAGAAAACAGGAGTGTTTGACATGTCCTACTTTTCTTTAAATTTTACGACTCATCCAGACTAGTTGTACCCCGCCTTTTGAAGAAGGGGAGGGGACTCTTAAAATAGCTTTGTCTGACCTTCACACGTTTTGGTACACTATAACTCTCCGTCTAATTGAGCTAGAGCTTTAAAACTTGGTGGAGGTGTTCATTAGGTCAATACCTTGATGGAGTTCGAAGATGCGCATCTTTCGCTTTGGGTAAGCAGGGATAACAAATCTGATTGGTTGATGTTTTGGGACACTATGATTTTTGTCATAATTAAGTAAGAGCGATGAAACCTTGACTGAGTTCGATGATGATTATTTCTGCTTAGGCCAATGAGCGATAAGCAATTTGATTGGTCAAGACTTTGGAACATAACAACTCTGCTTTTAATTGAGGTAGAATGTTTAAAGTTGATGTAGAATATGCTTTTTTGAATGTCTTGACTTGAGTTCAATGATTAACATTTCGAGCTAAAGCTAAGCAGAGCTAAGCAATTTGATTGGGCGATTCTATCTGATAGAGAGTGATGAAATTTAGTGTTTAGTGTAGATAGTTAGTTTGATTGTTCGATAAATGTGCGATTAACAAATATGTCATCTATTTAATTTGGGCTTTCGAGGGGTGACATCACCTTCACTGTTTTCCACATATATCCAAGCGAAATATTTCTGTATACACGGAATCTAGTATTGTAGGTATATATGTACAGTTAATTTAATCGTCTTAAGTTTTAACCTTGCCTCCCCCATTACGTCCACGAGCTTGCGTCATGGCCTCCTTATCCGGTTCCTGGCTTGTACCACCCTTCCCTGCGTGTCCCCATTTCCGTGAATAAAGCGCTCGGCCCAAGGGAAATGCTAAGAGTCGGTCAAGGAGATCAGCATTAAAATAGGGATATTAATTGTGTATTGGTCTCAGACTAGTAATTATTTACGAATGTTGTGCGAGTTATAAATATACAATTTTTCTCCCCCCTCTTCCTGCATTTTTAGGTTGACATTCTGTTCTAGGATGGGGAAAAGGGGATCAAATTTGCAATTGTATAGCTGTTTTTGGTAATACTGATGATATTACAGTCGAGGGATACGGGGTGTAAAGTGTCTTTCTGCAGAAAAATCGTCGGAAGTTAGATTTTCACCCCAGTCAACATCAAATCCCCGTAGCGAATCTAAAGGATCAACCCCCCCCCCCCACAAAATAATGGCGAGGAGATTGCCAAATGTGGTCCCCATTGTGCCTATAACGATTGGAACCAATTTAATGTTGAGCAGAAAGTTACAGTCTGCGGTGTTACAGCCATTTGACACTAAAGTCAATGGCCAAATAATTGTTAGTTCGAATCCTACTGATGCCATGTAACCGAGAGTAGTTTCCCTTTGTTTGCAAGACACGGCTAGTTATATGTTAAGCATTGGATATCTACATTCAAAATATTATTTTTTTTCCCCGCCTTTCGAAGAAAGCAAGACACTATTTAACTGGGTTCTTCCGTCTGACTGTCAGTCACACTTTTCGGGACACAATAACTCTCTTTCTAATTGAGCTAGAATGTTTAAACTTGGTGTAGGTGTTTATTAGGCCAATGCCTTGATGGATGTAAGGGTAGGCAGGGACAAGCAATGTAATTTGTTGTTGATTTGGGACACGATAACTTTAGTTCCAATTAAGTTCGATAATGAGCATTTTCTCCTCAGAGAAAGCAGGGCGATAAGCGATTTGATTGGCCTAGACTTTTGAACACAATAACTGTCCTGCTAATTGAGTTAGAATGTTCATACTTGGTGTAGATGTTTATTAGGCCAATAATGATTAGCTTCGGCATACGTTAATTAGCCTACTTATTATTATCATATTTAAACTTACCTTCGTCAAGGAAAACTAAAAGTCTACGATTTACATGTAATGTATCTTGCCGCTTTTTCTCTCTCGTAGTCTCGAACAAATTATATGGGGCATATATACCATCAGCTTCACCCAAACTGTAGTCTCGAATGTCAAACAACATCCACGATTCCGAGAGAAAATTTTAAAAAATGGCAAAAGAAAACTACATATTTTCAGTTAGCGCTTTCACAACTTACGTTGCTCGTCAGACTTTTAATATTACCACTAATCAATACGCCTATCAATACTAACGCGCGCCATCTTGAAATGGTGTTAGCGACCCTCGGGGGTCAAAGGTCATTCGGTGAAGAAATGACGGATAAGTTCAATGCGTAACGAGTAAACAGTCGTCGTAAAACTGAAACAGGAATTAAACTAAAACTGGAACAGACTTTTTATCATGTCAGCCATGTGTATTAATGTATGTACTAATCTATCGTATATATATAAATAATAGTTTCATTGAAATATGAATAATAATAATGCTAGGCCTATATGAATCGATGTGATCGTGTAATGTTGTTATTGTGTTTGGCATGTCGTCAATCGTCATATAAACAAATATTATTACAGTGATGTAAAATTTTGATCAAGGCGATGTCTGGTGGCACTAAATATTGAATGATAATATAATAATCGGAGCGTGTAGTTTATCTTTTTAGATTTAGACTGCTTCATCGTAGCTAGTTCTAGTTAGATTAGGCCTAGGCTAATGTTTGTTTTTGTTTGATAAAGAAGAAGTAGGCCTACCGGTATCACCAGTAATAAATTTAATTACTAATTTTAATGGTTTCATTTAGTTGTGATCATATGCCAGGTTAATAATAAATCATTTAAATATAACAGATTATTTGCGTTGAGGTTTTTTTTTGTGGGGGGTGGGGGGGGTACTGTCTGATGTCAAAAGCCTCTAATTTAGTCTAATTCGACTTGCTTCAATGTTTCAGGTTCACTAAGACATACACATGGTATAGTATATACCCTTCTTTTAGTTGTGTTATATGCATTTTTTGTTAACCAGTTTGGAGCTTTTTTTTTATTGTTAGTTACTTGTTAGAACATTTGACAAGAAAGATATGCCCAAATCACGAAGATGTTGTGGGTTTATTCAGTGCTCTAATGGTGAACATAAATTGGAAAAATGGAGATCTCAAAACTGTGATATTCATAACTGTAACAAAGGAACGGGCTCTTGTATTTACAATCCCCCATTTTACTTATTCAAATGATAGAACATTTGACAAGAAAGATATGCCCAAATCACGAAGATGTTGTGGGTTTATTCAGTGCTCTAATGGTGAACATAAATTTGAAAAATGGAGATCTCAAAACTGTGATATTCATAACTGTAACAAAGGAACGGGCTCTTGTATTTGCAATCCCCCATTTTACTTATTCACATTTCCAACTGAACTTAAAGACCCAGAGGGCAGACAGAAGTGGACATCATTTGTAAACAGGAAGAAAGGGAACAAAATTTGGCTTCCAACTTCTAACTCTAGAGTTTGTTCCGTTCACTTTGCTGATGGAAATCCAACCGCTGCTAACCCATATCCATCACTACAACTTGGATATGAGTCTCGTAGAGAAATTAAGGCTCGTCCACCTCCTACAGCACGTGAAAATTTAGATCATGTCGCAAAAAAAATGCAGGAAGTCACAAAATATTAATAATAATAATAGTAATATGAATGAAAACTCTATGACAGAACATGCCATAGATGACTCTTCTGAACCCTTACTATTAATAGATCTTACATGTAATTTAGATCACAGCTACTCTGTTTCAAATATTCAAACCTCTGCAGAGTCTATTGAATTAAAAAGGCTACAGAACAGGATAAAATACTTAGAAAGAGAAATTTCAAAGTCTAAAAGTACAGTAACTGATTTAATAAGAAAGCCATTTCGTGTTCAATCTATCCTTAGATCTGATAAAAAAGTTAAATTTTATACAGGTATTCCAACATTGGCAAGTTTTTTAAAAATTGAGTCTTGTATGAACAAATATTTCAGGGAAATCAGGTACTGGAAAGGACCCAGCAAGGTGTCTAATCCTATTCGCTATAAGAGGTATGACAGCAGAGTTAAAAGAATTCTTACTCATAGGGAAGAATTTATCATGACTATGATGAAACTGCGCCTTGGTGCCCTAAATGAAGATTTAGCTGATAGATTTGGTGTTTCTTGTACACAAGTATCAAATGTTATCACAACATGGATCAAATTTTTATCCAAATTTTTAGGTTCATTAGTATTTAATCCTGCCAAAGAAGTAGTAAGAGAAAATCTCCCTCCCTCTTTCCAAAATCCCAAATGCACAGAAGTTTTTATAGAAAAGCCAAACAATTTACAGGTACAGGCTCTCACTTGGAGTGATTACAAACATCATCATACTGCAAAAATTCTTATTAGTATCACTCCCGCAGGTATGATTAATTTTGTATCAAAAACTTGGGGAGGGCGCACTAGTGATAAGTATGTCACACTAAATCCTGGGTTCCTTCATTTGATTGAGGATCATGATATTGTACTTGCTGACAGGGGTTTTCCAATAAGAGAGGAACTTGCACTTCTCCGTGCTGAACTGTTGGTGCCCCCTGGAAGACGGGGAGTCTCTCAGATGAACGTATCGCATGTTAGAACAACAGAGGTCATTGCTAAACGTCGCATATATGTCGAACAGGCCATTAGGAGACTTAAGTGCTTCCGAATTCTTAAGTATGAACTCCCTCTCACACTTTTACATCATCTTGATGACATTGTTTTGATTGCTTCTGGCATATGCAATCTGTATCCCCCTCTTGCAAAATTCTGATAATATTAGTTGAAATCTTGGCGTTGAGATAATAAAAATTGTCATCATTAATTCTAATAAATAAGTACATGTATTTCATTATGAAACTTATTCAAATTTCAATTGTTGAGAATGCTTTGTGATGGGAAAGAAAACTAGAACACCATTTTTCATTTTTGATCAAAATATTTATTATTTCAAATAATATTTGATCCTTGGCATTTTGTATAAATACCAGTTATTAAATTTGATCAATGTAAGGAAGTATGCATAATGCATAGTCCCAAATCACATGTTACATCGTGATATGAAAGTATATAAAGTGATTTATATTAAATATTTACAAAAATTATTGTTATTTTTAATCTATTACAAGTATGTGTGGTGAATTACATGAACACATCAAATTGAGCCCACTTAATCTATTCTTTTGACAATTGTTTGTCTTTGGTCATTAAAAATGGGGCACACCTCATGTACTGATTTTAAAATGTTTATTGTGTCTTAAATATTAGATATTGTTTCATATCAGGTACATGTATGCTATAAATATGGGTATCAGTTCCTATGCTAGATAGAAATATTTTTCATTAATTAAAATATCAAATTCAATATATGCAATTAACAAGGTATATTTAACTTTTCAAATTAAACTTCCAATGTACACTTTTTACACAACCACTTTTTATCACTTAACTCCATCAATTGTGCCTTTGTCATTTGAACACATTTAAAATGAAACCAATTTTCACATGCATCACATAATATACTACGATCCCTAAAACACTTAATGTCTGTGTCATCTTTAACAATATCTTGACAAATAGGACAGAAATGCACTACAATGCTGACACTGATGGGCTGATCTACTTCCATTAAATTAGCACTTTCAGAGATCTCTCTCTGCAGAGGTCTAGTTAATAATTCAGGGATTACAAATTATTTAAAAAAATAATCAAGAGAACAAACCATGTTAGAAATAAATTCCTCGTCATATAAAATTCTTTCATAAAAAAACCCATTACAAGTATATACAAAGAAATCACACCAGGGACGTCCAGTTACAAACATCTGTCCCTGCACCTGACCATAGTAAGATGATAATTTTTTTAAAGTCAAGAGAGAGTTACTTCCCGTATAAAGATATACAGGCAAAATACATGTGCAAAATTTAGAACAACTGTTGCATTTTGCAATTAAGGGGCACTTAACTTCTAAAAGACCTTTCCCACAGCAATCACACTCAACAAGTAAATCAGGTGATGCTGCTAGATAAGGCCTACACATATCTAAAAATAAACCACATTCTGCATACGAAGCATTTTTATGTATATCCGAATACATGCCTTTATATTCTGACTTTGCGTGAGGCTCCATCTCTCGCCCATATTTTAATGGTTTTAAATTAGGATTAAGTTTATTGTATCCCATGATTTTTTTTAGAAGGGGGCGAATATCTTCACCTGCATTATCATGCTTTTTTTTAAAAGTTTGCACTCTAGTATGTACAGCATAGAAATTGGATGCTGTGATGCGACCTTCTCTCACTGAATACCAACTGCTGTTTGTACTTTGCCCCATAGTTGCTTCATTAATATTGAAAATAATTGCTGATGTGGGTTTAAAGAAAGTACTAACACATGAACAAAAATCAATATTACAATTCTCTTTAAATTTTTCTGTTAAATACTGTTGAGTATAACAGTTGACATCAAATACAGGCACCGTGGGATGTACTGTAGGATGTACTGTAGTTAACTCCTGTTCTCTCAAACTTGGAAGACCTGAAAAAAATCCATAACCTTATGTTAATAAAATAAATAAACTGGTAGAATATTATTATATGTATAATGGGGTTTTATGTCGTACTGTTTTGCTCTGAACAAACATCTTAGTCTGTGATCCACCATGGCCGCTTTAAGAGAGAGAGAGAGAAATGGGGTTTATCTTTTACTCGACACAAACTAGGTCATTTTGGGACTAATGTATGGTTTTCAATTTTTATTTCAATAATTCGCTTGCACGTAGGGGTCTTTATCAGTGGGAGGAAACCGGAGTGCCCGTAGAAAACCCACGAGGTTGAGAAGGCGCCCCTATCTCCATGTCACATACGCTCACACAAGGGCTCAAAACCACAGCCGCAAGCCAGAGGTGACCGGCCAGCTAGAGGTCGAAGCGCGGCACTCTAGACCACTAGGCCATCCCCCCTCCCATGGCTGCTTTAAGGACCAAGCAGTGTTGGGATTTCGGCCGTATATTCCGGACGTGTCCGAATTGTTTTTCCAAACGCCTCTCTATTGTCCGACAAAGACTTGATAAATATAAATTTAGACTTACCTTTGAAAAGGCATGCTGTAGGTAGTACATCAAACAAAGTTTTGCTCAGTGTGTCGAGTTCATTGTGCACCTCAACAGGTTGAAAAGATTTCTTTGAAGGGGTGACTAGAGGTCTTTTGTTACCTGCAAATAATAAAGTAACAGCACATATTAGTTATATATTAAAATAATTCAAATGTGGTTCACCAAATTTTTATTTACCCTTTAGATGTAACTAAAACTACATAACTAATATTATGACTTTAAAGGGCCAATCCCAATAACTTTTTGGGGAATAAAACTGCTTAATTTTGTGTTAAAATCATTTAAAACTCATTATCTAAGGCCGATCAACTAACCCGATTTTTGTGATACGCTTGTAAATAACTTAAACCTGACAGTCTGCATCTGGAAATGGAGACCTTTGTATCCTACAGTATCTGGATAAAACCAGACTTTTTTCTATAAAAATAATATGTAGGTAAAATTTACCTTTTGTTATCAAGTACAGTACATGGGTAATTCACTGTATAGACCTCTCAAGAAACGTAAATCGATTATAAGGTCACCAAATGAAAAAAAATGACCATCAATATTAAAAGGTTTACGTGTCCCGATAAGCAATTTTGGCGTTCACGTCCAAATGACTCAATATTTTGAGTTGAAATTTTGAGACAAGGTATATACACCATTCCCCTATATTTTGGCGTTTTATTTTCATACATTCTCAGACTTTTATTTTTGAGCCTCTGTATAATACGGGACTGTCCCTTTAAATATTGGTACAATTTAATTTAATACCATATGTGTAGGCCTACTTACCGATCCTGCCATGCCTAGATTTCTTAATTGTCATTTCACTGATCGGTTTGGGTTCCAAGACACTGCCTTTCTTAGGAACATTCCAAGTACATTTTTGTGATGTACACGAGGTATATCCAAACTTGTTGGCATGCTCAACTTTAAATAGTAATACAGCCACATGATTACAAGTTTGACCAAGACATGTATTTTGGTTTTACTGTGATTTATGTGAAAGTGAATTGTGTTTGTATGGATAGCATTTTTTATTTACAAATCAGTGGCTTATAATATGCCTCCCATTGTAATTTGTGTTTTGAATTAAGTTTTTACCCTTAAAAAGTCGGCCAGGCAATAAACAGAAAGGCTTTAACATGCCCATAATCTTGTTATTTATTTATGATTACATTGTCACATTCTAAAGTGGCCCTTTTCATGTTGTATGAAAGGGCACACTATAATAAATGCTGTAATAACAATAATTACTTTTTTTTGCAAATACAATGTGTAGACCTATAGATAAACTATACATACCCTGCGGTGCAAGTACAATAAGCTGCTTTTACTGCTCCTGACTCCTTCTTCAAACAAACCCAGACTTTATGAGTTTCATCCTTGATTCTTTGGGATGGAGTACAACAGCATCGGAGGAGGCAATATGGGCTGTCAGTCGAAATCTTGTGATAAAAAATTTCTCCAAGCCATGAAGATGAAAAATACTCATATGCTTTACCAACTTTGTATTCATTTAAATATTTCTTTACTGTACAAGGATTATCACTAATAATAAAGTTGACAATATCAGACAAAAATAGAGGTGGCCATATTGGCAAACTTGATTTCTCATCTAACCAGTTGTTGAGTAGTTTCAGGGGATCTGGAATTTTGTAATCCCCATCTAACAATAAAATTGATTGATAGTCGCACAAGTTTTGTTGAGATAAGTTTTGTTTTGTACGATTGGTAGATTCAATGTCTGTGCCGAGAAACATAAAGCACTCAGTTCTTGTTTTGTTCCTTCTCGAGACAAACCTCTCTTTGATAGATAGTCACGTAAAGCATCAACTTTCCACATGAAGAACTCATCAAGCGAAAAACTTGTATTTATCTTGTCTAAATCCATTGTAAAACTAAAATCGTCAAACTTAATAATATATTTAATTGGAACTATTTATGAAAGAGCGCTAATAATAATAATATTAATAACGCACAGGCCTAGCAGCAGCATCTGTTGACAGTTGTGAATGTGATGAGTGGCGAATGTCTCTGATGCAACGTCTTGTTACTATTTACTTAATTATATGATAAAAACATAATTATAATAATATTAATAATGTATATTTGTTTTAGCTGTATGTGTCGTGATAGGGTGGTGAATGTCTCTGATAAAAACATAATTATCGAAATCTTGCAGCAGCAGACGACATGGAATCTCGCTTTTCCGCCATGTTGTTTATCTTCGCGACGATATTCACCGATTGACCTTTGACCGGGGCCGCTTATATCACTACGGTTGATTCAAGTATAAATAATAGATACATATTATGACGTCATGGACAATATGAACAATACATGCAAGGGTGATAACTCAGTACATTTTAAACCGTTAATTAAAAACATATTCTCTCATTTAGAGTTAAGTTTTGGATGGTATTTGTAAATAAAAAATTTTCTTTGGCCTCTAAGAGGTCGTTATTCTTATTATTAAGCCTATATAATGGAAATATACTAAATTTGCCTGCACCACACCGTGCTAAATGTTCACTTAGTCGAATCATCCTGTATTTGGGTTGCAGTATGTGTTGTCTGTGAAGATTTACTCTCAGTCTCAGCATCATTTTAGTCTTCCCTATAAAGGTACCCTTGCACCCCGGACATGTTATAAGGTATACAACAAAACTGGATTGGCAATTCATTGACTGTTTTACATAAAATGTAGTGTCACTATTAACTTTAACAGATGACCCCTCAATGATTACATCGCAAGTTTTACATCTTGGATCATTACATTTTGAAACTACTGGTGGTAATGAAGCGACCGATTCGAAATGTGATGATGTTAATATTTTTTTACGATATTTTATTTTGTAAACATTGATATACATAAAATAATATTCTTCAATTTTTTTAGTGTTAACTGTGATACTTGTTTTATTTATGTATATTAATATTTTGTGATTTCATTGAATGTGTCTCGTAAATATCGTCATATGTTTGGCGCAATATAGCCCGGTTGGTGCTGATGCGCCATAAAACAATATTTCATTTCATTTCATTAGTACAAACCGTTAGATGTATCTTATCTAAAATTTTACTTGAAGAGAAGTGAGCTTGGAGATACGGGGGAGGAAGGTCATAACGGGACTAACACAATACGGTTCAATTTTACTTCAATAAAATTGAACTAACTTGCCATCAGCCTTATAACCCTTACAGAGTGATAAAAGTCGGGGATATTTTTACTATTTCATGTTCAAATCTGGTCGCCTGTCCAACCTCGTGGGATTTCTCCGGGTCCCCCGGTTTCCTTCCTCTGCTAAAGACCTCTATGCGCAAGCGAATTATTGAAATAAAATTAACCTATATGTTAGTCTCGAAATGACCTAGCTTGTGTCGAGTGGACGTTAAACCCCATTTCTCTCTCTTCTATCTGGACACGGGACACCATTGATCCCAACGCAAAGGTTATTTACAGTCTTTCTTTTTTTCTAGTTTCCTCCTCTTTCCGTAGCGTTTTTGTTTTATTTTGTGTATAGATTCGATGAAAGGGGTTTTAATATACCCTTTTCTGGCACCCAGTTTTAGTGAATAGTCATGATTTTGAGGCGAAAGGATAATAGAGTTTTAACTGAATTATCCTTCCGCCTTTAAATGGTTGGTTTCGCTGAAATGTAGGGCGGACCTTTTTTTATGTTTACTATACATAGTACTGGTTTGTGTATCCCACCCAATACCATGTTCCTGTGCAACGGATACTGTCTTATAATAGTTATAAAACTAGTATACCGTTGCTTCAGGAACATGACCCCGTACTTGCTTTGGTCAGAAAGTGCCCAGCACAACGAGCATGTTAGAGCCAGTCGCATAGACCAGAATTAACACGAGAGTCAATGTGGAAATTAATTCGTTACTGGAGGTAGAACATCATTAAATTTCATCCTCTCAGAAATTGTAGTTTGTCTGTTTATAGCAATCCCCCCTCTGTCTCTTCTGGGCCCTTTTGCGTGTCCATTTTTGTTGATTTTTCGGTCAGGTTTTGGTAAATATTCATGATTTAGAGGGCGAATAATAACAGGGTTATCATTTTGGCTACGGTGATATGTACGATGAATAGTTTCGTGTTTTTAATAATATGTTTTTTCGAGTTTGTGTATATCAAAATTTGGTTGGTCAACCTAATACAAATTCTGTCTAAAAGGCATGACAATTTGTTCCTCTGTCTGTAGTGAAAAGCATTCAGTTCAACGAAAATGTTGGGAAAAGTTGGAGACGGGCAAACATGTCATTGATGTCAATGGGGAATTAATGGTGGTCTACATCCTACTGTGTCATCTAACAGAGAGTAGTTTCCCTTGGTTTAAAAATGTGAAGTTTTAACTCAAGTAATATTAATCTATGAATCGAGTATTTGACTTATGACTGTCCTCCATGCTACTTCATGATCCCAAAAATATTTAATAGGTGATTTGTAGCTTTGGCCATCTTTGAGAAATGAAATAAAATTTAATGGGGTTGAACGTGCTATTGTTTGCTCCGACTGGGCTAATGACGGTGGGTAGCTGCTGGAGCAGATCAGTGGGACGTTAAATCCCATTTCAGTTCATTTTTTATATGCAGGAGTCTTTCCTGTGGGAGGTAAACGGAGTACACCCACGAGTATGAGAAGGCGCCACATGTATTTAAGACGTGAGAAATTTAGTCTGATCCAGTTAGATATTTATTTATCACAAGGACAACAGAATCGGACTTTGTAATCTTCACAGCACAGATCGGCCTGGTTTTTATTCCTGCAGACAAAGCCGTAGGATGGGGAGACGGTCACCCTCTCGCCGGTTTTAAAGTATTTGCGCCCAGTGGCTTTAACTCGGGCATCAATGGCGATCGGATACTGACATATTGGATAATGTGATCGCAAGTTTTTTTAATGTCTCCCAGTCCCCTGTGCCTGTTGGATCGTCAGCGTCGAAGTAGCTTGTCCACTGGTATCCCTCCGGGCACCGAACGCGTCCTGAAAATAATAGAACATTTTAGGTTAGATACAGAAAAGTGATTCTATATTTTACTTATACTCAACTAAAAGCTACAATTAGCTTTGGAACAGTCACTAATTGTAAGGGCAGGAGGACCGCACTACACGCAAAACAAAAATATACAAGATAAACCTGACGACAAGGCAGAAAAAAGACATTGCAAAAAATAAACAATTATCAATTCACCGACATTTTGTAATATTCCTAAAACTGATTCTATATTTTAGATACTTAACTAAAAGCTATCTGTCTACAATTAGCTGGGAGCCGACACTAAGTTAGTTCACCGGCATTTTGTAATAGTCCTAAATCGACAATTTTAGTTGAAACACTAAGTATATTTCGAGCATTTTGAGAAGGATTTATATATTCTGCTTTCATTTAATAAAATTGAAATGATTTAATTAATCGTTTTCTGTGTAAAACCGATGAACGTGAACAGGTGCATGGCCGCATTTCAAGACAGTATACTAATTATTGGATATGGAGGCCATTTAGTACAGAGATCTATTATCGAAGTAGAATATGTTTTAATAAGTTGTTGTGCGAAAGGCCAACGTTCTGAAATATAATCGGATAATATTTCCCCTTAAATTGCGAAAAGCGTGTAGTTTGGGTTTCTTGGCCCTGTTTCTCGAAATCTTAACTGAAGATAAAATCCAAATTTTAGTATATTCTTCAATTTTGGTTGGCTAACACTAAAATCAATCTAATATTAGCCAATCAAATTACTAATTTTGGAAGTTATCTTAGTTAAATTTCGTGAAATAGGCCCCAGGGGCCGTATTTATAAAAATTCTTAGAGTTTTCTTAACTTTTACTGTAAGACTTCCTAAAACAACATTTAGTTAAAAGTTACTCTTTAGAAATATTTATAAAGGGTCTTAGAGTTACTTTTAACTAAATGTAAGACTTGGGTACTAACCAAACTAAATCTGTCACAAAAAGAATCCCACCCATGTTCATTCGATATCTCCTTATCAACTCGTCATTGTTGTACTCCACTAAGAAATCTCTGCTTGTTTTAAACTCTCTTAGACAGCGTACACAGACGGCCATGTTAACCAAGATAAGAGTACTTTTAACAAGATAGGAGTGCTACAGGGGGACTCCTAAATATGTGTCATAGTTAGGAGTAATTCTTAAAGTAAAATGTTTTATAAAAGGTCTAAGGGAAATCTACAAAGTTAGGAGTAATTTTTGACAATTAGGACGCATATTTAGGAGTCCTCCAGTATCACTCCTAACTTGTTAACAGTGCTCTTATCTTGGTTAACATGGCCGTGTACGCCGCCTAAGAGAGTTTAAAACAAGAAGAGATTTCTTAGTGGAGTACAACAATGACGAGTTAATAAGGAGATATCGAATGGACATGGGTGGGATTCTTTTTGTGACAGATATAGTTCGGCATCTACCCAAGTCTCTCATTTAGTTAAAAGTAACTGTAAGACCCTTTATAAATATTTAACTAAATATTGTTTTAGGAAGTCTTAAATTAAAATTATGAAAACTCTAAGAATTTTTATAAATACGACCGCTGGTTTACAACATTTATATTACTTTTAATTTATAAAATCCATTTATCAATATTAAGCTATTGATAATTTTGATATAGTTTCACAAAGGACGTATGCAGCGTCCTAACAATAAAAAAAACCGATCCCCGGTCAAAATAAAAAACCGCTCCCCGGTCAAAATTCCCCCATTACGCTCTAAATGGCGGTGTGACCGAACAAGTAAAATTTTTTGACATACTTCATTCAATTTCATGCGTTTTCTTTAATATCGCAATTATGTTAAAAATATTTTCTAAAAAATTAAAATTAAGTTTAAAAAATCTAAAATATTAAAATAATGTTAAAAGATTTTCTAAAAAATTACAATCATGTTGAAATATTTTCTTAAATATCAAAATTATGTTAAAGGATTTTCTAAAATATTAAAATTATGTTAAAAGGTTATCAAAAATATATTGTGTGAAAAGATTTTCTTAAATATTAAAATAATGTGAAAAGATTTTCTAAAATATTAGAATTATGTTGAGAGATTCCAAAATATTAAAACTGTGTTAAAAGGTTTCCTGAAATATCATAATTATGTTAAAAAAAATTATAATTATAAATGTTAAAATTGTGTGTCAAGATTTTTTCAAATTTTTCAAATATGTTCTAACGTTAGTTTTTCTCTGACGCGTGTGTGCCAAATACTTACTGTCCTTGCAGCAGAATCGAACTTTGTAATCGTTACATTTTTGATCAGACTGCTGAGCATTCAGACATAGCAGGCCGTAATTGGCACCATATGTCAGGAGTTCCCCGTTATTAATACAATCGTCTCCAGAAACAGTTTGATATTCCATGGTGGATGGTTTGGCACAGATAGTGCGTCCATTTCGTCCCTTTCGTAGACTAGTTACCGTTTCGTCATCACTAGTGGCGTTGGGGCCATCCTGGTTGAAGAAGTCCGTCCATCTTTTATAAAAGTGGGAGGAGCTTAAAAAAAAGGCCAATTAGTTAGTTGAGGCCATTTTAAAATTTCAGAGGAGCTGAGGTTCCCTAACTGAGGTTATTATAAAAATTAGTAAATCGAGGTCATTATGAAAATTAAAAGGAGCTGAAAGTCTCTGATAGCGATCATTATAAAAGGTTGGAGGAGCTCAAATGGGTTCAAATATAAAAACGTTGGGGGGGGGGGCTAAAAAAGGTCAAATATTAAGGTGACATTATTATGAAAAGTGACAGGAGCTAAAAGAGGTCAATAAGTTAGTTGGGGTCATTTTAAAAATTAAGAGGAGCTGAAAGTCTCTGACTGGGGTCATTATAAAAATTGGGAGGAGCTCGAATAGGTTCTAATTGTAAAACGTAGGGAGAGCTAAAAATGGTCAAATGGTAATGTGCTATTATTATAAAAAGTGGCAGGAGCTAAAAGAGGTCAATTAGTTAATCAAGGTCATTATAAAAGAGCTAGGAGGAACTAAAGGGCCAATTGGTTAGTCGAGGTCATTATAAAAAGTAGGCGTTAAAAGTCTCTGAAGGAAAGGTCAATTAGTAAGGTGAGGAACTAATTGGTCAATTAGTAAATCAAGGTCATTAAAAAAAGAAGAGGGGCTGGAAGTCTCTGAAGGAAAGGTCAATTAGTAAATTAAGATGATTATAAAACTCAGGAAAAGCTTGAAAAAGTTCGAGTAGTATAAAACGTAGGAGTTAGAAGTCTCTGAAGGAAAGGTCAATTAATAATCGACAAAGATAAGTAAAATATAGAATTACAGCGAAATCCCGCTTTCCGAACTGTCTTAACAGTACATGCAGTGGTTAATTAAATGGAAAATAAAGCGTAGTACTAGTCTAGTAACTAGACAGGCTTTAATAGGCCGTCTATTAAGGGGAAACAATTTTATAAAACAGGTTTATTCATTACAAACGTATAAATTATATAAAAAGAAATAACAGTAAATTATAACGGAATGAAATGAAATAGGGTTTAACGTCCTACTGTTCTGCTCCGTCTGGGCTATAATGAAGACGGGCACACGCCATACATTGTGCTATGAGAGAAATGCCGTCTCTACTCTTATATCGAATTCCAACTATTAAGGGATCGTTTACGTGCACGTCAATGTCTACATTGAGCCTCGGGCTTTCGCTACATCTGAACAGCTATACATTGACCCTTCCCTGTCCCTTGCCTGTCCCCTCCCCGCCCCGCCAAAGTGCTGGACCACTGGCCTTTCTCTGTCAACACGAGCATATAACACGTGACCTCAAGATTAGCGAGCCAACGACTTACTCACTGAGACGTCGCGATCCCCAAATAAGAGAGAGAGAGATATGCGGTATAACGTCCACTCAACACAACTAGGTCATTTCGGGACTTACATATGGTATATTTTATTTCAATAATTCGCTTGCGCGTAGAATCATTATCTGTGTTGCAAAACCGGTATCTCCAAATAAATCAATATAATACACGATTGTTACCTGGCGGGTGAACGTTAGCTACCTGTGCCGAATGGCCGCAAGCCACCAGACCAAGAATTACCACAATAAAGACAACTTTCATGGTTGTTGTAGAATCTGTAGCAATCTGTCGATCGACTGTTGATCCCTTATCCTACCCAGCTTACACACCCTTTAAGCCTTGTGCAAGTGATAGACATTAAAAAATGAGTTAATATTTCATTTTCTCTAAAGTTTCAAAAACAACTTGTAAAATGAACATAAGAAAGTCAGAAAGTAATATATTGACGACTAAAGCTTTTAGCTAATGTTTTATTTTGTTTTTCATAGATTGAGTTAATATTTCAATGTCTCTCAAGTTTCAAAAACTTGAAAAATGAACGTAAGCAGGTCAGTCAGCTTAAGCGTAGGACGTTAAACCCCATTTCATTCATTCAGTAAGCAGGTCAGAAAGTAAAATATAGACGACTAAAGCTTTTAGCTACAGTGCTGTTTTATTTCGTTTTTCATAGGTTGATCATCGACCCTTTCGGGTAATATATCAATGTAAAGTTTTATTTTTCGAAGTTAAATGAAGCATTTCATGGACAGAAATGATAATAAAAGCCAACGTCAGTATACTCTACATTTAATCTCGGGGTATATTGTCTTCACCTCCGTCGGTCGTCCGGTCAACAATTTTATTTGGTTATCAGGAAGAATCCTTTCAAAATGTTCGGTCATTCAACGCGATGCACACCACACCGTTTACAACCGAAGTTTAATTTAATCATTATCATGAAACAAGAAAGGAAAAAGCATAGTTAAAGCTTCAAAGATAATTTGAAATGTTTCCATGGTGACTTGTCTTAGAATATTATTTAATTAAAAAAGTGGGTAAGTGGGTTAGACGCTAGCTAAGAGCTCTCGGGTTCGCTCCCTGTGTTGGTCCAGATTAAGTTCATCGGGACTTTCCGGCAAGAATTTCCCTGGTCAGTGGTGCAAGACGGAATAATTGGCAAAGGTAGTGTCTTGTCGTTCAGATTTTCGAGCTCGTAAAAGAACTCTTGACAGTTGAAATTCAGAAAATGAGTTTCCCTCAAAAAAGTAGGAAGTTAAAGCCTAAGTCATTTTCGTTTATAATGATATGCCCTCGGATACGCGAAGATATTCCAAGTTAATTGTTTTCAAAATCATTTGATCACGACAAACGAAAATGGCTTAGTGTTTAATGTCGACGAAATCGGCCAATCGGGTAAAAGGGAGAGACCGTGGAATTACAAAAGTTTTGGGTTCTAAAATGGGATTTAACGTCCCCCGTCTCTTTACCGATTGGGGAGCAACATTTGGTTCGATCTTGGTGTTGGTAGAGAAAGTTCATCTGGTCTTTCCGTCAGTGGTGCAGGACAGAGGGCCAGACAATGACAGCTTCCTAGTCGTTTGCGTAGGACCAGTGGCGTTAAAGATGCCTTAACAATTAGAATTGATAAAAGACTAGCCCGTAGTCCCAATGTGTGGGCAAAATTTTCTTCATAGAACACGGGGGGCGTGTATGCCGATCTTCATTAGACCAGTCAGAGCAGAACAGTAGGACGTTAAACCCCAGTTCATTTCATCTGAATGTCTTTACCGACTGGACTAATGACATTTTAAAAACCCACTTTCTTTTGATTTGATGTGCTGATAAATGTTATATATGTGTTGAATACAGTTTGATTAATCGAAGGATTGGCTTGTCAAGTGGCTTGTCAAATTCTGTGAATAATTAATATATTCATTGACATTCAAGTCACAAAATAATAAATTAACCACCAACCTTTGTCCAATATATAATGTATAAGTGGAACATTGTGGACATTGCGTACAATAAGGTGTACTTTAAGACGTGTAAATGCTGATTAGGTCAACAATCTTCAACCTTGATAAGATAGGGTCTGGCTGCCGAATGGTGAAACGAGTCAAAGAATCACGTGATGGGATCTGGATTTCCCACTTGTACATGTCAAGGAGTACAGGTCGCCTGTCCATCCTCGTGAGTTTTCTCCGGTACCTCCATTTTCCTCCCACCACTAAAGACTCACGCGTGCAAGCGAATAATTTAAAACAAATTAGATCCCATGTTATATTAGTCCCGAAATGACGTTAATCTCGCTCTCTCTCTACAGCAGCGCTACCGTCTGGTGTACTCTATATTTTGAATTCCAACTATCAAGGAACTTTTGATTTTTGTCTAATCCGAACAACTAGACACTGTCACGTGCCAGGATCCCTGGACAATACCAATGACACAAGGAAAGCTACGATTTTAACATTTGGAACTTCTCGAATGTAAGGACAGCAAATTACACTAACCATTATAAACATTAGGTATTCCTAAAGCCGGATGCACACTACATAAATTGGTTTTCTGTTTATTGCTTATGTAAATCAGTGGGCGCCCGTATGTAGATCTGTTTGCCCTGTAGTATACGGGTTCGGTTTCTAAGATATTTATGGTTTATAATTTTGAATCAGTGTGCGCACGGCTTAAGAACAGACACTCAGCTAATTGACCGACATTTTAATTCCTAAATCAACGATTTAGTCGAAAATATTTCGAGAATTTTCAGAAGTATATGTTCTGCTTCCATTCAATAACATTGAAAAGGATCAGTCTGTGTATATCAGATGTGAACCTGAGTAGAGCCGCATTGACAAACCTGTATAATACGGGTTCGACATGGCGGCCATTTTAAGAAGTATATAATCATTCTGATTTCGTTTAATAAAATTGGAAAGGTTTAATTAGTATTATGTGTAAAACAAATCTGAACTGGAGTATATATATAGATATGAAATGAAATGGGGTTTAACGTCCTACTGTTCTGCTTCTAACCTGGGCTAATGGAAGACGGGCATACGCCATACTGTGTGCTAAAGGGGGGGGGGGGTATGCTCGGGTAGCGGCGCTACGGCCTACTCTTATATCGAATTCCAACTGCCAAGGGATCTTTTACGTGCACGCCAATGTGTAAACGTGACCTCGGTCTTTCGTCCCACCCGGATGACTAGAAAGATGTCATTGTCATGTCCTCCGTTCTGCATCACTGACAAGGGGAAACCACGCTGGATAATCGAGGTAAACTTACTCGGCCAATGTAGGCAAAGATTTCCCTCACAGCACACTGTATGGCGTATGCCCGTCTTCCATCATCTTCCTGGAGCAACGGCCGCGAGTTTTACAACATCTAAACCTTGCTTTAACACTGGACAATTCTCGAACTTTTAAAGTGTTATGCTTGCTGTGTTTACAAGTGACTAATTAGCATTGTCCAATCAGATGTCGTGACACATAAGACACTCTGTCGCCGAGATCAAACTGGCACGCAATAAGACCACTCACCACACAATAAAGGACAATCAACTCAGCATGCAATAAGGAATTCTCTGATCACGTGTTCTGTATGGGCTAATCCGTGCCTTCGATAAAGAAAATAAATTGAAAGTAGTTTATTTTTAGTAACCCAAAATCTGATTGGATCACGGATGGGGAGTGAGAGGGGGAGAGAGCTAGGGAGAGGGAGAGAGAGAGAGCTAGGGAGAGTGAGAGAGGGAGAGAGAGGGAGATAGAGAGGGAGAGAGAGAGAGGGGGAGAGAGATAGAGGGGGAGAGAGAGAGGGAGGGTTATTTATCCTGGTTTAGAGAGAGGGACATACAGGGAGAGAAATGAGGTTTAACGTTTACTCGATACAAACTAGGTCATTTCTGTATGGGCTAATCCGTGCCTTCGATAAAGAAAATAAATTGAAAGTAGTTTATTTTTAGTAACCCAAAATCTGATTGGATCACGGTTGGGGCCGATACCCAATCAAATTTAGTGCCGAAAAATGCAGAGTGTTGAGTGAAGGGCTTGATAAGCTGTATGTAGTTAAGGCGAAATCAAGCCTTCTATTGAAGATGGTCTTCCATTAGCCCAGATTAGGTGCATATAAGTAGGACGTTAAACCCAATTTCATTTCAATCTATTTTTTCAAGTAGAAAGTTCTATGTGTAAAATGCGGCGTGTGTTATATGGAATGTCCCTTTAACACGATAAACTATGATTTGTTTTGTTGCATTTTTCAAGAATCTTATCAAATCTAGACTCCTAGATTTAGGTGGGTTAAGATAGATTTAATTAAAAATTATAAATCTTATCTAGCGGCATGCAATCTGAACAACTCAATTAACTGTGACGACGCCATTTTAACAGCATGAAATTGAACGTTGAATAATTAAAAAGAAGAATCAATAATGTTGATATTTTAAACACGCCATTTTGTGACATTGAACACACCATCTTACCGGTATACGAGTCATTAAAAAAGAAATCGTTACACACCGCAAACATGTGTTTTCACTTTTAATCAATTTAAAATTTAAAAGCAAATCCTTGTTCGGATTCTTTCACAAAAAGTTACCATGTGACAGGCGGACGGGTGGACAGACGGGCCAAGTTTAATAGCTCTATGCATTCTTTGAGTTTAGCCTTAAAACGATCTAGTTTAAGTTGCAGGACGAGGGGGTGGGTGTTACCTGAGAGAACCATTCAAAGTTGGATTTCGAAATAAGAGTAGGCCATAGCGCCTCTGTCCGAACTAATTGTACCTCATAGTAGTAAGTGCAGGGGGTCGGTGGGGTTTAACACCCACTCGACAAAAACTAGGTCATTTTGGGACTAACATATGGTTTAAGTTTAATTCAATTATTCGCTTGCGAGTAGAGTTCTTTAGCAGTAGGAGGAAATTGGAGGACCCGGAGAAAACCAACGAGGGTGGACAGGCGACCCTACTTCTTGTCATGTACATCCGGGGATTCGAAACCACGCCAGTTGACTCAATGCTTTATGATACAGGACGCACCTGCTAACCATTCGGCCATACAACCCCCCGTGCAGATGGGGGGGGGGGTATGGCGTATGCCGGTGCAAAACCCACCCAAGGTTGTGGACATGCGACCCTACTCCTTGCCACGTATAACCTGGTATTCGAAACCACTCCAGTTGACTTATAGACGTGCTAATCATTCGGCCATCCACCCCCCTCCCCCGTGCAGAGGGGGTGGGGCTGTATAGCGTATACCGGTGCAGAAAGGTAGGACGTTAAACCCCATTTAATTTGATCTATAAGTGTACTTAGTACAGCTGTACAACTCTCTCGTGGTGTCCGTTATCAAGATATTTTCCTACCAACCGAATATCTCTCTCGTCTAAAATATTTAAATCTTTCTCACTATCCATATCATGACATTTCTAAATCAATTACAAGCAATTGAACAATTGATTGATTATATGCCTAAGATAAAAAGTCGTCATGGCAACGTACATTTATTGAAGGAACCAGAGTAAATTAGCTTTTTACAAGTGATTGACTTTACTTGATTTATTTTATTGACCGATCACGCTGCCCCGTTGCACTCGATTCCGTGTAATGTAGTTTAAATTGGCTACGTCGTGTGCATGTGTATTGTTTTTCGTGTGACACGATATCATTTAATGAACATGTCGGGATATGAATTGGATTTAAAAACGGAGACCAGGTAGGTTGTTTTTTTATACGTGTGATTGTTTGTTATTTCGAAGCCATGGTGGTTTGATCAGTGACTAGGGTGCCGGTGAAATTAATCTGGGCGTTGCAGGCTCTATCAGTGATTAGGATGCTGGCGAACTTATCTAGGAGGTCACCGGTTCGATCCCAATGTTGGTCGAGAAAGTTTCCCCAGCAGACGTTACATGGTTAGTTCACCTTGTCAGATGGTCTGAAAGAAAACAGCATCTAGTCCTTCGGGCTGGTAATAAAACCCCGGATTCGACGAAGAGTAGGTTGGAAACAATCCCTCTCAGCACACTATATGAAGTATGTCTGTAATCATTGGTGCAGAGAAGGAGGACGCTTAAACGAAAGTGTCCACTCTGTTGTCCAGTCTCGACCATGTGATAACACCAGTTTCACCCTTAATGACCCCCCCCACACACACACACACACAGGGGAGACAATCCTAAAAATATTTTTCAACAATTATTCTTGTGTATATTAGGGGCGGGGGCGGTATCAAAATAGTTTATATTCCTTGCTCTTCGTTCCTGATATGTGTACATAAATTTTCGAAGTATATAGGGTAGTGGTATGAATTTGCACTAAGGGAGGTGGAGGTATTTACACTATTGTTATTCATATACTTTTATTAATTGTCAATGTATAATATTTATATTTGTAAACATGTTTTGGCTACAGCTGGCTACAGCAAACATTTTGCTTCGCCTGTAATAATGTTCAAGTACGATTTTCATTTATTAGGATCTGGTGGGAGTTTACAATAACAATAAAACTACATCGGAAATTTTCCGGTGTGTTTTCCCTTTGTCAGTGGTACAGGGCGGGCGGGGGCTGACAAGGACAGCTGTCTAGTCGTTCGGTTGGTACGAAACACCCCTGTCGCGTTTACACAACGCCGCGTATTCAATATAAGGACGTAGCGCGGCAGCTGTCAGGGCAAATTTTTTCTCATAGCAAACTGTATGGCGTATGCCCGTCTTCAATAGCCCAGCTCGGAGCAATGTAAAACAATATAGTGTAATTAATACGAAGTTAGTCGTTATGAAAATTCTTTTATCAAAAAAACATAACTTGTGAAATTTGTCTCGCCTCGTTCTTCAAGTCCTTGTTACGAAATGCGCTGAAACGCATTTTGTTACACGATTCATTTAGCAATGGTAAAAAAAAAATTGTTTTAAATATTAGATAACAGAAGCCAACCTTTCCCCGGTTAGATCACAACATCAATGTTGATTTAAATTGACAAATAAATCGTGTTTTCAATGTCGAATACTTTGTTTGGATGATATTGAGTTAGAGACTTAGCTACTTTGATTTAAATTAGCGCATAATTCTTTTTCGGAGGTTTACTATACTTTATTTTTCTACTGCTTGTAAAGTCTGTGTTATTTGTTTCAACTGGGTTGTGTGTGGCAAGAAGTAGGGTCGCCTGTCCAACCTCGTGGGTTTTCTCCGGGTCCCCCGGTTTCTTCCCACTGCTAAAGACCCCTACGCGCTAGCGAATTATTGAAATAAAGTGAAACCATATGTTAGTCCCTAAATGACCTAGTTTGTGTCGATTTGACGTTAAACCCCATCTCTCTCTTTCTCTCTCTCTCTTTGTCTCTCTCTCTATATATATCTCTCTCTCTCCACGAGTTTGTTTAATGGTATCTATTTGTGTTTTGTACGGTCCCCATGCGCTTATACAAATAGATTAATTAACCTAGAAATGTAACGAATTCATACACATGTCATTCTACCAAGACACGTTATCAAAGACTGGCGGAATTATATCACATTAATGTCTTGTTAATTACACTAAAAGTCTTTTTGGTAAGGAGCCACGGTGCCCCAGTGTGTAAGGCGCTGGCTTACTAACGACTGCAGTTCATCTGGGATTTCGAGTTTTTTTCCCCGATACAGGACAGATGGTCTTACTGACAAGGGGGATGGGGAAACTGGGATTGACGTCCACTCAGCACAAACTATGTACAGATAAAAGGGATATGAAATGAAATGGGGTTTAACGACCTACTGTTCTGCTCCTAAACTTGGCTAACGAGGACAAGCATACACCATTCAATTTGCCATGGGGGAAATGTTTCCCCGGCAGCGGCACTAGGGCCAACTCTAATATCGAATTTCAACTGCCAACGGATCTTTTACGTACGCACCAATGTGTCCACGGGAATAGACGGCTGTCCTTGTCAGGCCCTCCATCCTGCATCACCAACAAGGGGAAATCATGCCGGCAGATAAGAGGAAACGAGAAACATGACAATGAAAAGGGTTTAACGTCCTACTTTATTTCACCAACCGTGAAAGTTCATCAAGATTTTCCGGCGTGGTTCGACAGTCGGGCCAGAACAGTCGGAAATTAATTATCTTTTCATTTTATTTCATTTCAACAATAGTAGTCGAGATCATCTGTGTGTGTTATTGTGATTAGGAAATAAATAATGAGTTCAGTAAATAAACAATCACGTTCTAAGGTTGGTTCTTGTCAATGAAGGGCGTCGTTCCCCAGTCAGAGCAGTATAGGAAGTTAATTATCTTTTCAATTCATTTCTTTTCAAAAACTGTAGTCGAGACCCCCTGTGTGTGTGTTTGTTTGTTTAGGAAATGAATAATAATGAATTCAGTAAATAAACATTAATAACATAGGTAATATTATATATCACACCGCTACTTCACGTTCTGAAGTTCGATTCTTGTCAATGGCGGGCTCATAGTAACCCCTTATTGTATGCTGACAAACTGCTATAAGCATTCATTAAAGATAATATTAGAGAGTCGTACTGTGTTACAAGCAACCATATTGAACGATTTATAATAAATCATGTGTATTAACCTAATCATTTAGAGTCTCGACTACATTAAGGATAAAGTTGGGGGTTTTTAAACTAAGAATGAAAATTACGGAAAGTGTCGGCGAACAGGTATGTTTTTTTTGTTACTAGTATATAAATCTTGTATCACGCGTCCACGGTTTTTGAGACGACAGAGAAATACTGTTATTATTGTCTACCTTAAAAAAAAACCCAGGATAACGACTGGATTTAAGATTTATTCATAGCGGCGTTTAGACGATAAATTATATATGTGTGTCTTGTGTGTGTACGAGAGAGAGAGAGAGCTAGGGAGAGGGAGATAGAGAGGGAGAGAGAGAGAGGGGGAGAGAGAGAGAGGGGGAGAGAGGGAGAGAGAGAGCTAGGGAGAGTGAGAGAGGGAGAGAGAGGGAGAGCTAGAGAGAGAGAGCTAGGGAGAGGGAGAGAGAGAGGGGAGAGAGAGACGGAGGGTTATTTATCCTGGTTTAGAGAGAGAGACATACAGGGAGAGAAATGAGGTTTAACGTTTACTCGATACAAACTAGGTCATTTCTGGACTAACATATGGTTCAATTTTATTTCAATATTTCGTTATTGCGTACGGGTACTTAGCAGCGGGGGAAAACCGGAGGACCCGGAGAATACCCACGATGTTGGACAGGCGTCCATACTCCTTTTCACGTACAACCGGGGAATCGAAACCACGCCAGTTGAAACAATAACAGACCTTATGATATAACGCGCTTTCTTTAACCATCCGGCTACCTGACTTAGAAAACGTATATTACACAATTCTTTAGATAACGACTAGGTTTCAGATTTAAACCAAATCGTTCGGATGGGACGAAAAACTGAGGTCTCGTGTACACATTGGCGTGCACGTAAAAGATCCATTGGCAGTTGGAATTCAGTTGCTGCTGGGGCAAAAATTTCCCTCATGTGCCTGTCTTCGTCTTCACTTAGCCGGGGTTAGGTGCAGAAGCGTAGGACGTTAAACCCTATTTCATTTCATTCCTTTCTAACCCCCCAATTACATTTCGGTAAATAACGACTAGATTTAAGATTATTCAGGTTATTTAGCCATCCCTTAATACCCACACCCATCCTTTCTTAAAACAAAACAAAACAAAAAAGCAAGAAAGCAATTATAAAAAAATACAATATAGTTTTCCGTTATTAACTACTAGATTTAAGATTTATTCGAAGTGGTGTTTAAACGAGCAATTATACGTATGTCTAGTGAGGTATTACCCCCTGTACTAATTGATGGCCCTGTTTTAACCTGATTGAACCCAAGCCGGGGTGTTATCTAGCTTTGCTATTTTAATTTATTTGGGTTTTTTAAATTTTAAGTAATCAACCTGGGTATATATCTTCGTGTGTGAATTAAGCCGGTTTTTAAAGTGCGACAGATATCTACAAATTCTGTTGGCTAGCTCATATCGTCTTAGACTACGGCCTTGAAATAAATAATGGTTATTGTATTATAACCAACAATAGCGATATTATATGAATATAATAATGAAGTTTGATTGTATCGTTATATTGAGAGTTGTGAAGATTTATTGATAGACTGGGAGAGTTTTTTTTGTATCAACATGTTGTGTGTGTTTGTTGGTAACTGTACAATAAAATCAATAAACATGCTCAAACAATATATTTTACCCTTACGGACCAATATGCCCACACAATATCTATTGTCCTTTACGATGTGAAATGAGGTTTAAGGTCTTACTTTTCTTCTCCGAACTGGGCTAATTAATGAAGACGGGCATACGCCATACGGTATGCTATGGGGGCGAACCAGCGTCTAACCTACTTAGCCACCGCGTCCCTCCTTTACCTGTACAATAAAATCAATAAACATGCTCATATCTTTTACCTTAAAGGTAACAATATGCTCACACAATGTCTTTTACCTTTCGATATGAAATGGGGTTTAACGTCCTACCGTTCTGCTCAAACAATGTATTTTACCTTGAAGGAACAATATGCGACAGAATATCTTTTGTCCTTTACGGAATAAAATGAGGTTTAAGGTCCTACTGTTCTGCTCCGAACTGGGCTAATTAATGAAGACGGGCATACGCCATACAGTGTGCTATGAGGGGCATTTTGCCCGGACAGCGGCGCTACGGCCTACACTTATATCGAATTCCAATTGTCCAGGGATCTTTTACGTGCACGCTAATGTGTACACAGGATCTCCGTTTTACGTCTCTTGCGAATGTATAGACCGCTGTCCAGCGTCTTATCTACTTAGCCACTGCGTCCCCCCTTTACCTGTACAACAAAATCAATAAATATGCTCACACAATATCCTTTGTCCTTTTCGATATGAAATGGGGTTTAAGGTCCTACTTTTCTGCTCCGAGCTGGGCTAATTAATGAAGACGGCCATACGCCATACGGTGTGCTATGCGGTAAATTGTGCGCGGATAGCGGCAGTACAGCCTACTCTTATATCGAATTCCAACTGCCCAGGGATCTTTTACGTGCATCAATGTGTACACGTGACCTCGGTTTTATGTCACATCCAAACGACTAGACAGCTGTCCTTGTCAGGTCTTCCGTACTGCATCATTGACAAGGGGGAACGGCGCCAATGCAGGGATCTAACACCCGACCTCCATGCTAGCGAGTCAGCGTCTTACTCACTTAGCCACCGTGCCGCCTTTACCGTTAAGGAACAAAACACCCAATACATGATCATGCAATATCTTTTAGATTGAAGGGATAATAAGCCAACAAAATTTGTAAATATCTGTCGCATTTTAAGAACCGACTTAATTTATGCTAAGATATACCCAGATTGATTACTTAAGATTTTATAGGACAAATAAATCAACGATAGATAATACCCCGGCTTGGGTTCAATCAGGTCAAAACAGGGCCATCATTTTGATACATGGCAATTAAAAATGGCGGTGTCTTATGACTGAGGAAGCCGCATAAATCAGTGACAGTTCTATTCTACATAATCTTCACGATGTTTTAGTTTCCTGGGGATCTCTTTAATGGGGTATAAATGTTCAATGGTGTTTAACGTCCTACTGGTCTGCAACGACCGTCTAATAAAGAGGCTGAGAATATAATATAATTATATAGAATTGTTATATAAAGAATTGCGGGTATCAATGAAATAAAACGGGATGTAAAAAGTCTTGACATAAGGTCTCTGAACAATTAACCTATTCATATTGGTTAAGGGTATTTCTATTTTTAAAGTCTTCTCAACGCTTTATATAATGTCCATTATATTCCTGTGTATGCTGAATTCCCACGACACACAAATCAAACATGGCTGAAACTTGAGTAACACTGCACGACGGAATATTTCCCACTAAATTGAGCCTTGTATTTTATTTACGGCAGGCTATGTTCAAACATTCATCTACTACACCTTCGTTGAATTATGTCTTTCTTATTGGAAAAGTGTGACTAGAATTTGAGCTTAACGCTGAGAACTGAAAGTTGGGTTTAAAGAGCATTGAAGCGAGAAAGTAATATGGGCTTGGTGGCGTTGCACTACCACTTCCGGTTTCGCAATTATACCAATTCTGGTTCAATCCGCTATACGCCAGTTCAACCACCAGCAATTTGGGAGATTTTAAATCGTATTGCAAACTAAAATAAGCTGAGTAAAATGTTTTGATGGTCCTCATTTAAATCCGATTGAATAGAACTCGGGAAATTATCTACCGTTAATACTAGTTTAGCTTTGTTTTCCTAAATTAACTTGAGGGATTCAGCGAATGGTTAGCGTGCACTGTATCATTGAGTCCCCATTGCGTGGTTTCGATATCCCGGTGGTACTTGACAAGGGGTAGGGTCGCCTGGCGAAACCTTGTGAGTTTTCCCCGGGTCCTTCTATTTCCCCCCACTGCTAAAGACCCCTACCCGCAAGCGAATTATTGAAATAAAAAATTAAACCATGTCAAAGTCCCGATGTGTCGAATGGAGGTTAAGCGTAATCTCTCCCCCCCTCACTCTCTCACTCTCTCTCTTTCCCCTTCTCTCACTCTCCCTCTCTTTTCCCCTCTCTCAATTTTTTGGCTATAGTTTATAATGTATTTAGCCTTAAAAGAAAAGCCGAATGATGATTCGCTTTGTGTTTACAGCAGGAACCTTTCGGGGTATTATTCAGCGAAGATGAATAATAAATTTAACTTCCTCAATAATTTGGTTTGAATTAGACTCAATATCTTTCAAATGAAGCTCAACATTCTTCGGTCTGAACTGATTCAAAATATGTACGTGACCAATAGCTTATTATACAGATATATCTACTGATAATCCCAGTTATATTTAAAATACACGTTCTGTTATCAATAAAATTAAATATAGGTAAAAAGATAAATACTATGATAAATAAAAGCTGCAGATATCAATTTTAAAATACATGTAATGCTATAGTAAATAAAGGTATAAAAGATATAGCTACACGTTGCCAAGTGCATATACATTAATCTAAACCTGACTTTATATCGTATATAAAAAAAACACACTTGACTGAATAATTGATTCGTGTTTAGTTTTCCTGATATGTGTTTTTTTTTTATATTTCTGTAATACGATATTATAAGTGGTTTGCATACTTGCACAGAGACGGTTATTGTGCTTTTCGATGTAGGTATTTTAATTTCTATTTCCGACGCTAGCGAAATGAGATATCTTTAATTATTGCAATGTCACTAGCAGGTGCTTGATGCTAACGTCAGAAAAGGAAATGAGTCGTGGTTTAGTGGCCTTCTGTCTGCATCAACGTGTACAGTCTGAACTGGGAGAGATAGAATGAATGAATGAAATGGGGTTTAACGTCCTACGCTTCTGCACCCAACCTGGGCTAATTGAAGACGGACATACGCCATGCAATGTGCTACGAGGGAAATTTTGCCCGGGCAGCATCTGAATTCCAAATGGCATGGGACATTTAACGTGCACGCCAACGTGTATACCGGACCTCGGTTTTTCGTCCCATCCGAACGACTAGGCAGTTGTCCTTGTAAGGCCCTCCGTCTGCATCACTGACAAGGAGAAACGACGCCGCCACGCCGGGAGGGGTAGAGAGAGACATAAATAAATGGAGGTTTAACGTCAACTCGACACAAACCAGGTTATTTAGGGACTAACATATGGTACAATGTTATTTCAATAATTCACTAGCGCGTAGGGATCTTTATCTGTGTGCGGAGACCGAAGGACCCGGCGAAAACCCGCGAGATTGTACAGGCGACCCTATTCCTGGTCACGTACAGCCGGGGAATCGAAACCACGCCACTTAACAGTCAATTACAGATCTTATGATACAACGCATACGCGCTTACCATTCGGTCATCCCCCCCCCCCCCCCCCCTGTGGTCGAAACAAGGACCTCTTGGTTACCGATTTTTTGTCTTATTCACTGAATCGGGGATCACGGTGGCTAAGTGGACAAGGCGCTGGTTCGCTAGCCTGGAGGTCGGATGTTCGATCCCTGCATTGGCCGAGAAAGTTCATCTCGATTTTCCGACGTGATTTCCCCTTGTCAGTGATACAGAAGGAGGGCCTGACAAGGACATCTGCCTAGTCGTTCGGATGGGACGAAACACCGAGGCCCCGTGTACACATTGGAGTACACGTAAAAGATCCCTTGGCAGTTATATGAATTCGATATAAGAGTAGGCCGTAGCGCCGCTGCCCGGACAAAATTCCACTCATAGCACACTGTATGGCGTATGCCCGTCTTAAATTAGCTCAGGTTAAGTGCATAACAGTAGGACGTTAAACCCCATTTCATTCATTCATCATTCACTGAATCACCGTGATTGCTAGCTTGACTGTCGTGATGTTGGCCGTTGGTGTGCAAGTAATCCCTTGGCAGTTGAAATTCGATATAACAGTTGGCCCTAGCGCCGATATCCGGGAAGAAAATCTCCCTCATATGTCTGCCTTCATTAGCCCAGTTTGGAGCAGAAAAGTAGGACGTTAAACCCCATTTCATTTGATTGCTAAAATATCTCTAGTAGTAAGGTAGCCTGTTGGGCGACGCTCGTGCGTGCATGCGCAGACGCATGCACGTGCATGCACATGACCTTGCACGTGTTTGACCTTGATGACCCCTTGCACGTGTGTGACCCCTTGCACGTGTTTGACCCCTTGATGACCCCTTGCACGTGACCTTGCACGTGCAGAAAGAGAGGGCGCGCGCGCGGAAGAAAGAGAAAGAGGGAGAGAGAGAGAGAGAGAGAGAGAGAGAGAGAGAGAGAGAGGAGGGGAGAAGAGGGGAGAAGGGGGAAGAACTCTTTTCCATTGATTAAGTTGGCCCTGAAAAGGGCCGTTTGTCCTCACTAGAATTGGAGAGTACGCCGCACTTTATGTCGGTTGCGTCTAATGGCCTCCACTAATTCGGGAGGGGGTCTTTTTCTGTGAGGTGTTTTTAATACCTCGTCAGGTAAGACAAAGATATCGTCTGGGGTGATGATGGCAAGAGTATCACCCCTGAGATACATCAAGGTGTCCGCATTGGGGTTTTCACCGAGGCGAATGATCGGAGCACCGTTTGCCATTGTGACAAAGAGAGATGAATGTTGTGTCGTTTTATAACCGTTAGGACGAATCCATTTGATATGACGTCACACGGACGAGTCCATTCATAGCGTGGCGTTAGAGCGCTTAGGATAACGTTATGCAACGTTATGCATCGTAGGGTGTACGTTGAAGGCTAAATATAGATGCGATGCAACGTTATGCAACGTAGGGTGTACGTTGGAGGCTAAATAGAGATGTAATGCAACGTTATACAACGTATGTGCAACGTTATATCACGTGGGGTGTCGGACGAGTCCATGAATGGACTCGTCGTCACGACAGGAATAAAAGCGAGCGACGGGAGCGGTTCTGGCATTTTCAAGCTATCACCGAACGAAGAAAGATGAGTTTTACATTACGCCCCGTCGATAGAAGATACAGTCGCTTATTTAGAACCGAGTCGCTATGTGTAGACATAGACTTTTTGGAAGATTGGTCCCACGTTCCAGCCGCTGATGTGCCTCAGCAACTACACAACACCGTTGAGGCCATCATTGAGGAAATTCGCCGAACTTTGAACGCCAGCGAAAGTGACTACGTACGAATTGCCATCAGTCACCCGGGACTCAAAACACCTATTTGGTTACCGTTTCGAGAGTATCGTCTGTTAAAAGCTGAAGATGTTTTACAGAAAGTGGCTGCCGTCTTACAGAGCAATGAGGAATTTCGACTCGATCAACGTATGTCCATGAATATTTGTCACGTGTCCCCTCCCGATGGTAGAGGTAGCGGAACAAACGTCAAGAAGAGACACTGCGCTAATTTCGATGAGTACTTAAAGAAAAAGAAATGCCTCGTCACTATAAAGAATACCGATGACTTGTGTTTCCAGCGAGCCATTGTCGTCGCTCGTCACTATGCAAACAAACAGGACACACCTGAATGGGAAAGGGAGAAGAAAAGATTAGACAGGAGGACAGGACCCCATTCGTGGCAGACGAAGAAAACAGAAGCACTCATCGATGCCGCCGGTGGAACCAAGGAAGCTTGTACGGGGATGGAAACGTGGGAACTGTACGCCAAGTATTTGGGAGGACAAGGATACCAACTTAACATTTTTTCTCAAGCCATCTTTGGTAAGGCCATTTATCGAGGAACAAAACACGTCACTGGAACACCAAAACAGCTGAACCTGTATTTACACAGCAGACATTATGACGTTATTACTTCCATGCCCGCCTTTGTGGAAAGGTCGTATTTTTGTGAGACCTGTCAAGTGGGATACCATAGTGCCGAGAAACATTCGTGTCACGTCATGTGCCAAGGCTGCAAGAAAGTGGGTCCTCCCTGTCTACCCGACCCCAACACAAAGACGTGTTACTGTTGTCATCGTGTGTTTGTGAGCCGGCAGTGTTTCGATAATCATCTCGCCACCCGTTCCAGAGCCAACGGCAGTATATGTCATCGGTGGAAGAAATGCGTAAAATGTCAGAAGGAATGGGACGTCATCGGAGCCAAGCGAAATTTAGAAGAACATCGATGCGGTGAATACAAATGCTCCATCTGCCGTGAGTGGCACACGGCCGCAAAACAGTTTTGCTACATTCAACCGTTAAAATCACCCATCGACATGGACAGAGACAGAAAGACACAAATCGACAAACAACAGCAATCAACGTTGACCCGTTTCGTCTTCTTTGACTTTGAATGCCAGCAAGATACAGGTGAACACATTCCCAACTTATGTGTTCTGCAAGTGTGCTGTCACTTTTGTATCGATAACCAAGAACCCTGCGAGCACTGTGACACGTACTGGAATCACCAACGGGAAATTGTGTTTAAAGGACCAAACACACTGGACGATGTGGGCAAATGGTTTTTACAACTCGCTGCTCACGGTACGGTGGTAGATGGTCGGAAAAATGACAGTCACGAATCGAGTCCCGTGATCGCCGTGGCTCACAACTTTAAAGGTTACGATGGACTGCTAATTTTACAGACGCTGCACAAACATTCCGTCGCGCAACCTGAAGTTATAATGCAGGGTGGGAAAGCGATGACTATCACTGTCGGTACGGTCAAATTCATCGATTCCCTCAACTTTTTACCAATGGCTTTACGGGACATGCCCAAAACCTTCGACCTGCAAGAATTGAAGAAAGGTTATTTCCCTCACCACTTTAACAGACCGGAGAATGAAGATTACGTGGGTGCTTATCCTCCCAACACCGATTACGATCCAGATGGCATGAGTGTGTCGGAACGAGAGAAGTTTCACGCGTGGTACCAACAACACAGTCACGACGTCTTTGATTTTCGCCAGGAAATTTTGACCTACTGTAAGAGCGATGTGGATGTCTTGCGTCGGTGTTGTGGTGTGTTTCGCGAGATATTCCTGATGGACACGGGCATCGATCCCTTTGAGAAGAGCCTGACCCTGGCCTCCGCCTGCAGTCGCGTACTACGCACACACTACCTGGAGAAAGACACACTCGTCGTCATTCCTCGAGCCCTGATGCAAGAGCCGACATCGGGTCAAGACTGGCATCGCTTCCAGCCTCGACAACAGTCCAACAAAGCACTTCGTTGGTTGGAATGGGAACAGCATCGACAGACCATGGCCGCTTTCCGGAACCAGACCCCTCTACCAAACATTCGACACGCTCGCAACGGTAGTGAATGTCGAGTCGGCCCTTACAGTTTAGATGGTATGGACACGACCACGGGTACAGTGTACGAGTTTCACGGCTGTGCCTTTCACGGTTGTCCCAAATGTTTTCCGGGTCCCGTCCAAGACGTTCAACATAAACATCCCTACGATCCCTCGCGCAGTATGCGAGACTTGTACCAGAAGACCCAGGAACGTCACCGTCAACTCCAGGAACAGTACGGTATGCAGACCATTCGCGTCATGTGGGAGTGTGAGATGGAAGAAGAACGACGCCATGATCCCGAGATGAACGAATTTCTGATTGGATTGGAAGATCAGCAATGGCCCGCTCCCGAACCTCTGATGCCCCGCAACGCTTTCTTTGGCGGAAGAACGAATGCCATTCAACTGTTAGTCAACGAGTCGGCCGAAGAGATGCGCTACATCGACGTGGTGTCCCTGTACCCTTACATCTGCAAGTACGGTACCTTTCCCATCAAGGAACCCACGATCGTCACACAGCCCGATCAAGACCAGTGGCAGCAGTACGAAGGGTTGATCCAGTGTTCCGTGTTACCACCTCGTGGCCTGTACCACCCGGTGCTCCCGTTTCGACGAAAACAGAAACTGGTGTTTGCCCTGTGTCGAAGCTGCGTCGACGAACACATGCAACAAGGGGAGATTGCAGAATACCAACCGTGTGATCACACCGACGAACAGCGAGCCTGGGTGGGTACATTTGTCACTCTGGAACTGAAGAAAGCGGTGAGCCTGGGATATCGCGTATTAAAAGTGTACGAAGTCTGGCACTGGAAAGAATTCAGCACCTACGATCCCGAGGCCAAAACGGGTGGTCTGTTTACGGGGTACATTAATCACTACCTAAAGAAGAAGATGGAAAGTAGCGGCTATCCCGACACCTGTCACACCGAAGAAGACAAGATCCGCTTCGTGAACGACGTGTACGACACCGAAGGTATTCGTCTGGATCCCGCATCGATAAAACCAAACAAAGGGATGCGGGCGTTTAGTAAACTTCAGCTCAACACGGCTTGGGGGAAATTCGGACAGCGAGACAATTTTCCCAAGACAGAATATATCACAGAGCCCAGCGTCTTCTTTGAAAAAATGTTGGACGTGACCCAGACCGTGCGAGATGTACAGTTAGTCAACGACAACATGGTCTTGATGGAAACGTTGAAAAAAGAAGGACATGTCGCACCCTGTCCCATCACCAATGTGGTTATCGCCGCCTTCGTCACGGCCCAGGCCCGTTTGAAACTCTATTCCGTCTTGGAAAAGTTGGGAGAGCGCGTATGCTATTTTGACACGGACAGCGTCATCTACCAATATAATCCTAAATCATGGAATCCCCCGGAAGGTTCGAGTTTAGGCCAGTGGAAGAACGAGTTGCCCGAGAACGTCACCATTAAGGAATTTGTGAGCGGAGGACCAAAGAATTATGCGTACAGGCAAAGCGATGGAAAAACGGTATGCAAAGTCCGGGGATTCACCTTGAATTATCGTGCCTCCCAACAACTGAATTACGTCATCATGAAGGAGAACGTACGGCACGTCAATCAAAACGAACCGCTTGTCATCTCCAATCCGTTTAAGATTTCGAGATCACGTGATCGACGTCTCTGGACACGCCCCGAGAACAAAAAATATAAAATCGTGTACGACAAGCGTTTAGTTCAATTCAATGACAATGGCCAACCGATCAACACTTACCCCTATGGATACTGACTTTCATTTGTCAGGAACGTGGCGACCAAACAGAGAAGATGGTGAATCAGCAGCAACGAATACGGATATGGTCGAAAAACTCAGAGAACGATGGCTCAACTTTCGTGTCAGCAAATGTTATTTGCCAATAATAGAAACAAGTCAGCGCCAGGAGTGTTTCGGCTGCAGTATGGCTCACCCCAGTGTGAGATACCATGCGTGTCAAGGACTAGGTGTGTCTTCCATAACGGGCCAAGCCTCGCACCCTGTTGACGATTACAGTCACTACCTCTGGTTGGACGAGCCGAAATCAGAAGACGTCGATAAAGTATTAGACAGTCTGGTGGACGACCCATGGAAACGAGTCAAGACCTGGGAAGACGAACGACGATGGCAGGAAGATGTCATGCAAGCCTTGAGAAAGTACTGGGAGATCGTTCCTGGGTTTAAGATGGCGGTGATCAAACGCAAAAATGGAGTGTGCCCCATACGCGTATGGATGGAGCAGTCATCGGAGAGAATGTTATATTGGGAACTGAATGAAATGGATACCGAAAAGATCTCTGACATGGTGATAGAAGGTTGGGAATCTCTCGGCAGACAGCTGGGGGTCAGTGAAGAGTATATTAGTCACGCCAAGAAGATTTACCCAAACGACACACGGAAACAAATCATTAACATGTTCAACCAATGGCGAAGAATGTACGACAAGGAAGCTGGCTATAGGCTGTTGGTACAAGAAATGCAGGGAAACATTAAGCGAGCCAATCTAGTGACGTTGATGGAAGCCTGTCTCGCGAGTGGAGCCGTCATCGCTTGGGACGACCTGCTACCGTATATGGGCAACCTGATGTACCAATTGATACACGGGAAGAAATAGACTCGAATCAGTGCTGTTAGTTTTATGTCTGTTTTTTTATTGTACAATACCGTATGCAACATGAGCAGAAATAGGAAGAACCGTTTAAGATTTTTAGATCACGTGATCTCTGGACACGCCCCGAGAACAAAAAGTATAAAATCGTGTACGACAAGCGTTTAGTTCAATTCAATGACAATGGCCAACCGATCAACACTTACCCCCATGGATACTGACTTTCGTGTCTCGGGAGGATGGCGACCGAACAGAGATGGAGACGAACCGACAGAAAATACAGATTTGATCGAGAAACTAAGACGACGATGGCTCAATTTTCGGGTCTGCAAGTGTTACCTACCCATCATAGAGGAAAAGCAACACGAGGAGTGTATTGGATGCAAGTACGATCACCCCAGTCAGAGATACCATTCGTGTCTGGGATTGGGCGTGTGTTCCATAACGGGCCGAGCCTCACACCCTGTCGACGATTACAATCACTACCTCTGGTTGGACGAGCCGAAACCAGAAGACGTCGATAGCGTGTTAGGCAGTATGGTGGACAACCCACGCGACCGAGTCAAGACGTGGGAGGACGAGCAACAATGGCGGGAAGACGTGGACGAAGCCTTGAAAAAGTTTTGGAGTGTGGTTCCGGGATTTAAGACGGTGTTGATCAAACGCAAAGACGAGTTCATCGAACCCAAAGAGAATCCCATACGTCGGTGGATGGACGAGCTACCAGAGAAAAAGAAACGATGGTTCCTGGATCAAATGGATATCAACGTCATGTCCGGTAAACTGGGCGAAGGCTGGGAATGTATTGGCAGACATCTGGGAATCAGAGAAGCACGGATCAGTCAAGCCAAGATGAGTCATCCTAACAACGCGCGCATGCAAATTTTCACCGTGTTCAACCAGTGGCGACAAAGACATGGTAATCGAGCCAGCCTGATGACATTGTTGGAGGCCTGTCACGTGAGTGAAGCTGTCATTGATTGGGAAGAAGTGCAAAAGTACGTGGAAAGCCTGGAAATCATAGACTAGACACGGACCAATAGAAACGAAGGAAAAGAAAGAACCAATCAAAAGAGAGTGACGTCACAACCAAGGGTATAAGAAGCCAAGTCTCAGAATAAAATTTCATTCTACTCTCAATGGCTAGTCAAGTTTGTTTCTCCTGTAACAATGTCGGACACTGGTATAGAGACTGCCCTGCTCGTTCCCAACAGCAGCAACGAAATCCACAACCAAGACAAGACAGATCAGCTTATGGTTCCTATGGAAAATGTTACCGCTGTGGAGAACCAGGACACTGGGCGCCCCAGTGTGGACAACGAGCCGAAGCCCAAAAAGCGAAAAGTGACGAAGAAAGAAAAGAAGACGTCAAAAGAAAGTGTTACGGGATCAAGAGACCCACCGACGACAACCACAAATGTCTCAACTGTGGACAGCTTGGTCACGGCCTGCTCGAGTGCGAAAAAGAAATCCAAACAGAAAACAACTTTGAAGCCGTTGCCAGTCGCATGTTCGACAACAACGTCGATATGCCCAGAGACAACACCCGCAGTCAGCGATACTGGTACTGGTCAGGAGAAGCGTTCGAATTCTACAGGCGCTACAAAGAAAAACAGAAAACAGAAGCCTGTCAGTCCTCCAGTTATTACCCCAACTACGAGTGAAACTGACGAAACCCCGAAGCCGGCTGTTATTTTGTTGGCGGAGAAGGAAGCAGAAAGTTTTGCCCGAGCATTCATCCAGTATGCGGGTCCGAGAGATATGACCGAAGTCTTGGCGTATCCCCCCTGTTTCGATATGAGCGAATGGGTACCCGTTGTCGTCACGTTTGCTGAAGTGGAAGACTGGCACCCACACGATACGATGCAGAAGCTGTTGGGAAAAGTGTATTGGATTCCTCGTGTCCTGAGAAACGTACCCTGGTTGAGACAAGAGATCCTGAAGAGAGAACGCGTTAACTAACATTTTTTCTTTTCCTTTGTACTATATGTTGTATTGAATGTATTTTTGAATGCTCTTTTTTGTATTTTTTGTAAAATAAAATCTGTTCTTATTTCACTTCATGTCTGTTGTTCTGTGGTGGGCGCGAAGGTATAAAAGGCAGGGGAGAAGGGGATTGGGGGACAGTGCAAGATGGATGTGGCGTTCAAACACCCCTTTACCATGTTAGTCAGCGGTCCAACAGGGGTTGGCAAGACGGTCTTTGTACAGAAATTTCTCCAAGCGTCTCTGTTCGACATCCCTCCCCAACGCACCGTGTGGGCCTACGGAGAATGGCAAGAGAGTTACGAACACTTTCCATACACTTATGTCAAAGGATTGACGGATATTGACGACGTGATGGGGCAAGTCAAAGGGCCCCAATGTTTAATCGTGGACGATTTGATGGGGGAAGACACGGAGATATTGCAACAGTGGTTTACGAAAAAAAGTCATCACCACGACACGAGTGTCATTTACATTGTGCAAAACTTGTTTGACAAGCGACAGCGTACCATCAGCCTGAATGCCCATTACTTGGTTTTGTTCAAAAATCCTCGAGACGCCTCGCAAATTAGTACGTTGGCCCGTCAGATGTACCCTTCCCATACCAAGTATATGGAGGAAGCTTTCAAGGATGCGACGAGTACCCCTCGCAGTTACTTACTCGTTGATTTGAAGCCCGACACACCCGAGACTCTGCGGTTGAGAAGCAACATTTTACCCGAAGAGGAACCACCCATCGTCTACGTCCAAAAAGTATAAAAGGGGGACCTGTACCTCGAATTGATTCTGTTTGTCACGATGGCTCGCACGAAGAATACGCAGCGGAAACACCCACCTCCGACCCTTCCCCGGGCGACGTTCCCGACCTTGGCACCGGACCTTCGTGGTCCCACGGTACGAAGGCGCACTCGTCCGAACATGAGGGCCCCCAGAACCCAATGGTTACCCCCCTCGTTGACACCACCCACGAGTCCTATGTCTCCCTTACCGCTCACACCACCACGCTTTTTCTCCCCAGTCACACCCCCACGACCCATGTCACCACGTTCCCCTTCTCGGTCTCCCTCGCCGATCTTTCGAAGACCACGAAGACCACGAAGAGAAAAGAAGAGTTCTATAAAAGGATTGAAGGCGTCCATTCGCAAGTTACAACAACTGACTCCCGATATGGCTTATGGACAGCTGGCCAAAAATACGGGCAGGGCGCGTATTGGATTGTTGCAGTGGTTCAAGTTGGCGGCCAACCATTTGCTGAATGATAACATCCAACCCCTGCATGCACAACACAAGAAATGGGTGGAACGAAATCGCCAGGTGTTGACCCAATTGACGGAGAAAAACATGCCGACGGCTGAAAAACTCTCTCTGATCATGAAACCCGGAGGACGTGGATTTTTCGGGGGTGTGTTGATTCGTATCTTGCTGCGATGGAAGGAAAGGCTGCAAGAGGAAAGAAACAAGAAACGAAATAAATTCGTTCGACGAACCGCTCAGCGTGGAAAGGGTCTGAGTGCCAAAGAGTTGAATCAACATCGAGCATTGCTTCGCAAATTGACTAATCCACAAACATCGCCCAACGTCAAAAAAAGGCTTCTCAAACAACAAGGCGGTGCTATTGGTGCCTTGCTCGCTATGGCCATTCCAGCATTAGCCCCCTTGGTATCTAAACTATTGGGAGGACAACAGGGTGGTAAACATCCCTGGACACGAAGGAGCGAGAGAGCGAACGCTGGGTTTGCCGAGTTCAAGAAACTATTTGGTGGATAACCCGTGGGACAGAAAGGTATAAAAAGGGAACCGGTGCACGACCCCGAGCTCAGTCATGGAGACACTGCGGTATCTATTGAACACTGCACCCAAAGACCGCCCACTTTTGCTCGAGACCCAGCCCATTGTCGACGGTGTGTGCGAGTGTATTGGAAACCTAATTCGTGGCAACGTTCCTGTGGCCGACAAAGAAATCAAACGTTTGAAAAAGGACGCCCCCTTGTTACGACGTTTGGGCACGTCTAAAACACCTTGGAAGACCCGTCGGCGACTTCTGAAACAACAAAAAGGAGGATTCTTCACCCGGTTGTTTCGGTCTTTTCCAAAAGATGAAATTCGCCAAGAAAATGAAACTGGTACCCTTCGACGGACCCACCGACGTCAAACCCGTCAAAGTCATGCAAGTCGAACCCGTGTACGATCGAGATCCACTGCAGCAGGCCGTCGAAAATGTTCACCAAGACATGCAACGCGTGCTAAACGACCCAACACTGGGCGACGAAAATAAAATGCAACGGTACGGACAGTTGTTACAGCGTTATCAAACGATGCAAAAGAAAAGAAAACAGGTCATTCCCTTGTCGGACGAAAACATACCCGAGCACAAAGAAGAAGCAGCCGTGGTGTCGGAGATACCCATTCTGGAGTCGGTTCCCCGAGCCTATCAACATCGAGCTCGCCTTTTGTTGAAACACATGAAAGAAAAGACACCTTGGTCGTGGAATGAGAACTTGGAATTGATTCGGAATGGCGTACCCGTACCAGGTACCAATGCCATTGACATTGTGAACGATTTGGTTCGTCGGCGAAAGAATACCCAGGCCCCCATGGGATGGTTTGGCGTGATGCAAAGTTTAAAGGCCACGAACGTACCGCGCGAAGCCATTGGTAATCAAGAACGATGGAACGTATTGTCCACGCCACCCACACGGCCTCCGCCGCGACGTCCGAGAAAGAAGAAAATCTCCAGTACGGATACCCCTAGTACATCTACCAGAAGATGGCTGTCTTTGCAAAACCTATAAATAGTCTGATCATATGACAATCGATTGAAACATGGAACGAAAGCTGAAGAAAGTATATTACGACCCGAAACACCCGGCCGCTTTCGGTGGAGCCCTGGGCCTTCACAAAGCTACTGGTGTGGCTTTGGACCAAGTCAAGACATGGTTGAAACAACAAAGGGCGTACACCTTGCACAAACCACTGAAAAAGAAATTCTCTCGGTCCCCCACGGTGGTGGCCGGGATAGATCACCAATGGCAGGCAGATTTGAGCGATATGTCGGCCTTGGCCCAACAGAATGAGGGATACAGGTTTTTGCTGTGCGTCATCGATGTATTTTCCAAGTACGCATGGGTGTTGCCTCTCAAAAACAAGACGGGGGACAGTCTGGTAGACGCTTTTCGTCGAATCTTTCAAAGTCGACAACCTCTACGACTTCAAACGGATAAAGGTACCGAATTCCTCAATCGAAAAATGCAAACGTACTTGAAAAAGAAAAATATTCATTTCTTCGTGACACACAACGTCGAAACCAAGGCCAGTGTGGTGGAACGATTTCAACGGACATTGAAAGAGCGTATGTGGCGATACTTTACTCATCGACAAACACAACGGTACATCGATGTGCTAGACGAATTGGTTCGGGCTTATAATGCTAGACGACATCGTACCATTGGCATGGCACCCAAAGACGTTCGCCCCGAACACGAATGGATGTTGACAACACCTCCACGTCCCACCAAAAAGAAAAAGAAAACCATGGACACCGGCACGACCGTACGTTTGGCTTTACCGAAACATGGGGCTTTTGATAAAGGTTACTGGCCAAACTGGACTCTGGAAACATTCAACGTTACACCCAACATCGGTCCCGGTTACAAACTTTTGGACGATAGAGGTGAACCCATACAGGGTACCTTCTATCCCGAAGAATTGCAAGCGGTCCAAGTCAACGACGATGAGATCTTTCCCATCGAAAGAGTACTCGAAAGAAAAAAAGACAAAGTTTTGGTGAAATGGTTGGGCTATCCGGCGAGTTTTAATTCGTGGATCGACAGGACCAGTCTCCAAAACGTATAAATAGGAGCGAGAGACGTCAACCTCAGTCAACATGCAAGACGAAATCACGTCTACGTCCGCGAGTGCCCACAATTGGTCGCTCTTGGGAAAACGTGTGCCACAAGCGGAAATTGTCTTTTTCTGTCAAGTGATTTTAGTGTACGTCGTGGCGGGAGTTTCTTTGTCCCAGTTGGCCTTCAAACCCGACGGATCGCAGACTACCTTGTGGACGGCTTTGCTCTCCAGTACCTTGGGTTACCTGTTACCTTCACCGACCTTGAAAACCAAACATAATGAACAACGACCGACCCTTTTACCTCACGCTTCCTAGTGACAGTCCCATGTCGTGGTATCCCGACAACAAAGTCTCCACGTATCACACCCACCTGGAACCGCCACTTCTTGTCGATCATCGGGATTGGGAAGTGGGTCTGTCCATGATCACGTTACCTGACCATTGGCAAAACATCGATCAACGAGACAACACGCTCGGCTTACGCATTCATCCTTGGTCGCCCCCGAGCACGGCGTCCGAAGTAAAGATATGTCGGGACCGCCACAGGATTGACCCGTCGAATTGTTTCAAAGGTGTAAAGGGTGGTGAGATCAAGGGATCGATCGAAATGGAAACGCACATCAAGAGTGACGACTACGAGTCGCTGAGACACATCCTGGATGTCCTGAACACTAGACTGGATGATTTGTGGAACCTGACTCCCATCTACGATCATTTGGCCCATCAACCCAAACGTTTGGATCCCAATAACAAGGAAATGACCGACGAAGAGAAGAAACAGCAAAGCGCCTACGAAACTCGAGAGATGATGCGTCAAGGGGCCGTATCAAGAGGTTCCTTCGTGTCTTTCAAGAAAGACAACACTAACGATAAAGTGTATCTGAAGATCAATCACGTGCAGACGCTTTTCTGGTTGGACGTGTTGCCGAAAATCGAACTTCGTCTGTGTGGTCCCATCGTGTCCATGTTGGGATGGACTGGAAACGAAATGATGATTTCCCTGCAGTCAATCGAAATGACCGGCGAAGATGGCCAAAGTCTACGGTATTTCTACGCCCACCACATCGCGAATCTTCAAATCCAGTTCGATCTGTTTTACATCTACACGGACATTATCGAACCCCAGATCGTAGGCGACGTGAAGGCTACTTTGTTGGACGTGATTCCCAGTCGACGATTGTATCACCGCCCCGCCAGGATTCACTACTTACCTCTGAAGTACAGTCGACTAAACTCCATTGGTCTCTATATAAGGAACGGAATGGGGAAAGCCGTGCCATTTCTCGACGGTAAGGTGGTGGTCCAACTTCATTTTCGCCGCCGATGATGATTCGAGTGTACAAAGGTGGAGTGCTCAGACAGCGAGGGGCTGGCAATGGTCTGGTAGTGTACAAGGGGGGAATTCTGAGACAACAGGGTGCCGGTCGATGGTCGGGGTTATTGAATGCCGTCAAATCGGTCGGGAAGACCTTGTGGTCGGCGGGCAAAGAGGCCGTGAAAAAGAATGTGGTCCAAATGTTACCCAAAGTGGGGCAAAGCGTGCTCGACGCCGTCAGTGGTCGTGAAAAATGGAACTGGAAGAAAGTCGCCCAGGACACGCTTCGCCCCGCGTTGTCAAACACGATGTCCGACACACTCAAGAACGTGGTCGCCCACCTGGAACCTATAAAAGACCCCTCACGAACCCCGTCCACTTCACATCGTCCGAAGAGGAAGAAGAAGCCACAGGTCACCTCTCACAAACGACGTAAACTAGATATCTTCGACCATGGCTACGCAGGTAATGCGCAATGATTCCTGTCCCTGCGCGCGAGACGAATTGCAGAATTTGTTCAGTGTACCCGACACGCAGACGGCCATAAACAAGGTGACCCACATTAGAAAGTATCCACTGACACCCGACCTGAACCACGATGGTCCCATCGAATTTTATATTTCCAATGCCACCACCGATTTCATCGATCTGGCCAACATGACACTACACGTGGCCCTGAAGGTGACCAAGAACGACGGGGGAGACCTGGATGCGGATAGTCAAGTCGCACCCATTAACAACTTGTTTCATTCGTTGTTTAAAGACGTCAAATTACGCCTGGGAAAGGATGCCGAAACTTTGGTCACCAACTCTCTGCCCACCTATCCCTATCGGGCTTACTTGGAGAATTTGTTGAGTTTCGGTAAGGGAGCCAAGAACGACCACCTGTCGAAACAAGTCCTGTGGGAAAAAGATACCGCCGGACAGTTCAATTCCACGAAATCCGTCGCCACCAATGGGGATGGTGGACGACAGGCACCGACTAACAAAGGATTGGAAGAACGCCAGAAAACCATCGCTGCCAGTCGCACCTTTGAATTGCAGTCACGTCTACACTTGGACATGTGTTTACAAGATCGGTATTTGATTGACGGTGTGGACCTGCGGTTGAAATTGGAAAAGCAATCCACGAAATTCTTTCTGATGTACGGTGAAGGCAACGATGCAGAAGACTACAAAGTCGAGTTCACCAAAGCCTACCTGGATATCCCGTTCGTCACTCTGGCTCCCAGTACCTACACACGGGTGGCTGCGCAACTTCAATCGTCCAACGCCAAGTATCCCCTGAAGCGTGTGGTGGTCCGCGACATGGTCATTCCCGACAATCGCACCAGTCACGTCTTAGACAATCTGTTTGTCAACGAAAGCCTACCAAAGAGATTAATCGTGGGTATGGTACGTAACACGGCCTACGATGGAAGAAAAAACAGAAATCCCTTCGAATTCCAACACAATCAATTGGAAAACATCAAATTGACCAAGAACGGTGAAATTGTAGACGAATACGACGTCAACTTTCCCCAGCGACAAGCCATCACTCCCTACCTGGATTTGATGAAAAGGGTGGCCGTCTTAAACACCCGAGAAGACCTGGACCTCCCTTTCCACGACTATATCAATGGGTACACCTTGTATTGTTTCGATTTGACCAACGACCACGGAGCCGATGGTAACTACTTTCATCCCAAAGCGGCGGGTAACCTGTCTTTGGAACTCAAGTTCGCTGCGGCCCCGACCAATCACCTCAGTCTTGTTGTGTTTGCCGAATACGACAATGTCTTGGAAATCGACGCTAACCGACAAGTCATCACAGATTGGTGAGGCTCTCTCCAATCAACAATTGACACAGACTTTAGAAAAACATCTCCCTGGTAGCGTTTTCGGGGGTGTATGGGCTCGTAATCATCTGGATATACTACGCCCGACCTCGTACCCTAAAGCCTACGTCATCAACACGGACGACGAAGACCAACCCGGCAAACACTGGACCGTGTTTGTATGCGAAGGACCAGATCACGTTACCTTCTTCGATTCGTACGGCTGTCACCCTGATGTCTACGGAGAAGCCTTTCGACGTTTCGTCCGAGATCTAAAACTCCACTACCAACCCCGATGGATTCAAGGACTCGACAGTGTTGTGTGCGGACATTATTGTTTGTATTATCTATGTCATCGATTTCACGTGCCCTCCACACACGCCCTCTCCGTTTTCGGTCGCGTGTATCGTGTAAACGATATACTAGTCGAACAATGGGCCAGGGATCATTTCCCCGATTTGCAACCAGACCAGAAGAAGGGACAACGGTGTCGATGCTTTTTTGCTCTGTAAATATGTTTTTTTGTGTTCAATGCCTTTGTGTTCAAGTTCAATTTTGTGTTCAATAATATGCTTTGTAAATGTGTTCAAGTTCAATAAAATGTCGACAACATATTACGTGTCTTTTTTTGTGACGTCATGTGACGTCATGTGACGTCATGCTATTCTGATTGGTGGAAAATGGTTTCGCCCCAACACATTAGACTCGTCCCGTCCCGAGCTATAAATAGGAGTGTCGAAGCCAAAAGAAGTCAAAAACAAAATGGATTCTAAGGATAAGAGAGTCTGTACAACTTGTGGGGGATATCACCCTTTGTCTAAGGGCAACCGGCCAGAAGCAGATTACCTTGTCTGCTTCTGGTGTGGGGTAGATGTATCGAACACCTATCATAGGCGGTCAAAGCATGCGGTCAAGTGCGAGAAGCGACCTGTACCACGGTACTCGGCAGAGCATCCAAGATGCTCCTGTTAGTTACATTTTGAAGACCAAACGGCCCTTTTCAGGGCCAACTTAATCAATGGAAAAGAGTTCTTCCCCCTTCTCCCCTCTTCTCCCCTCCTCTCTCTCTCTCTCTCTCTCTCTCTCTCCCTCTTTCTCTTTCTTCCGCGCGCGCGCCCTCTCTTTCTGCACGTGCAAGGTCACGTGCAAGGGGTCATCAAGGGGTCAAACACGTGCAAGGGGTCACACACGTGCAAGGGGTCATCAAGGTCAAACACGTGCAAGGTCATGTGCATGCACGTGCATGCGTCTGCGCATGCACGCACGAGCGTCGCCCAACAGGCTACCTTACTACTTCTCTGTCCAATTTATAAAATTACTGATTACGTCGTTAATTGCCTTTATTGATAGTTTGACGAATAACATATTTATTAGGGTCTGTTGCGTGTCATATTATCGACATAGATTAACCGGGACGTGGATTAAGGTCGTGCACTCGCCTTATCTACGTCTTAAACCAATAAGGGTCACATTACATCTCACTGGGTCTATAGGCTAATCGGAATGAAATTCGAGGTTAAGTCTATGTTTGATTATGGATCATATGCGAACTTCTGTAAGTGGTTATTGTCCTGTTCTAAGATCAGATTTAACTTTTGCGTGGATTTTAGATATATTTTCAAATAATTTCGACTGTTTTCGTTTAATGTCTTGTTTGGCCATTCGTTGCTATAATGTTGTGTGGGCTCTGCCGATTTGGAAATAAAATGGGGTTTTATTTTCCACATCAAACGAGACGAGCTAATGAATTGAGCATACACCATCGATTTTGTTCCCGATACACTTCATAGACTGTCAAGTACACGGACGTACATAGGAAGGTGTAGATACTTGATCGTGCCAGGTCATCACTGATAAGCGTAACAGACCACAAAATACCGATGGAATCCCAGACCTCCTGGAGAATGAGTCAGAGTCATCGATGATCCATTGCGCGCGCCAACCAGCTTGCTCTCAAAAGCAGCAACACGCTATGGCACTAACCTTTAGTATCTCAAGCAGTCGTAGATTTTGTACTGACACTTTTACAAAATACTAAAAATGTTCTTGTGCCTTTCAGGTTGAAAACAATGAAGAGAAGCCATTATTTATAGATTTTTCACAGCTACACGATCAGCGACACCAATACATCGATACCATAATCATGGCGTCTGAGGTTGAGATGGAATCGATGAAGGCCCGACCCTCGTCCACACCTCGCATACCGACCTTATCTGGTCGAGCAAAACTGGTTCGAACTCCGGGTAAAACACCTGAGGCAATACCAATCACAGAGGAACTGGAAACAGAACCTGTATCAGAACCCGTGGATCCGGTTCTCATCACGGAGATTAGTGGTAAGTCTTTCCTGGAAGATTTGGAGAACAGCGGCGACGAGGAACAGGGCTATCAACATGAACTGGAAGCGGATGACCCGGGGATGGATACCATGTCCACACTGGAACCGGTTTGTATGGAACCGATGACTGAGAGTAGGTTAGATGAATATTGGGACACAGATTTAGAGGAAGAGGAAGGTGATATGTCACTTCTAATTATGTAGCGCTCAGGGCATAAACTTAGTTAATGGAATGAATGAATGAATGAAATGGGGGTTAACGTCCTACTGTTATGCACTTAACCTGAGCTAATTGAAGACGGGCATACGCCATACAGTGTGCTATGAGGGAAATTTTGCCCGGGCAGCGGCGCTACGGCCTACTCTTATATCAAATTCCAACTGTCAGGGGATCTTTAACGTGCACTCCAATGTGTACTATACAGAGCATTATAAATACTCATTACTCATTAATATAATATGTCACTTCTTTCTATTTTGTTCACACCACTAGTAATATCAATGCTGGTTGGTTAATCAAATGTCTGACATCATAGGGTCTAAACCGCTCGTAAGACCCCTGACGTGACTTATCGCTACTAAGGCCAGATTTGGATCTGTATTTTAATTAAAGTGTTCAAAATAAGACCCTGATTACAACCCTTTAAAATATACACAAGTTTTCTACATTTAAAAAGCAGCGATTATTGCGTGTTCATGCCAATAAATATTTAAATCCCAGCACGGTCTATCGTGTAGATATACACGCCTATATTGATGTGAACAGTCCCAGACAGATTCTATAAATGTGTGAAATCTAGAAAAATTATAAATAATATACATGATTTATATAACGAAAATAAACCCCATTATCACCATAGCCCAAGGTTTGTTTCGCTGCGTACAACAGATGGAAACGTTTACAATTTAAGCGTCATTGTTTGACACACTTGCTTTCTTTGTCAGACAGGGAGTTTTGGTTAACGCGTGCGCGTAAAATCAAAAGATCTGTCATTGAGTGAAGTGGTGTGTCATTTCCCCGGTTGTACATGACAAGGAGTAGAATCGCCTGCCCGAACCATTGGGTTTTCACCGGGTCCTCCGATTTCCTCCCCCTGCCATTCGCAAGCGAATTATTGAGATACAATTGATCCATATGTATGGCTGTATGCTTATAGGGTAACCTACTGTATATTACTATCCTTCAATCTGAATAAAATTAGTTAAACAAATTATAATAGTTTATCCGGTTGACATGGCCACTACTGTAAACGCTATAGTTATTGGGGAGCGGTGTATCAGCGAGTATAGGGCACTTGCTCGCTAAGCTTGGGATCCCAGGTTCGATACCAGTGTTGGCGGAGAAATACCTCGGTATTTTCCGGGATGACTACACCACTGGAAAGACAACTCTGCATAATAGGTATGGAGGCAGACCACCATTAATTTGCCCACATCCAACCTTTCCCCAAATTTTTTTGGGCTGAATGCTTTTCACTATAGACTGAGGAACAAATGAGAATGTCTTTGCACTAAAATTTGTATGAGGTTGACCACCAAAATTTTGAGATACACCAACTTGAAGAATCATACCCAAATCATGTAACTATAGTTGCCGTACATATCACCGTAGTCAACCTGATAACTCAGTTATCCTTCCGCCTCCAAATCATAGATATTTACCCAAACCTGACAGAAAATATTATTTAAAACCCCCTTCTCTCATTCTAGAACAATTAATCAACAAAAATGTCCATGCAAAGGGGGAGAAAAGAGAAGGAGAGAGAATTGCTATAAATAGACGAACTACAGTTTGTGTGAAATTTAATGGTGGTCTGCCTCCGTATCTTTAACGGAGTACAGTTTTTATGGAATACAATCACTAGTTTTATTTTAAAAGCACGACGTTTCGACAAGTTCCACTGGTCGTTATCAAGAGGATACTTGTCGAAACATTGTTCTTTAAGAATGATTGATATTATATTGAGATGGTGGTATTATAAATATTTACAATATATTTGTAGAAGAAGAACCTGTTGAAGAAGATCGTACTGTCAGCCATTACAAACACGTGTGTCATAATCTGGGCGTGGTTCCTATATCGTATTTTATACGACATATACACGATCGGGATATTAAGATGAGATTCCATGGATTAGGACCTTCAGCTACTACAGCAATATCTTTAATATTAAAGGTAAAATAGTATACGTATTTCACGTTATTTCAAATTTCGCGGTGAATGAGAGGTTCAACTAGTACGATACATTAGAAGGACCGTGCTAACGTCGTAGCTGCCATTTCCGATTTGGCGTCATATTGAAACTCAGTGTCCGCCAAAAGATGCTCAATCTTCTAGGGAACAAGCAAGTCAAGGTTCATGTCGACCATATTTGAATTGGCGGACCGTGGATCTCCATGATAGTCCATGCTCTCGAATGCAGTTCCTCGGGTCCCCATAATCGTTTATGGCCATATCTGCAATATCTTGTAGTTCTCTGGGTCTCCATAACATCTTTTCAGATATCCGTAGTAGTTTAAAATCCCCATAGCAGTCCTTTAGTTCCAACACACACCTCAACAAGATCCCCCGGTGATATTACCAGCTCTCCTTAGTTCGTAACTATAGCTCATCGGGTTTAAAATACAGCCTGTGTGATGAAGACTCTTGGTGTATGTTGATGCACCAGGTCGCTACCGCAGTTCTGTATCTTCGCTAGCCTTGTTCCCAACAGCAGTTCCTTCTCGAAACTACTTACCAACCTTTGTTATTTGTCCATGAGGCCATTTAATGTTTATCTGGTGTCATATTTTATTTTAAAATGTTGATACATACCACGGCTTCTTAATGAAAGTATACATTACATTCTGTCCCAGGTGAAAACTTGACTAAGTGGGTAAGATGCAGGCTCGCTAGCCAGGAGGTAGGGTGTTCGGTCCCTGCATTGATCGAGAAAGTTCATCTCGATTTCCCGGCGTGGTATCCCCTTGACAGTGATGCAGACGGAGGGCCTGACAAGGACAGCCGCCTAGTCGTTCGGATGGAACAAAAAAACGAGGTCCTGTGTACACATTGGCGTGTACGTAAAATATCCCTTTACAGTTGAAATTCGGTTGCTGCCCGGGCAAAATTTCCCTCATAGTACACGTGACTGTATGGCGTATGCCCATCTTCAATTAGCCCAGGTTAGGTGCAGAAGCGTAGGACGTTAAACCCCATTTCATTCATTCATACATGAATAACTCAACAATCTTTGAATTGATATTATCCAGGATGATGTTCATCTTGAACGACTGAATCTTCAGGGGAACTGGATGCAGACAGAAGGGGGCGTGGCAATAGCGAGGATGTTGGAGGAAAACGACTACCTAACAGAAGTGGTAAGTTGTTCTGTGATGTTTCGTTTTCAATTACAAACGATTGCTTCTGAAAATATATTAAATATTGTTTTCAGATTGAGATAAGAACAATGTCTATTTGTTCACATTGTATTTATTCAAGTAATGGAACAATGACCACAGTCAATATGAATATGCTTACAATGGGGGGGGGGCTGACATTTTGGAGTAGATAACTCTCATTGACCATATCAATAGAGTGGATACAGACCACAGTTAGTGTGCGTGTAACTACATTATTTTTATTATTATAACCCTCTAAGATTCAGTCTCAGTGATCCCGTAATCAGCGTGGCGTGACGCCGATTCATTAACCAGATGGTCCTTGACTCGATCTTGAGTTTAACCGAACAAGTTCTGCAACGATATTAAGCGCGGACTCTACCTGTCATTTGTGCAGGACCAGGGGCGCCGGAACGACGCGAGGGCCAGGATACCAAAATATAGGGAATTCCCCCCACCCCCGGCCCTTAGAAAATTTTAAAATTTGTCAATTCAAAGAATGCTGTCTACAGCGCCTCTATCATTCCAAATTCCAACCTAAAACCCTATAAATACAGGATACTGAAAGAGAGAAATACCTGATTATTCACAATTTTCGTACCACGAGTTCGAGAGCCAGTTAAAAATGAAAAAAACTAGTAAAACGGTTGAAAACTTTCATCGTTAGGGCATGGGTATACATGTTGCCCTGGAACCCGGGTTCCGGCGCCCCTGTGCAGGACGGACGGACCTAGCAAATGTAATGATATAGTCTTACGAATTATACAAAAAAGAGATCGCGTTTAGCCTTTTTTAATTTGGGCTAATATGTGCTATAGAGACAGCTGTGTCCGTTCAACAACGTTTCAGCTTACTTATATCAGTTCTCATCTGCTAATGGTATAGTCCAGGCCAAGGTGTTTCGTAACATTTGACAGATTGCTTTATAAGCTCTGTCATTGAACCAGGTGGCATGGTTTCGATTCACCGCCGCGTGTACGTGACAATAAGAAAGGTCGTCTGTCCAACCTCGTGGGCCAGCAGTGGGGTCGAACCCAAAGATATCACCGAGCCACTTTAAGTTTTTGACAACCTCGTCCTAGCTGAAATCGAACCGAAGATCTCGAGGGCCACTTTAAGGTTTAGACAACCTCGTCTTAGCTATCAGACCAACGGATTAATTAATAATACAACTAATTCGTTTAGATCTCGGGGAATCACTTTAAGGTTTAGACAACATCGCCCTACCAGGCCAACGGATTAATTAATAATACAAATAATTCTTTTACATGTAATAAACATGAATTTATCATCGATAAACGATCCATTGAAAGCTGAAATTATATTTGTATCGGCAGACATCTGGCGTTGCGAGAAAGCTGATAATTTTAACAACCGCTGTATTCTATTTTCATACATTTAATCCCGCCCTATTCTTTATTGGTCATTAACATGGTAAACAGCCAATTAAGAATAAAGATAAGTTTGTGATATCGTATGATGGATTTATTTTGTCAGTTTTAATAATAGTTTGTCTTCTATTAATCGAATAAAAATCTCATTGAAGTGAAGATCTGGAGCTAAATTGTGCTGATATGTAGAATAATAATTACGACATAATCAAATACAGGATAAGTAGGTGACGTAAGAGATAGATCGTACGATGTATTTAATCTCCATGCCTTCATTAATTTGGCGTAGCGGGCTGTACCTGCTATAATCGTTGAAAAATAGATAATAAAATAAAAACCAAAAACCTAGTACGAACAATCCAAACCATAAAACAGAATTCGAAGTTCTAAAACCGTTATAGGCAAAATAGTGTATTCAAGCAAAATAGTGTATTCAGCAAATATACTGCAATTTTAATATATTTCTCCAAAATTAAATAGATTAGATCGGTTCAGAAATATTTTGATTTAATTTTAAAATGGAGGAGCGAGACTCAACTTCGAACAACCAGTACGGTAGTTGAAATCATTGCACACGTCTTGTCAAGTCTTCAAAGGCTAATGTCTTCGTTCGCAATTTTCAAGTTATTCATTTTGCATTATCATATTGTATCTTTGATAGTAGGAATGTGTTCTTCTTGAGGAATTGTCTTGGTCAACAACTGGTTCATCCTGCTGGTTTTTGAGTTAGTGCCTTACCGATCAACTGACCGACCATGGTTCTGAACATGTAATATCTTGAATCAATTATCTTTCAGTTTCTTATTACAGTCCCCGGTCCACATTGCGTTGTTACGATGATATCTAATATTTCACGATAAAATGTACGCCTACTCATTATTCAAAACTTAAAGGAGCCACGTCTTTAACCCAATACCATCCACAGTCTTGGACATTGCTAACCATTCAGCCATCCAAACCCCCACCAACGAATATAGATAGGCTCCTTTAATCTAGAAAACAAACGTAAAATGTCAAAGTTAAATGTATCCCCGCTAGGGTTCAGTCCGATTAAAGATTTTACTTAACGCTTATAGGCTATGCGTTCGCTTGTTATTATCGTATATGGAGATTTTTTTTTTAAAAAAAAGATTGTTGCGAAATTATCAGTTCATGATATCTTTGTAAATGCCAAACGTCATTTAACTTTTTTTTAAAACGGATTTTACTAATAGAAATTACAGTTTGCAAGATACTAGTATTCAAAATTCAGTTCAGTTTCTGAATTTATTTCCAAATATCGAACGACATTTAACGTTTTTTTAAACGGATATAACTAATAGAAATTACAGTTGGCAAGAGATTCAACATTCCTGTAATTCCGACCAGATACTTCAATTAGATAAGATTGAGCTGGTAGTGGTTACCAGTGGTTACATGCCTGATATTATGTGATATTATAACTGGACTGTATATATATAATATTGTGTAAAACTAAAATAAAACCAATGACGAACAATTAGACAAAATAATGTAATAAGGAAAAATAGCGTAATCAGCATAATATGGACTGTTCAGCGTGTACAAAATAGACCATAAACAGTGGTGTCCAGAGAAAGCGTACCCTGCCTGGGCGCCACACCCGCCATAGCTCCATCCAACCCGCTATAGCTCCATCCAAACTATCAGACAAAATCTATTAGACTGTTTAATATATAAAATATATTAGAGCTACTAGGTGATAATAAATTACATGTCTGGATATTATGTGATATATATTATGTAATATATTAGCTGATACTGTATAATATTGTAGGTAGACTGTATATAATATTAGATAAGATAGAGATGATATGAATACATGCCAGGGTGAACACGGTGAACAGTCCATATGCTGATTACACTATTTTGCCAGATTACACTATTTTGCCTATAACGTTTTTTTAGGACTTCGAATTTTGTCTAATGGTTTGGATTGTTCGTACTTGATTTTATTTTATTATAATTATGTAGCAGGGATATATATTAGCTGGTAATATGATATAGGGACCAGGTGATAATACATTACATGAATGGGGCCTGTTTCACGAAATTTTAACTAAAAATCCAAATTTTAGTAATTTGATTGGATAATGTTAGATTGATTTCAGTGTTTAGCCAATCAAAATTGAAGAAACTACTAAAATTTAGATTTTATCTTTAGTTAAGATTTCGAGAAACGGGCCCAGTATATTATTTGATATATATACTATTGTAGGTATTAGACGGTATATTTAATATATATTAAAGGCATTAGGTGATATAAAATTACATGCCTTGATATTATTTTATATATATGGTAGGTATTAGACGGTATATATATATTATATTACAGGTACTAGGGGATAATAAATTACATGCCTGTATGGGACCGGTATATATATTATATTCCATGCCAGGATATGATGTAATATACTATTAGACTGTATATGTATAGGATATTAACCTGAGCGAGGGTGCTATATTATATAACCCGCGGGCGCAGCCCAAGGGTGATATAAATATAGCAACTGAGGTATGATTGGTTAATATCTGACATATACAACGCCCACCCTTAAATTAAATGGACTCTTCCATTACAGGCCAACGACGATTGGGCTACCTACTCGGTACTTTCCGTCAAATAACGAATATTACCGAGTCACGTGCAATGACGTGGTTGTATTTGTTTACAATTCGCCATTTTGAAGAATTGAATAGAAAAAGAACAACAACAAAAATGGATAGGAATACGAAGTCAGACGAATAATCAACCCCTTTAGCAAACAAATTGACGATGGAATTGATGTGGATGCAACTATCGATGAGGATCTATTCAAACCTAAAGAAAATTTGGATCAAAAGGCGTTGTTGTGTGTGGACGGAAAGATGATTCTGAAAGATATCTTAGACATGGTCGAGTATGGATAACCGATTTAAATATGCCGATAAGTACGCCGTTTATTTCTGTCTTGAATGTTACAAACTGTACCATAATACTTTTTAATTGTTACAAGAATAAAAATTTATTTCTGTGTTTTTTGTATTATTTCGATCATCAGCGGTTGATAGGAGTCGAATACATCGACCTGAGATGACGTCATTAGCGGTTGATATTTCATATCAACCTGTCACGACGTCATCAGCGGTTGATATGAACAGAATATCAACCTATGATGACGTCATGACAGGTTGTTATGAGATATAACTGCTATGCACATCAAAGAGAAAACTACCGCCAGTTGTATATATATATATATTATATTCCAGGTACTGGGTGATAATAAATTAGGTAATGAAGGTGGTATACAGATGTGTAAGATGCTGGATATAAACGCTGGGTTACGTATATTAGATTTATCAGGTAAGATTCATTATCAATCATTTATACCTGATTCTCTTTAATGTCTACTAATGCAATGTTAAAAAAAGTCCGATCAGGCAGGTTTCCCCCGAGTTCTTCGGTTTCTTCCTGCAGTAATGATCGAAATCATTCGCACGATCTGTGCCAAGGGCCAAATTGAAAATAAGCCGCAGGCTTAATTTGCTGCCCTTGTTAAATGACGAGATTATTAATAAATAAAGACCCGACCGTGTTGTGTGGGTTAGATACGTGGAACAGCCTTGGGTCTATTTTCGTCTAAATCCGATAATGCTAACAGTCCGATATCCAGAACTTGGTCGTCCATGAGCATTTGCGCTGGCATCTTTTTTTGTTTTAAAATAAATCTAAATATTTGACAAATATCCATTTGTTTCAGGAAATGATTTTGATGATAATTGTGCTGAACATTTTGCTACAGCTATTGAGGTATTAGCCTTTAATTAATAACCATTTCTTACTCATTCTTAAAATTTACATTCCTGCTTAAATATAAGTGACAACATTCAAATTGTGCTTGTAACCTTTTCAAATATATTTCACTTTTTTGCTTTTATTTTACGTTTTGATGAAACTTAAAAAGATAGTAAATTGGGGACAACAAAAATGCCTTTGCTCCTGAATCTAAAATGGATTCTTCTATTTTTAGGAATCGAAATATATAAAGAAATTAGATTTAAGTAGAAATCGGTTTGGGGAAGCTGGAGGTGAATGGCTTGGACCTGCTATTGGTAAGAACATGTGCTATTTATATTAAGACCCGTTGCGCCACAGAGTAGTCAGGCTGACTGAATGTTCAGCGCTATAGAAAACGATTATTATTATTTATTGTATTGAAGTAGGACATTTAATCCAATTATTTAGTTTAGTTTATTTATACAATACACAAAAACACATACTTATGGAATAACAAATACTTAATTTATTTAGGCGACGTTTCGTTATCAATTTAGTTTAGTTTATTTATACAATTTAAGCGGACTACACTAACACGGCCTATACAATAATTAAAAAGTACCCTGGCTAAACGATCTACCCTTTCCAATAGTACCCAAAGGACGTGAGGTATTCCAATGACTCTACGTTGTTCCCGGTAAGGCCCTTCGCCCTGGCCCGCTGAAAAGCGTAATAACATACTTTGAAATACCTAGGCAGTTTTTCGGACAACATCCTGGTTAATGGGCTAGGCGCCTAACTCACTGAGCTAACGTGGTTAAAATAAAAACAAGTTGATGTTTTTAAGATATTAGAAGTTATGGAAATCTAAGACATATATAGCTTCCATGTTTTCTTGGACATCTCTACCTTTTTTGCACATTAAAAATGTAGTTTTCATAAAGTTTTCTTTAAATGGAGGTCTTTTATCCCACTGTCTTGAGCAATCATTTCTACAGCTTCGTTTCGTCAACCCCGATCTCCCTGGAAAAGAAATGTTTACATAGTCTTTTCAACAGGACAAATACCCGAGGTTTAATCGTGTACAAATTTGTTAGTAATTAAAAGAGCCAGTGATAGTTTAAAATCCACGAGAGTTGGCGAAACGCCACCGCCCGGAAAAATACAACGCCTCGCGCCGCGCGCACACCATGCGTTTGTAGCAAAATTGTCAACATATGGTGTTGCCGATACTTTAAACTGCATTCTGTGTATAATATAAAAGTCCTTGACCATTATTATGGATAAGCTGTGATATACAAAAACTCATTATTATTATTAAACATTTCCTGTTTTAAGTTAAAAGGTTTGTTATTGTCCGGTAGATGATGAATTTCAGCCAATCAGAATCACGAAAAGTTCAGATTGGTTCTACAATTCTACTTAAAAAGTTGGCCGACATATTGAAATTTAAAAGTTTGCCTAACATAAAAATTTATTATTTTCACCAGGTGCTAACGACAGATTAGATACATTGGATCTAAGCTGGAATCATCTGCGGAAAGGTGGCGCTTGTGCTGTAGCAAGAGGTCTAAAAGAAAATGTCGGATTAAAAGTGTGTCGTTTGGCGTGGAATGGTTTCGGACCGGAAGGCGGTGTTGCTATGGCTGAAGCATTAGTTGCCAACCAATCACTGCTAGAGTTAGATCTAACTGGAAACAGATTAAACCAATTCTCAGCAGAAAAAATAGCAAAATCTTTTAAAATCAACGATACTTTACGGATATTACGAGTAAGTACAACATTTCTTCAAAGAATCGTTGTTTAAACAACGTGCTCTGGGGTCGGTTGCTCAAAACTAAGTTATTTTAACGATCCGTTGAACTCTAACAGGCACATCCTGGTAACGGACATATCTTGGTAAATTTACTACAGAAAACACTATAGAATACTTTATTTTTTCCTTTAGAAATACAAGCATACATCTGTAGGAAAAACTTGCACCACAGAATGTTCAGGGCCTTTATTTCCAGCAGATCGTTAAAAGATAACTTTGGGCAACCGGCCCATGGTCAACTCCATGACCATCCTAATATGCGGTTCTGTAAATCTTGCAGTGTTGTCGATCGAGTTCATACTAAACTTTGGCTGTCTGTCTGCAGTTAGCTCCGCTTAAGAACTAAGCTAGTTGGCCGACATTGTAAGCCCTAAATTGACGATTTTAGTCGAAAACCACTAAGTAGCCTATATTTCCTCTAATACAATTAAAAAGGTTCAATTAGTCTTTTTGTAAAAGTGGGGGTTGGGATGGAGTAGTGGTCTAGAGTGCCGCGCGTCGACCTCTAGCTGGCGGGCCGCCTCTGGCTTGCGGCTGTGGTTTCGAGCCCTGGTGTGAGCGTATGTGGCATGGAGATAGGGTCGCCTTCTCAACCTCGTGGGTTTCCTCCGGGCACTTCGGTTTCCTCCCACTGCTAAAGACCTCTACGCGCAAGCGAATTATTGTAATAAAATAAAACTATATGTGAGTCCCGAAGTGACCTAGTTGTGTTGAGTGGACGCTAAATCCCATTTCTGTCTGTCTGTCTGTCAATTAAAAAGGTTCCATTAGTCTTTTTGTAAAAGAGATGTGAACCGCATTACATGCAAAGTACAATATACGCATTATTGGATATGGCGGCCAATTAGGACAGAGATCTATTCTCGAAGTATAAAGTAGACGGATCTCTGTGTACAGTATGGATAGAGTTATACCGTGTATCCTCGTCTCTGGAGAAACACAATGCATTAGATAAGAAGTGATCAACTCAGAAACAGCTGGACCTCCTGTTGATTTTGTTACGACAGTTTTAAAATGACAATTTTATACCCAAGAACATTTTACCCACTTGTTATTAATATTTTTCTTACGTAAATAAAATTAATTAAATCAACCTGTCCTTTAATTTGTAATAAACAACAACAACATAGAGTGTCGCCATAAAGGCAACTCGGTCGCCGATCCCTCGTCGGATATATTATTGATCTCGTGATGCAGACGGAGGGCCTGACAAGGACAGCTGCCTAGTCGTTCGGGTGGGACGAACAAACGAGGTCCCGTGTACACATTGTCGTGCACGTAAAACATTCCCTGGCAGTTGGAATACCGTTGCTGTCCGGGCAAAATTTCCCTCATTTCACACTGTATGGCGTATGCCCGTCTTTAATTAGCCCAGATTAGGTGCAGAAGCCTAGGACGTTAAACCCAATTTCATTCATTCATTCCTTTTGTTGTTGCCAAAATCTTACTATGAAGTCAGTGCCAACGACATGGACAGTGTCGTGCATCAGATAGCACATGCGTGCTCTTTTTGAAACAACCGATAGCGCTATAGCTCTAGATAATTGTGGAATATGTGCACCCGGGCAATAATAACCTGATTACAACTGGTGGGGTTATAGGTATAGGATATTAACCCACACGAAGTTGCTATATTATATAACCCGCGGGCGCAGCCCAAGGGTGATATAAATATAGCAACTGAGGTATGATTGGTTAATATCTGACATATACAACGCCCATCCTTAAATTAAATGGACTCTCTGATTGGATACCTACTCGGTAGTTTCCGTCAAATAACGAAAAGTACCGAATCCATTCACGTGCAAACGTATGCATGTTTCTACCAAAATACCTTGTCGCCATTTTGGGTGTCACAACAGGTTCAGTCGAATTGAAATCTTATATAAAATGGATAATCAAACCTTATCGGATGAAGAATTATTAATTTTTAGTCAAGAGATTGAAGGCGGATTCGATGCAAATACAAATTCCGACGAAGATCTTATAACTGCGAGTCAACAGGCCGAAGAAAATTTGTCCAAGGCAAACGATATTTCTGACAGTGAACCTGAAAGGTTTTTAATTTCTTCAGAGAAGGATCTAACCGAGTGTGTTAAGGGGGCTGTCCCCAAAAATACTGTACGAAGAAACTCGTGGGCTGTTAACACTTTCAAGACTTGGAGTGTTTGGAGAAACAACCAAAATGTGGATGAAAATAAAATTCTAAAAGACATGTTAGACATGGATAACTCAGAACTTAATTATTGGCTATCTCGTTTTGTGTTAGAAGTTAGAAAAGTGGATGGATCATATTACCCACCTAACAGCCTTTTAAGTTTAGTTATGGGCCTGGCATCACACATAAAATATGAGCGTAAGGTAAACATTGACGTTTATCAAATTCAGACAAGTGTTAGACGGACACATGAAAAAACTTTCAAATATGGGATTGGGAAATTTAAGAAAGCAGGCAGAACCAATCACAGATAATGAAGAAGAGCAAATGTGGAAATGTGGAGTCCTAAGGTCTCATAATCCAAGGTTATTAGTGAATACTTTAATATATCTAAATGGATTGCATTTTAGTCTAAGAAGCGGACAAGAACATCGCAAGTTGCGCTTTAAGAACAGTCAAATATGTCTATTAACTAGTGTAGATGGTACACCATTTCTTAGATACAAAGAAGACGTATCGAAAACGTATCAAGGGGGTTTAAAGCATCGTAAAGTGGCTCCGAAAACTGTGGATCATTATCCAAATTCAGACAAGAATAATGTCATATTGAGTTCTACAAAAGATATATGGCACTGTGTCCTTCAGAGGGAAGAGACGGCGCATTTTATCTGACACCCCTTAAACAAACCACAGACAACATCTGGTTTAGTAAACAACCAATGGGCCATAACACCATCCAGAAAGTTGTTCCCGATTTGTGTAAAAGAGCCGGAATTAGTGGTCACAAGACTAATCATAGCCTAAGAGTAACAACTGCTACCAAATTATTTTCTAAAAATGTCCCAGAACAGTTAATAATGGAAAGAACTGGTCATAGAAGTATTGAGGGTAAGTTGAAAGTTTTCTTAAGATATTTTTGTATGCCTTTCCTATAGTTTTTGTATTTATCCATGTGTTGGTGGTAAGTTAAATTCTTGATAGTTTTGATAAACTTTTTTAACCTACAATTATTGTGTTCATGTTTCAGGTGTCAGAGTATACAAAAGAACGACAGATGAGCAAAAACGTCACGTAAGTGATTTGTTGCAGGAAAGCGGCCCAAGTACCAGCTATGAATCCGAGACAAAACAACCTAAATTAGAGACCGATGTAAATATGCCGGTAACTAAACCGTCTGTATCGATAATAAATTCTTCCAACTGTACCATAAATATTAATTGTAATTGTCAAAAGAATAAAAGTTGATTTCTGTGTTTTTGTATTATTTTATCAATGTCATCAGCGGTTGGTATGAGCCGAATATATCGACCTGAGATGACGTCATTAGCGGTTGATATGAAATATCAACCTGTCGTGACGTCATCAGCGGTTGATATGAAGAATATATCAACCTATTATGACGTCATGACAGGTTGTTATGAGATATAACTGCTATTCACATCAAAGAAAAAAACTACCACCAGTTGTATATATGTAGTTAATGTCCTATATATTACATATTTTAGATGGGGAATAATCGGATTACAACTCTTGGGGTTATAGTTGTAGTTGATGTCCTATATATTTTAGATGGGGAATAATAATAATAATAATAATCACGTCAGTTTACAAGGGTAGCAAATTAGGCCTGAGGCCTTTTTCCAATTTGGCCCTTGGCACAAATAACCTGGTGATTATATAGCTGTAGTTAATGTCCTATATATTTTAGATGGGGAATAACCTGAATACAACTGGTGATGTTATAGCTCTAGTTCATTATCTGTGTGATATTTTGTATTTTAGATGGGTAATAACCTGATTTCTACTGGTGGTGCTATAGCTCTAGTCAATGCGGTTAATAATTATGAAGCTTGCGAGTTACAGTTGTTAGACCTAACAGTAAGTCTCTGCTTAACACAATAATCAAAAAGATAAATTGGATTTTTAGTCAAACGTCCATGTGATACAGGGAGAGGTGGTGGCGCTTTCAAGGCTAACATGCACAGTGTTATTTAGTCAACGACAATCTTAGGCCCACATGCACGTACAAGAAGCCGAAGAAGGCGGATATGTCACTTCTGGTCAATATCCTTGCTCATTGCACACGTAACCATGTAAACAACTTGTGTCATATTTCTTCCCGTCGTCCAGTTGTATCATTTGTTAACCGCCATCTCTTAATGGCACCATACGTTTTTGCGCAAAGCCTATCCAGACCTTTGGTGGTGAGTCATGGTGGCTAAGTGGATAAGACTTGACTCGCTAGCTTGGAGGTCGGGTGTCCCTGCATTCCGGCGTGGTTCCATCTCCATTAGGCCACTACAAAGCAGAGCAGTAGTGCGTTAAACTCCATTTCATTTCATAAACCTATGGATATTGCAGTTGAATACTACGCCAACTGGAAATGTTTGACTTCTCTAACATGTATTTTTAAAATGGTTGCATAATATTCAGAATTTGTTATTGTATTCAGGACGTTCCAGTAGAATATGAATTTTTACGAATCGTAGAAGAGATAAAGTCTAAGAAACCCGACTTTAGAGTTATCCACGGTCCAGTGGCGCGCTCTGGGAACACGAGGAAAGATTTACATAAACGGGGGATCAATCCGTACCGGAAGAAGGAACCTGTGGTGATATTAAAGGAACATATCATGGTCAATGATCTCAGATTGATTGATATATTGGCTAGATATGACCCGACCGGAAGTTTCTGTATAACGCCGGAAGACTTTGTTACAGCATTAGACGTAAGTACTATAATTGATGGGGGCTTGGATCATACTGCCTGTCATTGAGTCAACTGGTCTGGTTTTGAATCCCCTGTTGTACATGAAAAGGAGTAGGGTCGCCTTCCAACCTTGTGGGTTTTCTCCGGGTCCTCCGGATTCCTCCCACTACAAATGATACCTACGCACAAGCGAATTATTGAAATAGAATTAAACCATATGTTATTCCCGAAATGACCCATTGATACAAACCAGGCGTCGTTAGTGGTCGGGCTGCTAAGGGGTCAGATCCTCTACAAGAATATCCCGCCTTCCACAGCTTTGGGAGCCACGGTGGCTAAGTGAGTAAGACGCTGGTTCCTTGGTTTGGAGGTCGCAGGTTCGCATCCGGTGTTGGCCGAGAACGTTCATAGGGATTTTCCGGCGTCCTTTCCCCTTCCTTGTCAGTTGTTTGGAAGGAACGAAAAACGAGGTCCTGTATACATATTGCGTGTAGATGAAAGATCCCTTGACAGATTAGCGGTTCCCTGTAATAAACCTAGATTCTATTTTTCAGGAATTCCTTATATTAAACCTATATTATATTGTTACAGGAGTTAGCCGTTCCCTATGATAAACCCCGATTACGTGAAGCTATACAGAAGATATCAACGGATCAGTCAGGACGGATATTACTCGGGTAAGACTATAAACATTGATATATCTACTTAAAGGCCCAATAACACTCTTGTTGTAACGGAATAATATGTCCCAATCATTATTCTGGTCAACGAATTGTACTATTTTACAATATTCCAATTAATTGATGATACAAATTTCATCTTAACAAACCGAATTTAAAAAAAATTAAAAATTGGAAAATTTGAACTCCCTGGTTTGAAAGGCTCTACGTAAACCTCTTCAAATGTAACTTAGATTTTAAAATATTTACGAACCCTATGGACGAATAAAATAGGATGTAATGGATAATTTACACTACAGGTAGGACACGTAAACATCTAGTAGTTTCTGGACCTGTCAAGCAGTTGGAATTGGATATAAGATTAGGCCGTAGCGCCGCTGCCCGGGCAAAATGTCCCTCATAGAAAACTGTTTGGCGTATGCCCGTCTTCAATTAGCTCAGGTTAAGTGCATAACAGTAGGACGTTTAACCCCATTTCATTCATTCATTCCAGCAAGAGTGTTATTGTTATTGTCCCTTTAATAAAGTTACTTTTCAGGGCGGATATTGCTGGGGTAAAGCTATAAACATTGATATATCCTGCTTAATAAAGATAAACGTGTCACAATCAGTCATTATCAAGCAATGATAAAATTTGAAAATATACAAGGCAATGTATACATGTACACAACAATACTTTGTTTGTCTTGTTCGCAGGTTTGTCTTGAAACAATTTAATAAAGTTAGTTTTCAGGGCGGATATTGCTCGAGTAAAGCTATAAACATTGATATTCCCTGCTTAATAAAGTTACTTTCCCTTCACTGATTACTCTATCTTATATAATGTCTGTCTACTACATTTTAATTATGAACCCTTAACGAGTTCCGTAATTTAATCATTGCTTCTTACAAGTCTCGGTTGTCTGGAATTACATCTAACTTCACAATGATATATATATCCTGTAAACTAGTGGCTACTTTCATTTTGATTTTCTGGTTGGTGACCTGTTGTTACATTAGACTTTTTGCCCTGTAAACCAGTAGGCTACTTTCATTTTGTTTTTCTGCTTATTGACCTTTTGTTACATTTGTAAACCTGTAAGCTATTTTCCGTCTTCCATTAGCCCAGGTTAGGTGCATAATAGTAGGACGTTAAACCCCATTTCATTCATTCATTCAGTAGGCTACTTTCATTTGTTTTTCTGGTCATTGACCTGTTGTAACCTTAGACTGTTGTACTATTGTTTATCCGAGAAAGTTCCCAAGGTGTTGCCGCTTATATCAATGGTGTAGGAGAGAGAGGGAGAGGGAGAGGGAGAGAGAGAAAGAGAGAGAGAGAGAGAGAGAGAGAGAAATGGGGTTTAACGTTCACTCAACCCAAACTAGGTCATTTTGGGACTAACGTATGATTTTCAAATTTTTTTTTCAATAATTCGTTTGCTTGCGCGTAGGGGTCTTTAGCATTGGGAGGAAACCGGAGTGCCCGGAGGAAACCCACGAGGTTAAGAAGGTGACACTATCTCCATGTCACATACGCTCACACTAGGGCTCGAAACCACAGCCGCAAGCCAGAGGTGTCCGGCCAGCTAGAGATTGAAGCACGACACTCTAGAGCACTAGGCCATCCCCCAATGGCGTAGGACGGAACAGCTGTGTAGTCGTTTGGATGAGGCGAAAAAAACACGGTCCCGTGCACAAATGTACTCATGATAATTGGAATTCGATAATGAATAGGCGAAAACGCCGTTGTCCAGGCTAAATCCCCAACATAGCCCTGGGGTGTGTTTAACGAAAATCCAATTTGTAGTAATTTGGTTGGATAGTATTAGATTGATGATAGTGCTTGGCTAATCAAAATTAAAGTGTCTATTAAAATTTGGATTTTATCGTAAGGTAGTGTAGAAACGTAGGCCGTTAAAAATCGTTTTATTTTTTTTGAATTAACTGATCTAAAGAAATGTATCACGCCAATCGTCTAGGTATGAGCCAATCTGAACGGCAGACTCACCCTTCCTGCAGAGAAGTGACTCTGACCCAGTGAACCGCCATGATATCTACATGCCGTTATCTAAACGTCACAGGTCGCGAGGTCAACGCACAGAAGCCAGTTTGTAAACAAACAAACGAAAGTACAATGACTCCTACGAACAGAAAACCTGCGTCGTATCAGGGTTGTCTGTGCAATAACACGGACACAACTCGAGATTGAATAATAATCCCCGGAAGAAAACGGCATTTTAACAGAATAAGAAAGATTAAACGGACATTTGACACACGCGGGGGCCGCACTATTGGCTCTATTTTGTGCTTTGGTCGGGTCCATTTCACATAAACACAATCATTTCTGCTAATGATTTTAGCGTGGGAATTGACTAATAGTTAATTTATTTCAGTTCTTAACAAAAATTTAAAATTTTTCACGAAATATTAAAAAAATAGCCAAATTCTGGCTGGGATTACTGAGCAAAATGGCCATCACTGGATACGTGCGAAAAAAAATCCAGCTACCATAAATTTCGTCACGTTATTTACGTACGGGTATGAGCCAGACCTTGTTATATTTGATGACTGAATGTAAAGATAAGTTGATTATACACACAGAAGCTCTCTTTGTTTAGATTAAAGCATACATCATCCTGGTTTATGTCTGATAGTCAATTCATACGATTTAAATACACCTCTCGTTTATTATTATCATTGTAAAGTCAGACATTAATGGAATTTGTCGATTGGAACGTATTATATACATCGTGCAAAATTCAAATCAAAATAACTAACTTACAATGTCTTGGTTATATCGTCGGTATGACACTTTGTAACCTAAAAACGTTGGTTTGAGAGAGAGAGAGGGAGAGAGAGAGAGATTGGGTTTAACGTCCACTCGACACAAACTTGGTCATTTCGGGACTAACATATGGTTTTAATTTTATTTCAATACTTTGCTTGCGCGTAGGGGTCTTTAGAAGTGTGGGGGGGCAGAGGACCCGCAGAAAACCCACTAGGCTGGACAGGCGACCCTACTCCTTGCCACGTGCATCTGGGGGTTAAAAACCACGCCAGTTGACTCAATGACAGGCTTTATGATACAACGCGAGCACGCTCTAACCATTCAGCCCCCCCTCCCCCCGACGTTGGATTGAAACCATGACCTGCATATATATATACAGGCCTTAAAACAACAGACCCCCTATCTCTCCCTTTCCCCTTCCCCTCCCTCTCCCACTATCCCTCCCTCTGTGTCTCTCACACGCACATACAATGGCTTGAGGAAATATTCAATGTCCTTTAAATAAAACTGTTGTAGAATTTGACAGAAAGCAGACTTTTTATATCTATAAGAAAGTTTTAATTTAATCTGAACATAGTCTGTTTTATTTCTGTATAGAATATATAAATACTTCAACGATAGATGGGATTGAAAACAATCTTCTTTCAAATTTAATATAGAAAAGAAATCTGTTTTTTATTTGATATAATATATACTCAGACAAACACACACCCTAGTCGTCGATATAAAATGAAATGGGTTTAATGTCCTTTTCTGCTTTGATTGGTCTGATAAAGACGGACATACGCCATTGAGTGTGCTCTAGTGTGCTATGAGGGAAATTGTAGCCCGGGCAGCAACTGAATTCCACTGCAAAGGGATCTTTTAGGTGCACGCCAATGTGTACAAGGGACCTCGGTTTTTCGTCCTATCCGAACGACTAGACAGCTGTCCTTGTCAGGCCCTCCGTCTGCATCACTGACAAGGGGGAACTACGCCTGAAAAGAAATTATCAACCATAGCAAACCAAATACTTGATAGCGTCAGAGTCTGTTATTCCTCATAGTCCCTTGCGGCGGTTGTCCAGCTAGCAAGATACTGAATCGATAGCCATGGGAGGGGGGGGGGGTACCGCGTGCATTTTTGATGTTTGATCATAAGGTCTGCTATTGAGGCATGTGGCGTGGTGCCGATTCCCCGCGTGTACGTGACAAGGAGTTGAGCTGCCTGTCGGATCTAGTGGGGTTTCTCCAGGTCCTCCGGTTTTTCCGCACTGCTAAAGACCCTTTGGCGCTAGCGAATAATTGAAATAAAAATTGATCTATATGTTACTCCCGAAATGATATAGTTTGTGTCGATTGGACATTAAACAACAATTTATTTCTGTCACTCGCTATCCAGTGGGTCCCGTGTTCTCTCCCGGTCTTGGCAGTCGGAATTTTAAATAAGAGTATGTCGTGGCGCCACTGAACTATATTAATAGTGCAAACACGTCTTCAATATCCCAGTAGCTGCAGAAAAGTAGGACGTTCAATATCATTTCATTTTATTTAGTTTGTTAATAATGGTATCTTTATGCGCAAACACGGGTTCGATAACCCAGTTGGTGCAGAAAGGTAGGACGTTCAATCTCATTCTATTTAATTTAATTTTCAAGGATATTATTTGTATTTTTCAGGGATGCGCTACAGAATAAGGATCTGGAGCAACTTAAGCGTGTTGTAACATTCACTGAGGGCGGAACGGAAACGTGACGCCATTTAATTCCACTTATATTATTATTATGTATATATTGTAAATGATTGTCAATGAGGGTAATTTAAAGATAAATTGTTTCTATAATTTATTTTGTTCCATTATTTGATAATCTACATTTATAAGATAATACAGGCGAACATCTGCCGACATAAAAACAATTTTTATAACCGATCTGCTGAATTTAATCGGAATCGGATATAAATGACAGGTCGTTATATACAGTTTTAATACCCAATTACATGGTTACAGTTTATTCCAAATTGTCAGAACAATATAAATACCCATGCATTATTTTGAATTTGATATTTAGAATGGAATTGACCTCATTCTCATTTCCATGGTAACTGTACAATGCGAGGAGGAGACATTTACTCGGATAGTGATAATTTCCGCCTTCTCTTCTGAGAATTTAACAGCCAGGGGATCTTGTTGGTGCACAACTGGTCTGAACACAAGATCGCCGTTTTCTCGCCAGCCAGCCCTGTAGGCGCCATCATAGACAAGTGAGAACCTATCTGGGAAAATCGGGAAAAAACTGGGGTTTAACGTCCACTCGGCACAAACTAGGACATTTCAGGACGACCATTTGGTTCAATTTTATTTCAATAATTCACTTGCGCGTAAGGGGTCTTTACCTATGGGAGGAAACCGAAAGACCACGCAGTTGGACAGGCGACCCCACTCCTTGTACAAGCAGTGAATCGAAACCAAGCTATTGGACTCTATGCCCACGCGTTATCAATCCCCACAGCTTGTATGGCAAGAATACTGAATGAATCGTGGAGATTAAATATCACTTTGAATGAGAGAGAGAGAGAGAAATGGAGTTTAACGTCCACTCGACACAAACTAGGTCATTTTTGGACTAACGCATGGTTTTCAATTTTTATTTCAATAATTCGCTTCGGCGTAGGGGTCTTGAGCAGTGGGAGGAAACCGGAGTGCCCGAAGGAAACCCACGAGGTTGAGAAGGCGCCCCTTTCTCCATGTCACACACGCTCACATTAGGGCTCGAAACCACAGCCACAAGCCAGAGGTGACCGGCCAACTAGAGGTCGAAGCGTGGCATTCTAGACCACTAGGCCATCCCCCCACTTTGAATGAAATTTGGCCTTAACAGGGGCGGTCTCTACCAATCGGATTAAAACACATGGCCGAGTGATTAGCACGTGCGTGCTGTATCATAAAGCCTGTCACTGAGTCAACTGACGTGTTTTCGAATCTTCGGTTGTACGTGACAATGAGTAGGGTCGCCTGTACAACCTCGTGGATTTTCTGCGGGTATTCCGGTTTCCTCCAACTGCTAAAGACCCCTACTCTCTCTCTCTCTCTCTCTCTCTCTCTCTATCTATCTCTCTCCCTCTCTCTATTTCTCTCTTTCTCTCTGTGCGAACTATTTTTCTGTTCTCCTTATGAACAAGACATTAACCGACAGAACCTTCCGACTGTATTTGAACAAACCTATCATTCTAGTATTGAAGACGACATCATCACGCAACCGTCAAATAACATGTTTTATATTTCTTACAGTCTAACGAAATTATTAACAAAATCAATCTTGTCTACTATCAGAAATATAAAAGCTTTTTCGATCTGATTTTTTTTATAAATTTAATTTGAAAACACGGAACTTTAACCTTTAGATGATTGCCTTGCTGTTGTTTTCGCATTTCTCATTGCGAAATATAAATTGTAGACATGGCGAAATGTAAAAAGGAAATAAAAATACGGATAATATAAAGATAGATTACTTTTCTTCAACTGATTAAGATTCAAGTTCCGATACGCCATTTGCATCTTCGCTAAAATATCAAATTTCTCAGGGAATATGTACTCAGATTGAATATTTAACAATTAATTAAAGATACATTATGCAAGAGCTAAATCGGCCTATTGCAGGTTTTTCTTTAGGCCTGAATTGTTATCTGAATTATTAATTAGACATCAAATAACTTATCCAGACTACAATAAACTCTCGATGTCAACACTAGCCTGTGATATTTACTAGATTACGTTTCGATTTCTGCTCAACGTTCATTCATGATTTAATTATAAAATGGATAATCGAGACTATGCCTTATATCGCACCGACTTTAGTAATGACGATCGAAGCTAGACAGAAAATTCAATCGCTAAATCTTCGGTGCATCGTGGATTAATTTTACTTAAACATGCAGCAAATTCCCCTTACATTATCTGGCTTTGAACTATCATAGTGAGAACTATCAACTCGCTATCTAATCTCCCATAATGTATCTTTAATATATATTGCAGTGCACAGGGAATTCCTGTGGGGGCACACGACGATCAACACCGTTAAATGAGTTAAAGGATGGATTTATTTATCGTCTGCTTCCCTCGGGATGATATCGCAGACGATCTGCTGAATCCGATCACCTATATTTATAGACGTAAAGTTGTCATCCGACAAAGCGAGTCCACGCATAAAATCCACGAGGTCGATAATATTAGCTGTGACCCAAATTAAATCGGTCTAGAAATGATTTTAAAAATCTTTTAATAATAATAATAATGATGATAATAACAATAATTTATTTATAATGCGCCTATTACCAATATAAAATACTGCTCAATGGTGCAGTTAACATTTTGAGGACACCACACATAGAAAAATAAAATAAACTTAAATTAAATGGATGAAAAAATGAATTAAAATGTCATACGATAACAATCAAAATATGATAGTAATGATTATAATAAAATATGACATTAAATGAACTCAGTTACATGAATTAAATGGTTATATAACATGGAAAACAGCTATTAAACTAGTTATAGTAATAAACTATAAAACATTGGGGGTTTGAATGGTTAGCACGTGCGTGCTGTATCATAAAGCCTGTCATTGGGTTAACTGGCGTGGTACGTGACAAGGAGTAGGGTCGCCTGTCCAACATCGTGGGTTTTTTCCGGGTACCCTGGTTTCCTCCCACCCCTAAAGACCCCTACGTGCAAACGAATTATTGAAATAAAATTATACCATGTAAGTCCCGAATTTGTGTCGAGTGGACGTTCAACTCTCCCTCCCTCTCCCCCCCCCCCCCTCTCTCTCTCTCCCTCTCTCTCTCCCTTTCTCTCTCTCTCTCATACATAACAGCTACTGGTATATTTACTTACTTGATACAGTAATAAACTATGACACATATTAAATTTACTTACTTACTGAAAACAGCTACTGGCATATTATTAATAACAGGCTACATACTCATGGATAGACACTTACTGATGTATTTAGTGTAATCTGGCAAAATAGTGTAATCAGCATATGGAGTTTTCACCGTGTACAAAATACACGAGAAACACATACGTATGGAAAGCAGCTTCTAATATTCAGTAATAAACTATAATGGAAAAAAGCTACTAATGTATTTAGAAGGTTGTTGGACGAATATTCTCTAAACGTTATCAAGCTACTCGAAACGTCGTTCACATCTATTAATAGGTGTTTTCCATAAGTTTCTTAGAAATGACCAAGAAATTAGCCAAACATCTTTCCATCATTTACTTTAAGATATCTCAGTTTCAATTTCAAGACTTGGTACAGAAGGGTTAGGGGTCGGGGTCAAAGTTCACAGACAGTTAATTAAGTAGAATGAATGAATGAATGAAATGGGTTTAACATCCTACTGTTATGCACTTAACCTGAGCTAATTGAAGACGGGCATACGCCATACAGTGTGCTATGAGGGAAACTTTGCCCGGGCAGCGGCGCTACGGCCTACTCTTATATTGAATTTTAACTGCCAAGGGATCTTTTACGTGCACTCCAATGTGTACACGGGGCCTCGGTTTTTCGTCCCATCCGAACGACTAGGCAGCTGTCCTTGTCAGGCCCTCCTTCTGTATCACTGACAAGGGGAAATCACGTCGGAAAATCGAGATTAACTTTCTCGGCCAATGCAGGGATCGAACACTCGACCTAATTAAGTAGAAACAGTAACGATAAATTAATTGTGAACGAAATGGACAAATCGGTTTTTCCGATGACTTTTACATAATATAGTAATAAATTGCACTGCCTTGAAGAATAAAATATAGTGGAATGTTCTTCACTTTAACAGACCCCACCCTCTTCTCACCAGCGCCTTTTGTCGGCAATATGACGTGTTGCATCAGGCCCCAAGTTCACAAAGCATTCCCAGACTTAAGTTGAGAATTTACTCAACTTTCAATCACTGTTTATGCGACATATCTTTGATCAAGATACTCAAAACTTTGCATAATATAATATAATAAAACAACAAACGTTTAATAACGGAGTATATTTTGGTTAAAATAAGCGGAACAATTTTGAGTAAATTCTCAACCTAAGTCTGATAATGCTTTGTGAACTCGGACCCTGGTGTTGTAAGATGAGATGCCACAGTGGTTATATAGCTGACAAGAACCGTGAGAAGTAAAGACACCAGGGCCCGATTCCTAGAAAATTCTTAAGCACGTTCTTATGCTTAGATTTTAGTCGACTTTGCATTTAAGTAAACTTACCTTAATTTGTGTTCCCAGAAAATTGTTAAGAACGGCCTTGTGCTTCGATTTTAAGTAGACTTCATTGTAAGCACAAGAACGTTATTATGCGTTCCAAGAAAAAACTTAAGCACAACTTCGTTCTTAAACATAGCCAGTCTAAGCACAAGTCCCAAGCAAGGTATAGGGCTTGCTTACCAACCTTAAGTCTGTTTCTGCTTCAAAAAGATGGCTGACCGTAGAGTTATTCGACGGCATTTCCGACACCTTTTGATACCAAAGAAATAATTACAAGACAGGGAAAATTCTTCTCAAAAAGAAATTAAGAATGCTATAGAAAATTTTGCATCTAGGGCCTTATAGGCCTACCCTGAAACCAATTTATGTATTTGCCAATTAGTAAACAAGAGGCTACAAACACACAGGCTGATCAGGCGCTCTCACAATTATTCAGTTAGTTTGTAGGCTTATGTGTCTGCGTTTTTTTAAAATATATTTTGGCACATTTTATAATTATGTAGGCCTATACAGGGGACATGTCAATCAAAACCAACCACAATGAAGCAGACGACAAATTTATGACGTAATTCGCATACCAAAGTTATTTTAGTACGTTAAAGAGCATCGTAGTCTCAGTGTATGGTAAGCTTTACCAGTCACAATGTGCTTAGACTTGTACTTGACTTGTGCTTACGTAAGAATGGTCTTGAGAATTTTCTAGGGACGGTATTTTTATAAGATTCTTACGTAAGTAAAAGTGAAGTATGACTTTGTGCTTACTTTAAGAATTTTCTAGGAACCGGGCCCTGTTCCTGTTTATGACAATATGAGTTTGTGATCTTCCCATATGCAGTCTATGGCCATGGATTTGTTCAGTTTGAATTTTCTTCCCTTTTGTGGAAAACAAGTATATGCGTACGATGGACTAGATGCCGATTATGACATCATCGCAGCCATCTTGGATATCAGTCATCTTGGAAATCAGCCATCTTGGGGCCATCTTGGATATCAGCCACCTTGGAAATCAGCCATCTTGGAAATCAGCCATTTTGACAAAGTTCATGTCGATTGTATTTGCATTGACGGAGTCTGAGGATTTCCCTCTAGCAGACGAAAATCAACAACAATGGTCTTAGCTAACCCCAGATATCGCATGAGTAGAAGTTGAGTTTAAATAAGCCTATCCACACAAAATCACACCCACGACTCAAATAATAACATGGGTAGAAGTTGAGTTTAAATAAGCCTATCCACAAAAACTCACACCCAAGACCCGGAGCGCTCCTCCACGGCCCAGAACTCTTTGGTACTCCTGGACAAACTATGTAATTATGAATCCATTTATTTCCAAAGAATTAAAATACCCTTTCATTACTTCTCTCTATTATATAAAATAAAGAGTGTACCTTTGAAAGTTGTCAGACAGTAGTTCTACTATAATTAAGGGTAATATATTATCGACTATATAACCATATCGATCTATCTATATAAATAGATAAAAGGGAACTTACTTTTCTTGTTTTTCTTTTAGAGAGAGAGAGAGGGGGGTGGAGCGAGAGAGAGAGAGGGAGCGAGAGGGTGAGAGAGAGAGATTGGGTTTAACGTCCACTCAACACAACTAGGTCATTTCGGGACTCACAGATGGTCAATTTTATTTCAATAGTTCGCTTGTGCGTAGGGGTCTTAAGCAGTGGGAGGAAATCGGAGGACCGAGAGAAAACCCACTGGGTTGGACAGGCGCCCCTTATCCTTGACACGTACAACCAGGGATTGGAAACCACGCCAGTTGACTCAATGACAGGCTTTATGATACAGAACGCACGTGCTAACCATTCGGCCATCCTACCCCCTAAATATATAAAAAGGAAGTTACTTTTCTTGCTTTCTTCTTTTAGAGTTTGCCTTGTCTTGAATCAATTTATCACTATTGTCTGGTGCTCTCGGCTAGTTCCAGGATCTACAACCTGCTCTTTAGATCAAAAGGTCTGTCACTGAGATAAGTTAAGTCCTTTGTCCTGCACCACTGACAACGGAGAACCACTGTTAATCTCACAATAACCTTTGTTGTTTGTTTACGAGACTTTATAGACACCATTGGTATTTTTATTTACACCGTTCAGAACATCTCTATTTAGCAAAAACAAGAGATGAGTGATGTTTCCTTTAAATAAATAACAATAATTAATTATATCAACAAACGCCACGTTTGGCATTGGTTTTGAGGAATTACCAGGGAATTTGATCAAAACCAGCAGCCTTGAGACAATATCGCTGCTCATTTAAGTATATGCAGTCTACAAAAGACGCAATTTTGGACTTTTTTGTAAAAGCGACACGTTTTCCTGTTTAAGGTAAACCGGTAGCCGCATCACAAATGTATAGGCGTAGGTACATATCAATTACTGTCATACAGCCGAGATTTGATGTAGGGTACCGGAATCTGTCGAGATTTGCCGAGTGCACAGTGAGCTAGCTATCTCAGCCTTTTGATTGTTACCCAAGACAAAGGCAATTCTGTCTCTGCTGTTTTATTTATAAAGCTGGACATTAGTATTGACTAAATGTGTTTCATTGTCCACATTAACGTAACCCAATAAATTGTTCAACAGGCCACAATTCTTGTCAATTACTTTAACTGTCTGGATTTGCATACTATATCTCCACGCATGCGCTGTATTTAAAGCTATTTTACTTTCGACACAATAGGCACAGCCCGTGTTCGCATTTTTATTCGTTAATTGCGTAATGTAATCTTTCTGGTGTCCGGAATAAGAAACATTAATAAACTCATAAAGATCCTTAAAAATGGTAATTGGTTCTTTCACAGTGTCTTCGTAACGAACTTGCTTTAGTCGTAGCTTATAGTTTTTTTCAAGATGGCGGAACAAAATAACATCTTCGGCCATTTGATTACAAAGCTGTTTTGATTCTTCCTCAATATTTAAAACGCCGTCCTGTTGTCCCAATCTTAATTTTGATGATATAATTGCTCTTGGATCCCTAACAAGATGGATAACTTTTAACATGGGATCCTTCTGCATTAATAGTTCCGCTTTCTTCAGGGTAAAGCGAATGGTTTTAACCAATGAGACGTTCCTGCGACGACATTCATTATAGAGATGATGCAAACATCCGAAAATGTCCGGTGGTTTGGAAGATCCTTTACGTAGGCAAACGTCATATGTGAGGAATCGTCCTCTTTCAAAATGCATCTGTGTCAAGGTTTCGAGATCAAGGTTGGTGAAGTTGCACGACAGAAAACTTGACAAGACTTCGTTTTCCATATCTCCAAATTCTTCATTTTTAAGGAAACTGAAAAAAAAGTTTGCATATTAAGTGACACCCAAAGAGAGAGAAAGATAGAGAGAGAGAGAGAGAGAGAGAGAGGGGGAGAGAGAGAGAGTTTAACGTCCTCTTGACACAAACCGGGTCGTTTCGGGACTCAGATACAGTACAATTTTATTTCAATAATTCACGAGACCCTATTCGACTTGTCGCGTGCAGCCGGGGAATCGATACCAAGACAGTCGACTCAATGACAGACTTTATGATACAACACGCACGCGCTACCCATTCGGCCATCCAACTCCCCAGGATCAATAGGAAATGATGTTAAATCTACACATTTTCTGCATGAGCCGGGTTAATGAAGATGGGTATGTGCCGGTTAATGAAGATGGGTATGTGCCGGGTTAATGAAGATGGGTATGAGCCGGGTTAATGAAGATGGGTATGTGCCGGGTTAATGAAGATGGGTATGTGCCGGGTTAATGAAGATGGGTATGAGCCGGGTTAATGAAGATGGGTATGTGCCGGGTTAATGAAGATGGGTATGTGCCGGGTTAATGAAGATGGGTATGAGCCGGGTTAATGAAGATGGGTATGTGCCGGGTTAATGAAGATGGGTATGTGCCGGGTTAATGAAGATGGGTATGTGCCGGGTTAATGAAGATGGGTATGTGCCGGGTTAATGAAGATGGGTATGTGCCGGGTTAATGAAGATGGGTATGTGCCAAGAGGGCAGTATAGACTAACTTGATGATAAATTTTGCGCAGACAGTGTGGTGTTTAAAGGAGCTAAATCGCTTATATTTGGAACCTAGAAATTGACACAAATGGTTCATAACGCATATACTAATGTTATGTGAATGTATAATTTAAACTGATTTACATTCAATCATTTCCGTCTTTAATCTCATTTTAAACCTGTTATGTTCGGCGAAAAACGCCTGATGTCTCAATCGGAAATAAATCTTAAGCGTCTGGTTATTCCAGTCTACATGTTCTATGTCTCCAGAAAAGAATAAGCGTCCCTGTCTAGCCTCGTTCTTCAAGTCCCTCGTTAAAAATAGGCCTGAAACGCATTACGGTACACAATTCGTGTACCAATGGTATTTTTAAAATGTCGTCCTAAATATTGGATATCAGAAGCCCATCTATTGCCGGTAACATAACAACATCAGTGTTCTTTTGAATTGAAAAAAAAATTCGTGTTTTCATTGTCGACGATTTTGGATAATATTGAGTTAAGGAATATTAAGCTCCTTTTAGCCTACTATTGTTCGAGTCGTATTGTTTTCGACATGATAAAAATACTCACAAGGGCTTTTTAAACAGAAATGTTAATGGTCTTTCCGTCTTGCGGTATAGTTTATGTAAGGAATATAAAGGCTCAAATATGTAGACTACATCCGGGCTGTTTTGGAGAACATTGCCAATAAAAGATGATCCACTGCGCATGTATGCCAGTAACAGCACATGGCCTCCAGGCGGCCTAGTCTTCCACTTGTCGTACCAATAACTTTCGCTATGGTGAGTTTCTGTTTTTTAGAAAAGCATTTCATGATCATTATGAAATAATGAAAGAATACAGAAATGAATAAGATTATCAGGGCCGGCGGAAGCAGTTATTGATGTGGGGCTTCCATTATAGGTCCTTATAGACGAGGGTCCAGGGGCCGAGTCCCCCCCCCCTTCAAACAAAGTATGGGCATATGGACCAGTAGTCAGATATGACGCTGTCGCGGCCATCTTGAAATTCGACGTCATGTCAATCTATATACAATTGGACACAGGTCACCAAATATTCCAGGGCGACGGGGCGAATTTTTTTTAGTCTTCCTCTCCCTTCTCCCTTCCCCCTTTTCCACCTTTTGCATGGCGATTTTTGTTGACTTTGTGGTGTAGAATCGAAAAAAAGGGTTTGAAAATACATTTTCTGCCAGGTTTGGGTGAATATTCATGATTTTGAGGCGGAAGGATACAAGAGTTGTGAGGTTAGTTACGTTGAAATGTAGGGCCTTAAATTGCATGTTTACTTGTCTCTACTTCCAGCTTGTGTATCTCAATTTTTTCATGGTCAACCTCACATGCTTTCGCGCGAGAGTTTGCCACATGTCGCTCCATCTGTGGCATAAAGCGTTCAACCCAACCCAAATTTTGGGAAAAAGTTAGAGCCGGTCTAAGAGACAAGAATTAACATTAAAGTCAATGGGGAAATAATTAGTGACTTGTGGCCAATTGCCTAAGGCACAAGCCCTTCACCACACAATACAAGTTTCGCTGTGAACTACAAGGTACGACAACTCTGCTTGGGAGATCGTATACAAACATGCCGAGTTTAGCTGAATTGGCGGAGTCGTGGGCTATATCTGTTTGCTAAGGCCAGTTCAGTTTTCGTCAAGGTCGCTGAGATGTAAATCAGGTTAGGGCACGTGATTGTTGGCGCGATTGTAGGTAAGGTTTATGTATTGGGGGGGGGGGGGGGGTAATTCTCCATATAAGCACTGACCTTGGGGTCAAGTTTCTGCTGGACCAAAAATAAATAAAATAGGTTCCGAATTTTACCTTTGTGATCTGCAATGAATATTTCTCGACCATTGCTTGAATACCGCGTCATATTTTGATTGACCATATATCTGGTGGCAGTTGAAAGGACATGCTTTAAATGATCTGTAGATAAGAAGGCTAAATGTATTACAGGAACTCAAATATATTCATACATGTAATCATCGTATATGTTTAAAGAAGATACACCGTAAATACATCGTAAATGTTTAAAGAAGATACATCGTAAATGTTTCAAGAAGATACATCGTAAATACATCGTATATGTTTAAAGAAGATACATCGTAAATACATCGTATATGTTTAAAGAAGATACATCGTAAATACGTCGTATATGTCTAAAGAAGATACATCGTAAATGGACCGAAAATGTTTAAAGAAGATACATCGTAAATACGTCGTATATGTTTAAAGAAGATAAATCGTAAATACATCGTATATGTTTCAAGAAGATACATCGTAAATACGTCGTATATGTTTCAAGAAGATACATCGTAAATACGTCGTATATGTTTAAAGAAGATACATCGTAAATACATCGTAAATACATCTTAATGTTTAAAGAAGATATATCGTAAAACATCGTAAATACACCGAAAATGTTTAAAGAAGATAAATCGTAAATACATCGTATATGTTTCAAGAAGATACATCGTAAATACATCGTATATGTTTCAAGAAGATACATCGTAAATACATCGTAAATGTTTAAAGAAGATACATCGTAAATACATCGTAAATGTTTAAAGAAGATACATCGTAAATGTTTTAAGGAGATACATCGTAAATACATCGTATATGTTTAAAGAAGATACATCGTAAATACATCGTAAATGTTTTAAGGAGATACATCGTAAATACATCGTATATGTTTAAGAAGAAACATCGTAAATACGTCGTAAATGTTTAAAGAAGATACATCGTAAATACACCGAACATGTTTAAAGAAGATAAATCGTAAATACATCGTAATGTTTAAAGAAAATATATCGTAAAACATCGTAAATACACCGAAAATGTTTAAAGAAGATACATCGTAAATACGTCTTAAATGTTTACAGAAGATACATCTTAAATGTTTGAAGAAGTTACATCGTAAATGTTTAAAGACATGTAGAGCGGGAGCCGAGGGGGTGAACCTAGCCGAAAAGTTTACCAATTTTCTCCTGTATAGTATCAATGCATGCATATCTTGTATCGCCAGAATGTAAATCTGCCGGGTATCTAATGGTAGATTGTGGTATTCCACGCCAACAATGCCATGTGACTTTGTTCGAGAGGCCACGATCATATGCTGGATCTGAAATGGGGTCGCCACCCAATAAAACGGTCGGGCACCTATGATCTAAATTGACGTTTCAGCCACCATATCAAACCCCCAGTTTATTTTATTTCGTGTTCACGGTTATTGTGGACATTGTGAGTATTGAGAAATGTATTACAGATGAGACTAACCTGAGGACAAGAACTGGATTGATATCAAAATAAACACCATAATAATGGCAGCTAATCGTAGTGGAGTTAATTTGATCATCTGGTATAGCTGGAAAACATAAATAATCAGAGAGAGAGAGAGAGAGAGAGAGAGAGAGAGAGAGAGAGTGAGAGATGGAGAGAGAGAGGGGGGTAGGGTTTAACGTCGACTCGACACAAACTAGGTCATTTCGGGACAAACATGTGTTAGTTCCGAAATGACCTAGTCTGTTTCGAGTGTACGTTTAACCTCACCCCCCCTCTCTCTCTCCCTCTCTCTCTCTCATCCATTAATACTTATCAAAGAATTTACTATTTGAAATGTACTGCTTTTGAAATTAAATAATATCATTATGTAAAAGATGAATCTACCTATTTCAATTTCATGTCTTTTTTTTTGGGCTTCAAAGGTTATATAAAATATTATTTAGACATTTATGCACATGACACCAGCCTATAATCAACTCTCTAGACCATCGGCTAGCCTAAATTTAAAACTTTAACGATAAAATGGACAATCGGGACTAAGTCTCGGATATCAAGTATCGCTGCTACGATAATGAAAGATCAGCTACGCGAAATTTTCAAACAGTCAGCTCGGCGCTCCAAATAAAGTAATTTTAATGACATTTTCAATATATTCTTGTTTCATTATTTTTTTTAAAACTAATATAGCACTTATTTGCAACAAATTTCCAACACTCTTATAATAGCGTACAAAGGACATTTTTTACAACATTTTTACAACATACCCGGTGTACACTATTATAAGAGTGTTGGAAATTTGTTGCAAATAAGTTTGGAATATGTTGGAAGTTTGTTGTAAAAACAGAGCGGGGAATTATTTTTGGGTGGGAAAATCATGGATGAATTCAAGGAGAGCACATGTGTTTTGGCTGCGTCTGCCACAGTTTATCTGTTCTTTCTTGGGTCCAAAACCCTTTCTGTTCTTCCTGTTCTTCCTCTTCCATCGCAAAGGAGGCTGCCATTTTGTCCATCTAGGGCTCGTCACATGACATCAGGTAGATCACATGATCAATTAGATGTTGTAAGAATGTTGGAAAACTGGTTTTGCTCTGTGCACACTTAGCACCATTTTTACAACACGACCAAAAATTTGCAACAAAAAATTGACCAGACAATTCTTTTTTGCAACAAATTTCCAACAATTCTCCAACATTTTTACAACATTATTTTCTCTGTATACACTTGGCAACATTTTTTCCAACACGGTGTTGCAACAAGGAATGTTGGAGAAATGTTGTAAAAATGTTGGTAGTGTACACGGGCCTTAATATAGTGATTGTTATCCATAGAACTGTGTTGTGTTATAAAATAAGTATCTGATTTTTTACATAAGTATGTGTATTTTTTTTTACAAAATCTATCTTACCTTTCGATCGACTTTTCAAAATATAACCAACAGCTTGTACAATTTACACACGGTTGGCTGATATTTGCCTTTACTTAAAAATTACTATTTCCTTAATTTTCTCAGTAATGAATTGGTCAGTTTGAATAAACCGCTGACCCTTGCGTAGTCGTCGTCCAAGCGTTTGTTTAAAACTTGTGAAATGTAAATATTGAACCGTTCTTTAAACGTTAGCGGTTTGTTATTGGCTGGATCATCGAATCAGCACGTTATTCACACACAGTCAACTCGTAAACAAGAGAGAGGGAGAGGGTGAGAGAAAGAGAGAGAGTGGGAGAGAGAGAGTGGAAGAGAGAGAGCGAGAGGGAGAGAGAGGTAGAGATATGAGAGGGGCACAGTCAACTCGTAAACAAGAGACAGAAAGGGTGGGAGAGAGTGGGAGAGTGTGTGAGAAAGATAGAGAGAAAGAAAGAGAGAGGGGAGAAGAATGGCGGTACCGTCCATTCGACACAAACTACATCTCATTATAAGTCAAATATGTATTTCGTTAACTAGCTCTCTGAATTTTATCAAGGCTACGCCCAGCCTGGATGGACGTTACCCCCCCCCACCCCTAACTCTCTCCCTCGCCTTCTCTCACTATCTATCAATCTCTTTTTCTCTATCTCACTCCCCGATATTGATTTGAGAATATTACCTAGTTCTCTTTTATTCACACACAGTCAACTCGTAAACAAGAGAGACAGGGCGCGCGCGAGAGAGAGAAGGGGGGATATGGGGGGGGGGGGGGGTTACCGTCCACTCGATACAAACTACGTCTCATTGCAGTCAAAATATGTATTTATTTAAATATCTCTCTGAGGTTTTTCCCAGCCTGGGTGGACGTTACCCTCCCCACTATCTCTCCCTGTCCCTTCTCTCTCTCTTCCTCGCCCTCTCTCTCTCTTTCCCTCTCTCCCCCTCTTGATGTGAGAATATTAACTAGTTATATCCAGCCTGTGTGAGTTCTTGTAATTCTATTCCTGATATCCCGTCGACAACAAAGTGTCAATTAATTGATTGGTTCAATACGTCTAAATATGCACAGAGTTGTCCAAATATGGCCTATATAAACAATAATTAAAAAATAGTTGTATTGTATGATTCGACAATGAACCCGGAATCCAGATGAGATTTTTTTTTACCCTCTCTGTTTGCAAAAAACATTAATCAATTACAGTATACGACATGAAGGGATCCAGTAGACGTGGTACAAGGGTTAATCAGTGAAATGGAGGTATGAGATGTGTTGTTGACGTTTGGGAAAGTAGGACTAGGGAGTAAGTGCTGTAAAGCGACAGTTAGATGTATTATGAATGGTTGGAGTTGCTGTGGTGTTACGGTGAAATACTATGCCGCCACCGTAACACCACGGCTTATTGTGAATTGATTGAATGAAAACGCGACTACTTGTACATAATGTACAGAATAGTTATTTTATGATTTCTGTTCACTGTACATAATTTGTATGTATTTATATATTCCTCTTTAAATCTTTGTAAGTGTACCTATTTATGTACGAATAAACGAAGTATTATTATTTATACATTTTATTCCTTCTTCAATGGGGGATCACGGTGGCTAAGTGGATAAGGCGCTGGTTCGCTAGCCTGGAGGTTGAGTGTTCGATCCCTGCATTGGCCGAGAAAGTTCATCTCGATTTTCCGGCGTGATTTCCCCTTGTCAGTGATGCAGAAAGAGGGCCTGACATGGACAGCTGCCTAGTCGTTCGGATGGGACGAAAAACCGAGGTCCCGTGTACAAATTGGAGTGCACGTAAAAGACCCCTTGGCAGTTGGAATTCGATATAAGAGTAGGCCGTAGCGCCGCTGCCCGGGCAAAATTTCCCTCATTGCACACTGTGGCGTACGCCCGTCTTCAATTAGCCCATGTACGGTGCTTAAGCATAGGACGTTAAACCCCATTTCATTCATTCCTTCTTCAATGGCGTGCACGTAAAATATCCCTTGACAGTTAGTTGGAATTCGATATAAGAGTAGGCCGTAGTGCCGCTGCCCGGGCAAAATTTCCCTCAGTAGGACGTTAAAACCCCATTTCATTTTTATAATAATAATTACATGTGATACTCACCAGATGCATTTTTACAAACAGATCAGGTTTAAATGAAATCCTTGTTTAATTAATGCTGTATCAAAGAATTGCAATTCAGGTTTTAAATCCCTTGTTTAAAAAATGCTGTATTAAAGGATTTCCAATCTATATGGTAGGCTGTATTAGCTGTTGGCGTATTATCTGTTGCAGCGGGCGATATCAAATCGACGGAAATCGTAATAAAACGTGTAATAATAAAAATCAACATGATCTACCTTTCTATGGAAGACCGAATGGGACAATATTCATGAATCTTCTTGTTTCTACATTCCAGTTTGAATATTTTAGACATGAACGCGATATTCTAAACTAATGATTCTGGTTTCTACATTCTTATGTCAACATTTCATGCACAAAATCTACATTTTAAACAAAAAATTGACTTTATGTTTCAGCCCGATCATCTGTTGGTTTATAAACTTGAGCCTAACATGTGCGTGCTACATATATCCGTACGTTAGATATTGGGCCTGCTTGATTTATCCACCGATATGCCAGCCGGTTTCTACACGGCGTACGCCGGTCAGGTTAACGTATCAGCGCAAATCAAGTCAACCGGCTGATAAAAAAGTCGGCGTCGGATAATATTATAATAATAAATTCTCTCTGACAAATGTACATAAACAAACGTGTTCCGTCTCGTAAAGGGTATGCCCCTGTCTATTTATAGCTATTGACCCGTTACACTATGACGTTGTCTGCTTTTATGGTTGCTGATTGGCTTAGAGTTTGAATTTTTCACTATATTATGGCTACACTTGATAAATATAGTCCGAGGCGTAATTCGAGTGTTAGACTGATTGTGCAAAACCTAACAATAGAAATCTGTACTACGGTGACGGCCTACTCATGGTTAACTTATGCAACAAAGCGTCAGATGCTAACGCGAAATTTGCTGGGACGAGATGAAACGATTTCCGGGGCTAAATCACAGCCTACTAGTTGACATGTTCACCTTCTCGCGCCGGTGATCGCCGGTGTTGACAAAGCGGCGCATTAAGTGTATGTCACAGCCGAACTTTTGTCGATGCCCGGTTAAATCAAGTAATATCACCGGAGAAACTGCCGAACTGTGGTCAACCGGTATGCGCAGGTAAGGATAAATAAAGCAGGGACATTGTACGTGAGTCAACAGATTGACCGGACAATGATAAATTTTCTCGTAAAAACTGCTTTCGAATCCCCGGTTGTACGTGGCATGAAGTAGGGTCGCCTGTCAAAACCTCGTGGGTTTTCTCCGGGTCCTCCGGTTTCCTCCCACTGCTAAATAGCCCTAGGCGCAAGCGAATTGTTGAAATAAAATTACACCACATGTTAGTCCTGAAATGACATAGTTTGTGTCGAGTTGACGTCAAACCCTATTTCTTTCTCTTTCTCTCTCTCTCTCTCTTAAAAATTGCCTGCATGAGCATATAAACATCACGCTGATACACTCGTCCCGTCCGTCTATAATAATTGTTAAAGGTTGGCATTTTAAAGCTCTTGAAGAAGGAGAAGGGTCGCCTGTCCAACCCCGAGGGTTTTCCCCGGGTTCTCCAATTTCCCCCAATTTCTAAAGACCTCTACGTGCAAGCGAATTATTGAAATAAAGTTGAATCCTGTCTGGGTCCCGAAATGGCCTGATTGGTGTCGAGTGGTCGTTAAACCCCGTTTCTCTGTCTCCCTATCTCTGTCTCTCTTGAGATTTAGGGGATCACGATGGCTAAGTGGATAAGGCGCTGGTTCGCTAGCCTGGAGGTTGAGTGTTCGATCCCTGCATTGGCCGAGAAAGTTCATCTCGATTTTCCGGCGTGATTTCCCCTTGTCAGTGATGCAGAAGGAGGGCATGACAAGGACAGCTGCCTAGTCGTTCGGATAAGACGAAAACCCGAGGTCCCGTGTACAAATTGGAGTGCACGTAAAATATCCCATGGCAGTTGGAATTCCATATAAGAGTAGGCCGTAGCGCCGCTTCCCGGGCAAAATTTCCCTCATAGCACACTGTATGGCGTATGCCCGTCTTCAATTAGCCCAGGTTAGGTGCTTAAGCGTAGGAAGTTAAACACCATTTCATTTCATTTCATTTCTCTTGAGATTTTTCTGCTAAATGCTGGGATTGTTCGATTGATCAGGATTAACGGTGCATCAGGAGGTTCGGGGTCGTTTATAAGGCCTACTGTTTACATTGATAAGCCCGTTTGGCTGGTCAGCTGTCTAGTTTTATCCAAACTGAAGCCATTTCCAGTTACAAAGCATGGCAATAAGAACATTTGTCATCAATTTGTGAAACTTCTGAGAAAACCGAATAATGCTTATCTCTACACCGGTGCGTAAGCCCGAAAGGAAACACAATACGGTGGCGGATAAGGGGCATGAAATATAATATCATTTGTGTTTTTTTTTTTAATATTCACCGAAGTCAATTTTTAAATAATTGTATTTTTTTTTTAAATTCCATCCAAGTCAATCTGATTTTGATGAAATCTGAAATGCATATTTATAGCCCAAAGAGCTTGGTTCCTTGTGATATTCGCGATATCGGATCTCAACTGTTTGCATTATGGCCCTTGATTTAACGAAACATCTCGTAGTGTTATTACGATCGCCCCTTGACATTAGAGGGTTCGTTTATTATTAGAGATTCTCTTTTGTGCTTTGTCATGTGATGACTCTCCTCTCTATATTAAAGAATTAATTCAACCCTACCACCCTACCAGAAATCTTCGCTCCGAAACTAAATACCTTATTAAATCAGTAACTGCAAACTTTTCTCTCGGTAGACGCTCCTTTGCTTTTGCGGCAGCAGAATTGTGGAACTCTAAAGATTTCCCCATAGAACTCAAGCAGTGTGCATCAATTGACAGTTTTAAACAGAATCTTAAAACCCATCTTTTTAGAAACATTTTCTTTTAATTGTTGATCGTGAACTTTTAATTAGTGTTTTTCTTTTAATTGACCATAATGTTACCAAAGAGCAGCTTCGGTTGGATTTTAGGACATTATTATTATTATTATTATTTTTGGTCGCCCTATCCACATATCCTTGTTATGTTTCGGACTAGTTCTAGTTTAGGGTACCAGAAGTTTCATATTTTGGTGTGTTTAATATTAAAATGAGAAAAAGCGCCACCGAAATTGACGCACGCCACGGCATTACTTAATAGTGACTTTGATTACGGCTCCAAGAGCGTGGAAAGCGAGGGTATGTCAGACCCCCACATCCGCTGCTGAGCCTGCGGCATGCGGCGCTCGCAGCCCCCTTCTCCGCCGGTAGGGCATTATTTTGGCGTCCCCAACCACTCTGCTGCATCCCAACTTTTTTTTAAAATCCTTCATACGGTGCTCTGTAAAGCCGAGTGACTTTGATTGGGCCGCCTAACCAATGTCACTTTTATTCATGTCGTTATAATTATATGAGGCGCCCTATCCCTAAATGGTGAAGCGCCTCATAATGAATCACGCGATTAACGCCTTATTAACTTAAGGAGACGTCTAAAACTGTGCGATCGGTGTTGTGGCTTATCCAGGCGGGGAGCTTATAATGACATGATTGGTTGGGCGCATTATTGGGCTCTCTCTCTCTCTCTCTATTGCTACCTGTAATTACTCTTTTTAAATATGTAAATAATTCTCTGGCACATTCATAGTCCCTGAAAAACGACCAAAGATGGATGGAGGGGATGGGTGTATTTAATGTTAAAATAATAATAATAATAATAATAATAATAATGAGTACATTTATAATGCGCTATATCCACAAACCAAGTTTATGCTCAAAGCGCTACACAATTATCGATACCATGCTACTACGTATCACTAAAACCACGTCCATTGCTGCTTAAAGATATGTAAATAATTTACTGGCACATTCGGAAAAGCATACCTGCGGAAAACATCGAGTGGTAGGAAACACCATTACAGTAGAGAATTAAGTAAAAATACAAGTCTAAATACGAAATTCCAGATATCACATTTGCATAACTTTACAAAATAAGATTACAGTTGAAGTTGAGAAAGAATCGTGTGTGTGTGTTTGTGTAGGGGGGGGGGGCTAAACTGAATTAAAGATACGAGGGCTTAATCAAAGGTTTTCTATCTCATCCCTCTCTTTAAATTTATTATTTATTTGTTGGGCACAATGCCTGTGTATTGTATTGTTTTAAATGGAACAAAGTTAATTATGATGTACTCAACTCTAGTTATAGAAAGACCGTCGCAATGCGGATATTTATAAAAAATAATTACAGTTATTGTGTTGTAAATTACTGGAAAGTATTGTTTCTTTGACTCTTTGAATCTGATCAATTATTACCTGGCACATTCAGAATAGCGCACGGTCGTCTAGATAGTTCCAATAGTGTGCCAACGTGATATCATGCGGTGAATATCTTTATAGTGTGCCAGGTTTCCGTATTTGTTGAGTAATAAAACCTTCTAGTAGTGTATCGAGGGCTGGACGTCCTTACTGCACACCACTAGAAACAACAAATTCCAGAACAAGCCAAAATGGCTGCTTTATAGAAATGAGTATTTAGGGGAATGCTAACACGAAACCTAATCCTATAACCCTTTTAAGAGAAGTAAAACCTAAATTAGACCCAAGTTCAGTAAGGATGGCCAGCCCCCGATAAACTACTAGAAGGTTTTATTACTCAACATAGGTATAATTTAAGCCCAGCTTATGTCGCCCTTACGACGCGATAAAACTATCGGCGACTGTAAATCGGCGAATGGTCTACGATCAAGTGGATACAATCAGTCGTAACTACTTGGGCGACATATGCTATGTTCACACCTAATGCGCTTTCAAAGCGCTTTCCGTAAAACGCCCTACGGAAGGCGCTTTCGTTACCACGGGTGGCGTCACACTACAAATTAAACCGCTTTCGATTCGCATTAAAACACGTCACACTCAATGCGCATTAACAGCTTTTCCCATGCGATAAAACGGAAGTACTGCACTGCGCAAGCGCTGTTCGATCTCAACGCTGTAATGCGCATCAGTTATATCGCTTCAGCCAATGGGCATTAGAAATGCGGTTTCGCTAAAGCGGCTTAGTTTTGGTTTAATGCGCATTGAGTGTGACACGTTAAATGCTGTGTTCACACTAGCCTTTTAATGCGCATCGAATGCGCATTAAAGCCTCAAGTCGCTAAAACGCGTCACACTCAATGCGCATTAAACCAAAACTAAGCCGCTTTAGCGACACCGCATTTCTAATGCGCATTGGCTGAAGCGATATAACTGACGCGCATTACAGCGTTGAGATCGAACAGCGCTTGCGCAGTGCAGTACTGCCGTTTTATCGCATGGGGAAAGCTGTTAATGCGCATTGAGTGTGACGTGTTTTAATGCGAATCGAAAGCGGTTTAATTTGTAGTGTGACGCCACCCGTGGTAACGAAAGCGCCTTCCGTAGGGCGTTTTACGGAAAGCGCTTTGAAAGCGCATTAGGTGTGAACGTAGCATTAGCGACTTAAGGCTTTAATGCGCATTCGATGCGCATTAAAAGGCTAGTGTGAACACAGCAATAAGCGCTCTTACGACTGGTGTAAGTCGGACGCTAGCCAGTCGCCGTCGAGTTGTCTCCAGTTTCTCCGAGTCGCACATGTTCTACTCATACGACTGAATACAACTAGTTGTCGCTAGTCGTAAGCGACATATGCTCACTTACGACAGGCGCCAAGCCGACATGGCCAACAGGATTCGGTTATTTAGTCACGTGGTACCCAGGGGCGGTAACAACCACGTAATGAAGCCATTTTGAAGGTTATCACGTATCAGTCATGGCTCCAAATCTTCAACTGATGCCGGGCGACATAAGCGCTCTTACGACTGCGATCAACTGGTTTCTCGTGGTTGCTACCAGTCGTCGATAAGTTCAGTCGTAGCGACATAAGCTGCCAGTTCCCGCTAGTCGCCGAAGTTTCATCGCGTCGTAAGGCGACACAAGTGTGGCTTTAGACACCCCCAGGACACTACCATAAAACATCTTCGTTGATAGGCATTTAGTGATTGAACATTAATGCACTGAGTTGAATTCCAAGCGACGTTTCGATGAGGATACCCTCCCCTTTATCAAGCATTTGTCTGATTAAGGCGAGAGTATCTTAATCGAAACGTCGCTTAGTACCCATTAATTGTGTATCCATAAAATTGTAACCCTGTGTTACCATAAAGTATTCCATATCTGCTTTGAGTACATTCAACATTTATATCAGCACCTTATAATAATCATATCATTTTTTATTTTGATAATTAGAAATTCGATATGTTTTTAAGTGAAATAAGTAGAATAACAGTGTATATGTGACCCTCCAGTTCAAATAAAAAATAAAACCGCAAGTACGAACAATCCAAATCATAAGACAGAATTCGAAGTCCTAAAAACGTTATAGGCAAAATAGTGTATTCAAGCAAAATAGTGTAATCAGCGAATGGACTGCTCCTCGTGTACAAAAATACACGACAAGCAGTGGTAACAGGTGTCCTGAAGAGTAAGCTTACCCTGCCTGGCGCCACACCCGTCATAGCTGCATCCAATCTATTAGGCGAAATGTCATTCAAATAGTGTGATTGGCCATTGAACTATAGTATGCAAAATGCACGTGATTTGGGTCAGATTGAAGAAATGGAGATAATGGTGTCAAATGAAAGAGTATAAAAACTTTAAACTCCCATATCTCTGCCAATTTTTGTCCGATTCTTAGAATTCAGGTCCCAATGAAAAGAGGTTATTATACTCTTTCATTTGACACCATTATCTCCATTTCTTCAATTTGACCCAAGTGTATTGTTTTGTACTGGAGGGTCACATATATTATTAAGGATGTAAATATATTTCTCTGTAATAATAATAACGACATTTCCTAATACCTTAAAGGGACAATAACACTCTTGCTGGCTTGGCAACTCCAGAAAAAAATAGTAGCCTTATTCTAAGTACTAGATGTTTAAGTGCCCTACCTGTTGTGTAAATTATCCATTACATCCTATTTTACTTGTCCAGAGGTTTCGAAAATATTTTGAAATCCAAGTCCCATTTGAAAAGATTTACGTTAGGCTTTTCAAATCATTTAGTTGAATTTTTCCAATTATTTAAATTAGGTGTGTTAAGATGAAATTTGTATCATCAATAAATTGAAATATTGTAAAATCGTACAATTTGTTGACCAGAATAAAAATTGGGACATATTATTCAGATACAACAAGAGTGTTACTGAGCCTTTAATGATAAAAACTTACCTCAAACAGCGATATTTACAATAATTTAGCAGACATGTGCCCCTTTCTCACAGATTATGACCTGTGTAGCCTGACTTCAAAATGAACAATGATTTGGCTAACCAGGTATTATACTGTTATAAACGTAGTAAAATATAAGAAGATAAAGAAATTGTGATACATGTGTATGTTCGGGTATATTTTATTGATTATAGCAACTAATTATAACATCAGAATATCGAGCCGACACTTCTGTCGCCGGATTGTAAATATAATTAGCATTAAATAAATATTTTGGGAATGTTAAAAATAATATTTTGATCATTTGTAGGTGTTCTGCAACCGTTAGTAATATTAAAAACTTTTATAGAAATGTTCTTGATCGGGATGATATTATTAACATTTTCGTAAATGACCACCACAAGTCGTGTTCAAATGTGACCTGGAATGTGGACAACAACTTCCGAGGCGGAACTCGAAAAGTCGACATCCCGCAAGCAAGCCAAATTGATAAGTGGCTTATCTCTCTCTCTCTCTCTCTCTCTCTCTCTCTAATGGGGTTTAACGTCCACTTCCACCTTGGGTGATATTGTAGACACACTAATATAGGCATCAATGCTAGTCTTTATCATACAGACCATTTTCTTAACGCGAATCGCGGGTATTCAAATGTGACCTGGAATGTAGAGACTATGGCAACTTCCGGGGTAAAACTCGAAAAATCGACAGCACGAAATTATATAGGTCGCTCATAACGCTATTTGTTAATTTCCTAATTTGTAAATTTCGGGTTGCATTTTAATTTGGTATACATGAATAAATCAAAAAAGTAACATCCAAAGGAAATGGACCCCGTTGTTGTACGATCCCGTCACAGGTGCACAAGAAGGGTGTACAGGAATGACAGACCAAACTATCTGGGGCCGTATTTATAAAAAATTTCAGAGTTTTCATAACTTTTAATCTAAGACTTGCTAAAACAACAATTAGTTAAAAGTAACTCTTTAGAAATATTTATAAAGGGTCTTAGAGTTACTTTTGACTAAATGTAAGACTTGGGTCCTAACCAAACTAAATCTGTCACAAAAAGAATCCCACCCATGTCCATTCGATATCTCCTTATCAACTGGTCATTGTTGTACTCCACTAAGATATTTCTTCTTGTTGTAAACGCTCCTAGGCGGCGTCCACGGACGGCCATGTTAACCAAGATAAGAGTACTTTTAACAAGTTAGGAGTGCTACAGGAGGACTCCTAAATATGTGTCATAGTTAGGAGTAATTCTTAAAGTAAAATGTTTTATAAATAGTTCTAAGGGAAATCTACAAAGTTAGGAGTAATTTTTGACAGTTAAGAGTTGATTCCAACTCTTAGAAGTTTTATAAATACCGGCCCAGGTTTACATTGTTTTGGGTGTATTCTTTCTTATTCGTTTCTTTCATATTATTTGTATATTTCATTTCCTTTCAAATCTTCTGACGGTCACAGATGTACTATTGTTGCTTATCTTGGTGTTTTCAGAAGTCATTAAGTCAATTAAATATTCCATGATATAGCTTATACGCATGTGGATAATATACTCAGCCAAATTAAAAATTTGACACTCGGGAGTTTTAGGACTAGATTTTTAATATTCGTATAAGGCAACTATTGTAGTTTTATGTTGTTCACAGACGACCTTGACATTAACAGAAAGCAAGACTACGTCTCGCCGAAAGCCTCGTCATTGATTACGTTCGTGATGTCACAGTACCCCCTCCCCACCCCCACAAAAAAAAAGAAAAAGAAATTCACAGACTTCGAGAACAATCGGAATAAAGTGTTTAGTAACGGTTGTGGCCTCCTCTAGCGTCAGTGGTGGATTCGCATGCTGGCGAACACGTCGACCCAGTTCGTCCCAGATATGTTCAATAGGATTAAGGTCGGGGCTAAGCGACGCCCAATCCAGGTTTTGGACACCGGCATTTCTTAAAAAATCGGGTTAGCAATTGCTTTATGGGGTCGAGCACTGTCTTGCTGAAACGTTAGTCCATGCCCATGTGTCTGCATAAACGGAAGAAGAACAGGTTGCAAAATCTGATCCCTGTACTGGACAGTATTTAAATTCCCTCCTGGACAACAACAAGAGGGGAACGTCCATGCGCACAAAAAGAACCCCAAAACCATGACGCTGCAGCCACCAAATCGGTCAAATTCGCTGACACATATTTGGGCTTAACGTTCACCTCGTCTGCGGTACAGTAGGACCTTGCCATCGGCAAATCTAAAAGTGAATCGAAATTCGTCACTAAAGACAACCGAATTCCACTGTCTTTGTTCAGTAAATCTCATGTCTTGTGGCCCACCCAAGTAGGTTTCGACGATAAAGAGGTGTCAATATTGGTCCATTTTAGGGCCTCTGAGCTCAAAGACCAGCAGCCTGCAGTTACCCTTCCACCAAACATCCTTCTACTTGTGGAGGTTGCAGTGACAAATCTGTCTCCAAGATGACGTAATCGTATTGCTTGATCTTCCTGGAGTGACGTCACACGTGGCGCTTCTGTCCTTGGGCGGTCGTCAATAGTTCCAATTTGAAGCACTCTCATTCTAAGATTAATTATTGTCTGGCGTGAACAATCAAAGGCTCTTGCAACAGTGACCAAGCGGTTATGAGATTCTAAATTGGGTATAAACCTTATTATTGTTTATCAGCTCTAGTAGTAGTCTGTTGCGTATGTTACATGATGTTCTACGCTATTGCAACATGTTTAATGGTAACCAATTATTGGACAGTTAGTTCATCGACTACAGTGAGCAGTAATTATGAGGTAAAATTTAGTTTAGTAAAACCGACGAAACCGTGTCCTCGCTTGTAATAACTGTTCAGAAAACAATAGCAGCAACCTGTGACAACATTTTACACCCCTTCCACGAACTATTTGTAAGGAATACCAGTCCCTTTTGATACTAGTTTTATTGTTTTATTCACATCTAGTTCGTTTAAATTCTTCACTGTAGCTTACTCTGCTCATGTTTCGATCTTTATGTCGAACTAAGTCATGACTTCAAACCAAGTTTTATTCTGTCTTAAATTCTCTTCAAACGAAATCGGTTTCTCTGCCCATTATTGAACTTAGGCCAGGGATGTTATTCGGCTCATTATTGTCGACCTCCCATACTTGTCATCTTTCCGTCATTTTGGGAATGGCGGTAGGCAGAATGGGAGGAATTTGGCGCAACGGTTAGAGACTAGGATTTGTGACCCAACGGTTGCAGGTTCGATACCCGAATTGTCCGTCGAGTTCTTGTGTCCTTGAATAAAACACTTCATCCCTGTATTCCAGTCTACCCATCTGTAAATGGGTACCGGTAGGATGGTGTATGTATTACACAAACAACTGTTGCGCTCCTTGGGCAGCATATGTTGGGGCTCTTTCTAAGATTTAAAGAGTTCAGCGGTAAAGGGAGGTAATCAGGGTTTACTTGTATCCTAGAGACCGGGATAGTAATTGTGTAGCGCTTTGAGCATAAACATGGTTTCTGGATATAGCGCTTTATAAATGTTCACATTATTATTATTATTATTATCAAATAGTTCACCTCATATCGGGAACCACCTGCGTCACATTACTCGAATCATTCTGAGAAATAAAATTCTCTGCGTACTTTGTGATCAATTGGTTTGGCCATCTAGTGTAGCACCATGGCTAGTCCGTCAGACGAGGAGAGAAGCCAAGCTCTCAAAACCGGTCGCCACATGTTTTATTACTCTATAATTTAATCTCTGGTTGTATTGTAATTCTCTAACGGGTTAGGACAAATCCTTAAAGGGCCAATCCCGATAACTTTTGGGGGAATAAAACTGCTTAATTTTGTGTTAAAATTATTTAAAACCCATTATCTAAGGCTGATCAACTAACCCGATATTTGTGATACGCTTGTAAATAACTTATACCTGACAGTCTGCATCTGGAAATGGAGACCTATGTATTACAGTATCTGGATGAAACCAGCCTTTTTTCTATAAAAATAATATGTAGGTGAAATTTACCTTTTGTTATCAAGTACAGTACATGGGTCATTCACTGTATAGACCTCTCAAGAAACGTCAATCGATTATCAGGTCACCCTGTGAAAAAAACGACCCTAAATATTAAAAGGGTTACGTGTCCGAAAAGGCAGTGTAGACGTCCACGCCCAAACGACTCAATATTTTCAACTGAAATTTTCAGACAATGTAAATAAACCATGCTTTTATATTTTGGTCCATAAATTTCACAAATATTTGGACTCTAATTTTTGAGACTCTGTTCTTATCGGGATTGTCCCTTTAAATTCCACTCTTATATCCCACGATGTGTATATTTTAAAATGTCATTCTGGCATTCCACATAAGTGACAGCTTCACATTAGCATTGCATATATTACATCTTTTACAAATAGTATGATGAACAGGGACAACAAATACAAGACTTTCTTGGTTACAGTTTTATAATAAGCTCTAATACATAAGATCAGTGCCGGATTGGGCCCACTTGCCCACTTGCCAATTGCAAGTGGGCCTAAGCCGAAAAAAAAATAGGGGCCTAAGCCTCAAAGAAAAAAAAAGAAAAAAGTAAAAAAAAGAAAAAGAAAAGATAGTAAAAGAAAGGAGGAGAGGAAACAGGGAAAGGAAAGGAAAGAAAAGCAGAAAGATAGATTTCGTTGGAAGAAACAAATTCTACCACCTGGTGAAATTATGCATAAATTCATGTGACTTGACGCTGCTAATTTTGTTTGCCATATTATTGGTTTGTATCGAGCAATATTTAATTGAAGGATAGGATAAGGATTCTTTACCCTTGAATATCTATCATACTATCTATACTGTTGAATATGACAAATTCTGTGAATTCTTGACTATGACAAATTTGATTTCTCTATTCGTATTCGAGGATGTGATTAAAGTGCTCGCAGGTCACCATATATCTCCACATTCTCCACGCAAGTCTTGCTATCCAGCATTTGACTCTGCCGTCGGCTCGCGTACTATAATGTTTGACCCGGAGGTCATTGATCACGTGATTTACTACTTGGTCAAAAATGGCGCCTGTCATCGAAATGTCAGGCGTTATAAACATTTTATAATTTGTTAGTGAATTCGAAATGTTTATCCCGCAAAGCGATTTTTATTATATTATATTTCAAACATATATCGAGAATTCTTTGATGTTTATTAACTAGACATTTCTAAATTAATTGTTGGGCCTGTCGATCGCGTAGTACTGATAAACAAACCCACGTGTATTAAATATTAATATATTCTAAAATTAGCACAGCGACATGCGCAGTTCGTATTTCCGACCATTTCACCCGTAATCTTACGCAAAAGAGTTCCCAGTAATATCTGTATATACATTGTTATTTTGAAATTGTGACCCCATTTCTATTTCAATATGGAAAGAGTATTAAATATATTATCATTTAATTGTTTTAAATCGTATTGTTTATCATTGTATATCTTCACCAAGAATCTTGGTGGCGTAGTCAATTGAGCCGACAGCAGAGATTAGTGTGTAGTGCAACGGAAGACAACTCTGTTTGGGAGATTGATATCTCCATCCGCTGCTCTGGCCTGAGGTGCTTGGAAAATGGGTTTGCGGCTGTCTATTTTTCAAAATATTCTAGGGGGAGACCCCCCCCCCCCCACAGGTATGGCAAGTGGGCCCTCGGCCCACCAGTCCGGCACTGCATAAGATACAAGCTTAGATTAAAATAAAGTCATTATATCTGCCACTTCCGTACAGATGGTGGAAATTGTTACATCTTCCCCTTTTCCGAACTACCTCGTTTGTATTTCTATGCTTGGATTTTAGCTACCCATTTTTTAATTCAGAGGGTGGATGGCCGAATGTACGATAAAGCCTGTCATTGAGCATATTCTTGAAGCAATGGGCCGAGAAATCCCTTAAGTAAGTTTAACTCTAATCAAACGGAACACTGCGAGGAGTATGGTCATTCAGTCAACTGGTGTGGTTTCGAATCCCCGGCTGTACGTGACAAGGAGTAGGGTCGCCTTGCGGATATTCTCCGGGTCCTCCGGGTTTCATCCCACGCAAAGGAATTATTGAAATAAAATTAAACAATATGTTAGTCCCAAAATAAACTAGTTTGTGTCAACTGGATGTTAAACCCCATTATTATACATATGTTCTTTTGCACAATTCTCTCCCTAGCGTACTACACGTTGCTCAATTTTCGAGGTTGGTGATCGAAATCGGACAACCCTCGACACGGCGTCCACAGCGGGCTGAGAGTAGTCCCTTTCGTCATGCCTATTACACGGCCCTAAATGAAATTTAGTTGATCATGTTTGATAAATGACATCGGATTAGATCTGAGGCAGCCTCGACCACTGTTAATCCCCCAATCTCCAATGTCATTTTCAAATAATATTTTGGCGCAGGGGAACCAGTTAACGACAATGGTGAGATAATGTTTTGAAAATTGAATCAGCTTCCTTCAAAACGCATACTTTAACACCAAATTTGGTCATTTTGTAAAATTGAAATTTTCCCCGTCAAACTGACTGCAATCTTGGCCCCCGATTCCTAAAAAAATCTTAAAAGCGTTCTTGTGCTTAGATTTTAAGTAGACTTCATTGTAAGCACAATAAAGTTATTATGCGTTCCGAGAAAGAATTTAAGCACAACCTCGTCAATTTAAGCGCAGGTCCAAAGCAAGGTATACGGCTTGCTTATGAACCTTTAAAGGGCTAATCCCGATATTTGTTTTAGGAATAAAACTGCTTAATTTTGTGTTACAATTTCTTAAAATATTCGAGTCAAGGACCGAGCAACTACTCCAGTATTTATGATACGTTTTCAAACGACTTAAATCCGTCAGTCTTCATCTGTAATTTGAGACCGGTGTACTTTATGGTATCTGGATTAAACCAAACATTTTTTTATAAAAATAATGTGTATTTGAAATTTGCCTTTCTCTATCAAGTACGGCACGTGGGTTATGTTAAGAAAATAGTCTATCAGTAAAGTCCCGCTTATGTCGCCCTTACGACGCAATAAAACTATCGGCGACTTGAAATCGGCGACTGGTCTACGGTCAAGTTGATACAATCAGTCGTAACTACTTGGGCGAATAAGCGCTCTTACGACTGGTGTGAGTCGGACGCAAGCCAGTCGCCGTCGAGTTGTCTCCAGTTTCTCCGAGTCGCACATGTTCTACTCTTACGACTGGATACAACTAGTTGTCTCTAGTCTTAAGCGACATAAGCGCACTTACGACTGGCGCTAAGCCGACGCAGCCGACAGGATTCGGTTATTTAGTCACGTGGTACCCAGGGGCCGGTAACAACCATGTAATGAGGCCATTTTGAAGGTCATCACATGTCAGTCATGAGGTCAGTTGTGGCTCGAAATTTTCAACTGGTGCTGGGCGACATAAGCGCTCTTAAGATTGCGATCAACTGGTTTCTCGTGGTTGCTGCCAGTCGTGGATAAATTCAGTCGTAGCGACATAAGCTGTCAGTTCCCGCTAGTCGCTGACAGTTTTATCGCGTCGTAGGGCGACATAAGCGAGGCTTAAGACGTAAAAATACAGTCCCCATGAGTAAAGGGAGATAACTCAACTTTAGTAATTAGAATTGTCTCTCCCTTTTAATTTTGTTTTATGACCACGTTTTTCCAAGTGAAGAGTGCAGACTGAATAAAACATATTATATTCCTAGATACCAGAGTTTAGATGGCATCATTTATTCCGACACACTCTTCGAATGAAGCTTACGTGTAGAGTGTTTCATAGAATCTTTGAAAAATATAACAGGTTATTCATTGCATAACCCTCTCAAGTAACCGTAATCGGTTATAAGGTCACCCAACGAAACAATTGACCCAAATCTTTAAAGGTTTAAACACGTTGTATTAAATTCCCGTTGTGTTAGTCTCAAAATTACCCCATTCCTGTCTATTAATTCCATTCAGATTATCGCTATTTACCTAAAACAAAGAGGACAGCGCTTTGAATGAATAACAATAATATGGGAAAACAATCACTGGTTTATTATACACGAGCACGACGTTTCGATAAATATCCTCTTATCGTTATCAAGCACAATGACATTAAGTAAACTAGATGGTATATATATATATATATAAATGTATAATATGAAGCCATACTTAATTAATGTTTTTAATTATAAGAGTCACCGGGATTATGGTTAAATGAATAACAATAATTAAACACATTGTATCAAATTACCATTATGTTAGTATGAACATTACCATATTCCTGTCTGTTTGTCCCGATTAGATTATCGCTACTTACCTTAAACAAGAGAAGGGTGGCTGTTCTTACATATAAAGAACAATATGTATCAAAAATAAGTATCAAATTACCATTATGTTAGTCTCAAAATTGCTCCATTCCCGTATGTTTACCTCATTTAGATTAACTCTATTTTACCTAAAACAAAAGAACAGCGGCTATTCTAACAAATGAATAACAATAATTTAACACATTGTATCAAATTCCCATTATGTTAGTATGCAAATTGCTCCATTCCCGTATGTTTACCTCATTTAGATCATCTCTAATTACCTTCAACAAGTGAACAGCCGCTATTCTTGTATATAAATAATAATAAGTATCAAATAAGTATCGAATTCCCAGTATGTTAGTGTGAATATTGCTCCATTCCCGTATGTTTACCCCATTTAGATTAACTCTACCTTAAAGGGACAATAACACTCTTGCTGGCTTAATTTGACAGGTCCAGAAAAAAACAATTAGCCTTATTCTAACTACAAGATGTTTAAGTGTCCTACCTGTTGTGTAAATTATCCATTACAACCTATCTTACTTGTCCAGAGGGTTCGAAAATATGTTTAAATCCAAGTTGCATTTGCGTAAGGCTTTTCAAACAATGTTACGACATGTAGTTGAATTTTTCCAATTTTTAAAATTATGTGTGTTAAGATGGAATTTGTATAATTTTGTAATTGGAATATTGTAAAATAGTACAATTATTGGTCAGAATAAAGATTGGAACATATTGTTCAGTTACAACATGAGTGTTATTGGGGCTCTAAAACAAGAGAACATCGGCTGTTCTAACATACAAATAACAATAAGTATCAAATATGATTATGAAAACTGCTCTATTCCTGTCTATTTACCCAATTTAGATTAACTCTATTTACATAAAACAAGATAACATCGACAATTCTAACATAAAAATAACAATGTTTGTTTGTTTAACCAATTTAGATCAACTCTATTTTACCTTCAACAAGAGAACAGCGGCCTTTTCTGACAAATAAATAACAATTACCGTACTGTATATTGATTAAGTAGCAATAATATAGAATGCTCTAATTAACATCTGAACATTAGCTGTGTTCTAATACAAATATATACATCTCTCCTCATTCATCAAAATAAGTTAATGGGTTAAAGTATATCGGATAGGTGGCAGGAAATGTATTAACGTCGTCGATAAATGCAGTCAGTTTGTTTAGTTTAGTTGTGGCAGGAAATGTATTAACGTCGTCGATAAATTCAGTCAGTTTGTTAGTTTAGTTGTGGCAGGAAATGTATTAACGTCGTCGATAAATGCAGTTAGTTTAGTTAGTTTAGTTGTGTATCGGCGTCCTGCCATTAAACATGTGATCGTAATATACCCGCTATAGTCTAAGCGATTCCTGACACTGGCATTTCTTCTATTAGGACTAAGAGTCTGGTTTTAACATTCGACAAGATCTAATTAAATGGATTTGGATTTGGATTAAAATTTTTGAATTATCAAGCCATATTGTGTTGATACGGAGGTAAGTTGACGTGTTTTGTATATGATTTTAATATTCGCTGTAGTTTAAGCGATTTGTATAGCACTGGCCTTACTTCTATTACTGAATTACTAGTCTGATATTAAGAGAAAGAGGGAGAGAGAGAGAGAGAGAGAGAGAGAGAGAGAGAGAGAAATGGGGTTTTATTTCAATAATTCGCTTGATGGGGCCGTTGGTGGACTAATGAACCCTAACTCTAACCCAGCCCTAATAATAGATATCGGTGGAATAATGAACCCGCGGACTAGTAATCGCGTCATTTTTTTTTATAATCGCGTCATTTTTACAAGGGTAGCAAATTCGACTTGGGGCCTTTTTCCAATTTGGCCCTTGGCACAGTGAGCATACCCCAAATGAATAACACCCATCGATAAACGACATACAATTAAATGGATTAAGATTATAAAGGTAAGTATCTAAATGTGATATCAAACCAACCGTGGTCTAAAGGATTTCCAGTTCTTGCCTTTCATCTTTTAGGACTAGTTTGGTATAAACGCTCATCAAAACATCATCAAATAGATTACCAAGTTTATTTTTATACTTATTTTAGTTTCTTACTGTAGCATTCACTTGATTTGATAATTGTTTATTGTTTGCAATGTTTATTTTATGTCTTGTCCGCAGGTTTATCTTGTGAATTTTGGGTTTTGCGTGTACTGCGTTCCTCCTGCACTCACTGCATAGATTAAGATTAGAGATTTATCAAAAAATACAGTTTTTATAAGAATGTCAGTTATCTTTCCGTTTATCGTCTTTATACTAGCCACCTGAAGTTAATGCCAGCTGTGGTCTACGTTATTTCCGTTAAAGGACTATAGTTTAATATTCTATTATTCTGAGAAATATACAATCAGTTGATTGTAAATATCTTAATATCAATAAACAGGAATTCAGTCTGTATACGGCCGTACGATTATTCTGAGAAATATACGATTATGTAAATAACAATAAACAGGATATTTAGTGGCATTTAGCGATTGGGAAACACATTAACAGAACACAGTGATTGGTTCCCATAAAAACTGGGTTCTGTTAATCAATAAACAGGATTCCTGCCTTATACGGCCGTACGATTTATTTAGTTTTTTAGGGAGCCACAGAGAGAGATGGGAGGGGAGAGAGACTGGGAGACGGAGGGGAGGGACAGAAGGGGGGGGGGTCTGTTATTTTATGGCTTGTATATATGCACTTCATGGTTTCAATCCCGCGTTTATAAGTTCATATAACCAAGACGTTGTAAATAAAAGTTATTTTGATTTTAGTTTCGCACGTTGCAATCGACACAGAGAGAGACGGGGGTAGGGGGATGTCTGTTGTTTGCAAGGCTTGTTTTATGCAAGTCCAGGTTTTACACGTGTTTGTAGAATACAGAAAGTCTTATTGACGGTAACCAGTTTATATTCATTCAAATTATTATATTATGAACGGGATCAGAGCTATTTTGTAGTGGAAAACTTGCATTTCAAGTAATGGTTCCATCGCCAGCAGGGCATGTGCGTGGGAGTGCGCGTGTAGATCTGGTATAATTAAAGATGAATTAGTGACAACCTTTTGGAACTTTGTTGATCAGTTAAAAAAAGGAATCGATTTAAAGAGATTTGAAATTATATCATGTAGCATTTCCTACAAATCTATTCCTGCTTAGAGATTCTGTACGAGTTGTAACCTATTCTAGTGTTGTTAAAAAGTTGACCGGGCTTTCGTCTAGGTTGTCACATTCTCAGAATATCAGAAATAGCCAAAATGAACCGATGTGGGGTTTAACGTTCTGCTTTATTTTAAAGAGATATCTTATTCACTACTAGCCAAATTCACCCGGGGCCGAAGCTCGGTGGAAAGAATTCACTTGGGCAAATTTCGTCCGAAACCCCAATGCGATAGGCTAAAACCTTAACGAGGTCATACTGCATGGTTAGTTTGGTACAACACATGTGGGGTGGGGCTCGACGATGAAGCATGATTCGTCCAGAACCCAGGTCCAAACTTGATGGCCGAAAACATTTCACGTGCTCATGCTGTTTACTTTGATACCACACTAAATTTGTCACTACAGATCCGAACGACAAACATTTGTTTTTTTTGTTGAACGTTCAAACTGAAGTTTTACGTTTCTTATACTATTAGTGATGTACACAAGGCAGGGTGTGCTTACGCTGATTTTGACATTAAGAATCTCTGGTGCTATAAATTTGTAAAATAAAATACCATACCATTCCGATCGATAATTTCTCTAAACTCGGGTGAAACTGTAAGATGTTGTTGTACGCTAGAATTGCCTGCATTGACCGAGAAATTTCATCAAGATTTTCTGTCGAGGTTTTTTCTTGTCAGTGTTGCAAGACAGAGGGCCTGATAGGAAACCTTTCTAGTTCTTCGGATGGAACGACCAACCGGGGTCCCGTGCACATATAGGCGTGTATGTAAACGATCCCTGGGCAGATGGAATTAAGAGTAGGCCATAGTGCGGCTGCTCGGGCACAATTCTTTGATAGCACACTGCATGGCGTAAGCCCGTCCTCCTAAGCCCAGTCGGAGCAGAACCGTAGGACGTTAAACCCCATTTCATTTCATTTAACTTCATTTCATTTCAATAGGTTTGTTTTTCTAACACCATTTAATAACTATTGACATATTATAAAGATACAATATATGAATATAGGATTTAAAAAAAAGAATCCTGCTTTGTCCAACAGCCTCTGAAACGTCATACGATGCATCTCGACTCACACCGGTATTCGAACCTAGGACATCCCACCCACATGTCTTCCCTATATAATTGCAAAACAAGAAGCCCAATTTGTCCAACAGCCCCCGAAACGTCATAAGATGCATCTCGACTCACGCCGGTAATCGAAGCCTGAAAATTTTCCCTGAAATAACCAATAATATCATAGATCTATGTTCAACACAAGTCTTCCCTATAGAAGCCCGCATTATCCAATAAATCTGTATCGGTACATATCTCTTCAGGTTTCGCGATATATCAGACTTTAAAGTATATAGTTTACCACCTATAATAACCCGGCCTGTTGGGTGATAGAAGTCGTAGATCGATTCCAATAAGGGTAATAAACAGTAACATGATTAGAAATCAATAGTTAAATAACGTTATAAGAGGGTTTATATTAAAGAGACTCGGGACTATCTTTTTACTTATAGCTAGAGAGAGAGGGATGGGATTTAACGTCCAATCGACACAAACTAGTAATTTATATCAAAGAGACTCGACGGCTTTCTGTTTTTACTTATAGTTAAGCCTGTAACAACTTTAACAATTTTTTGTAATCCTTATAAAACACTTATATGGAAGTACTACTTCTGACTTTATTAACATGCTACGTTTCAATACACATACAGATATCGTTATCAAGCAAATATGTGTTGAATAAATGGTGTGCTCTACACTTGCAAAGGATTGATTGGGTATGTGAGGAATTTCGCCCGGTCAGTGGCGTCGATGTCTACCGGATTTACGGTCCTATTTTCCTGCACAAAATAGCCTAATGATAATGGGCATACAGTACGCGGTGTGTAAAGTGTGAAATTGTGCCCGGGCAGCCGCGCTACTGTCTTCTTTTATTTATAATTCCGACTCTCAATGGTTATTTTACGTGCACACCAACGAAAACATCCCCTCATAGCTCACTCTATGGTGTGCGCCCGTCTTTATTACCACAGTCACTGCAGAACCCCATCCCCTTTAACTTAAAATTACACAAATAACACTTTTTGAATTGAGCTAAAATAACCTACAAAATAACCTTAGCACACTGTGTAATTTATTTAAAAATTAGCACACTGTTTAATTTATTTTAAAATTAGCACACTGTGTAATTTGTGTTAAAATTATAACACTATGCAATCTATGTTAAACTTAGCACACTGGAAATTAAAACATTGCCAAATTTGTGTTAAAATTAAAACATTGCGTAATTTATGTTCAAATTAACACACTATGCAATCTATGTTAAACTTAGTACACTGGAAAATCTGTGTTAAAATGAAAACATTGCGTAATTTCAGTTAATATCCTCTTTTTTTAAAGTAATCAAAAATGGATCCGTCTACGTTTTTTTTAAAGTGCACGACTTGTTTTTAAACTGTTAAACATCATCAACGTGTAGCCTTTTTTTTAAAAACAAATCAAAATGGATCCGTCTACGTTTTTTATAAAGTGCACGACTTGTTTCTAAACTGTTAAACATCTCAACGTGTGGAATCGTGACAGGAAAATCAGATTCTCGTTGACCTTTTTCACAAATAAATTCGATATAATAGCATGTAGCTATAACACATAATTGGATCCAACACTGATACTTGATCGAGTTTTTTTTTATCTTTTTATCTTCACGATTCTGGAATATTTCGACACTTCAAGTTTTTTGCTCAATTATAGACCAAATTATACAGATTATTCGTCTATCGATAAAGCTGATATAAGCAAGTGCAGTAAAATAAAATAATACGGTGATTGTTAAAAGGACAAGTTACGTATCTGCATAAAACTGGGATTTTGTTAAAATTGAAGAATAAAATTGTAATTCCATGATGAAATAAAATAATACGGTGATTGTTAAAAGGAAAATTAACGTATCTGCATAAAACTGGGAATTTTGTTTAAATTGAAGAATAAAATTGTAATTCCGTGAAGAAATCGAATAATATTCATGTAATCAAAAGCGTATGTAATTATAATTCATGAAAGCTAAGTCATAAAAACAGATATTATTCAATTCCACTTCTATTTATGTCTTTTTGTTTTCCATATTTCCATTTTACTGGGAGTATTAATAGGTGAATTATTCAAATTTTACAGGCGATAGAAGTAGGCGAATGGAAAATCGAAATCCTTTAAACGTAACTAAACAGAATTATTGTACTGTCGCAATGTTTTGAAATTAAATGAAACGTTTTTTAACGTTCTTGTTTACTGCGTCAACCAGGATAAGAAGATGGGAAATTTTCACCGGACAGCGGCACTGAGGGCTACTCTTTTTAGACTTCCGACTGCCCTGGAATCACTAAAACATTACCTATTGTTACACCTCGTTTTTTGGTCTTTGTGTACCTACCTTGACAGATATCGAATCTGCCTCCCCGAAAACATATATATTGTCACGAAAGACAACAACTTAACCGAAATCAACCCATCGTCCGATTTTCCCGCCACCAGTGGCAGCAATATTGGGAATGTACTAAATATGTAAACATGTGATCATTTTACAAGGTTGTTAATGTCAGAGATTGATTCTGCTCGTTCGTAAACATATATATTGACACCAAACACTACCACTTAGTCAAAATCTGCACATCGTCTCATTTTCCCGCCAAAAATACCCACCATCTTGGTAATATGCTAAGTATATGAATATTTGATTGTTTTACAAGGCTGTAATTGCTAGGAATGGAATCTGTGACCCCGAAAACATGTATGTTGACACCAAACACTACTACTTATTTGAAATCAGCACATCGATCGATTTTCCCGCTAAAAATGGTCGCCATCTTGGAAATATCATCATGAAATGATGGAAAACAATCTGAAATATAGTCATAAACCCTGCCAATGTTAATGCATTGCCAAATCACAGTTGATATGTCGATAACATTATAAATAAGGTGAAAATATAAACATAATTTGGAATATTATCACAAAATGGCTACCCTCAAATAATGGCCTCCCATACTATGAAGACCTACTCAGAAAAAATGTCAACATTGGTTTTTTGTTATCAAACATCATAACGTACAAAATAAAGCTTATTCAATGATTTCTACCCGAAAAGCCGATGGATTTGCATTAAACATCCCACTAAGATCCCAATACCTATTATTTACACCATTCAGAACATCCCTACTTTAGCTAAGTCAAAAGAACAGCGCTATCTCCTTTAAAATAAAAAACAATAATTAAACACATTGTGTCAGTCTCAAAATTACCATATTTCTGTATATTCACTTCATTCAGTTTTTCTCCATTTACCTTAAACAAGAGAACGGCGGCTGTTCTTGCATATAATTAACAATACGTATATCAAATATAAGTACAGTGGCAGATTAAGCTCCACGAAGACCCGAGGCGGCCATGAAGGGCCTATTTAAAATAACGTGGACCTAATTAATTTCGGGTCAGGGCCTATGTTGATTCCCGTTTGGCCTACACCCCCTCCCCCTAACGTTCACTGTCTATACGTTTTAAACATTTTTTTTTTACAAAATCTTTGGGCCTGAGGCTGCAGCCTCATCAGCCTCACTGATAACCCGCTACTGTATAAGTATAAATTACCATTATGAAAATTGCTCCATTCCTATCTGTTTACCCCATTTAGATTAATTCTGTTTACCTAAAACAAGAGAACAGCGGCTTTTCTACTATATAAATAACAATATTATCAAATATAAGTATCAAATTACCATTATGTTAATGAAAACTGCTTAATTCTCGTATGTTTACCCCATTTAGATTAACTCTATTTACCTGAAACAAGCCAACGGTGGCTATTCTAACAAATAAAAAACGACACGTATCAAACGAAATTTTTCCATACCTATATGTTTACCCCATTAAGATTAACTCTTTTTACCTAAAACAAGAGAACATCGACCAAAACTGTCCTGATATTCACCGATACAACTCGGAAAGGGTGCTAATAACTACTACATACATCGCATCTCATTCATCAAAATAAGTTAATGGGTGATGTTGATCGGCCGTCTTCAATTAGCTCAGGTTAAGTGCATAACAGTAGGACGTTAAACCCCATTTCATTCATTCATTGATGTAGATCGGATAGGTGGCAGGAAATGTATTAACGTCGTCGATAGATGCAATCAGTTAGTTAGTTAGTTATGACAGGAAATGTATTAACGTCGTCGATAGATGCAGTCAGTTTGTTAGTTAGTTGTGGCAGGAAATGTATTAACGTCGTCGATAAATACAGTCAGTTAGTTTAGTTAGTTTAGTTGTGTATCGGCGTCCTGCCATTAAACATGTGATCGTAATATACCCGCTATAGTCTAAGCGATTTCTGGCACTGGCATTTCTTCTATCAGGACTAAGAGGCTTTGGTTTTAACATTCGACAAGATTTAATTAAATGGATTTGGATTTGGATTAAATTTATTGAATTATCAAGCCATATTGTGTTGATACGGAGGTAAGTTTACGTGTTTTGCTATATGTATATACTTTTAATATTCGCTGTAGTTTAAGCGATTTGTAGCACTGTCTTTACTTCTATTACTGAATTACTATTCTGATATTAAGAGAGAGGGATGGAGAGAGAGAGCGCGCGCGCGGGAGAGGGGGGAAATGGGGTTTTATTTCAATAATTCGCTTTCCCGTAGGGTTCTTTAGCAGTGGGAGGAAACCGGAGGAAACCCACGAGACTGAGAAGGCGCCGCTTTCTCCATGCCACACACGCTCAAGAGGGGTGTACTAGTCCGCCGCTATAAGAAATATTATACATTTAGGTATCAATAAACCTAACCCAACTCTAACCCTAACCCTATATATCGGGCCGTCGGTGGACTAATGCACCCTAACCCTAACCCAAACCTAATAATATATATCGGTGGACAAGTAAAACTCGCGGACTAGTGAGCATTCCCCGATATGTGATTTACACCTATCAACACACAATCAAACGGATTAAGATTATGAAGGTAAGTTTTCTTGGTGTTGTTTGTTAATATCTAAATGTGATATAAATACCCGCCTTGGTCTACATGATTTCAAGTTCTTGCCTTGCATCTATTAGGACTTGTTTGGTATTAAGTTTTCTTGGTTTTATTTGTTAATATCTAAATGTGATATCAATACTCTTCTGGTCTAAAGCATTCCAGTTCTTGCCGTGCGTATATATATATGACTAGTTTGATATTAACGCTCATCAAAACACATCAAAAAGATTAATATTATTGAATTATCAAAACTCGTACCAAGTTTATTTTTATACTTAGTTTAGTTTTTTACTTAAGATTAGGGAATTATAAAAAAACTATGGTTTGTATAAGATTGTCAGTTTTCTTTCCGTTTATCGTCTTTATAACCACCCGAAGTTAATGCCAGCTGTGGTCTAAGTTATTTCCGGCAAATGACTAAGTTTAATATTCTATTATTATCAGAAATATACAATCAGGTGATTGTGATTAATATCATTAAACAGGACTCCAGTCTGTATACGGCCGTACGATTATTCTGTGAAATATACGATTATCTAAATAACAATAAACAGGATCTTTTAGTGGCATTTAGTGATTGGGAAAAACATTAACAGAACACAGTGATTGATTCCCATAAAAACTGTTTTCTGTTAATCAATAAACAGGATTCCTGCCTTATACGGCCGTACGATTTATTTAGTTTTTTAGGGAGCCACAGAGAGAGATGGGAGGGGAGAGAGACTGGGAGACGGAGGGTAGGAACAGAAGGGGGGGGGTCGTTTTAAGGCCTGTATATATGCACTTCATGGTTTCAATCCCGCGTTTGTAAGTTCATATAACCAAGACATTGTAAGTAAAAGTTACTTTGATTTTAGTTTGGCACGTTGCTTTTAAAATATGTTGCAATCGAAACAGAGAGACGGAGACGGGGGCGGGGGGGGGGGGGTCTGTTGTTTCCAAGGCTTGTTTTATGCAAGTCCACGTTTCACTATTGTTTCTAGGACACAAACAGTCTTATTGACAGTAACCAGTTCATATTCAGCCCCTTAAACGTCATACGATGCATCTCGACTCACGCCGGTATTAGAAGCCTGGACATTTCCCCTAAAATAACCTATAATACCATAGTTATATGTTCAACACAAGTCTTCCCTATAGAATGTTGTAAAAATGTTGTACAAAATGTTGTAAAAATGTTGTAGCAATGTTGCCAATGTATACGCTGCTTTAACCCGAAGAAATGTCGATTTTGCGGCTTGAGGCGTGTCACGCTTCAATTACATTGACGTCATAATTAATACGACGTCCTGTAAATCGAGGATGGGACGTTCAACCATAGCAATATTCAATTTATGTTAAAATTAAAACACTATGCAATCTATGTTAAACTTAGAACACTGGAAAATTTGTGTTAAAATTAAAACATTAAGTAATTTATGTAAGAATTAAAACATTGTGCAATCTGGGTTAAAGTTAAAGCATTGCGCAATTTGTGTTAAAATTAAAACATTGCGTAATTTATGTTCAAATTATAATACTATGCAATCTATGTTAAACTTAGTACACTGGAAAATCTGTGTTAAAATGAAAACACTGTAATTTCAGTTGATGTCCTCTCTCTTTTTTTTTTAAAGAAATCAAAATGGATCCGTCTACGTTTTTTTTTAAAGTGCACGACTTGTTTCTAAACTGTTAAACATATCAACGCGTGGAATCGTGACAGGAAAATCAGATTCTCATTGACCTTTTTCACAAATAAATTCGATATAATAGCATGTAGCTATAACACATAATTGGATCCCACACTGATACATGATCGAGGTTTTTTTTATCTTTTTATCTTCACGATTCTGGAATATTTCGACACTTCAAGTTTTTTGCTCAATTATAGACCAAATTATACAGATTATTCGTCTATCGATAAAGCTGATATAAGCAAGTGCAGTAAAATAAAATAATACGGTGATTGTTAAAAGGACAAGTTACGTATCTGCATAAAACTGGGAATTTTGTTTAAATTGAAGAATAAAATTGTAATTCCGTGAAGAAATCGAATAATATTCATATAATCAAAAGCGTATGTGTAATTATAATTCATGAAATCCAGATCGTAAAAACAGTTATTATTCAATTTCACTTCTTTTTATGTCTTTTCGTTTTCCATATTTTCATTTTACTGGGAGTATTAATATGAGTTATTTAAATTTTACAGGCGATAGAAGTGGGCGAATAGAAAATCGAAATCCTTTAAACGTAACTAAACAGAATTATTGTCCAATTGCATGTACCTTTAACGTTGAGGCATGTATACCCATTTTACTCAATATTTTGAAATTAAATGAAACGTTTTTTAACGTCCTCGTTCGCTGCGGCAACCGGGATAAAGATGACGGGAAATTTTCCCCGGACAGCGACACCGTGGGCTACTCTTTTTAGACTTCCAACTGCCCTCGAATCATTAAAATATTACGTATTTTTTGGCCTTTTTGTACTTCCCCCTACCACTCCTGTACTGTTTCGCACTTGTCAGTGTGTGGGGGGTTGGCGCTTACGGTTCTGACAACGAGTTGGCGCCTGCGGGTCTGACGTGGAACGTATTGTTTAGTCGTGCGGATGAGAGGCAAAACCGAAGTTCAACCGTCTCCACATTTATACGCAGGTAGGGATCACTGGCTGTTGGAATTCAGAGTACGATCGGCAGGAATACCACTATCGTAGTGGTTTATCTTTCTACCCAATAGTAGATGATTAAGTAGTGTTGAAATTCCTGTTGATTAGCCCATTTGTTAACCAAAGAATATATAAATATTAACTATCACAAAGAATTAGGTTTAACTTATTCATCCACGAGTATTCGACGAATCTTGCAAGAAATAAACTTGTACGCTATCCGACAAATGTATCCCACTTGCAACATTGAACACATTGCAGACATAGTTATTCAAATGAAAATTGCCTCTGTGTTAGTCCCAAAATTACCACAGTATTGTTTTTCCGGAACATTAAACCCCATCCCGTGGTCTCCAGGGTGCGATAAGAAGACGGTGCCAGTAAATAAATGGTAGAACTATGTAGACATCTTTTGACCTAATTCCTGATCGCAGAATCATGTCACTCGAACTTTTGTCCAATTGTCTTGAATGAGAGAGAGGGAGAGAAAAATGGGATTTAACGACCACTCGACACAAACTAGGTCATTTCGGGGTTAACATATGGTTTGATTTTATTTCAAAAATTCGCTTGGGCGTTAGGGGGTCTTTGGCAGTGGGGGGAAACAGGAAGCCCAGAGAAAGCGAATTGTTTTGAAAAGCACTTATGCGGGTTAGTCCTGAAATTACGTAGTTCGCGATATGTAGAAGTGGCATTCCATTTTTATCCCCGTCTCTGCTTATAATCTCGCCCTCTGACCGTGAGGCGAATATTTTGTGATGTAACCGTGATGCCGGTTGATATAAAATTACAGCGTGCTGATCAATTAATTACTTTAATATCACATCCTTCAAGGTTTTTATATCTATCAATTACAAATGGCCGTATACCGTCTCCCCGTGAGATGTCGTAATTAATAAGATACATATTAAGTTTATTTAGTCTTTGTGTGTATGACAGATGTGAAAGGAAGTAGAACCATATAAAGAGCAGTATTCTATTTTTTAGGGTATGGCGGCCATTTAGGGCAGAGTTCTTTTCTGGAGATTTGACGTAAACGAATCTCTGTGTGCATAATGAATAAGGCGCTGACGTACTAATCAGAGAAAGTTCTTTGCGCGGTTTTATCTTATCAGTGGTATAAGAAAGGAAAGGAAATGGGGTCAGTACCCATTTCTGGAAAGTAGGGTACTATCGTCCAGTCATCTAGTGCACAGATTAGTACAATTAACTAAAAATAATGTTGACGTTGAACTGTGCCTATATGGATATTTTAATAACTCCTAAAGTAACTATCATAAATATTGGAGTTTTGTGGATTTAACCTTGGTAGTTAATTGCTGTATTCGATATATAAACATAGTTAGCTACATAAACGATGTTCCAGAGTCAGTTAATTGAAAATGGAAACAATTGATGTCCGTTCTTATTCTGTTGCCGAGCCACAAGATAGTGCCACAGATCGGCATGGCCAATGGGGACGACATAAGCACAAGAATCCGTGGTAACTAGACTTTACCGAAAAACCTGTCAATTGCAAATGGTCTGGAGACATTAAGCTGCCTTGCTATAGCTAGGTGGCCGATATTGTGGTATACCAGGTATCACCTGGAATGGAATGCAGTAGTCTCTATTAATCCCCAGTGTGTCTGCCGTCTTGATGAACAATCCCGAAGAAGATAACAGCAGTTACCGAGACTTCTGTTACCCCCTCCCCCCCCCCATACACACACGGTCCAGGCCTTAATCAGGTGTCCAAGAATCAATGGTAATAAATGAGATGTCATTGAAAAGAATGTAACATTGGTTACCAAGACTTTCATGCTGGTTCCAACCCAAAACCCCTACCCCATCTGCACAACAATTCAAACTTCAGGGCTGCAGCAATGTAAGTCTTCCTTTGATTGTGAGATCCCCCCACCCTCCACCTCCGGTTACGGCAGCTCAAGCGCCGGGCCCCAACAGTGTATACAATCCATGCTTTCTAGACAATAGTCGGGCCACAACAATATAAACCTTCCCCTGATCGCGCTCACATCAGCTCAAAAGCTGCAGTGTAGACCTGCCCTGGTGTGCAACAATCAATCTTTGCTGGTTGCGGATCATTCTCCCCCCCCCCACAATAGATGGGCCGTAACAATGTAAGCCTTCCCATAGGTGTATACGATGAGATGCTTATGTTCTATAGAGGGAGAGAGAAAGAAATTGGGTTCAACGTCCACTCGACACAAACTAGGTCATTTCGGGACTAACATGGTTTAATTTTATTTCAATAATTCACTTGCGCGTAGGGTCTATAGCAGTGGAAGGAAACCGGAGGACCCGGAGAAAACCCACGAGGTTGAACAGGCAACCCTACTCCTTGCCACGTACAACCGGGGAATCGTAATGTTCTATAACCACCACCATCTGAGATACTAGAAGACGTTGTGTTTATTTAGTCTCGGGGATCACGGTGGCTAAGTGGATAAGGCTCTGGTTCGCTAGCCTGGAGGTTAAGTGTTCGATCCCTGCATTGGCCGAGAAAGTTCATCTCGATTTTCCGGCGTGATTTCCCCTTGTCAGTGATGCAGAAGGAGGGCCTGACAAGGACAGCTGCCTAGTCGTTCGGATGGGACGAAAAACCGAGGTCCCGTGTACAAATTGGAGTGCACGTAAAAGATCCCTTGGCAGTTAAAATTCGATATAAGAGTAGGCCGTAGCGCCGCTGCCCGGGCAAAATTTCCCTCATTGCGCACTGTGGCGTATGCCCGTCTTCAATTAGCCCAGGTTAGGTGCTTAAGCGTAGGACGTTAAACCCCATTTCATTCATTCATTCATTATTTAGTCTCATGATTAATCACATGTTTTAAATACCATGTAGTGTTTATAGTCTCCAGATATATCAGCTGTAGTTAATTAATCTCTATGTGTACAGGTTAAAATAAATCAAAATCAATTCTAGGGTTGTAAGCTCGGTCGGAGGTTAAACGGTTATACAAGTCCTTGATTCAACACAGCTGCCATCTTTAGTCATGCATCACGCACCGATCTGTCTTTGAGAAATGTATTCCAAGTTCCAATCGACATTCTCAGTACAGAAATATGCATGATACTTTAGTCACGCGTCAACACTGGAAAATCACCGAACAATCTATTCCAAGTTCCACTCGACTTTCTCAGTACAGAAATATGCACGATACTTTAGACATGCGGGTTCCCCGGTTGTACGTGGCAAGTAGTAGGGTCGCCTGTTCAACCCCGTGGGTTTTCTCCAGGTCCTCCGGTTTCCTCCCACTGCTAAAGACCCTAAGCGCAGGGAATTTTTGAAATAAAATTAAACCATGTTAGTCCCGAAATGACCTAATTTGTGTCGAGTGGACGTTAAACCCCTTTTTCTCTCTCTATCTCTCTCTCTACCCCCTCTCTCTCTCTCTCTAGAACATAAGCATCTCATCGTATACACCTATGGAAGGCAAACATTGTATAAAACAAGGAATGGTATTAATTAATGTGTAATTAAGTGTAATTATTAAACATGTGTGTAGTTATAGGTAAACTATTATATATCTAATGTTATTACTATCATCAACCTGTCACGTGTGTAGTATATAAACTGTTATATATCTAATGTTATTACTATCATTAACCTGTCAATAATATAAACCATGTGCTTAATCGTGTGTGTGGGGGGGGGGCTGGATGGCCGAATGGTTAGCGCATGCGTGCTGTATCATAAAGCTTGTCCTTGAGTCAATTGGCGTGGTTTCGAATCCCCTGTTGTACGTTACAAGAATTAGGTTCGTCTTTCCAGCCTCGTGGGTGTTATCCAGGTCTTCCGGCTACCTCCCACTACTAAAGACCCCTACGCACAAGCGAATTATAGAAATAAAATTAAACCATGTTAATCCCGAAATGACCTGGTTTGTGTTGAGTGGACGTTAAACCCCATTTCTCTCTCCCCCCCCCCTCTCTCTCTCTCTCTCTGCTTAATCGTTTTTGGACAACCACCAGATAGTCTGCGGTTACTAAACCGTTCCTGTTCTGTGTTTTGCGAATACAAGGTTGATATAATTATGGCATGAAGTTTAATGGATTAGAAATAGTCTTTGGGAAGCGAAATTGCAATCTCCGCTTCTAGGAATCCCAAATTGCCAATAGCATCCTGTTAGATAATTCCGACGTTTTATATATTTAAAGGGCTAGTGTATGACCGCTCACGTTCACTTAATTGTTATTTGTCTTGTATGGAACAGCTTATTATAGTTCAGTTACTAAGACTGTTTTACTTCTTACGATCAATGCTTTTGCATCTTTCTGGGATCTTATAACCAATGACGTAATAATCCTTCCGAGTTGCTATGATCAACGGAGTTCTACCTTTTAGAGTTGTTAACATTCTGTGTGGCTATGATCATTGACATTGAATTTCTCTGTGTTGTTAAGCCCCGTTTATGTCGCCCTACGACGCGATAAAACTATCGGCGACTGGTCTACCATAAAGTGCAACTAATAAGTCGTAACTACTTTGGCGACATAAGCGCTCTTACGACTGGTTTGAGTCGGACGCAAACCAGAAGCCGTCGAGTTTCCAGTTTCTCCCAGTCGCACAAGTTCTACTCCTACGACTGGAGACAACTAGTTGGGACCAACTGATTTCTTGTGGTTGCGTCCAGTCCTGCATTAATTTAGTCGTAGCGATATAAGCTGTAAGTTGCTGGGCTTTACAATCATTGACATTGCATATTTCTATGTTGTTTTGTTCACTGACATTTGAATACTTCTATGTTGTCATACTCGCTAACGTTGCATATTTCCATGTTGCCATCAATTATAACTGCACTTGAAAATTCAGACGGGTTCAAACCCGCGACTGTAAAATTCCTATAGCCTTAAGGAGGGTTGGATGACCTAGTGGTCTAGAGTGCCGCGCTTCGACCTCTAGCTGGCCGGCCACCTCTGGCTTGCGGCTGTGGTTTCGAGCCCTAGTGAGAGCGTATGTGGCATGGAGATAGGTGCGCCTTCTTAACCTCGTGGGTATCCTCCCGCTGCTAAAGACCCCTACGCGCAAGCTGATTATTAAAATAAAAATTGAAAACCATACGTTAGTCCCAAAATGACCTAGTTTATGTCGAGTGGACGTTAAACCCCATGTGAAATGAGGATAGATGCGCCTTCTCGACCTCGTGGGTTTCCTCCCACTGCTAAAGGCCCCTAAATTGAAATAAAAATTGAATTAGTCCCAAAATGACGTAGTTTGTGTAGAGTGGACGTTAAACCCCATTTCTCTCTCTCCCCCTATAGTGTTATAACATCATGACCTCTGCTTAGACATAGAATATTCCACCTAACTGTACAATGTATTTCGTATTTATTCTTTACCACCCAGGTCTGAAATCTAGTTATACGTAACATTAGGTTAGTTATTGCAATTTACACCTTTCATTTTTTGTATCATTAAAAAATACCTTAAAATCATGCAAATATTTTGAATTAGACGCAGAGGACTAACAGCATTAGCTGGAATCAGCAAGGACATGACATTATCCTATTTTTATAGTCCGCTGCTTTGATCTCCTTACACTGCAGGACTAATGATAACAAAATACCTTAAAATCATGCAAATATTTAGAATTAGAAGCAGATGACTAACTGCATTAGCTGGAATCAGTAAGGACGTGAATTTATCAAAACATTTGCCTTTTCTCCTATTTTTATAGTCCACTGCTTTGATCTAGGTTACACTACAGAACCAATTTGTGTTTTATTCTTTCTTATTTGTTCGATTGTAAAGGGAACGTTAGACCGATTCTACAGTTCGGTTGTTTTCTAAGGAAGCAATGCTGACCGTTCATGCTTGTATAATGTTTTAGTCATTAGAAAAGGCGCCATTGTTTGCCCTGATAAAAAGCGAGTACGGTTCACTGGAACTGAATGTGATTGAGCATCGCCTCTTGTGCATTGCAAGAGAGTTTTTTTTCCGGATATTCCAACTGTCAAGGTTTTTTTTAAGCAACGCTGATGTGTTCATTGGGCAACATTTTAGTTGTCACGCTTTCACAATATTCCTGAAAGCCGATAAATCGTCATATTGAAGACCGAGAAATCCCCCTGCTGCGGGATAAGATCTAATCAAACGAAACACTGCGAGGAGCGTGTTTTTTTTTTGCAGACCAACTGTATTTGGGAAACTCATGACACAATCGACGCTCTTGTCTGCGATATGATTTAACTGGAAGTGGGCGTTAAATAAAGCTATTTCACACACAATGGGCGTTAAGGAAGTATCACGTGATTAGATAGAAATAAGTAAAATAATTAATTCTGTGATTTTTGCTAATTTAGAAATAAATAATTAGACCCATGTGCTTCACTCCACTATGAGTTTAACTTGAAATTAATTAAAGCATTTTATTTTTTAAAAATGAATTTAATACAAGAGTATGCTTGAAAACAAAAACTGTAAAATAAAAAAATTCCCGAAACTAGTAGGAAATAGTCATTCTGATATGCAAATTTGACGTTAAGCAAAATTTGTTGATTTCCCTGTAGTATAATTTCAGCTCCAATAGTTAAAGAGAGATAGGGAAATGTGGTTAAACTTGCACTCGACACAAACTAGGTCATTTCCGGACTAACATACGGTTAAAAAGACTACATAAGTAATAAGTAGTCGACTTACACCCACGTGCCTTACCAAATCAATCAACAAATATGATAACTGTAAATAAATGGGTTTATCATTAATTTCTACGCTGTTTATTTAAACTGCTTTCATCATCATTTTCTCGGTGAGTTCATATTCACGATCGTTCACAACCAGTCAATCCTGGACTGTGCGGACAATCAGGCGTGAGGTGCCCTCTTGCTGCAGGACCTCCAGAGATTAAGAGAATAATATTTCCATTACTGAATGATGAAGAGGGTTGTGGAATTAAACGTCCATTCGACACAAACTAGGTCATGTCAAGACTAACACATGGTTCAATTTCAATCGGCCTCTGCGTATGGGTCTTTAGCATTGGGAGGAAACCTGAGAAAACCGGAGAACATCCTAGAATAGAATATGATATAACAGATCAGAATCTGAAGGTTCATATTAAAACTCCAGAGATGCTCAAAGACGTTTAGTCTCAGAGGAGGCAACCCAATTATGGAAACAACAGATACGTTGACACTCTACTGTCGGAATGATTACGTATCTTAATATATAATGAAATGGGGTTAAGTGTTCAACTTTTCAGACCAACCGGGCTAAATCACGTACATGGGACCACGGGTTATCGTCCTTCCCAAACAACTAGACGCTGCACCACTACCAATTGGGAACCAAGCTGGAAAAATTCCGACGATTTATCATGAAACACGCGAGGTTAGGTTACTACAAAAATCAACGAATATTAAAATAATGTGAATTAAAAAAAAAAGAAAAAGAAAAGGTTATCATTTGTCATTGACTGCTGCTCCATTTTACCGAAGAATCCATTTTGTCGACTGATTTGATAGCTTTCATGCGGCTGTAGCGTGAATGATGGATTACTATTCGTATAAAAAAAATGGGTGCATTCTACAGAGCTTTATTCTGTTTGTCCATTATCAGATTTGATCCAGTCGGAGCAGAACATTAGGACGTTAAACTCAAATGCTTTTTTTATTTCCAAAGACATGAGTTATACAAATGTGACAAATGTAAACGTAACTTACAAATCTATTTAATGGTATTTCCGTATTGAGTCTGAAGACACATTAATCGTTGAAGATATAAACGACATTGTGTATTAAAAACTACATTAAAAATCCCCGATTGTTTGTATTTCCTCCCACATTAATCGAAGAAATTGCAATGGTATTACAAAATACATTAAGCTCTGGATATAAAAATATAAAGACAAATCCTGCGCTATTGTTCGTTGCACGTATCATTTTCTCTCACGTCAAATCCAGCTGACACATTTTAAATGTTTCCGAAGAATACGCCGACCGAACAAACGTGTATTTTACTGAAATTTATAACCATAACGACAATTCTGCTAGAAACGATGTCGATCTTGCTTGAACCATTTCATTTCGCATAATAGGACAGCGATTAGCTAAAATCTCTCCACAAAGACCCCGAATCTACCAAATGTGCATTCTCGGAAATTCATGCCAATAACTCCATTTCTCTTTCATTTATCCACAATTAATACAAATGTGATAAAAGAAATAGTCCGGTCTGTTAAATAGGTTTCAAGAATCGAGTTTGAATTCTGAACACCCCGTATTCTGATGCGTTGAGTGGTTGGGTGCTGTGGACATTATTAACACGAATAGTCCCTTTAAATGTATCTCTACAATTCCCGTTTCCACCTCCTGACATTTTCGGTAACCATCCCCCCCCCCCCGCCGTAAATAATAAAGTAATTTAAATATAAAGGAAACGTTAGTCGGTATTAGGAAATCAATTATCCAGCCCGCGCGGCGTTGCAGTGAGTGTTGTAAAACTACCAAGATGAAACCACTTCCTCCATGCGTGCATCTCGCCAAATTAAAGTTCTCAATCCCCCTCCCTTGTCTGATAAGAGAATTAAACTAAGCGTGGAAGTTGGTAATAGTCACGTTCTGGTAATCATGTTTAATTGTCTGAGAACATGTTCTAATGTTTGATTACAACACCTAAGACCAGCGTCTGGTGTATTTACTCATACGTCTGCCGTTTGATGATACCCATGCTAACAAGCAGACGCATTGTAGACTCCAAAGGGGATTTAAGGTGAAATAAATAGAGCTTTTGCCGTGGCGAGATTAAGACAAAACAAAGAAAAGAACCAGGAAGAAATAAAGGAAAAGAAATATGTCTACTCAACTATGGTAAATAAATTAATTGTGTAAATTGAATGAATACGGTATTGGGTTTAATACCCCAAATGATCTGTCATTTAGAAGTGTATTCCAAGTTCCAATCGACATTCCTAGTACAGAAATATGCATGATACTTTAGTCACGCGCCAACACTGGAAAATCACTGAACAATCTATTCCAAGTTCCACTCGACTTTTCCAGTACAGAAATATGCACGATACTTTAGACATGCGGGTTTAACGTCCGCATGCCAGCATCTTATTCACTTAGCCTCCATGACCCCCTATAAAAACAAGGAATGGTATTAATTAATGTGTAATTAAGTGTAATTATTAAACACGTGTGTTGTTATAGATAAACAATTACATATCTAATGTTATTACTATCATAAACCTGTCAATAACATAAACCATGTGCTTAATCGGTTTCGGGAGGTTGGGGATGGCTGAATGGTTAGCACATGCGTGCTGTATCATAAAGGCCTGTTATTGGGTTAACTGGCGTGGTTATGAATACACGGTTGTACGTGACAAGGATTAGGGTCGTCTGTTTAACTTCGTGGGTTTTATCCAGGTCCTCCGGTTACCTCCCACTGCTAAAGACCCCTACGCACAAGCGAATTATTGAAATAAAATTAAACCATATGTTAGTCCCGAAATGACCTAGTTTGTGTTGAGTGGACGTTAACCCCCATCTCTCTCTCTCTCTCTCTCTCTCTCTCTCTCTCTCTCTCTCTCTCTCTCTCTCTCTCTCTCTCTCTCTCTCTCTCTCTCTCTGTTTAATGGTTTTTGGACAACCACCAGATACTCTGCAGTTATTAAACGGTTCCTGTTCTGTGTTTAATGATTCGTCAAATTTGACACTAACATGTGCAATGAACGGATTATAAATAGTCTTGGGCAGCATAATTTCAGTCTCCATTTCATGAAATCCCAAATTGCCAATGTACGCGCTCATCAATGTGATAGAACTCTAATAGAACCCTGTTAGATAATTCCGACGTTCTATAATATATTTAATTGGCCAGTGTATGACCGCTCACGTTCACTGAATTGGTATTTGTCTTGTATGGAACAGCTATTTATAGTTCAGTTACTAAGACTGTTTTACTTCTTACGATCAATGCTTTAGCATCTTTCTGGGATCTTATAACCAATGACGTAATAATCTTTCCGGATTGCTATGTTCAACGGAGTTCGACCTTTCAGAGTTGTTAGCATTCTGTGTGGCTATGATCATTGACATTGAACTTCTCTGTGTTGTTAAGCCCCGTTTATGTCGCCCTACGACGCGATAAAACTATCGGCGACTGGTCTACCATAAAGTGCAACTAATAAGTCGTAACTACTTTGGCGACATAAGCGCTCTTACGACTGGTTTGAGTCGGACGCAAACCAGAAGCCGTCGAGTTGTCCCCAGTTTCTCCGAGTCGCACATTTTCTACTCCTACGACTGGAGACAACTAGTTGGGACCAACTGGTGTCTTGTGGTTGCGTCCAGTCGTGGATCAATTCAGTTGTAGCGACATAAGCTGTCAGTTGCTGGGCTTTACAATCACTGACATTGCATATTTATATTCTGTTATGTCCACTGACATTTGAATACTTCTATGTTGTTATGCTCGCTAACGTTGCATATTTCCATGTTGCCATCAATTATAACTGCACTTGAAAATTCAGACGGGTTCAAACCCGCGACTGTAAAATTCCTATAGCCTTAAGGAGGGCTTGGATGACCTAGTGGTCTAGAGTGCCGCGCTTCGACCTCTAGCTGGCCGGCCACCTCTGGCTTGCGGCTGTGGTTTCGAGCCCTAGTGAGAGCGTATGTGGCATGGAGATAGGTGCGCCTTCTTAACCTCGTGGGTATCCTCCCACTGCTAAAGACCCCTACGCGCAAGCTGATTATTAAAATAAAAATTGAAAACCATACGTTAGTCCCAAAGTGACCTAGTTTATGTCGAGTGGACGTTAAACCCCATGTGAAATGAGGATAGATGCGCCTTCTCGACCTCGTGGGTTTTCTCCCACTGCTAAAGGCCCCTAAATTGAAATAAAAATTGAATTAGTCCCAAAATGACGTAGTTTGTGTAGAGTGGACGTTAAACCCCATTTCTCTTCCCCCCTCTATAGTGTTATTACATCATTACCCCTGCTTAGAAATAGAATATTCCACTTAACTTTACAATGTATTTTGTATTTATTCTTTACCATCCAGGTCTGAAATATAGTTATACGTAACATTAGGTTATTGCAATTTACACCGTTCAGTTTTTGCATCATTATAAAATACCTTAAAATCATGCAAATATTTAGAAATAGACGCAGATGACTAACTCAATTAGCTGGAATCAGTAAGGACATGAAATTATCCTATTTTTATAGTCCGCTGCTTTGATCTACTTACACTGCAGGGCTAATGATTAAAAAATACCTTAAAATCATGCAAAATATTTAGAGATAGACCCAGGGAAATAACAGTGTTAGCTGGAATCAAACCATTTGCGTTTTCTCCTATTTTTATATTTTAATGCTTTGATCTAGTTACACTACAGAACCAATTTGTGTTTTATTCTTTCTTATTTGTTCGATTGTAAAGGTGGCGTTAAACCGATTGTACAGTTCGGTTGTTTCTGAACAAGAATAGTCAAGGAAACAATCCTGGCCGTTCATGCTTGTATAATGTTTCAGTCATTAGTAAAGGCGCCATTGTTAACCCTGGTAAAAAGCGAGTACGGTTCACTGGAACTGAATGGGATTAAGCATCGCCTCTTGTGCATTGCAAGAGAGATTTTTTTCCGGATATTCCAACTGTCACGGGTTCTTTTAAGTATACACTGATGTGTGCATTGGACAACAGTTGACTTGACACGTTTTCACAATATTCCTGAAAGCCGATAAATCGCCATATTCCTGAAGCCCGAGAAATCCCCCTCCTGTGGGATTAGGTCTAATCAAACGAAAGACTGCGAGGAGCATGCCTTTTTCGCAGACCAATAGTATTTGGGAAACTCATGACACAAAGGGCGTTCTTGCCTGCGATATGACTCAGGTGGAAGTGGACGTTAAATAAAGCTATTTCACACACAATGGGCGTTCAGGGAGTATCACGTGATTAGATAGAGATAAGTAATTTAATTAATTCTGTGATTTTTGCTAATTTAGAAATAAATAATTAGACCCGTGTGCTTCACTCCACTATCTGTTTAACTCGAAATTAATATAAAAAGAATTTAATACACGAGTATGCTTGGAAACAAAAACTGTAAAATAACAAAATTCCTGAAACTAGTAGGAAATAGTCATTCTGATATGCAAATTTGACGTTAAGCAAAATTTGTTGATTTCCCTGTAGTATAATTTCAACTTCAATAGTTAAAGAGAGGTAGCGAAATGTGGTTAAACTTGCACTCGACACAAACTAGGTTATTTCGGGACTAACATACGGTTAAATTTTATTTCAATCAATTGCTTGCGCGTAGCAGTGGGAGGACACCGGAGGACCAGAATAAAACCAACGAGATTGGACAGACAACCCTACTCCTTGTAACGTACAAACGGTGGATCGAAACCACGGCAGTTGACTCAATGGCAAACCTTATGACCTAGCAGTTAAAGAAACGTACCTTAAATAGGGATTAATGCCTTAATTACCTGCAGCAATCAGGATAAAACAAATCATTGCTACCATAGCTGAGTAATACAGTTACGAACGTCAAAGCAAAACACGAGTCACCCCTCTATGTAACTGACTGAAGTGACAACAGATACGTGGGCGAATTTCTTCTCACGTGTTTAATTAGTTCTATCACATATTATATGATTATGACTGACACCGATATTGTCCTTTAATGTCCTACTGTTCTGCACCAACTGAAGATGGATATTCTAGAAAGGAAAGTTTAACATCCCACTTTTCTAGTCCGACTAGGCTAATAAAGACGGACATTTTGCCCGGAATGCGGCGCTACGGGTACTCTTATTTGGAATTCCAACCGTCAAGGGTTATGTTACGTTCAATGGGTACACGGTACCTCGGTGTATCACTTGCAAGACTCTCAATCACCAACGGCGGACTGATTACCACTCGGCATCGTATTCTACGCAAAATGTTTACTCTAGAAAAGTTGGGTCTGGTTTTGTGCCCATTTGGTTGACCCCCCCCCCCCCCCATGCACTGAGCCCCCGGTCTATTAGGATAAAGTAGAATTGCAGGATAAAATGTCGAGATGTCAATCAGATAGGTTTAATTAAAGCTGACCAAATACAAATTTAATTCGTATCAGTTGTTTACACAGCAGTTGTCTCTCTGGAGACAGTCATGAAAGGGACAATAACACTCTTGCTGGCTTGACAGGTCCAGAAAAAAATAGCCTTATTCTAACAACTAGATGTTTAAGTGTCCTACCTGTTGTGTAAATTATCCATTACATCCTATTTTACTTGTCCAGAGGGTTCGAAAATATGTTTAAATCCAATTTGCATTTGATAGTGTTTACGTAAAGCTTTTCATACCATGTTGTTACCATGAAGCTGAATTTTTCAAATTTTTAAAATTCGGTGTGTTAAGATAAGACTTGTAGAGAGAGAGATGGGGTTTAACGTCCACTCGCCACAAACTAAGTCATTCCGGGACTAACATATGGTTTTATTTTATTTCAATAATTCGTTTGCGCGTAGGTTTTCTTTGAGCAGTCGGCGGAAAACAGAGGACCCGGAGAAAACGCACGAATTAGGACAGGTGACCCTATTCCTTGTCACGTACAACCGGGGATTCGAAACCACACCAGTTGACTGAGGTTAAATAGACTACATAAAAAATCGACTTACACCCACATGTAGGCTTAAATCAATCAACGAATATGATAACTGTAAATAAATGGGATTATCATTCATTTCTACGGTGTTGATTTATACTGCTTTAAACATCATTTTCTCGGTGAGTTCATATTCACGGTCGTTCACAATCAGTCAATCCCGAGACTGTGCGGACAATGATGCGTGAGGCGTCCACTTGCTGCAGGACCTAAAGACATTAAGAGAATACTTATTGCATTAGAGAATGATGAAGAGGGTTGGGGGATTTAACGTCCATTCGACACAAACTAGGTTATGTCGAGACTAACACATGGTTCAATATCAATCGACCTCCGCGTACGGGTCTTTAGCAGTGGGAGGAAGCCGGAGAACATCCTAGAATAGAATAATGAGGTAACAGATCAGAATCCGAAGGTTCTAGTTAAAAACTCCAAAGACGTTTATTCTCAGAAGAGGCAACCCAATTATGGAAACAACAGATACGTTGACACTCTACTGTCGGAATGATTACGTATCCCAGTATCAAAAAAATGGAATGGGGTTTAACGTTCCACTTTTCAGACCAGCCGGACTAAATCACGTACATTGGACCCCGGGTTATCGTACTATTAAAACAACTAGACACTGCACCACTATCACGAAACCCGCGAGGTTAGGTTACAAGAACAAATCAAGAAATATTTAAAAAATGTGAATTTAAAAAAAAGAAAAAGAAAAGGTTATAATTTGTAATTAACTGCTGCTCCATTTTACCGAAGAATTCATTTTGTCGACTGATGTGATAGCTTACATGCGGCTGCAGCGTAAATGATAAATTGCTATTCATATAAAAAAAATGGTTGCATTCTAACAGAATTATAGAGCTTTATTTTGTTTGTCTGCTTTTCGGCCTTAGTAATTATCAAATAAAGAAACTACAGCTCATTCAGAATACTGCTGCTCGACTGGTTACGCGGATCAGGCGACAGGACAGGTGCCATATGACACCTGTCCTACAGTCTCTCCATTGGCTGCCAGTTGAGCAGAGAATCTCCTTCAAAATTTTATGTATCACTTTCAAAGCTATACACTGCGCGACGGCACCGTACTACCTCACTGAGCTGGTCACCGTTAGGGTGCCAGAACGCCATCTACGAGGCCAAAATGCTATACAGTTAGTTCGGTCGAGTATGAAAACAAAGAAATCCTATGGAGATAGATCTTTCCATGTTTCTGCACCATTTTTATGGAATACGTTACCAGAAAATGTTCGTGCCATCTCTGATTTTCCTGCTTTCAAATCAGCGATTAAGACACATCTTTTCAGACTAGCATATACTTTGTAATTTTAATCTATAACTTCAATTTGTAAGTTTAATCTGAAATTTCTAATTTGTAATTCTATTCCGTAATTTTAAGTAATAATCTCTATTATAATTGACTGGAACATTTTTATTTTTTATTATCTTGTATTTTATTTTTGTATAGTAGTTGTAATTATTGTTAATTGCTGTTCAGCGCTTTGAGATAATTGTATGGAAAGCGCTCTACAAATAAAATGTATTATTATTATTTGTCTATTGTCAGATTTGATCCAGGACGTTAAACCCAATTTCTTTTTTTTCCAAAGACATGAATTATACAAATGTGAAACGTGTCAACTTAACTTGCAAATCTATGTAATTGCATTTCCGTATTGATTCTGAAGACACATTAATCGTTGAAGATATAACGACATTGTGTATTAAAAGCTACATTAAAAATCCCCCGATGTTTGTATTTCCTCCCACATAAATTGCAATGATATTACAAGATACATTAAGCTCTGGATATAAAAATATAAAGACAAATCCTGCGCTATTGTTCGTTGCACGTATCATTTTCTCTCACGTCAAATCCAGCTGCTGACACATTTTAAATGTTTCCGAAGAATAAGCCGACCGAACAAACGTGTATTTTACTGAAATTTATAACCATAACGACAATTGTGCTAGAAACTATCTCGATCTTGCTTGAACCATTTGATTCGCATAATAGGACAGCGATTAGCTAAAATGATCTCCGCGAAAACCTCGATCTACCAAACGTGCATTTTCGGAAATTGATGTTAATAACTCAATTCTTCTCAATAAATAAAAATGTGAAAAAAGAAATAGTCCTATCTGTTAAATTGGTTTCAATCATCAATTTTGAACTCTGAACACCCCGCATTCTGATGCTTAGAGTGCTGTAAGCATCATAAACACGAATCATTTCTTTAAATGTATCCAGTTCCAAGTTCTGTTCCACCACCTGACATTTTCGCAAACCATTTCCCCCCCCCCCCCCCACGTAAAAAATAAACTCAATCAATATAAAGGAAACGTCAGTTGGTATTTAATAAGGAAACGAATTATCTACCCCGCGGTTGCTGTAAAACTACCAAGATGAAACCACTTCCTCCATGCGTGCATCTCGCCAAATTAAAGTTCCCAATTCCACCTCCCTTGTCTGATAAGAGAATTAAACTAAGCGTGGAAGTTGGTAATAGTCACGTTCTGGTAATCATGTTTAATTGTCTGAGAACATGTTCTAATGTTTGATTACAACACCTAAGACCAACGCCTGGTGTATTTACTCATACGTCTGCCGTTTAATGATACCCATGCTAACAAGCAGGCGCATTGTAGACTCCAAAGGGGATTTAAGGTGAAATATATAGAGCTTTTGTCGTGGCGAGATTAAGGCAAAACAAAGAAAAGAAATGAAGGAAAATAAATAAGTCTACTCATCCAAAATAAATATATTAATTGTGTAAATTGAATGAATACGGTATTGAGTTTAATACGCCAAATAATACGATACCAAGCACAAGAAACCGATTCACTTGTTGGCTTTAAAAAGTACAACCGTGCTGTGTTTCTGGAAACAGTTCTCCAAGATCGATAAAATCATCATCTATTAAAGCGAACATATATCTTGGTTTGTAAAATTATTTGTGCCATAAAACTTTGGTCATGATAGAGCTATTAATTAAAGCATTTGTGATATGAAATGAAATGAACCGGTGTTTAACGTCCGACTTATTTTTACCAAATGGGCTATTAAAGACAGGCATACCCCATGCAGTGCGCTTTGAGGACAATTTTGTCCGGACAGCGACACTGCTGTCCACTCTTAATCCGAATTCCAACTGTCAAAGGTTCTTTTTCGTGCTCCCAATGTGTAAACGGGACTTCCTTTTTTGTCCCATACGAACGACTAGACACGATTTTTAGGCCCCCGTCCTACTGCGATGGCTCAGTGAGTAAGACCCAGGGTCTAGCAAGGGTCAACGTATAGTTGTTCGGATGGGACGGAAACCGAGTCCCGCTTACACATTTTAACATGAAGGTTGGCAGTTGGAATTCGAAATAAGAGTAAATCTTGGTGCTGCTGTCCGGGCAAAATTGCCTTCATGGCACACAGTATGGCGTATGTCCGTCTTCATTAGTTCAGTCAGAGCAGAACAGTAGGACGTTAAACCCCATGTCCTCTAGACTTCTGTCAATGCGGTTCTAATGTCCTCTCGGGGTTCTCTCGAATTTCACACACGAACAAACTTATGTCATTCAATTATTAATGCCTATAAAATGTGTGTCGATGATAAACCCCCAGCTCTCTCCATGGTTGAGACCACTTTGTATACCCTTCTCATTGACTCTGGTAATATAATTAATCTCGTGAAGATGTTCAAGGAAACAGAATTGAGCTCGCTCTTTTTACCCTTCTGAAATATATTGAAGGACCCGGTTAAATATGTCGACGATCAACCCCATCTCTTCTCAGGATTGAGACCGCTTGTTATATAGCCCGTTTAGACGCTTAAGTGGAACGTGTTTAAAAACCCCCGAGGATCGTTCTACCAGTTTACCTTAAGCGTCTCAGCGCACATGTGGGCCAAATAAACCAGTTTGAAAACCCCAGCTCGCGCCCTGTCTCTGAGAAGGCTTTTTTATTTTAAATTGGTTCATCTTGGCCTTCTGAATGGTTGGCTAAAACCCCCGGCCCCAGCTAGCTTTAAGCATGCGCAGTATGCAGTAGGTTACATTCCTGGGACATTGTCAGGGTCGGGCAGTGCCAGTGTTATCAAAAGCATGCGAGAATCGAATAAAGAATATGGAGCTACCCATGCGTAGTTAACTCTAACCTCCCACCGAAGAGGTCAGAGTAGTTAAACTGGTTTGGCGTATAGTACGAGTGAACGCAACACGACCCTGTCTTAAAACTCCCAGCGATTATGAACTGATCTAAAAATGAGCGTCTGAACGGATTAATAGACTGAAGTAATAAAAGTATTTGAAGTCGATGTAATTGGAACCTCGGTGCCACTGTCACTATGCTATATTTACATGTATTACACAACTCAGAAGAGGTCAGACATCCTCTAATAACCCTCCATTTTTTGTGATGCAGCATCAAATTATCCGGTGTGTACTGTTCGGTTTACATCCATCTTGATTAAAAACCAAAGTCCTTTTAAACCATCTTTCAATGTCAGTGACGTGGGTCATTTCAGCCATCCACGCCAGCAAACTGATCCCGCAGTGAATATTCGCTTGGCCGCAACAAAAGTCAGCTGTCTTTAACTTTGTAAAACAAATTACCACGCCAGTAGTACACGCGACACACGTCTAAATAGGGTATTCCGGCTTCGATTGGCATGACGAATCATTGGTGAATGCCTAAGGGCTGACAGGAGGGCTTGTCTCGGTAGAGTTCAGATTGGTCTAGAATTATAACCTATGACGCCTATGTCGACTTCTTTTAAGGCCCAAGTACAAATCTGTCTTGCGTTCCAGTTGGACAACAAACCAATAACTAGTTGGTCATTGAGAAAATAAACTGAAATTGGGTTTCAATGGTAGAAACGGCAATGGCATGAAATGGGTTAAACTGATTACATTTCTACGTTAACCTAGCTTATAACAAAAACAAAACCAATACTTATGGAAAACAGCTACTAGTGTATTTTAAGATGATGTTACCAGGAGTATTCTACGGTGGCTATAATTTTCATCCAAGTCAGTTTTAATTTCCATGGATTGGGTGAATATTAACATGAAATGGGTTAAACTAATTACATTTATGCGTAAACATGGCTAATGAAAAAAAAAATACGGACAAAAAACTATAAGTGTATTTTAAGACGACATTATCAAGCTAACGCTGAAAGAATACTCTTCAAGTCATCCTTTTCAAATACATCAGTAACCGTCTTCCATAAGTATGTGTATTTGTTACTAACTTCCATTTAAAGATTGCTGGCTACTGAAATGTGCTATTCGAGCCATACAGTCCTCTTATGAGACGAATTTTTACAGGAGGTCGGAGCTACGGTCTAATCTTATTTCGATTTCCAGCTATCAGAGGATCTTTAACGCGCAGCTGATTGTATTTTTGTATTTCTGTATCCAGAATAAACGTGATACTTGCTTGTTGTTTATATCGCCTGTAGAGGATGAAGAATGCTTCGAATTGTTTCAACTCATCCTATCTTTGTAAATACGGATGGAGACTGATCCATTCTAGGCGATTGAACTTTCAGTTTACAAGGAAATGAAATGAAATTGAGTTTGGTGTTTAGAAGTTGGCCAAATGGTTAGCACGTGCGTGCTCTATCATAAAGCCTGTCATTGAGTCAACTGGCGTCGTTTTGAATCCCCGGTTGTACGTGGCAAGGACTAGGGTCGCCTATCCAACCTCGTGGGTTTTCTCCGGGTCCTCTGGTCTCCTCCCACTGCTAAAGACCCTACGCGCATGCGAATTATTGAAATAAAATTAAACCATATAAGTCCTAAAACGACCTAGTTTTAGTCGAGTGGACGTTAAACCCGCTCTCTCTCTCTCTCTCTATCTCTCTCTTTCTGCTCCATTAAGACCAATGAAAATGGGCGTACTGAAACTAGAGTTCTATGAGGGTAAATTTGACCGGACAGCGGTGCTACGGCCTTCTTTTATTTCGAAATAAAACTGTCAAGCAAAGGTTCTTTTACGTGCCATGTCCTCAGTTTTTCGTCTCACCCAGACGACTAGACACCGTTTTTGCAGTTTGCAAGGGAAGCTTACTCTCTCAAATTACGACATACATCTTAAAACGATTAAATAAAATCAGTAGATATACTCAGGAAAAAATGGGCTGTCAAACCCAGTGAAATATCTATCGCATTTTAATCAATATTTATATTAAAAGATGTGTAAGAAAACGGCGGCGAAGCATGTAATACTTATTTTCCGTCCTTTAGGGAGAACAAGTTAACAGTTCTAGCTATATCTCCCTGTTAAGTGTTATATAATTGATCTTGAACTTATTACAGGGGAAGCAAAACATGACGGGCTGTAGTAATGAAATGAAATAAAATGAAACGGGGTTTACAGCCCAGTTTGCTATTGTCAAATATATAATATACAGATACAAAACGTAAAAAATTCGGGAAACAAAAATTACCCGGAAAATATATTATCCGTATTTGTTTTTCCTGTAATTTACAGAAATTCCTTCAATTAACATAAATTCAGAAAAAAAAATCATAGTAATTTGAAGAGATAATTCACACTTTTTCAAAACAAAAAAACAAAACAAAATCGATTAACAAAAAAGATGTGTTAAACTATGGAAATCGGCTACATACAAAACGGATAATTTTTATAGTTTTGAAAACAAGCAGTGTTGAGAAAACACGAGTGTTGGAAGATATTTTTTGTCAAGGCGATAAATCCTCTCTCTTACTTAAAAAACATTTCCAACATTTTCAGACATAGATAAACCCAGTCTAGTCTCTTAATCCATATTTATTAAATATCAATATTAAAGTTTATATTTAAGACATAAACACTGCTTGGTTTCAAAACTATATAAAAAAAAAATTTCCATTTTGTATGTGACCGAATTCTGAAGTTTAAAACTCTGTAAATCGATTTTGTTTTGAAAAAGTGTGAATTAGTTCTTGAAATTACGTGTTTTATGGAAACAAAAATTACTATGATTTTTTTCTTCTGTATTTATGTTAATTGAAGGAATTTCGGTAAATTACAGGAAAAACAAACACGGTTAACATTTTCCTGGTAATTTTTGTTTCCCGTTTTTTTACGTATTTTCAAGGGCATTTTAGCTACTCTCTCTCTCTCTCTCTATCTATCTCTCTCTTTCTCTCTCGTTTGTAACAGAAGAATTTAATTGATTTCACAAGTGGATAAAGGAAACAAAAGTCTCGAAATAGATATTTTTGTCAAGGCGATAAATCCTCTCTCTTACTTAAAAACATTTCCAACATTTTCAGACATAAATAAACCCAATCTAAATCCATATTTATTAATAATAAAATATATGATATAGATATTTGAGACATAAACAAACACTGCTTGTTTCTAAACTGTAAAAAATATCCGTGTTGTATGTGGCCGAATTCCGAAGTTTAACACTTTATTTTTCTGTAAATCGATTTTGTTTTGAAAAACAGTAAATAAGTTCTTCAAATAACGTGTTTTATATTTATGGAAACAAAAATAACCATGATTTTTTCTTCAGAATTTATATTATTTAAAGGAATTTCTGTAAATTAAAGGAAAAACAAATACGGATAAAATTTTCCTGGTAATTTTTGTTTCCCGATTTATTTTTAACGTTTTTCAGGAGTATTTTATTACAGTGTACTGAGGGAGATGTTATATAAAAATGTTTGTAAATGTTTGTAAATAATGCCCAATGTCTCTAGAGATAGGATCTTGAATAAAATGATCTTATATGTAATAAGTATGCATCCCATTCGTTGATCGTCGTTTATCTGAAAGTGAAAGAAGGGAAACTATAGGCAATATTACATAAAATTGGCTTTCACGTCCACCGCCTACGCTTTCCATTTACCAGATCGCCGATTAACGTCGGACCTGGGGGTGGGGTGGGATTGAAGGAAATACTCTTAAATGTAAAAGTTATGTATTTCATTCGTTCGTCATGGCTAGTCTGAAACTGGTTGCAAGGGAGAACTATAACGATCTAAAATTAAGTTTAACTTAAATATTTAAAACAGGCTTACGCCATGCAGTGTGCTATAATTTGAATTCTACCCAGACAGCGGTGCTACGGCCTACTCTTTGGGTCTGTGTGACACTGGCTCATGCTAGGGTCCGTCTTTCTTGCATCATATCTGGGCCATAGTATACGCCTACTTGAAACTTTCTGGTAATAAAGAGTGGATAAAAGTATTGACACCATGTGATATTTCCGTGTTTTGATCGAGGGGAGGGCAAGAGAGAGAGAGATAAATGTTTAACGTCCACTTGACAAAACTAGGTCTTTAGCAGTGGGAGGAAGCCGGAGTGCCCGGGGGAAACCCACGAGGTTGAGAAGGCGCCCCTATCTCCATGCCACATACGCTCATACCAGGGCCCGAAACCACAGCCGCAAGCCAGAGGTGACCGATTCCACTCCTATATAATTATTTCGTTTAAACGAATTAATTATTTCGTTTAAACGAATTAATTATTTCGTTTAAACGAATTATTATTAATAAACATATAAATAGACGTGAATAGCTGACCGTCCATTCAACCATTAGTATTTCGTTTAAACGAAATAATTCATATAAATAGACGTGAATAGCTGACTGTAGACCATTCAACAATTACGTAACGCTTTTTTTGCCATTTTGACCACCCACCCCTGAAAAACATCTCGACCACTCAGCCATACTAGGGATCTTAACCATGAGCGACAAGAATCCTAAAAACTCTGTCACACCAAGACCTGCACCATGAGCAGCAAGCGTCCTAACCACTCGGTAATATCGGGATCCTACCCCCAGTCGGACATCCCCCCGCTCGGCCACACAGGGACTTCTCTACTCGGCCACACCGGACTCTGATTCAATCGTCCACACCGAGCCCCCATCATGAGGAAGAAGCGTCATAACCCGAACATACCACAACGTTTCAATGCAATTCATGACGACACACGCGGTGGGTGACAAAGACGACTCAGTCATATCGGGTTTCTACCACCACTCGGACACCCTCCACCCACTCGGCCACACGGGGACTTTCTCTACTTTGCCACACCGGACCCTCATTTCACTCGTCCACACCGAGCCCCCATCATAAGAAACAAGCGTCCTAACCACAACATACCACAACGTTTCAATGCAATTCATATTGGCATAGGTGGTGGTCGTCAAAAATGGCAACGTTTTGTCATCTGCTGTAGGAATTGCATTGAAACGATGTGGTGTGTTCTGATTACGACGCTTGTCCCCCATGATGGGAGCATTGTGTGGACGAGTGGAATGAGGGTCTGGTGTGGCCGAGTATAGTAAGTACCTATGTGGCCGAGTGGGTGTAGGAACCCGATATGACCGAATGGTTAGGACGCTTGCTGGTCATGGTGGAGGTCTTGGTGTGACAGAGTGTTTAGGATTCTTGTCGCTCATGGTGAAGATCCCTAGTATGGCCGAGTGGTCGAGATGTTTTACAGGGGTGGGTGGGTGTGAAAAATAGCAAAACTAGCGTTACGTAATTGTTGAATGGTCTACGGTCAGCTATTGTGACTATACAACTAGTTGGAATTGGTACATACACACGTCTATTTATATTAATTATTTCATTAATTCGTTTAAACGAAATAATTAATTCGTTTAAACAAAATAATTAATTCGTTTAAACGAAATAATTAATTCGTTTAAACGAAATAATTAATTCGTTTAAACGAAATAATTAATTCGTTTAAACGAAATGTTAATTCGTTTAAACGAAATACTAATTCGTTTAAACGAAATACTAATTCGTTTAAACGAAATAATTATATAGGAGTGGAATCGTGTACTTAAGGGGCTCCGTAGATACTCGATACTGACACAATTAATACTGAGACGATTACAACACAGACACATCAAGACTAATTTAGCAGTTGTCTACACGATTTTCTGGTAAAAGACATGAATATTAATGAGGTCTGGTCCATTCATCAGTGTAGGAATAAAGACCGGGTGAGGGTCGTGGGTTAGTTTTTCTAGCCATATTAATTATATCCCACGGCTTGTTTATTCATTTTCAATAAAAGTCCTTCGCGCTAAATTAACTATATTAGAGTACATGTACATTAGTTTCTAAGAATTTGCGAAATTATATTTGTTTACTCGCTACTAAAGAAGAAATCATTGCGATTTCAAGTATATTTCTATTAACCTTGTAAGTTTCTTTACGCAATGAAGTCTCTTCTGCTTCAGTGAATAAAATGAATGGAAGGCTCTGACATGATATAATTATTAAACGGGACGATTTAAAAAAAAGGAAAAACATAAGAGATTATACAAATTATGTTGTCATATGAGAGTTGTTAAAGACGAATTTTACTTTCGGATGTGCTGCCCTGCATATATCTCCATAAAAAATTTTTCGCGTTATTGGTTAAAATCGTTTGTGCGTTGTGGTTTGTTTAGTTTTTTGTTTCGTTTTTGTTCACTGATGTGTGCTTGCAATATAGGAGTGGGATTGGATTATATATACTTTATATTATTTCATTTCATTTCTATATTGTACATGTTTTGCTTCGCCTGTAATAAGTTCAAGATCAAGTATATAACAGAGATAGATAGCTAGAGCTGTTAACACAATCTCCCTAAAGGACTGGAAATAAGTATTACATGTGTCACGGCCATATCTTTTTTTACATAAATATGATAGATATTTCACTGCGTTTGACACCCCATTGATTCGTGAGTTAGTCGTTTTAAGATATTGAAATCCCCTGCAAACTGCAAATGACGGTGTCTAGTCGTCTGGATGATACGAGAAACTGAGGTCATTGCAGGTTATATTTAGAGGTCCGCGGATTGTTGAGAAACACCAATCTAATTAAAATACAGATCTATATTTCGTTTCGTTTTTTATACTTTCGATGGACTACACTACATGTAGATCTAACAACTTATAGTGGGAGATCACCTTCTATGACGTAGAAAACGACATTTGACCCCATAAGGTCAGTCCTTCGATTAACCAATCATAAACGTTGTTGCAAGTGGCTATGTTTTTGATCTACTTTTGCTTTGTTTTGATATCTGTCGGAGTTCATGTCTACCCACAGTTCCGTGCAAGAGAGGTCAAACCCCCTATTCGACAGACAATTTGATTGGCTGACCCCTCATTTGAAGCTGAACACGAGTTAAATAACAAACCTTCCAGATCCTAAAGTGTAGTAAAGACAAGTAAAACAAAATTATGAACTATAAAAAACGAAACGAAATTGGATCTGTGTTTCAATCAGATTGGAGAAACACCGTACGTTGTATATTTAGATATTAGATATATTGAATAAAAGCGATTTATTTTTCCATAGATGCTTCGATATTGTTTGTCGGTGAAAACTGTTTTTAAAACACATATATTACAAACTGCCAATGACGTTGTCTAGTGGTTCGGATGAAACGAAAAACTGAGAACCATTGTTGACAGTTGTAATACGAAATAAAAGAAGGCCGTTGCACTACTGTGCTGGATAGAGTGGAATTTCCTTGCAAACTACATTCTTATGAAAATTCACTCGCCAAGAAAGGATCAGTATCGTTCCGTATATAGAAAGATATTTTGCGTTGAAACGATTCGCAACATTCCCCAGTCTCCACAAGCAATATAATTAAACACGCGAGTGCCACGTTCATTCTGGATACAAAAATAAAAAACACAATCGACTAAACGTTAAAAAGATCTTTTGATAGCTGGAAATCGAAATAAGATTAGACCGTAGCTCCGATGTCCTCTCAAAATTCATCCCATAACACACTGCATGGCGCGTATAGCACATTCCATTAGCCAGTAATCTTTAAATGGCATTTAGTAACTGGATTGAGTAACAACAAAAACACATACTAATGGAAGACAGTTACTGATGTAGGGTGACAATTCAAAGGGTATCCTTTCATCGTTAGCTTGATATCGCTGAGAGAAGGGAATACTAGGGTGGTTGATAAAGGGACATTGAAATTAATATCATTTTTTTTTAATATTCACCCAATCCATGGAAATTAAAACTGACTTGGATGAAAATTATAGCCACCGTAGAATACTCCTGGTAACGTCATCTTAAAATACGCTAGTAGCTGTTTTCCATAAGTATTGTTTTTGTTTTTGTTATAAGCTAGGTTAACGTAGAAATGTAATCAGTTTAACCCATTTCATGCCATTGCCGTTTCCACCATTGAACCCAATTTCAGTTTAATTTCTCAATGACCAACTAGTTATTGGTTTGTCGTCCAACTGGAACGCAAGACAGATTTTCTTGGACGTCAACAGAAGTCGAAATAGGTTATAATTCTAGACCAATCTGAACTACCGAGACAAACCCTCCCGTCAGCCCTTAGGCATTCACCACTGATGTGTTACCAAACATTTCAATGATTCGTCGTGCCAATCGAAACCGGACTAACATATTTAGACGCGTGTCGCGTGTATTACTGGCATGGCGGCGATGACCCACGTTAAAAGGACTTGCTATTAGTCTTTGGTTTTTAATCATGATGGATGTAAACCGAACAGTACACATCAGACATTTTGATAATATGTTACAAGTAATGGAAGGTTATTGAAGGATGTCTGACCTCTACTGAGTATAAAGGTCACAATTACATACATGTACATATTTACCTTCTGTTCTTCGTATCTGATCAATGTATGTAATAGTCTTACTTTCTTAGTGCGATGCAGGGATACCGGTAATAGTAAGGGGTATCTCTTGGTGTTAATATCAACTAATTATAGTTATCTCCATGTATTTTTTGCCTTGTAAATTTTCAAATTTTACCATTGCTTGATAATGCTTAGAGAAGAATAATCGAAACGTCGCTGAGTTATAAGCAGTAAGTGTATAAAATAGAATTGTGATACTCCAGTGTCATGTCTGCTCCCGGACCGGAGCCGGACCGGATCCGTACTAAAGGAAATGCAGCTTAGGCCTGTAGGCGAGCAAGGTTTGATGGCACAAATAATTTTGTTAAATCAAGATATATGTTCTCTTTAATAGAACGTTTTATCGATCTCAAATAACTGTTTCCAGAAACATAGCGCCGTTGTTTTTTTTTATTTTCAAGTTAAAGCCAGCAAGTGAATTGGTTTCTTGCTCTTGGTATCGTGTTATTGGGGGTATTAAACCCAATACTGTATTCATTCAATTTACACAATTAATTTATTTATCCTAGTTGAGTAGACTTATTTATTTCCCTTTATTTCTTTCTGGTTCTTTTCTTTGTTTTGCCTCAATCTCGCCACGGAAAAAGCTCTATTTATTTCACCTTAAATCCCCTTTGGAGTCTACAATGCGCCTGCTTGTTAGCATGGGTATCATCAAACGGCAGACGTATGAGTAAATACAACAGACGCTGGTCTTAGGTGATGTAATCAAACATTAGAACATGTTCTCAGACAATTAAACATGATTACCAGAACGTGACTATTACCAACTTCCACGCTTAGTTTAATTCTCTTATCAGACAAGGGAGGGGGATTGAGAACTTTAATTTGGCGAGATGCACGCATGGAGGAAGTGGTTTCATCTTGGTAGTTTTTACAGCACTCGCTGCAACATCACGCGGGGAAGATAATTGGTTTCCTAATACCGACTGACGTTTCCTTTATATTTATTGACTTTATTTTTTACGGGGGGGGGGGGTAAATGGTTAGCGAAAATGTCAGGGGGTGGAAACGAGCTGAGAACGGTGTAGAAACATTTACAGGAACTATAAGTATTAATGATACTTACGGTGGGGTGTTCAGAGTTCAAACGCATTATTAGAAACCAATTTAACAGACAGGACTTTTTCTTTTTTCACATTTGTATTTATTGTGTATAAATGAAAGAGAACTTGTGTTATTGACATGAATTTCAGAAATTGCACGTTTCGTTGATTGGGGTCTTCTTGAAGAGAATTTTAGCTAATCGCTGTACTATTATGCGAAATCAAATGGTTCAAGCGAGATCGACACAGTTTCTAGCAGAATCGTCGTTATGGTTATAAATTTCAGTAAAGTACACGTTTGCTGGGACGGCTCATTCTTAGGAAGCATTTAAGATGTGTCGGTTGGATTTGACGTGCAACGAACAATAGCGCCGGGTTTGTCTTTATATTTTTATATCCAGAGCTTAATATATCATGTAATATCATTGCAATTCGTGTGGGAGAAGATACGAATGTAGTTTTTAATACACAATGTCGTTACATCTTTAACAATTAATATGTCTTCTGACTCAATACGGAAATGCCATTAAATAGATTTGCAAGCTACGTTTACACGTATCACATTTGTATAAGTGATGTCTTTGGAAATAAAAAGAAATTGGGTTTAACGTCCTCCTGTTCTGCTCCGACTGGATCAAATCTGATAATGGACAAACAGAATAAAGCTCTATAATTCTGTTAGAATGCAACCATTTTTTTTTTATATGAAAAGCAATTCGTCATTCACGCTACAGCCGCATGGAAGCTATCAAATCATTCGATAAAATGGATTCTTCGGTAAAATGGAGCAGCAGTTAATGACAAATCATAACCATTTCTTTTTATTTTGTTTTTAATTCACATTGTTTTAATATTCGTTGATTTTTTCTTGTATCCTAACCTCGTGGGTTTCCTTATAGAATATTCTGTGTGTTAATCGAGATTTTCCAGCGTGGTTTCCCATTGGCAGTGGTGCGGCGTCTAGTTGTTTGGGAAGGACAATACACAGAGTGCCATATACGTGAATTAGACCGTGTGGGTCTAAAAGGTGGGATGTCAAACGCCAATTAATTTGATACGTGATCATTTCGACATCATAGTTTACACCGTATCTGTTGTTTGTGTAATTGGGTTTTCTCATCTTAGACTAAACGTCCTTGAGCTTCTCTGGAGTTTTTAACAAGCACCCTCATATTCTCCCACTGCTAAAGACCCGTACGCAGAGGCTGATTGAAATTGAACCATGTGTTAGTCCCGAAATGACCTAGTTTGTGTCGAATAGACGTTAAATCGCCCCACCCCCTTCAACATTCACCAATGAAATAATTACTATGTTATCTCTGGAGGTCCTGCAGACCGTGATTGACTGGTTGTGAGCGATCATGAATATGAACTCACCGAGAAAATGATGATGAAAGCAGTATGAATAAACATCGTAGAAATTAATGATAAACCCATTTATTTACAGTTATCATATTTGTTGATTGATTTGGGGTGGCACGTGGGTTACTTATTACTTATGTAGTTTATTTAACCTCAGTCAACTGGTGTGGTTTCGAATCCTCGGTTGTACGTGACAAGGAGTAGGGTTCCCTTGTCCAACCTCGTGGGTTTTCTCCGGGTCCACTGGTTTACCCCCACTGCTAAAGACCCTACGCGCAAGCGAATTATTGGAATAAAATTAAACCATATGATAGTCCCGAAATGACCTAGTTTATGTCGAGTGGACGTTAAACCCCATTCTTCTCTCTATATATTTTAGCTCGGGACCGCAGTGACTCGGGCTGCGGTGGCTCGGTACGATGGGTAAGATGTTGGCTCACTAACCTGTGTTGACCGAGACAGTTCACGGAGACTTTCCAGCGCCCCCATCCCCTTTGTCAGTGGTGCAGGACGGGTGTCTGGCAAGTGAAAAACCGAGGTACCGTGTACCCATTGCACGTAAAAGATCCTTTGATAGTTGGAATTCCAAATAAGAGTAGGCCGTAACGCCGCTGTTCTGGCAAAATGTTAGTCATAGCACGCTGCATGGCGTATATGTCCGTCTTTATTAGCCTAGTCGGACTAGAAAAGTGGGATGTTAAACTTTCCTTTCTAGATTGTCCATCTTCAGTTGGTGCAGAACAGTAGGACATTAAAGTATTTAAAGGACAATATTGGTGTCCGCCATTATCATATAATATGTGATAGAACAGAAATTCGCCCATGTATCTGTTAACGCTTCAGTCAGTTATATAGAGGGACGACCCGTGTTTTCCTTTGGCATTCGTTACGTCCGATTCAGATAAACCTGTAATACTCGTCTATCGTAGTTATGATCTCGAAGGAATTATTAGTGAGCAGAAATTCGGCCTGGTATCTGTTATCAATCGTCACTTCAGTCAGTTATATTGAGAGATAACTCGTGTTTTGCTTTGACGTTCGTCACTTCCGATTCAGTAAACATGTATTACTCGGCTATCGTAACAATGGTCTCTGTGTTAAAATTATATTTGGAATATGTTTAAACAGCTCTATCACAGATGTGATAATGACCAATATTGTCCTTTAAACACTGTAGCAATGATCTCTGCGTTAAAAGTATATTTGGAATGTGATAATGACTAGCACCAATATTGTCCTTTAAACCCTGTTTCATCTCATTTATTCATTCTGACATGCCGCCTTTTTAAGATATACCGATATATATATTTGAGAGCAGGAGTCATTAACCTTATGACATTGAATGTGTTATTTAATGAATTATATCTCAACCCATGTAGATACACGATATTCATAACGGCATGTCAATTCCTAGGACAATCAGAAACTCATGTTCTTCGTTAATTACACTCCCTATAGACTCCCACTCAAAGTTTATCGAGACTGATATTGGCATCTTGTAGTATTTGTATCGAAGATAAAGTCATTATAGTGTACAAATTACATCGAAAAACAAGAATTATGAAACAGAACGTGGCCTAGTAGTTTCAGGAGGGTAGGGGTTGAAGGTACGAATAGTATTCCGGGGTCTACTCCAGGAAATTTGAAATAATGAAACTATGCATTAAGATTTTCGAATAGTTCAGGTCTCGGGCCCTAAATTGACCCCGAGCGGGCTCGGAGATCCCGACCTCATATAGATGATGGCATTCAATTAAGTAACAATTCGCATTCGCAATTGAAAACAAAATGTGCACTTCGGGCTCGGGCGCTCAAATTCAGTCTGAGCGGGGATAAGGGATCGTACCCCCTCAACCTCCCACCTCCGGGTCAGCTCCTGTGACTGAATAAATGCAATGGGTGATCCCGCCGTAATCTTTGAGAAGATGAGGGATTGTACCCCTCAACCCCCCACCTCCGGGTCAGCTCCTGTAACTGAATGTGTGTAATGGGTGACCCCGTCGTAATCTTTGAGAAGATTTATGTCTAATGAAGTTAGAAACAAACACTCCATTAATGACTGTCTCTAGAGAGACAACTGCTGTGTAAATAACTGATATGAATTAAATGTGTATTTGGTCAGCTTTAATTAAACCTATCTGATTGACATCTCGAGATTTTATTCTGCAATTCTACTATATTCTACAGGACACTGTCGCTCAGTAATAAACAATAATTGCTTTGTATTGCGCTCTGTGTACTGCTAGTTCAATTACTAAATACCGTGGACACTGTTTAGTTATAATTGTCTAGAGTTTTGTTGAGAATTAGCATGTCTTTTCAATTCGGACAAAGGACAATGGATAGTCGTTCTTGTGAGACGAATCACCGAGGTCCAGTGTACACATTGGCGTGCACGTAAAATAACCCTTGACAGTTGGATCTCGATATAAGAGTAGGCCATAGCGCCGCGTTCCCTCATAACACACTGTATGGTGTGCGTCTTTATTAGCCCAGGTTGTATTTAGTTTTGTTGATAAGGCTGCCATTGACAAGTTATACACTATCATATGCTGATTGATTGATTCATTATCTAACTCACAACACCTGGCTCGCTATCACGATATTAGTGGAGGCCAAATAGAAACAAGACAATAAACAAATTATTACACAATTTCATTCCCTGATCAAACTTGCGTGGGAGGTGGTAATTTTGCATTACACAATTACTGTTGAAAGCACATTAGAAGTATTTTCTAAGATCCTAACTTATACTCGAAGAAGTCAAGTTCTACAGATCTGACAGGGCCGGTTGGCTAGATGACCTCGGAGCCCCAGGGTTGGCCGGAAACGTTTATAGAATTTTCCGGCGTATAAAAAAAACGAAACGAAACGTCGATCTGTATTTCAATCAGATTTAGCCCACAAAGAAGTATAAAAAGAATTGCAAGTTCACAGTATAACTTGAATCTTGATTAAAAACAATAAATACAACGCACAATGCATTATCATCTATAAGAAACGGTCGTATATTAGTTTTAGACACAGTGTAATCTGCATCGTTATGAAACATAATAAAGACAACTCGCCAATAAACACTATAAAGACAACTCGCCAATACACACGACACAGACAACTCGCCAATAAACATGATACAGACAACTCGCCAATACACACGATACAGACAACTCGCCAATATTATAAACCACATTTAATATTAACTACACGCTAAGCCACTGATCGTGTATCGAAAATCTTGAACGATTCTTTATAGATTATGGCCATAATAAAATGAGATTAGATTTTGTCATTTTGAGCCAATAACGACTACCTTAGCATCGTCTACTGTGTAATCTCCTGAAAGCTTTAGTTGTTGGAATCGACGATAATTGCCACTTGACCATTTGTACTGTCATTTAAGTTGGGTTGTTTGGTTAGTTTATTAGCAGGAGGGGAGACGACAGTTAATTATACCCCCCATGTTTATTTTATTCTCGACTTCTAGAATATAGTCAGGGTTTTATTAATCATATTTATGGGAGAGAGAAAGAGAGAAATGGGGTTTAACGTCCATTCGACGATATTTATGGGAAATGCAGGTTGTAGTAAAATGGTTTAGTTAACGATATTAATGGAGAGCGTCACCTTGGTTTTTATTAGAAATTATAATAGTACATGCAGCTCTTGGAGAAATGGTTTAATAAATGAATTGAGGAAGAGAGAAAGAGAGAGAGAGATGTGGTTTAACGTCCCCTCAACACAACTAGATCATTTCAGGACTAACATTTTAAATTTTATTTCAATAATTCGCTTGCGCGTAGGGGTCTTTAGCAGTGGGAGGAAACCGGAGTGCCCAGAGGAAACCAACGAGGTTGAGAAGGCGCCCCTATCTCCATGCCACATACGCTCACACTAGGGCTCGAAACCACAGCCGCAAGCCAGAGGTGGCCGGCCAGCTAGATGTCGAAGCGCGGCAATCTAGACTACTAAGCTATCCCAACCCCCCGAGAGAAAGAGAGAGAGAGAGAGCGAGAGAGGGGGAGGGGGACTTTGATTTTGATTCGTTAGCTAATTGTTAAATAATCAATAAGGGTACATATTCCCTGAGAAATTTGATAATTTAGCGAAAATGCAAATGGCGTATCGGGACTTGAATCTAAATGAGTTGAAGAAAAGTAATCTATCTTTATATTATCCTTTACTTCCTTTTTTTCTTTTTACATTTCGTCTTGTCTACAATTTATATTTCGCAATGAGAAATGCGAAAACAACAGCACGACAATCATCTAAAGGTTAAAGTTCCGTGTTTTCAAATTAAATTTATAAAAAAAAATCAGATAGAAAAAGCTTTTTTATTTCTGATAGTAGACAAGATTGATTTTGATAATAATTTCGTTAGACTGTAAGAAACATAAAACATGTTATTTGACGGTTGCGTGATGATGTCGTCTTTAATATACTAGAATAATAGGTTCATCTCAATACAGATGGAAGGGTCTGTCCGTTCAGGTCTAGTTCATAAGGAGAACGGAAAACTTCGGTGTACATGTACTAATATGTTTGAGTGTCGTCTGTATGTTCAAGATTTGCGGCTACCAAGGGCTGTCCCAAGACTGACAGTTTGTCTGCCTGTATGTTCAAGGTTAGCGGCTATACTAGGGCTTCCCCAAGACTGACAGTTTGTCTGCCTGTAAGTTCAGGGCTGTCTCGAGGTTGAAATTTGATGTATAGCTGTAGCTCGCACTTGGGAGTAACATAGATGGACTATCACTTCTGGTTTCAGAGTTATATTACTTCCGGTGCATGGATATACGCAGAGTTAACCTCTAGTAATCCGTAACTCGTTTATAAACTTATGTTGACATATCACACCTCATGTATTCGTCCCATCCGAACGACTAGGTGAATCAACGGGATCGAACACATAATTTCCTAGTTAGTGAGCCAGCGCCTTCCTCACTGAACCACTGCGACTGTCCCGATTTCCTTAGAGAATATAATTATGTTGTTTAAACAGACTATGTCAATTTAGACCGAGCAGTAGGACCCCGACCTCTACACTGGGCATGCCTACTCGGCCAGTTCTCCAAACAAAACGTTGTGAACACATCTGGAAATTTATTAGTTAAAGCATTGAAATTTTTCGCTGTTCTCCCGACGGTCTCACATGGCTCGCGATGCCACTGAATATTTCAAGGAAGCACCACCGGGCAACATCGCCGGCGTTTCCCAGCAGATCTGGAAATCTCCGGGGACGCCTCCCGGTCTGTTTCCCTTTAAAACGTAGAGGCCTCCAAATGGATCCAAATAACTCGCGACGCCCCCGAAACTATTTTTGGAACAGAAGAACGTGTTCCCGATGCAACCCTAGGCTCATCAATTTCCATCGGTAGTACTTCCTCGCGGTGGGACGATTTAAGCAATACTTCCCAATACCACCCAATACTACCCAATACCACCCTAATACCACCTCAATATCACCACATACTACCAAATACTACAACTTAATGATTCAAAAGATGCATATCAATAGAATTTTTTCAAAATTAATTAGTTACACTGCGAGAATTGTACTTTAAATGCTACACCGCTGTCTGGCTGTTCCATTTGCCTCCCTACATAAACCAATACAAGCAAATACTAACCTATTACTACCAAATACTTATCACATACTAGGGAGACAGATGGAACAGCCAGACAACGGTGTAGCATTTAAAGTACAATTCTCGCGGTGTAACTATTTTTTTTTTTGAATTTTTTTAATTGATTTGCACGTTTTGAATCATTATGTTGTAGTACTGGGTAGTAGGTGATGATATTGAGGTGGTATTGGGGTGGTATTGGGTAGTATTGGGTAAATCGTCCCACCCCATCCCGAGCCAATAAATTCCTTTTTGGGCCTAGACAAAAACAACTTGTGACAATTATAAACCGATAAAGAATAGTCGAACTTTTCCTCTGGTTGAAATTAAAAGTGGCAATCGGTCGCCATGATTCATTGCCAACTGGTCAATCGTCCATCTTGTTCTATTTATAAGCTAACTATTGTTGACCAATAATGTATTTTCTTTTGGTCAGGAATCTTTGCACACGCACGAGTTCAATAGTTCAAGAGACAATTGACCTATAAAACTATCATAAATAACAATTCACATCCGCCAAACAACTCTGAAGGAGGGGGGGGGGCTAAACACGATTCGTTCGGAGCGTGGAGAGACCCAAATTGTTTTTGAACCTTACTTACGATTTTCCGTAGGTGGAGTTTGTTACACGTTACATTTAAACATTTTGTAACATTATTAGTTTCGTTTCAAGTGTTTGCACAATAGTCCATAGCGTAGTTTAGATTTACCGACATACATCATTCCCGTTAAAGAGGAAGGGGGCGAATGGTTAGCGCGTAGGCTCCAAATAATAAGGTTTCGATTCTCCAGTTGTACCTGACAAGGAGTAGGGTCGCCTCTCCAACTTCCGATTTCCTCCCAAATGGTTAGCACGTGCGCGCTGTATCATAAAGCCTGTCATTGAATCAACTGGCGTGGTTTCGAATCCCCGGTTGACGTGGTAAAGAGTAGGGTCGCCTGTCCAGCCTTATGAGTTTTCTCCGGGTCCTCCGGTTTTATCCCACTGCTAAAGACTCCTACGCACAAACAAATTATTAAAATAAAATCAATCTATAATATGTCAGTCCCGAAATGACCTAGTTTGTGTCGAATGGACGTTAACCCCCATATCTCTCTCTCTCTACCTTTCTCCCCCCTCTCTCTCTCTCCATCTCTCTCTCTCTCTTTCTCCCTCGCCAGAGATCGCGACACACAAGCGAATTATTGAAATAAAATTGAACCATATGAACCATAAATATTAGTCCGTAAAGTGTAATGACCGAATTTAAAATTCAAAGCGTGCATTAGTCATTTATTACAACATAAACATCCCTTTATTCATGTCCATGAATTTTATACTTAAATGATCACTTTGTAAAATATTTTACAATTGGTGTGAATTAGAATTATATTTCTCTTTTTTATGTTAAGTGTTATGATAATGATCCTAAATTCATCCAACTGGAATCGTTCAAAACCAGATAAAAATCTTGGGCGATGAATAATTAACTTTCATTTTATATCCTATCGTTTTTCAAAATAAACTGCGACTAATTAACCTTATTTTTAAAAAGGCATGCACACCCTTACCGCGGACTAATTTGAGCTAAAAAATATTTCAATGACATTTAGTAATTTATTATAGACCCTAAAATACATTTGGAATTGTTTGCCGTACATTGTAATAGTATTTTCAGAAATAAACAACAATTTATTTTACAATAAACACTATTTTATTCTCAGAAAGGATTGAGAAACAGGCTAGGCCTATATTATCTCTCTCCTAAACATCAATAGTACCAGCATGCCATAGAAAGGGGCGACGCTCTACAAAAACGCACAAAGCTGTACCAATTCAAGTAAATGGCATGAAACATGGCATGCTATAATTATTGTTAGAAAGTTGAGCTTCGATTAACGAACGAACATTATCATATGAAGTCACAATTTCAAGATGGCTGCGATGACGTCATGCACGGTCCCTAGTTCATAATATGGTTAGTCTATGATATGGTATGCTTGTAGTTGTTGATCAACATGTGCAATAGCTCGTATATTCAAACCCCACTCGTGTGGCTAAAAATAAAACTGAATACAAATATTGATTTCTGTCTGTATTTAAACTTATTTTATTCATTTGATTGATGGTGTCAAAGCCAATTAACCCATGGTAGAATTAAGCAATTATTTTTCGAGACAGCTACCTGATTATTATTATTTTTTATTCGTTTAGCCTTTTATACGTTTACAGTGATGGTGGTGAATGGAGTGGAGTGGGGTTGATGGGGTGGCTCTTGTCGATAAAATAAAATAAAGTGTTGTCCACGATTTCCCTCATAGGCCTACACTGCATGGGGTATACATATGTTGGTCTTCACACGGTTGGCAGAGAGAGAGAGAGAGAGAGAGAGAGAGAGAGAGAAATGGGGTTTAACGTCCACTCGACACAAACTAGGTCATTTCGGGACAGAGGCAAGGAAACGTAGGACGGGAAACGTAGGGCTGGGAACCCCATTTCATTTTGTACACATTTTGTACACATCTATGACGTAAACATCTAAAGTTATATTTATCCACACACTAACGATCGAATTCAATTCAATTAAATGATTTCATACCCGTTTAAAAAAAGTAATAATAATTATAATAAATATCGATTTTTTCCTATTTCGTCAAACCTCCACAAATAAAATATCGTTCATCGTCATCCAAAAAATGTGCCCGGAGCGCTTGGAATTAAAATATTGGCTTCGTCTGCGTCATCTTATACATAAAAAGGTGCCGATCTTCAACAAACCGGTTTTTATAAACCCAGACTAGGAAAAGGCGGGAATTGGAAGAACGGTGACATGGTACCATTAATTCTCCAATCTGATTAAAACACAGATCCAATTTCGTTTCTTTTTTTATAGTTCAAAATGTCGTTTTTACTTGTCTAGGCCATCGAAAGTATGAAAAACGAAACGAAATATAGATTTTAATTAGATTGATTAATTCTTATAACATGACTATTCAGACAGCCATTTAAACCTACAAGGTTGAGGTACTCTCCCATGGGATATCTCCCAAGATTGAAGCCACAGTTGGACAGAATAAAAAAGACCGGAAAAAATATTGAAAAAAAACAAATCAAAGATGTGTCACTTTAATGCTGAACTTTAATAGATATCAAATATTATATCTCAGAGTTAATATCATTTTGTGATAAAAATAAAAACACATCAAAATAGAACAAATAATAACGACGAAGTCAACACCACTTCTTTTAGAGAGAGAGAGAGAGAGAGAGAGAGAGGAGGGCTTAACGTCCTCTCGTCACAAACTAGATCATTTCTAGACTAAAATCTGGTTCAATTTTATTTCAATAATTCGCTTGCGCATAGGGATCTTTAGCAGTGGGAGGAAATCAGAGGACCCGGAGAAAATCCACGAGGTTAGACAGGCAACTTAATCCCTGTCACGTACAACCGGGGATTCGAAACTCAATGATAGGCCGTATGATACAGGGCGCACACGCTAACCATTCGGCCATCCAACCCCCCAGGACGAAGTGGACACGGTGGTATGCGCTGAAAAGAAACTTTTGGGGTTGAAGTTCGAGAACGACTAGTTAGAAACGACGCCACCGGGGACAAGAATTAAAACTATTAAAGTAATTAAAGATACCTTTTTAAAAGCCAGAAAGGTTGGACGTTAAACCCCATTTCATCTTTAAGTTAAACCATATATTAAAAACTATATACATGTACTACCACCACGGGCGTCACCGACCTAATGGCGGTTAATGGCCGCCACAGAAACCATTTTTAAATCAATTTCAAACGGGAAATTGGACAATCTAGTCATAAGGTATAGAGGACTTAAAATGACGTTTAGGTTAGTCGGAAATATATATTTTAGGTAACGAATTGGCGCTTTATTACCCCCAGTCCCCACCCCAACAATTGCAGATCTCAAATGGTTTATTATTCCAAACTAGGTCCCGCACTTTCAGTTGTCTCCTTTCTAATCTCGTGAGGAGAGATTTTATGAATAGTCGGCGGGGTGGGGGTGGCCTAGTGGTCTAGAGTGCCGCGCTTCGACCTCTAGCTTGCCGGTCATCTCTGGCTTGCGGCTGTGGATTCAAGCCCTAGTGTGAGCGTATGCGACATGGAGATAGGGGCGCCATCTTAACCTCGTGGGTTTCTTCCGGGCTCTCTGGTTTTCTCCCACTGCTAAAGCAAATTATTGAAATAAAAAAAAATGAAAACCATATGTTAGTCCCGAAATGAACTAGTTTGTGTCGAGTTGACGTTAAACCCCATTTCTCTCTTTCTCTCTCTATGAATAGTCGGGTTTTTGCTATAATATCTTTTCCTGGTCCCAAACCTTTCATTTAAACTAAAATGATATCAGACGTTGTCAGTCCTTTGGGTGGTTAGATATATAGACAGGTGATTAGCGATTAATGATCCTCCAGTTTGAAACATTTAATCAATTTTGTACATAAATATCGAAGCAAAATTGTCTTTAAAAGTATCGGATTTTATTTTTATATTAATATAGTCGATGATGTATGGAATATTGTGACAGGTTGAGGAATCCATTAAAGGAGCTAAACCTCTTACTCAATATTATCCTTGATATTCGAAATTAAAAACCCGAATTAAAATTCAATTTTGTTCCACTTCAATCAATACTGATGTTATCTTGCCGTGAAAACACAAGATCCTAATACACAATTAACATTTTATAATCAGTACACGTGTCGTGTATTCTACAAATATAGGTTCCGCATATCAGCTATTTAAAATGGACGTTTTGAAATCAGTATTTTATAGATATGATGGTTTCGAGTGCCATTTGTAATGACAAAAGGTAAAACATATCCAAGAAGACAAGTGGCGTTGTTTCGATTCCCCGCTTGTGTGTGACGCCTGCCCAACCCCGTTGATTTTCTCCGGGTCTCCGCTTTCCTCTCACTGGTAAAGATTCATCATACACGCACGCGAATTATTAAAATAAAAAGGAATCTAGTGTGTGCCAAGTGGACGTGAGCCCCCATCCCTCTCTCTCTCTCTCTCTCTCTCTCTCTCTATCTCTCTCTCTCTCTTTCTCTCTCCTAAAGGACTAAACCACAGTGGATCCAATTGCTATAGTTCTTGTAATCGACCGAGCTGCACTCTTCTGACAACCTCGTTCTGATTGGATGAATATTCATGAGCACCGGTTAAGACCTTATTTGCATAACACAAGCTGAGAAATAATTATTGTTCTGACATATTATGACTAATATTAAATACATACAGTCGTCGTTTGTTTGTAGTGAAATAAATAAATGGCAGTCCCCGAGCGTGGGTTATTTAATGATTTAACCTTAAGTAGATCTCATCACGCAACGATTAGCCAGTTCCATATCTTAAACATACATTATGGGAGATAAGATAAAGAGCTGGAAGTTCCTACTATAATAGTTAAAAACTAGATAATGTAAAGGAAATTTGCTGAAGGTTTCAGTCAAATTAATCCACTCTGAACCGAGAAAATAGCGGTAGAATTTTCGACCTAGACTCGATCATCATTATAAATTACTGACGATAAAAAAAACACAGTCTCGATTATTTAATAAATCATGAATGAATGAATGAATGAAATGGGGTTTAACGTCCTACTGTTATGCACTTAACCTGAGCTAATTGAAGACGGGCATACGCCATACAGTGTGCTATGAGGGTAATTTTGCACGGGCAGCGGCGCTACGGCCTACTCTTATATCGAATTCCAACTGCCAAGGGATCTTTTACGTGCACTCCAATGTGTACACGGGACCTCGGGTTTTTGTCCCATCCGAACGACTAGGCAGCTGACCTTGTCAGGCCCTCATTCTGCATCACTGACAAGGGGAAATCACGTCGGAAAATCGAGATGAACTTTCTCGGCCAATGCAGGGATCGAACACCCGACCTCCAGGCTATCGAACCAGCGCCTTATCCACTTAGCCACTGTGATCCCCATATCATGAATGAAAGTTGAACACCAAAATAAATGATTCTAATCCAGTAATAATTTAGATCACATTTCAGGCCCACAGAAAGACCTGTGATACATGTGCAGATTTAGCTCTTGCATACTGTATGTTACGGTGACGCGGTGAGTAGGACTTTGGTTCGCTAACCTGGAAGGTCTCGTGTTCTGCTCCTGCATTGACGAGCTACTTCATCTGTCGGAGGTGCAGGACGGAGGGCCTGGCACGGGACAGCGTATAGTCGTTCTGATGAGGCGACAAACCCAGATGCCGTGTACATATAGTTGTACACGTAATAGTACCCTTTCCCAAATACAGAATTCAGTATTTCAGAATGGGAAGAACGTTTTTAGTCTTTCTCTCAGTGAGTCTCCCATCCTAAGTTTATACATGCCAAAAAGTAGAATCGCCCGCCTAACTATGTCCGCCGGTTTACTCCCACTGCTAACGACCTCTGCGCTAAATCAAATTTATTAAAATAAAATTGAACCATTGTGGGTCCCGATATAATCTAGACTGTGTCTAGGGGACGTTAAATGTCTCTCTCTCTCTCTCTCTCTCTCTCTCTCTCTCTCTCTCTCTCTTCTCTCTCTCCCCTATCTCTCCCCTCTCTCTCTCCCCACCCCCTCTCTCTCTCTCTTCTTTCTCTCCCCTATCCCCCCCTCTCCCTCTCTCCCCTCTCTCTCTCTCTTTCTCTTTCTTCTCTCTCTCTCAATTAAAATAAAATTGAACCATTGTGGGTCCCGATATAATCTAGACTGTGTCTAGGGGACGTTAAATGTCTCTCTCTCTCTCTCTCTCTTCTCTCTCTCCCCTATCTCTCCCCTCTCTCTCTCCCCACCCCCTCTCTCTCTCTCTTCTTTCTCTCCCCTATCCCCCCTCTCCCTCTCTCCCCTCTCTCTCTCTCTTTCTCTTTCTTCTCTCTCTCTCTTATAATATGTTTTTATGTTATTATATTGATTATGAAAGGTTAATATTCTGTTAATATTGCTATTAATTATATATATACACTCATTACTTTTATCGACCCTCACACGCGCTCTCTCTCTCTCTCTCTCTCTCTCTCTCTCTCCCTCTTATATGTTTATATGTTTTTATGTTATTATATTGATTATAAAAGGTTAATATTCCGTTAATAGTGCCATTAATTATAGCAATCTATTGAATAATTCATGTATATACACTCATTACTTAGATAAATATCTCTATATTTCACTTGTTAAAAATCAACCTAATATAATATATCATTTATAATTTCACGTTTATATTCATAATTACACAAGCGTGGTATAATTGTCCTTGGATAATCAGGGAAAATACGAGATCGTGTGTTCTAACTTGTGTAGTTTAGAAATAAAATACCGTCCCGAGTTCACAAAATATTTTCGGTCCCTCTCTCTGGACAAGCAAAATAGGATGTAATGGATTATTTACACAACAGGTAGGACACTTTAACATCTAGTAGTTGGAAAAAGGCTAGTTTTTTTCTGGACCTCTCAAGCCAGCAACTGTGTTATTGTCCCTTAAGTTAAGAATTTACTCGAAAATTCAACTTATTTTAACTAAAATACAACCCTTTATGAAACTTTTGTCGTTTTGATGTACCAAATACATCAATAAAAAACGATTCAAAAGTTTTGTGAATCTGGATCAATGATATTTCTCATAAACAGTAAAGCACGTACGCGCTGTATCATCAGTAAGCCTGTCATTAAGTCAACTGGCGTTGTTTCGAATCCGCGGTTGTACATGACAAGGACTAGGGTCGCCTGTCCGACCTCGTGGGTTTTCTCCGGGTTCTAAGGTTTCCTCCAACTGCTAAAGACCCCTACTTCTAAAACAAGACCCCTACAAGGAACCAAATTATTGAAATAAAAATAAACCATAAGTTAGTCCCGAAATGATCTAGTTTGTGTCGAGTGAACGTTACCCCCCCCCCCCTCTCTCTCTCTCTCGCTCTCTCTCTCCCTGATACACCATATCCCCCTGCGTCTGACATGTGAAATAATATCTCTCTCTCTCTATCGCTCTCTCTCTATCTCTCCGTCCCTCTCTCCCTAATACCCCATACCCCCTGCGTCTGACATGTGAAATAATCTCTCTGTCTCTCACTCTCTCTCCCTCTCTCTCTCTCTTTCTCTCTCTGATACACCATATCCCCCTGCGTCTGACATGTGAAATAATCTCTCTCTCTCTCCCTCTCTCTCTCCATGATACACCATACCTCCCTGCATCTGGCATGTCTAATAATATCGGTTAGTATGTCGTCTTGCGAGTCTTATATATTATAATATAATATATCTCGTAGGGATATTTCAGTCAGTGGGCGACAGTAAATCATGGGCTATTATTTGATTTGATCAGTTGATGCTTGCTAACGAGTCCTCCTTGGCTACTTTAACCAACTTTCGCCAACTTCCAGCTCTGTTTTCTTATCAATTATACGACTTTTTACCGAGTACTGTGGGTTAATTTATACAAGATTTACATCGAGTATCGAGAACGTCGGCTTTGCCCGCTTTGCCAGGAATAACGAGATCTACTCTAGATATTCGTGGTATCAGTAACTTATATTATTTGCGTGTGTTTAGTGCAAATGTGCCACGCCATAACTGATATTCCGAGAATATAGAATGGACTGTCGGAAATAACCATATCTACTGTAGATATTCGTGGTAGAAGTATCTTATAGTATTTAGTTTAAACAATATTTTATTCGTTAGATAAAGGATTGAACAACGGGCAAAGCCTATATTATAAGTTCTTTTGTGTGTGTTTAGTGAAAATGTGCCACACCATAACTGATTTTCCGGGAATATAAAAAGGACTTTCTGAAATAACGAGATCTACTGTAGATATGCGTGGTATCAGTATCTTATAGTATTTATGTATGTGTTTAGTGAAAATGTGTCACAACCGATTTTCCAGGAATATAGAATGGACTCTACGAGTAACATTAGTTTTGGGTGAGTAGCCTAAAGTACTGGACCCAGTGACGGACCCCCGCTGTAGGGGGAAGGGGGTGTCTGGTTGTTTTCTAGAATAGAGAGAGAGAAAAATAGGGTTTAACGTCCACTCAACACAAACTAGGTCATTTCGGGACTAACATAGTGGTTTAATTTTATTTCAATAATTCGCTTGCGCGTAGAGGGGTCTTAAGCAGTGCGAGGAAACCGGGGTACCCGGAGGAAACCCACGAGGTTGAGAAGGCGTCCCTATCTCCATGCCACATACGCTCACATCAGAGCTCGAAATCCACAGCCGCAAGTCAGAGGTGCGGGCCAGCTAGAGGTCGTAGCGCGGCACTCTAAACCACTAGGCCATCCCAACCCCCCATTTTCTAGAATAAATTCCGATGTTTTTAGCAATAAATGTAGGCCTACAAATTCAGCGTGTGATAGTCTCGCCAATTCATTTAAAATGGCATAAATTCAGCCTCACATCATTTAGAGTAGGTGCCGACCTTCCTAAAGTGATATCAAATCGTGTATCCAAACTAATGGATTTATGTAATGCAGTTTTTCTAACTGTGATGTGCGTACATAATTTACATTTGATTCAAAGGGGCATTGTGTAAGATTTCGATAAAAAGCTGGTCATTCTGGCTATAATATTTCAAAAATATAATGCAAAATGAATATGTCATTCAAATGACTTTATTATGAGCGAAGTTATCAATAGTTGTAGCTTTGACTGATGAGATATGAGCGTTGGTCGTAACCACCGTACTCGTCATTCGAGACTTAGCCTCGATACTCCGATTTAAAGTCATATCATTAAATGACCGAACCGTTCGGGCCATCGGATGGCAGCATCGAGAGTTGATTATGGTCTTGTCGTGTTGATAAATGTAGGGGGTTGGGATGGCCGGTCACCTCTGACTTGCGGCTGTGGTTTCGAGACCTAGTGTGAGCGTATGTGACATGGAGTTAGGGGCGCCTTCTCAACCTCGTTGGCACTGCGGTTTCCTCCCACTGCTAAAGACCCCTACGCGCAAGCGAATAAATGAAATAAAAATTGAAAAATTAATTATTACATCACGAAGCTCTATATAAATGTGTTATTACATCACGTCATGCTCTGTAAATGTGTTTATAACATCACGTAATGCTCTGTAAATGTGTTATTACATCACGTCATGCTCTGTACATGTGTTTATTACACCACGAGAAGCTCTATATGAACGTTTTATTACATCACGATATGTTCTATATGAATGTGTTACTACAGAACGAGATGCTTCATAAATGTGTTACTACATCACGTCATGCTCTATAAAGGTGTTATTACATCACGCCATACTCTATATTAATGGTTACTACATCACGAGATGTTCTGTATAAATGCTCTATGTGAATGTGTTACTACACCACGGGGTGCTCTATTATTAATGTGTTATTACATCACGTCATGCTCTGTAATTACATCACAAAGTAATCTTTGATTAATTTGTTATTACATCCCGAGATGCTCTATAAATGTTATACCCCAAAATGCTCTATTTATGTGATATTAGACTCTGTAAATGTATTATAACATCACGTCGCCCTATTGCACCACGTCATGCTCAATGTTCTATCACGCAATGCTCTGTAAATGTGATGTTACAATACGCCATTCTTTGTTAATTTTGCATTAAGTTATATTACAGTATTAATATGTTTAAAATATACGATTATATGTATGGGAGACCATTACAGAAATAAAGATACTGTAAACGAGATAATTGTCTACCATAAGATCGTTTCAATGCGCCCAGTTTCTAAATGTCATTTAACCAGTCGGCCGAATGGTTAGCACATGCGTGCTGTATTATCAGGCCTGCCATTGAGTCAACTGGCGTTGTATCGAATCCCTAGTTGTACGTGACAAGGAGTAGGGTCGCCTGTCAAGCCTCGTGGGTTTTTCCCAGGTCCTCCGGTTTTCCTTCCACTACTACGCGCAAGCGAATAATCGAAATAAAATGAAACCATATGTTAGTCCCGAAATAACCTAGTTTGTGTCGAGTGGACGTTAAACCTCATTTCTCTCTCTCTTTAACCAGTCGGCCATATTAATGTTTTTCCCATGTCTTTTCTAGGTTACACAGATGAAGTATGAAGAGTCGCCATCTTGTACCCAGGCTAGGAAAAAGGTCGACGTCATCCTGATGATGAACGACTTGCCCAGTAGACACAAGAACGCTGTTTCCCTTATAGCAGAATTGGGTTCTGAAAGCAGTGCTCATGGATTAGCCCGGATTGTGTCTTCCAAAGGAAACAAACGACGCCTTATTTGGACCTTGCTTGTGATCATTGGTCTTGCCGCTGCCACGGTTCAATTCTCCATGCTGGTCAAAAAATATCTACAGTTCCAAGTTGTGGAGGTGTCCGAGGTGAAAGACAGCATGCCAGTCGAGTTTCCCGCAATAACAGTTTGTAATATTGAACCGATTTCGTTAAGAAAAGTGCGGAAGTTATTATCCCTACCGGACGCAGCTATAAAAAAGTGGTTGGAATTTGTGTATAGGTTTAAATTCGGAAAACAATCGGCACACCTTTCGTCGATACGCGCCTTTTACGAAAATTTGGGAGATGAAGCCGAATATGTGAGACACGAACTTAAAGATTTCATGCTGCATTGCCGATTTAACAAAGAAACGTGCGGGGGTTCGAATTTCACGACGTCATTTGACGGGAATTACTACAGTTGTTTTACGTTTAATCGCGGGAATTCCGAGAAAATATTGATGCACTCTACGGGTCCGGAAAATGGCCTATCTTTAATTATTGCTGTGGACAATGACAATCCGCCATTGGGAACCTACGGTGTGTACAACATAGATTCTAATATATTACATAGTGCCGGTGTGAGGGTGGTGGTGCATGCCCCTAACACCATGCCCAGTCCCGTCAACCACGGGTTTGACGTTCCGCCCGGTTATTCGTCTTCCATAGGCCTTAAGGCCGTGCTTCACACGCGTCTGTCCGAACCTTATGGCAATTGTTCGAACTCCATTTTGGAAGGTTCTGAAAATTACAACAATACCTTTTTTACGTGTCTTCAGCTGTGCAAACAGAGAAAAATTATTGAAAAATGCGGATGCAAATCGTCGGATCTTCCGGAACTACCTTCGTCTCACTCCGTGCCGTTTTGCGGCTACATTAAAAACTGGCGGGAAATGGTGGCTCACCCGGATAACTATCCACCGAATGTTTATTTGCCAAAACTAATTTGTGAAGAACACGTGAGTCACGAAATGACCACGGATAGAAGTTACGAAGTGTCTTGCAAATGTGTTCAACCTTGCCACGAAACGACTTTTCAGAAATCCGTTTCGCTGTCGTATTGGCCTTTGGAGTTTTATCAGCTGAATATCCTACAGCTGTTGTATAATGGCACCATCGCGCAAAGTCAACTCGACGAAGCCTATACGTATCTGTCCAACATCACCGAAGAAGAATCCAAAAACGAGGACAGCACAATGGACGAAGGATATTCCACGAAGGAGAAAGAACAAGCCGAGCGGGCTTCCAAATTAATCCGGCAAAATCTGCTGCGTGTGAACATTTATTTAGAAGACTTGAGCGTGGTAGAATTCCGCCAAATGCCGGCATACGATATGGCGGATTTGTTTGCGGATATTGGGGGTACGATGGGATTATGGATGGGGATATCTGTGTTGACTATTATGGAACTTGTGGAGTTAATAATACGCTTATTTATGTTGTTATTTTATACGGAAACCCGCCAAATGCCCGAAAAAACAACTTTACCAAACGGTGTATTACAACAGCAACAGGCCGAGAGAAGACAATTTATACGCCATGATGGCTTGGAATCGTCGGTGTGAACGAATGAATGAATAAATCAATGAATGAATAAAAAAAGTAAATGAATGAATGAATGAATGAATGAATGAATGGATGAATGAATGAATGAATGAATGAAAATACGATATAATAAGTGTGGCTTTGAACAACTGAGTGAATATTTTTTTAATAATGCCCTAGCATGGATTGTATTGTTATTTAGTTTGCAAAAGAATGTTTAAAATGTGAAAAATCAAAATAGTATTTAGTTGGGTTGGTCTATTTCCAGTATGTCGTTGAGGCTCTTCCAGTGACTCCTCCCTCTTCTTCTAATTCTACTAAAGCTTGTTTAAACGCCAACATGGAATGGGTAGCGGGTGTAAAACGGAACTGACCAGTCTTATCCAGCGTTTCACATTGATCCACTAAATCTAAACTTAAACTTCGCGAATTTCATGAAACAAGAAAATTGACAACATTATATATTTCGCTTTTAAGAGAGAGAGAAATGGGGTTTAGCGTCCACTCAACACAACTAGTTAATTTCGGGATTACATATGGTTCTTAATTTTATTTCAATAGTGGGAGGAAACCGAGGTGCCCGGAGGAAACCCACGAGGTTAAGAAGACGCACCTATCTCCATGCCACATAGGCTCACACCAGGGCTCGAAACCACAGCCACAAGCCAGAGGTGGCCGGCGTCGAAGCGCGGCATCTAGACCACTAGGCCATCTCAACCCCCCTAGAGTTTAGAGTTCCTGATAGATGAATTTTCAATATTGAACCAAACCTTGTTATCGCAATTCTTGGGGATTTCTTCGCGTATTGTATGAGACAAATAGTCTCTAAAGCAATCTGATTAATATATAGATTCTAATTCGTTTCGTTTTAATAGTTTAAAATTTTGTTTTACTTTACTACACTAGGGCGCGGAAGAGTTGTTATATGACCGGCGTTTTGGTTTAGGTGGGGGATTAGCCAATGAAACGGTCTGTTATGGCGAGTTCTTGGCCTTTTGGTGCACGGATCTGTGGGTAACCACTAGAAACGTCATCGCAACTAGTCTGGCGTCATAGGTCAAAAGCCACTCGTTTAACTCCTGACATGAACTCCACTTTAACTTGTCAGATCAGCATGTAGTGCAGGCAATCGAAAGTATATGTAAAAAAAACGAAACGGAATACAGATCTGTATTTTAATAAGATTGTTTCTAAAGTGGTCTTGACCCAAATGTATAGAATATTTGCAGTAATAAACCTGATATTGTACATAGTGAGTTTGGTGTGGAATATGTGTAGTAATATTTAAACTTGACATTGTATATTATAGTGAGTTTGGTGTGGAATATTTGTTTGTGTGTGTGTGTGTGCTTTATTCATTTAATAAAAATTTATTTGCGTCGCTACAATTTCATATTTTTAAGTTATATTTTTAAAATTTATTCAATAAAGCCTTAAATAGATGGTATCCATAAACAGGCCTGCCTTGTAAAAGAATAGTCTTATTAATCATATAATTCACTATTGACAGCTGAGAACTTGACAAAATATCATTTTCGACTTCAAATTCCAACGTTTGAACAATGCTATAGAGGGAATATATGAAACAAGGGAGGTAATTGTGTTATTATTTCCCGTGTCAATGATTTTTAAGGGTGGGAAATAATGCCCATGATCGTATAATAGTGAGTTGATAACCTCTTGAACAAAAGACATAGAATTAATAATTATATTTTGACTTTCTTAGAAAATATGAAATTCTTTAAACAAGTGAAGTCATAGACAAATTACCAAACGCTGGTATAAGTAATAATATTGTGTGACTTTCTACAATTATGTTATATAGTAGACCCAAGGCCCTTTAAGGACAATATTGGTGCCAGTCATTATCACATATAGTGATAGAGCTGGTTAAACACATTCCAAATATAATTTTAACACAGAGATCATTGCTACGATAGCTGAGTATAACACGCTACCCGAATCAGCAGTAACGTAACGATAGTGAAAACACGAGCAACTGCTCTATATAAATGACTGAAGCGGCGAGCGATAACAGACACACAGCTAAATTTCTGCTCACTAATAATTCCTTCGAAGACCAACAGTTGTTATATGGGACTGTAAGAGGATATCTGACAATTCAATAAAGTAATTGCATGGCATTAGATAAGAGAACACGAGGAAAATAGAAATAGTCTGCACATTCCCTTGTTTATATTCACTCTATGCCTTATAAAACATGGTAATACACGGACTTTTTCTTTTTTTTTCTTTCGTGTTCTCTGATATGTGATAATGACTGGCACCAATATTGTCCTTTAACACATGTGTTACAAACAGGCAGTTCTACAGTAAAACTTACTGTAGCGTACAGAGAGGGCGACATTCTCGTGCACCCATTTCAGGGTGGCCACTGGGGGTATTTTATTAAAGAGGAATTCAAATGTTTTTTGGTATAATTAACTTTGGTATACAAGCTGGCCTGTTTGGTATGGATGCAATGTTAATTTCATGTGATTTGACATATTTAAAATGCCCCTTCTCCCATTTCTGAGTACTGGTCCCTCAATCTGATTAAAATACAGATCTACGTTTTCCTTCGTTTTTTATACTTTCCATGAAAATATGACCAGTTATACTGGAAGTTCACGTCAGGATTCATACTAGCGACATGGGACCCCGTGACGCCAGACATTGATTAATCAATCAGCGTCGACGTTTCTAGTGGTTTACCCACAGTTCCGTGCATGGCACACCAAGAAGTTGCAGTAACATACCGTTTCATTGGTTAATACCTCACTTCAACCAAAACGGCGGTAATATAACAACTCTTCCAGACCCTAATGTAGTAAAACGAAATATTGAACTATAAAAAAACCGGAACCGAAATAGGATCTGTGTTTTAATCATATTGCTGGGCCCTACACTTGGTCTTTGGGCATATGTAATTAACCCGAGGCACCATTAAAACTATGCACGCCACTGGGTGAAAGTGAGAGCGATAGAAACTATGTAAAACTAGGATTAAATGTGTGTATATTTTCATACCATGCGTGTAGATTGTGTATTATAATGTATTTATAAACCATGCAATAAAATATTAAACTAATTTATTGTGTATAAACAACACATCTACTGGGTTGAAAAGGAAATGGAATTAAAATGGGTTTAGCGTCCTACTGTTTTGCTCCGAACTTAGGTAATGAAGGCGAGCATACGCCATGCAGTACGCTATGAGGGAATGTTGTCCGGACAGCGGCAATTCGTCCTATGCTTATATGTCAGGGGATCTTTTATATGCACGCCAATGTATAAACGGAACCTTAGTTTTTCCACTCTTTCGAAAGACTAGACAACTGTCCTTGTCAGACCCTCCGTCCTACATCACTGACAAGTGGTAACCACGCCGGAAAATCTGGATGAACTTTATCGACCAATGCTGGGAGCCAGCGTATTGACGAAATGAAAGCGGGGTTTACACATTCTTCACAATTTAACGTCATTTCACGTGTCTAGACTAGTTGCTTGCTATTCTTGTGTCTCACAGAACACACTACCACCCCCCCCCCCTTTGTCTCACAGAAAACACTATTCCCCCATTGTCTTACAGAACACACTATTCCTCACAGAACACACTATCCCCCTTTGTCTCACAGAGCAAACTATTCCCCCCTTTGTCTCACAGAACACATTAGTCCCCCCATTGTCTCACAGAAGACACTATCCCCCTTCGTCTCACAGAACACACTATTCCCCCTTTGTCTCACAGCACAGAACACACTTTTCCCCCCTTTGTCTCACAGAACACACTATTCCCCCTTTGTCTCACAGAACACGATATTCCCCCATTTGTCTCACAGAACACACTTTTCCCCCTTTGTCTCACAGAACACACTATTCCCCTTCGTCTCACAGAACACGATATTCCCCTTTGTCTCACAGAACACGATATTCCCCTTTGTCTCACAGAACACACTAGCCCCCTTTGTCTCACAGAACACACTATTCCCATTTGTCTCACAGAACACACTATTCCCCTTTGTCTCACAGAACACACTATTCCCCCTTTGTCTGACAAACACACCATTCCCCCTTTGTCTCACAGAACCGATACCCCCCGTTGTCTCATGAACACACTATTCCCCCTTTGTCTCACAGAACACACTACCCACACCATTCCCTTTGTCTCACAGAACACGATATCCCTCTTTGTCTCACAGATCACACTATTCCCCCTTTGTCTCACAGAACACACTATCCCTCTTTGTTTCACAGAGCACACTACCCCCCCCCCCCCCCCCGTTGTCTCACAGAACACGATATTGTTATATCAAGTAAATAAAAAAACATCTTTTTTTGGCCAAAGTTTTTTTATAGCATAAAAAGGAAAGCAAAAATATGAAGAGCAAGCTTTATAGAATAGTAAACAATAGTTTATATATATATATATATATAAAGGAATATGTATATTATACAAAAATATAATAATAAATAATCAAAAGCGAGCCTGACTTTGTTCAAAATAGTCACCGATATATACAAATTAAGTATTATGTTTAAACTTTACCCACGTTAGTTTACCACCACGGTTTAGCCAACCTTTTAGTTCCATATGCAAAATAATATGGTACTGGTACTAGGACTTTCGATATACCATATTACTTAAAAAAATAAATTTAAGAATACATTATTTAATATAATAGTTCAAAAATAGATAATTCAAAATGTAGGGTCGATTGTTTATCTTGTAGCAACTCTACTGGACAAGCAAGACTATGTCTCGAATTGTCTTGATTATCAAGTGTAGCGTTAAATCTTTATATCTGAAGGCGTTCTAATCCATTTAAATCTCAGCCATCCGATGTCCTAGAGAGTTGATTATAGACTGGTCATGTACTCAGGGGAAAAAATGTCTAAAATTTAGTTTTATATAACATTTGAAGCCTAAAGAAAGACGCGCAATAGGCAAATTTTTAGATAATATTTGAAGCCAAAATAAAGGCCTGCAATAGGCAAATATTTAGATCACATTTTAAGCAAAAAGAGAGATGTGCAATAGGCAAATTAGGCTCTTGCATAAGGCGTCTTTAAGAGTAGGAATCGTAAAATAAATAATTATATTGCCCTGGTAACCACCACAATTATAACTCAACCCACGCAACCTCAATCCATAATCTTAAATACCCCCCAGATTCACAAAAACTCATATATTAGACTAGTTGATCGATTAACAAATACATTTACTATAATTATATGATAATAAACAATAATTAATGAACTTATAAATAAATGAATACATTTTGTATAACTATATGTGAGTAAGGACAAAATACATAGACTTAGAGGGGTTCTAATTCTACAGAAGGCACCGGTCACTGACTGTCAGGCACAGTATACACCGGTCACAATTCTATGGAATACAATTACTGCTTATAAATGAACAAGTTTCAACTAGGCTTCAAACAATATGATATGATGTTAGTATATAAGAAATACAAGAGGTGACAATTCTATGGAATACAATTACTGCTTATTACTGAGCAAGTTCGACTAGGCTTCCTTAGTCTTTATCATGTAATGAAAAAATATTAAATATAACAAGAGACAATATATCATACATGTACACAACAATACTTGATTTATTCTGACCAATCAGAGATACCCTTCTTATTGTGGAAGGACAGGGGCGATGACAATATATATGTCCATAAAAATGTGGGCGTATAAAAATATGTACTATTTTCCTGTAAATTAAGTAGAAATTAATCTTATTAAATAATGCGTAGTTTGCACTAGAATAATAGCACAATTATTATTACTATATGGGGAAATTTCATAGAGAGAGTTGAGTGAAAAAGAGGATTTTGGACTACAACGCAGGCCCCTGACTGCATAAGAAAATATTTCAACCAATTATAAAAGCTGAAACCTATTCATTGTGCTTAATTAAGTCACAATTCTAATACCACCATATCAGCTGTCCGGATTGACAGAATCAAACTTCACTCAATTGTAATTCTGTCACCTCAGAATGTTTCGGACTGACAATCGAGCATGTTCCATACTGACAATTGAGATGTTCCAAACTGAGAATTGAGATGTTCCAAACTGAGAATTGAGCATGTTCCAAAGTGACAATCAAGCATGTTCATACTGACAATCGAGCATGTCTCAGACTGACAATCGAGCATGTTTCAGACTGACACTCGAGCATGTTCCAGACTGACAATCGAGCATGTTCTATACTGACAATCAAGCATGTTCTATACTGACAATCGAGCATGTTCTATACTGACAATCAGGCATGTTCCAGACTGACAGTCAGGCATTCCCTTTTTTTTCAATCAACAGAGATATAATGATATTAATTCACAAAATACGCCAGTTTTAATTTAAAAATAAACATAACAAAGAATTGATAGATATTAATAATACTTGGTCCATAATATTTTCTTTAAGATGCATTATGTAAGATGTAGAATAAAAGCTGCTTGTTCTTTTAATAATAGTTTTATTAAAAATAGATACCGTAATTACTTTATTCTGAGCGAAGTTATGAATAGCTAACTTTATCTGGTTTCAGTCAGCAGATACAATTTAATTCGTACAATTATAACTAAAAATATAAAAATAGAAAGCTGTGTATAACTCTATTGTTAGGCTTTTATTCGCATTCTCCATGAGTGACGTCATTGATTTAAGAAAGCTTAATGCAGACTTGGAGGTCATTGTTTAATCCATTCAATATCCGAACCATCCGGCGGTCTACAGAGTTTATCATAGGTTTCTCATGTGTCCAAAAAAATAATGACTATAACATTTGAAGCAAGAATAAAGACACGCAATAGGCGAATTTACCTCTCACATAATGCATCTTCAAAGAGAGGGTAGATAGTTTAACCTCCATTCGACACAAACTAGAACATTTCGGGACTAACATAATATTGTTCAATTGTATTTCAATAATTCGCTTGCGTGTAGGGGTCTTTAGCAGGAGATTATATCTTTTATTGTCTTTGGTTTTAAATTCTATATATATACGTAACTCGATTTTCAGGCATGTTGGGGCTTTAAGCATTACAATTTTAGATCCATATCCTGACAGACCTGTTTAGCACAAACGAGGAAATGTTCCATATCTTGAGGAAATAAATGACCTATATTACCAATTCTAAAACAGTCAGTATTTAACACTTTACCAGGGTATATCACTTGGTCTGAAATAATACACAAAACAATATTTAAAATTAAGAGAGAGAGAGAGAGAGAGAGAGTGAGAGAGAGAAATGAGGGTTAAACGTCCACTCAACACAAACTAGGTCATTTCTGGACTTACATATGGTTCAGTTTTATTTCAATAATATGTTTGCAGGTAGGCTTCTTTAGCAGTGAGACGAAACTAGAAACTACAGGACACAGAGAAACGTAACATACAACCAGGGAATTGTCACCATGGCAGTTGACTCAATTACAGACCATTATGATACAGCCCGTACATGCTAAGCATTCGGCAATCTGAACCCCCTTTAAGATAAAGATGCATCAATGTGAAATGTTTGGTTTATCATATCTTGGGAATTACTGAATAAAGGGATGTTGAATGATATCCCTTTTAATGGGGAGCCAGGGTGAGTAAGATGTTAGCTCGCTAACCTAGAGGTCCTGTGTGTTCAATGACTTCAATCGATCCATGCGTTGGCCAAGGAAGACCACCTTAGGATTTACTGGGGTGGTTCGTCCTTGTCAGTTGGGCAAGACTGAGGACCTGGCATGGGACAATGTATAGTTGTTCAGATGGGACAAAAATACGAGATCTCATGTATACATTGGTGTGCATATCAAAGAACCCTTGATAAAAAGAGTAGACTATAGCGCCGCTGTCCAGACAAAATTTCACCCATAGCACACTGAATGGAATATGCTCTTCTTAATTAGCCTAGTCGAAGCAGAACAGATTTAACTTATCCCTCAAATCTCCATTACCGGCTTGAAATGTAAGAGTTTCAAAATTTTTCATTTTATTTTGTTCATCCTCATATTTACTAACCTTTATCATTGAGCCTTGAATAAAATTGTTGAAAGTTAAAGTTAGGATGATCAGGAAAGAGAAATGATGTAATAATATAACCAGATATCTCCTCATCTAATAATTCTTTAAAACCTAAATCTTTCATCCCTCTTTTAATTATACTTCTATTCTTCTGGTACCTGTCATAATAAATCACGGTTGTTATGTATTAAAGGAGACACAGACAATGTCAGGCAATAAAACACCTGTCACAGACAATGTCAGGCACAGATTCAGTCTGTCATTTTGTCTGGCACTGATTTGTCTTTTTATTGATATCATTAATACATGTCCGACAGTAAAATTTGTCAGGTACTATTTCATTAAAATGTCAGGCACATCTAAAACCATTATTTCCAGGCCTGCACTCGACAAAAACTAGGTCATTTCAGGACTCCTTGTCATGTACAACTGGGGATTCGAAACCCCGCCAGTTGCCTCAATGACAGACCTTATGATACAATTTATGATACAATGTTATAATGGAGGTAAACCCCTAACTCAATATTTTCCATAACATTCGAAATTAAAAGCATAAATTAACTTGTAATATTGGTCAATTTCAATCTAATTTGATTAAAACACAGATCCTATTTCCTTTCGTTTTTATAGTTTAAAATTTCGTTTTAATTGGCTTACTACATTAGGATCTGGAAGATGTGTTCTGGATGATGTGAGGGATTAGCCAATGAAATGGTCTGTTATGGTGGATTTTGATGGGTAAACCACTAGAAACGTCAACACTAATGGACTAATCAATGCTTGTTTGAACCCTGACATAAACTCACACTATAACATGTTAGATCTTCATCTTGTGTAGGCTATTGAAGAATATAAGAACAAAACGAACTATAGATCTGTATTTTAATCAGATTGATTTCAAATCAATATTGATGATGTTATCTTGCCATGAAATATCAAATATTTAATACACAATGAACATTTTAAAATCTGTACACAAGACTTGTATTCTATGGCTTCAGTCGCCATTTGTAATGAACAAAGAAATACATATCTGACATGGATTAAAATTCAAAATTGGTTTCTAGCCATTAAAAATCAAATATTTAATACGCAATGAACATTTTAAAATCAGTACAGGAGTTGTGTATTCTATGGCTTAGGTCGCCATTTGTAATGAACAACGAAATACATATCTGACACTCACCTATTGGCTCTTCCAGTGACTCCTCCCTCTTCTTCTAATTCTAATAAAGCTTGTTTAAACGCCAACATGGAATGTGTAGCCGGTGTAAAACGGAACTGACCAGTCTTATCCAGCGTTTCACATTGATCCACTAAATCTAAACTCAAACTTCGCGAATTTCCTGAAACAAGAGAATTGACAACATTATATATTTTGCTTTTAAGAGAGAGAGAAATGGGATTTAACGTCCACTCAACACAACTAGGTCATTTCGGAACTAACATATGGTTTAATTTTATTTCAATAATTTGTTTGCGCGTAGGTGTCTTTAGCAGTGGGAGGAAACCTGAGTGCCCGGAGGAAATCCACGAGGTTCAGAAGGCGCCCCTATCTCCATGCCACATACGCTTACACCAGGGCTCGAAACCACAGCCGCAAGCCAGAGGTGGCCAGCCAGCTAGAGGTCGAAGCATGGCACTCTAGACTACTAGGCCATCCCAACCCTCACCCTCTCTCTGTCCTTTAATACATAACCACCAAGAATTGAGCTTCCACTAACTATAACAGTTGCGGAAAAACCTGTCTTAATAAGCTATCTCCGGCAAAGAACTTAGCAATGAAATGAAATGGAGTTTATATTGAATTCTAACTGCTGAGGGATCTTTTACGTGCATGCCAATGTATACATGGGACCTCGGTTTTTTATACCATTCAAACCACAAGACAGCTGTTCTTATCAGGCCCCTCGTCCTGCATCACTGACAAGGGGAAACCACTATTAGGTAAGGTCACCTATCAGCTTTAACATGGGTTTTTGGTTACTTGCACATGCATGCACAGAGATGAGTCTCTTTTCTTTGTCCCATCCTCACAACTACACATTTTCTTTGACTTGTAAATCCTAGGTATACTGAGTTTGTGACTCTGTACTAACTAGTTTACGTACGTAATTTTGGTGTGGATGGCCGGATGGTTAGCACATGCAGCTGTCATTGAGTCAACCCACTCATTTGACCCTTGACATGAATTCCCACTATAACTTGTCAGATCTTCATGTAGTGTAGGCCATCGAAAGTTTTAAAGATACAATCAGATTGTTACAATTCTATATAAATGTACCCACCTTTACATTGAGACAGTTTATCCTTTTTCGCTATAGCGAAGGAAAATCCTGGTGTTCCCTGGATACATTTATTAGCAGAACTGACTAGATAATCTACATTGGCTTTCTTAAAGTCGAGAGGTACAGCCCCAAAACTACTCATACCATCCACAAAATAACTACTATCTTCAAAACACAGAAAAAATATAAACATGTATTAAAATGATTGAATGAATGAAATGGGGTTTAACATCCTACACTTCTGCCAACTGACAAGAGGAAACCACGCCGAAAAAAAAAATGTATTAAAAGAATACATGTATTCATAATGATAAATGTGTCCAGCTTAAAGCTTATGGATTAAATTTAATAATGAGTATCCATTTACAGCTCTAATTACCTGATCACTGTTGAGAGAGAGAGAGAGTGAAAGAGAGATAGAGAGAGAAAGAGAGAAAGAGTGAGAGAGAGAGGTCCAATCCACATAACTAATAAGTCATTTTGGTACTAACATATGGTTCAATTTTATTTCAATAATTCGCTTTAGTGTAGGGGCTTTTTTTAGCTGTGGGAGTAAACCAGAAGACCCAGAGAAAACCCCAAAAGTTTGAAAAAGTGAGAAACCCGAATTAAAGCCAGACCAGATATCCATTGCGAATGCGTTTACCATTCGACTCCCCTACAAAAACAAAGAAACCTATAGAGGTATAAATTTAGGAAGTCTAAAACTAGAACTTACTTGGACTAGTTGTTTTTATAACAGATCCTACTTCTTCTACCGGATTAAATACACCCGAACTTGTCTCACAATGTACAATACTAACAAGGTTATAAGAGTTATCTTTCTTTAATAGTTCTTCTACCCTACCAGCATCAACTGCTTGATCTTCCCTAAAACTTTCTATGTGATGCGGAATGGATAAAGTTTCACAGATTTTACCCATTCTTTTTCCATATGCGCCATTTTCTAAAATTAAAACCTGTAAATAAAAATAAAAAAGTGTTTAACATCCTACTGTTGTTCTGCTCCGACTTGGCTAATGAAATTTTGCCCAGACAGCGGCACTACGGCTTACTCTTACTTAGAATTCAAACTGTCAAGGATTCTTTTATGTGCAGCACGCCAATCTGTCCACCATTCAAAGGTCATCTGAATGACTAGACACCAGTAACAAGGAGGAAACCAAGCCGGAAGATTCTGGGAATTTTTTTTTCTGTCAACACGCAGTAGCGAAACTGGGACCTTCTGGTTAGCAATCAAAGCGCCACCCATTTTTCATTTTTTTTCCTTTCTCACATTTATTAGAATAAACTAGGGAGAGAGAGAGAAATGGGGTTTAACCTCCACTCAACACAACTTTTGGGACTAACATATGGTTTAATTTTATTGCAATAATTTGCTTGCGCGTAGGGTCTTTAGCAGTGGGAGGAAACTGGAGTGTCCGGAGGAAACCCACAAGGTTGAGAAGGCGCCCACATACATTCACACCAGGGATCGAAACCACAGCCTCAAGCCAGAGGTGGCCGGCCAGCAAGAGATCGAAGCGCTTCTCTCTAGACCATTAGACCATCCCAACCCTCCTCTCACATTTCAACATTACCTTTGTAACCCCTGTATACACCTATACATTCATCCTCCACTAATAAACGTGGTAATAAACAGTATACGTTCCCATCTTCCATTAGCCCAGGTTAGGTGCATAATAGTAGGACGTTAAAGGGACCAGCCCGAATTTCAAAGAATCTGAAAATTACACGTTCATGAACGTATGAAATTTAAACGCCAAAATATAGAGGAATAGTGTATTTACCTTGTCTGAAAATTTCAGTTCAAAATATTGAGTAGTTTTGAAGTGAATGCAAAAAAAGCTTAACTAATTCTTTTAAGTTTTTCTTTTAAATTATTATGATACCAATTTTAACTTAATCAAAGGAGAGCTTTAAAAGTGAGTCAATAGGGTTAGATAGAAAGCTGCACATAATATAGACTCGTTTTATCCAGACACTTCTGTGTAATGCAAACAGAACACAAGTCTTCGGTCGCCGAGCCGTACTGGCGATTGGAAGTTGTTTGAAAACGTATCACATAGCTTGAAGAAGTTGCCTGGATCTAAGTTAGAGGCTATTAAGGGCTTTTCATACAAAATTAAGCTGTTTTAACCCCCAAAATGTTATCGGGATGGCCCCTTTAAAACCCATTTCATTTCATTCATTCCTCCTCCACTAATAAACATGGTAATAAACAGTAAGTGTTTTCTATTTGTGTTGTGTATTTTGAGATCAAGTTAGCGAATATAAAGTATTTTTTTAAAACTAGCTATGAAACACATGTTACAATATTTCATCCAATAAACCAAAGGATGTCAAATATTAAAAACAATTAATTATTTATTATTGTTTTTTTCAATAACAAAGCAACCGACATTGTCAATCAAATGTCATTTAAACTGGCTAATGAATACCAAGTTTAAAAAAAAAAACATTAAAAAAAATTGAATGACAAATGCCTGACCTAATTTATGTTCAACAGAATTTGAGCTTTTTTTTAGTATATAAAGTTATATCATAATTAAGCACCCAAATACTGAGGGGGAATAATACAGATTTTGTTAAAATTATAAATAACACTGGTAATAATATTAATTATTATTGTTGAATAGACAAATAAGTTTAGAAATTCTAATAGTTTAAGCTCCTGTGTTCTTGTAGTATTCTCGTATAATTCCTATTGTTTAAATCTCAATAACATCAATAAATGTAAACAAACATTATTTATGTTGCTAAGTAACATAAGAATTAGAGTTATCAATCCCCTTGTGTTTTTACAAAAGGCGTACTGGCAAATGTATACAATTCATTGACCTTGTACATGGTCATCATATACCATGTTGTAACTGCATGCAAAGGCTGAGGTGGTTTAGCTAACATTTAAATTAGGGAAAATACGGTGCTCGACATCAGTGCAAACAGACTTTATATAGTGTAGAGTAGTAATTTAATCATAATATTTCAGGTCGCACTAGGTCTCAAAAGCCACAACCTTTGTCTACTCTCGGTCAACATCAGCTATTGCATGATCTAACACCAACACAGGTCTGTCCATCCTTTGCTACTCCTCCAAAGGAGTATTACCAACCCCATTCTCCCCTCCTCTTCTTTTTTCATATTAATTTAATTAATAACAATATTGCTACTATAAATATGGAATGAAATAATGTAAATAGGTTTATTGTGACTAAGGGTGAGACTTTTAAACGAAACAAGATGACTAGTCATTAACATCCCACGCCCTTGCACATGTCTGGAAAAATAAGGAAAATAACTTAAGAGATAAAGTGGCTTTTGAGACCTGGTTATCCCGAATGTCAGTGACTAGTTTCGTTCGTATTGAACTCTTCAGACTGGTTGGACTCACGTGTTGGGCGATTTTATTTATACTATTCCGAAACCCCGATGGGGTTTCCATGGTTACTATAGTCGGCTTTACCGGGGTTTACCCCTTGGCGGGTTTGCGATTTTTTACCGGGGTCGGTAGCTCGCTTACCGGGGTTGTACAGAGGTTTAACAAATTGGCGGGTGCCAAATTGGTTACCGGGGTCGCTAGCTCGCTTACCGGGGTTGTACTAATCGTTTAGATTGAAATGCTAGTGCCCATAATTTGGCTAACTGGGATGCCTTGGGTTGGTTTGTAACATTGTTACTTGTCATAACAAAGAAGAGATAGTATATAGACAAGGGTGTTTATTTAACACCCGTGAGAAGGGTATACGGCTAAATATAAATCCAAAGTTGGAACACTCAGAGGAGAGCATTGTAAACAAAAATAAAAGTGGTTGGAGTGCCCAAGTTTAGATTTGTCATGGATTCCATAAAGTAGCTAGGTTTTAGAACGCTAAATACTGTGTAATTCAACATGGCGCCCGTGGGGTTTAATATGATATATAAAGGTACGAAATAGTACCAAATGGTTAATTTGTATAAGAGTCAAGATTTCTGACTATAATGCCTTGGAAATCGGAAGTAGAAGGCGACTGGTGGTGGTTGATTCCGAGGTAAAAAGGAATCATGACCGATCGAATTGATCAACACCCTTGTCTATATACTATCTCTTCTTTGTTATGACAAGTAACAATGTTACAAACCAACCCAAGGCATCCCAGTTAGCCAAATTATGGGCACTAGCATCTCGGCCAATAAATCATTATTCTCTCAGTTACGAGAGATACATAGAATCAAACCGGTTCAGAGCCGATTTTGTTGATAAGAAGCCGCTCTTTTCACATTGACGCTTGACCGAAGGTGAATAGGCCTACCCGTCCAGTTATTACAACGGACATTTCACACATCGGTCCATAAAGGAAAGACACCACCAGTCGCCTTCTACTTCCGATTTCCAAGGCATTATAGTCAGAAATCTTGACTCTTATACAAATTAACCATTTGGTACTATTTTGTACCTTTATATATCATATTAAACCCCACGGGCGCCATGTTGAATTACACAGTATTTAGCGTTCTAAAACCTAGCTACTTTATGGAATCCATGACAAATCTAAACTTGGGCACTCCAACCACTTTTATTTTTGTTTACAAGGAAAATAACTTGTTTATGCTATTGGTAATCAATATAAAAATGTATCAGATTTCGCAAACAGTGTTACTGGTCCTAAAAGTTTTGCCCTGTTTAGCAGAGCATGTCGTCAGTGCCCCATCAGTTGTGGCCAGAGTCTTAATCTTTAGACAAATCTCATATTACGACACATGGAATATTATTCACAGAATTTCATACTCTGATCATAGTAGTTCTGCAAGGCAGGGTCGCTACTCCCTGTAAGGTTTGCACAACAACCTTTTCCTACCTCAATCAGCTGCTGTATGTTAAACAATAAACTTTTAAATCAGAAAATAAAATACTATTTATAAATATAACAGGTTAATGTTTGTACAAAGTTTCAAAAAAGATTTCTTGAACAGATAATAAATATGCTCCAGAAACAAAATCAGGACTGAAGGCTGGATTTCAGAAAACAAAATGATGGGTTGATGAATGTAAAATTATTTTAAGGGTATCTTGAACAGTCAAATATGTTTCCATGGAAACACATAAAATGATCAAATCTGAGAAATTCAAAATAAGTGCCAAGAAGATATCTTGAAACATTTACGAGATATGACCTGGAAACAAAATTGTACACCAAAAACTAAGTCAAATTATCAATCCCAGAAATTCCTGAATAGCAAAGGCACAAGTACTGTAATGGGTAGATGTCTGTACAAAGTTTCAAAAAGATATCTTGAACAGTTTATGAAATATGCTCCGGAAACAAAATTTATATACACCAAAAACTAAGTCAAATTTGTTTCCATGGAAACACAAAAACTATAAATCCCAGGAATTCCTAAATAGCAAAAGGCACAGCTACTGTAATAGGTTGATGTGTGAGCAAAGTTTCAGAAAGATATGTTGGAACGGTTTATGAGATATGGTCCGGAAACAAAATTGTACACCAAAAACAAAGTCAAATTTGTTTCAATGGAAACTCAAAAGATATAAATTCCAGATATTCCTAAATAGCAAAAGGCACAACTACTTTAACGGGTTTATGAGATATGCCCCGGAAACGAAATCTGACGGATGGACCCCGTTTCAATATCCTCCCTAACTTCGTTCGGCGCGGGATAAAAATGAAAAGAAATAGGGTTTAACATCTTACTGCTTGGATCTGACTGGGCTAATGAAGATGGTTTAAAAGCAAGATTAACCTTGTTATTATTATGTCTGGGTACAGCACACTGGAATACAGCTTCTACAGCAAAGGTACCACTACCTTGTACAGGTATAGTTGAATAGTCGTTAGCTGAAACACCTGTAAAGATATAATAAACATAGGTATATGATAACTACCTTGTACACAAGTATAGGGGGGTTGGGGTGGCCTAGTGGTCTAGAGTGCCGCGCTTCGATCTCTAGCTGGCTGGTCACCTATGGCGCGTGGCTGTGGCATGGAGATAGGGGCACCTTCTCAACCTCGTGGGTTTCCTCCGGGCACTCCTGTTTCTCCCCAGTGCTAAAGACCCCTACGTGCAAGGGAATTATTGAAATAAAATTGAACAATGTGTTAGTCCCGAAATGACCTAGTTGTGTTGAGTGGACGTTGAACCCCATTTCTCTCTCTCTTGTACAGGTATAGTCCTGTAGATATATAATAATAATAATAAATTTGTAGAGCGCAATTCTTTCGAGTAAACTGCTCAAGAGCGCTAGTCATATATTTGCTTGAAGATTGATGTCTTTAACTGTGATTTAAAAATGTTCAATACCGGTATAATAAACATACGTATATTAAACTACCTTGTAACAGGTGTATAGTCCCTTAATTAAATACCTGCCAATATAATAAATAAATATTGAATTCAAGCTGGGATATGTCAGTAGCTACTGTGGATTTTCATTGTGTCTGGTTAATGAAATGTTAAATAATCAATTTAAGAATAAGATACAGTCTCATACATGTAAATGCACAATCGGTATCTGGCAATGTCGGCAACGTAAAGCCTCTATACATATAAAATATTTCATTTGTGGCATTTTTTACCTGCTATATCCAACAGTTTACTTCTGATAAAACTAATTGTTTTGATAAATTCTACATCCCTAGAACCCACATCTCTAAGCATTGCCTGTTTTACTGTTAAAGACGTACCTAATGGCCCAGGTGTAAATAATTTCTTTTCTCCTGAAAAACAAAAAAACTGGTAAATATAAACATTTCTGATTCAGTATATTTAACTGACATATTAATACTGGCGCTATGTCTAACTCATATTTCAATTTCTAACTGTCAGGGGATCTTCCCCTAGCAATGATCATATACACAGTACCTCAGTTTTTTTTGTACAATCAAAACGACTAGACATCTAGGACACTATATATATATGGCTGGTGTTACTTAATTGCAAAAAAAACGCTACAGTACCGGTATCAAATGGAAAACAGACGCTTTCACGTCAGTAGCCTAGTGACGTTGCTGATCATGGTTCACCTGGCTCCATTAATTAAGGGTTTGAGTTTGGGTTAAGAATAGGATCTTGAATAGGGTTCAGTCAACCGCCATGACCATAATTTCCACACAAAAACATTGTAGGGTTCAGTCAATGGACTAGTTTTAAAGCTAAACAATTTGAATCATGGATGGATATGGAAATGGATATATCATGGACCGTATAATTTCCAAAACAAACATTGTTACCTGTTGTGTCACTGTTTTTACTATACAATATACAAACAATATTTGCAACTCTACCAGTTACTGTGGTCAATTGCTTGTGCATTTAGATGTAAACTATAAGTATTGTCTGTTGCCACTTGGTTATTTTCTTACCTGCAGCAGTAGTAGCGTGTCGACACATCTGCGTCGGCATGACATCAAAGATATCATTATTTTTTAGTTGAGCACAGAATCTTGAAGTTGGTGTAAAAATCTTCAGTCTATGCATTTTGTATTCTTTTTTTTTAAATTGTAATTCGTATATTTTCTTAATTAGTAAACATTAATTTCATAGACGTAGAAAAATTCTTTTAGATCTAATTCTAAACCAAACACGAATTTCATGAAGCAAAATAAATTGTTACCGGCAGCTGCAGCTGTGCTACTTTCTATTCGTCTGCTACTGTGTTTACAAATTTGCTACTGTAATAATCAGACAAACGAATTCTCAAATATACCATGGCTTATTTAAAACATGAAAAAATATTTCAGTAACCATGTCTTGAAGTGTCACGGTTTGTCTTACTTAGAAATATAGAATAATTCATTTTAAAATGTCATACAATCATATCAATATTTCGTTTTGTTTAATAACAATTTATAATTTTGTATTTGATAGCGGAAACGGATAGTGTTTGTTGCGCGTGCGCATTGAATTGTTTCTGAAGCTGCATGACTTAGCATCGAACAGAACAGTAAAATTGACTTGAAATAAAAACAAATTTATTGTTTTTACAGTAATAGCTGAACAATGAGTTCTATTGGAACAGGAGTAAGTTGGTTATTGTCTTTATTTTAGGTCCACTGTCATGTTCAATTTGGGAAGTTAATGCTTGTAGAATCTGTTTTATTAATTTCATTTTTTTAGTGTCGAGTCGATCAAAAGTTGAAAAAGCGTTTTTTGAGGAATCAAAATCAAATATGCGTACTCGATGATTACAATCAAATAACAAACACATATTAACACGAAATTGGTAGTAAGAGCAGGGGGGCTGAACCACACAAAAATAACTACAGTACACAAGACAGCTTTACAGACAGGACAAATTTGACAAATTTTTATACAGAAATCACCAAATGAATAAGATTAAGTAAAAGTTATGAACAACAACAAATATTTATTTAGAGATTTTTATTTATAAATGGCAAAGAAAAGGGGTTAAACCTCCTACTGTTATGAACTTAACCTATTGTCTTCGCCATGATAACTAATAAACGGATTTCTTCGATTATGAGCAAACTATAGTTAATTTTGGTTATTATAATCTTCGTAGTGGATATATAACCGTAAACGGTATCCTATTTACTAACGCTATTGCACCGTAAATCGCAATGACGTATATATACATCGTGTGTGATTGGTTAAATAATAACTTCCGTTCGACGTGCGCAGTTGTGCGACACTTCCGTTCGACAAGCGCAGTTGATATATTCCACAAGAACGGTAACTTCGTCTTTCAAGTTTGGCGCAGAAGCACGGTTTTACGGAAAAAAACGTAAACCACTGACCGTCTTGGTACTTAAATTAAAACCAAAACCCACAGAAATAAGCCCTTGACCGAAATAGAATAATTTTCTACAATTTATATTTATTATTTTATTTTCTTCTAAAACTAATTCTCTGGGTTCTACCGTAGAAATCCAAGTATGGCTATTTCGTCCTATATAAGAAACGGAGAAAGTAGAAAGGTTAGACAAAGAACGTATGGTGGTTATGGTAAGGGTTAGGGTTTGGGTTAGGTTTTGGGGTAGGGTCATGGGTTAGGGTTCGGGTTAGGCATCATTGCGAAAACTGCTGAAAACTGCTAAGTCCACGGATCAGAGAACTGCGCATGTCAAATGGAAGTTACGGCGATATAGTAAATAGAGTAAAGTGCTGTTTACGGTTGAATATCCACTGCCTATAATCTTACCTGTGTGTTTGAAATCATCTCCCGTTAAATAAAATCCATTGCACAACTATTTATCACAACCATGAAAACACGTACTCTCTTGAAAAATTGAAATATCACAAACTTCCCAGAGAAATTTTCCAATATGGCAGATGTTTACGTGGGAAATACCATTTCGGGTGAGGGATGACAGGACTACTTGGACCAACACCAATCGGTTCAAGGCCAGTCGGACCAACTGATAGACCACTCGGCCTAAACAAACAGACTACTCGGACCCAACAGAAATACGACTCGGACCAATAATAAAGTGTTTTTTTAATAAATTTATGATTGCGTTTGTTTTAATATGATTACTCGAACAAATAATAAAGTGCCATTTTAATAAATTGATAATTGTGTTTGTTTTAATATGACTATAACTCGAACCAATAATGAAGTGTTTTTGGGGGGATACCGAGTACCACATAAGTCACGTTTAAAAAGGGGCATTCAAAAAGGGGTCTTCGCATTATTATGTGCCATTCTCCACGCAAGTCTCGCTATCCAGCATAGTGTGGACTGCAAAGGAAGACAACTCTGTTTGGGAGATTGATTATGTGCTGTTAATATTAACAGAAATACGACTCGGACCAATAATAAAGTGTTGTTTTAATAAATTTATGATTGCGTTTGTATTAATATGATTACTCGAACAAATAATAAAGTGCCATTTTAATAAATTGATTATTGTGTTTGTTTTAATATGACTATAACTCGAACCAATAATGAAGTGTTTTTGGGGGGATACCGAGTACCACATAAGTCACGTTTAAAAAGGGGCATTCAAAAAGGGGTCTTCGCATTATTATGTGCCATTCTCCACGCAAGTCTCGCTATCCAGCATAGTGTGGACTGCAAAGGAAGACAACTCTGTTTGGGAGATTGATTATGTGCTGTTAATATTAACGCATCAAGGACGGATAACTTGAAAACGTGTCCCCCCCACCCCCATATATTAACTCAGGGGTTAGTGGGGTAGAACGGAATGAAACCACTGGGGATAGCGCGAATGTGGAAAAAGTAAAAATTAGGCTATCAGATAAGAACAGTATTATGTAGAACCTGTCAAAAGTCCGGACATACCGAGTCTTATTGCAAGAGTAAATAAGAAAAATTAGATTGATATTATTTTCCATACACAAGATAATTGAACTAAACGACTCTCAATATAAGAATTCCGTATAAGAATTATTTGCTTCTTTGAATTGTGATTTAATAATAAATAAATAGCATATCTTCTAGCCTAATAACATAATTTAATTGGTCCAACTGGTCTTTTTTTTGGTCCGCCTGGTCTTAGTCCGAGTAGTCTTTGGTCCGAGTGGTCTGGATACCTACGACAATTAGCATTGAGTTTGAGCGTTCGCACACATTACCGTCTTTTATATTCTAGTAAAATCTCTGCAAATTTTATAGCTTTACCTTTTGAAATATTTTATTTTATTTATTTGATTAGAGACTCGGATGAGATAATTTTCTTTTGAACACGAATGCCGCACAAAAACAACTACATTCATTTTACGGGCCTTATTTCATTTCTGTCAATTCGGGAATTAATGTTCCGTTTCTTACAGGCTTATTAGCATTTCAAACCCACCCAATAGGCACTTTGAGGGTTTCGCAACACGCTTAAAGATGTTACTGGAGTATTTCCGCTAAGAACTGTCTCTGAGCGGACGATGTTCACTGACAGTTTCTGTCGTGCCATATACAGGCTGCAATATGAAAATACGGTAAAATACCGTTCTTACCCACCTCTCTTCCCAGGCGGTTTTAGAACACCAACCTTCCTTCTATTTTTCAACGTGATTCTTTATTTCCCACCAAAAGGAACCATTTATCAATATATTTGACACAATTTTTTAATTAATTACACAATTTTCAAGTATAATTTAGCGATGAATAAAACATGCGGTTTGCGCATGTTCGGGTCGCGTAATGGCTTTCAGATCAAACATATTTTGTGTATGTTTTTAATCATTAACAATGTGTGTCGGCTGTGGCAAGAAATGATTTCTTAGGCGAATAAATAAGAATAAAGGTAAAAAATAGTAGTTAAGGATTACACAATAGCCCCAGAACAGAGGTCGGGAATAACGGTATTGTCTTCAATTGATATTTTCGTCGCCTAAACTCAAAAGCTCTAAATACTCGCGCTTTGTTTTGATCACATCACGTGTTTGCCAAATTATCTATCAATGTTTAGCCACCCCCGCAACAGGTATATTGGATTCGTCCAATAAACACGAGGATATTGTTGACATTCGACTCCGTCGAAATTACTAGTAAATTTTCAAATTTTCAAGAGAGAACTTGTGTTCATAGTTGTGATAATTAGTTGTGCAATGGATTTTATTTAACGGGAGTTCATTACAAACACACAGGTAAGATTATAATAACCAAAGTTAACTATTTTGTTCATAATCGAGGAAATCCGTTTATTGGTTATCATGGCGAAGACAATAGGCTAATGGAAGATTGGCATATGCCATACATCATACAGTGTCCTATAAGGGAATTTTTGCCTGGTCAGCGGCGCTACGGCCTACTTTTATTATTGAATTCCAACTGCCAAGGGATCTTTTAAAGGTGCACGCCAATGTGAACACGGACCTCGTTTTTTTTTCGGTGCATCCGAACGACTTGACAGCTTATCTTGTCAGGCCCTCCATTCTACATCGATGACAAGGGGAAACCATGCCAGAAAAAGCTAATGTTTTTTTGTACCATCCGAATGACTAGACAGCTGTCCTTGTCTGACCCTCCATTCTGCATCACTGACAAGGGGAAACCAAGCTTTCTCAGCCAACGCAGTGATTGAACACCCGACCTCCAGGCTAGCTAGCAAGCGCCTTAGCCACGTAATCCCCCATGAATGGCCAGAATATTTACATGTATGTCAAAGCATGCACTCATACCAACTGTTAAAATAGTTAATTGCAATAAATGGTGTGTTTGAAATGCATTTGATAAGAGTTGCCTTGTCTTTTAGATGGGACTAAACATTCAAAATCCTCCAGATGCTGGCAGTGCAGACTCATGGCATAGCATAAAACTTGATGTTTATTAGCTCTATTGGTGCAGCTAAACCTCCTTTCATTTTGAAGCTTAAAAGATCAAACCTCATCATGCTGCTGACAGAAGTAAATAATTTTTTTTTTTAATATTTCAGTATGATTTATCAGCGTCTCAGTTTTCACCTGATGGTCGAGTATTTCAGGTAGAATATGCACAGAAAGCAGTGGAGAATAGTGGGTAGGTTTCTATAAAGTACTTGTTTCCCACCTATATAACATACTGTATAACCTTCTTTACTAGCGACTAGAGTAGTACAGAACTTGTATTGTTAAAAGTTCAGTGATGATAAGCCTGTACATAAGGCTACCTGCTGGTAGTTGAACATGTAAAAGCAAAAAGGATAATCCCTAAACTAAGCAGTATTGTGCTAATCCTTTCTTTTCCAGTTTCGGGGTTGGGTGGCCAAATGTTGAACACTACTAAAGAACTGCTATTGGTATAACTAAGTTTTATTTGTTTTCCTCTAGAACTGCTATTGGTATAAGGGGTAAAGATGGGGTTGTGTTTGGTGTAGAGAAATTAGTCACATCTAAACTTTATGAAGTCGGTGCCAATAAAAGACTGTTTAATATAGACAGACATATAGGAGCAGTAAGTATCAAAATTATTTATACGTCCACAGTCCATGTGTGGGGGAGGGGTAGGGTATCCGTTAGGTTCAATGTAAGGTCTGGCATTGAGTCAAGTGATATGCTTTCAAGTAGAGTAGGGTAGCTGTAACCTGTCTCACAGAGGATTACGAAAGTTTTCTGATATCTCCGTACGTGAATAATCACTGCTGATCAGTGTGGGGTTGACTGTCCAGCCTCAAGGGTTTCTAGAATGACTTTCTGGTCTACACAATCTGACTGGCATATATTTTACTCGATAAAACTGAAGGATGTAGTAAGCGAAAAACTTAAGTATTCACAGAAACTTCAACTAAAATATGTTAAGAATTAAGTATTTTCAGTAAATTGCACTGTCTATGCATCCAAGAGCTACAATTTTGACAACCATTTTGATCCCCAGGAAATAATATGGCTGCATCTTTAGAACATCTTAGTTAATTTGCTTTTTGTGAATGAGACACCTGCATATGTAAATAAAATAAATTACTTGTATGAATTTAAAGAAGTTTGTTATATTTCTGAACATATTCAACCTTTAATAACAGGCGACAGCAGGACTACTGGCAGATTCACGACATTTAGTTGAAATATCGAGAGAAGAAGCATCTAATTACAGATCAAATTATGGAGCATCTATTCCTCTTAAAGTAAGTAATGTCTATATTGTTAGCTCCGAACACTTAATGTAACTTCTATATTGTTAGCCCCGAACACTTAAAGTTAAGTAAGTAATGTCTATATTGTTAGTTTCATTAATTGATATGCTAGATTTTCCCTGAACACTAACAGTCTCTGTCCACCATTTGTATTGTTGAAATATCAAAATATCAACAGCTTGAATTCATCGGATTAACTGGCCAGTGTTTGCTATATTCTATATATCGTTCCCAGTGGATATTGAATGTTTACAAATTTTCAATTCTTCATATCTTTGTAAATACTGAAAAGAATTAAACTGATATTTCTATCCAAGATTCAATTTCGAAACATTGTAGTTTGTTTTCAAGACACTCCCTGAAATGATGTTTAACATTTATAAGTTTTTGATATTATAACGTTTACCTTTGTATTTACTCAATCAGTATTGAAATTGTTTTGTTTATATATTTTTCAGTACCTGGTAGATCGTGTATCTATGTATGTTCATGCTCACACATTATACAGTTCTGTTCGACCGTTTGGTGTTGGAATGATTCTAGGTGCTTACTCAGCTGAAGGTCCAGAATTATATCTCATAGATCCGTCTGGTGTGGCATGGGTTAGTATATAATATATATTGATAGCATGGTTATACTCTGTCAAGGGAGATTACTCTTTTATTAGGCTTTTAAACAAAACTTCATGTTGAATGATGTAATAATAGTCTTTTTATACTGTGCAATATCCATGCATGCTCAAAGCACAACACAAAACGATCACAACTGTAACCCAATTTGGAGTCAGGAGACATTGTTCCTTGCCATGCCTGCCGTCTTTCACCAGTGACTAGGAGAAAGAATGCTGTAACATTCTAAGCAAATATTTTGTCCAACACAGGGACCAAACCTAGGAACTCTAGATTAGTGAGCCAGCACTAGTGCACCATAATGAACCCACCCTAGCCTCTAGTTAGAAAATTAAGATCAGCTGAACAAAACTTAGTTTTTGTCCAAAAAGAGAAATTAAGATTATTTGAACAGCGATCTTTCCAGTAACTTGGCATCATTTAGATTAAGCTATATCATCAGAAGTTAAAGATGAACCAACCTTATTGCTATTCAAGAGATTATTCAAAACACACCTGTTTAAAAGATACTATAAGACATAAAACTATTATGTCATCAGACATTTTGTAGCGCCATGAGTGTATGGAGTTATAACCAGAGAAAATGGTGACAGTTAAAACAAGAACATTTCAGATGTTTTAAAATGGTTGTTTTATTTTTACAGGGTTATCATGGATGTGCAGCAGGAAAAGCCAAGCAAAATGCAAAAACAGAAATAGAAAAATTAAAGGTAAAAAGAATTACATGTAGTCTTTTCATTAATCATTGAGGAATAGTGAATGCCTTACAATATAGTGAAAGTTGAATCTCGGAACAAAGTCAAGAGACTGTCGAAGGCTGTCACTGAATTATCCATGACAAGAATCAATCCCAAATCAATACAGGGACCACAACTTCAGAGAGTGCTGAAGTTCGACCCCATAATCTGTTTTCAGAATCAGTTCAAGGACCACAGCTTACTAGACTTGGAACAGGACCTGGACTGTCTGTTACCGGTTCTGAATTTAAACCCACTCCGAACATGGTCTGTAATACCTGAATTCCGATGAAGAATTTTAGACCCACAATCTGTGTTCTAATAAAGACCTTATTTATTATATCTGTTTATTAGAGCTGGGTATTGTGACTCTTATTTTGTGTTCTATCAAAGACCTGTTTTGTTATTTCTTTTTTAATTATTGCCTTGTTGTTTTTTTAGGTGAAAGACATGACAATTAAAGAACTGGTTAAAGAAGTAGCAAAAATGTAAGAAATATAAAACATTTAATGAAATTGAATCGGTCATATTTTACAACAAATTAATTCAGACTCAAATGCTATTTCCTTTCGCTTTTTATAGTTCATATTTGTCTTCAAACCTTAGGATGGGATTATTTTTAGGTCAAATTTTATTTATTTGTGGTTAAAAAAACAGCAGTCTTTTACAATGTTCAACTTTAAGCAAGGTGGTTTCACCAAGCAAGTGAAACTATGCAGTCTGTCAATAGGGTCAAGTGGCATGGTTTTGATTCGCCGGTTTGCCAATGAGTCAAAGGACAGGATTTCTATTACCAGCCTGTCCCACCTCATGGGTTTTCTCTGGATCCTCTGTTATCCTCCCACTGCTAAAAAACCGAGGTCTATGCTGAAGCGAGTTATTGAAATAAAATTGAACCATATATTAGTCAAGTGTATGTTCAACCCCATTTCTCACTCTCTCTCTCTTCATTAGCCTGGGTGGAACTTAAAATTAGGATATTAAACCTTATTTTACTTGTATTATTGTATACTTCATTATATATGTTGTATTATTGTGTGTTTCAGTATATATGTTGTCCATGATGAAGTCAAAGATAAAGCATTTGAACTAGAATTAAGTTGGGTTGGTGAAAGTAAGTATTCAAAACACAGCTTGTTATGTGGGATGCGAGACCCAGGGGGGGTAGCCGAATGGTTAACACGTGCAGGTTGCATCATTAATTCTGTCAAGTGGCATGTCCAACCTCCGGGTTTTCTCTGGGTTTTTCAGTTGCCTCCTGTTGTTAAAAACCCCAAAGTTCAATCCATATATTAAAATAAAATTGAACCAGATGTTAGTCCCATACAAAATAGTATAGATCGATTTCTTTTCATTCACGCTTGTGCACTGTTAACTATTATTAATTACGATCAGTTTAATTGCTATTTCAGGGGGTTGGATGTCTGAATGGACTGAATGGTTAACATGCGCAGGCTATATCATAAAGCCTGTCAGTGATTTAACTGGCGTGGTTTCATTCCCTGGTTGTATGGAGTTTGGTCGTCTGTCCAACCTTGGGGGTTTCCTCCGGGCACTCCGGTTTCCTCCCACTGCTAAAGACCCCTACGCGCAAGCCAATTATTGAAATAAAATTAAACCATATGTTAGTCCCGGGATGACCTAGCTTATGTTGAGTGGGTGTTAAACCCCATTTCTCTCTCTCTCTCTCCCTGTAAGTTATATTTATGGTCAGTTTAATTAGATGGTTAGCTCACTGAAATTATGGTCCATTTCTCTCTCTCTCTCTCTCTATCTCTCTCTCTCTCTTTAATTGGTATTTGTATGTTTTAGTTACTGGAGGTAAACATCAATTGGTACCAAAAGATATTTTTGTAGAAGCAGAAAAATATGCAAAGGTTTGTCTCTTCTTGATCTAATGATAAAATTAGAATTCATAGAAATGAGAATTCATAGAAATGAGAATTCATAGAAATTAGAATTCATAAAATTAGAATTCATAAAATTAGAATTCATAAAATTAGAATTCATAAAATTAGAATTCATAAAATTAGAATTCATAAAATTAGAATTCATAAAATTAGAATTCATAAAATTAGAATTCATAAAATTAGAATTCATAAAATTAGAATTCATAAAATTAGAATTCATCAATTTAAAATCATTCATAAAATTAGAATCATTCATAAAATTAGAATCATTCGTAAAATTAGAATCATTCGTAAAATTAGAATCATTCATAAAATTAGAATCATTCATAAATTGTTGGAGAAATTTCTCTGGTGACTTAGGGTAGCCATTTTCCCGAAAGTGACGAATCACGTGACATGTATTTATTTTACGTGCCTGGATGGCCGAATCACTTAAAAATATACCCACGCATAGTTATTTTACGTGCCTGGATGACTGAATCACTTAGAAATATACCCACGCTTGGAAAAATAGTTCTTTACAAAAACTTGAATGTGTACATTTAGTATCCAATTTTTTGTATGTCAGTGAGTTGACTTTGACTCAAGGATCATTTTACAGCAAACGAAAGGACAATCCGACCTCTAGTTTTCGAGAAATCGACCCAAAAAAGATTGACCAATCAGAGGTCAGAATGGACGGGGCTTACGTGTGAAAAAATTTGCAGAAAATGGACGGTTTATAGTCCCAGAGGCCTCCGGCCCCACGACTGACTCTGGGAACGAGATTGAAAATTAGTATCATTCATAAAATTGGAATCATTCGTAAAATTAGAATCATTCATAAAATTGGAATCATTCGTAAAATTAGAATCATTCATAAAATTAGAATCATTCATAAAATTTGAATCATTCGTATTTGTAAAATTAGAATCATAAATTTACCGGAAGCCACTGTGGTCAAGTGATGAAGACACATGGTTTCCCTTTGTCAGTGGTGCACAGGGCCCGACAAGGACAGCTGTTTAGTCGCATTGGTGAGATGGAAAACTAAGGTCTCTTGTTCTTGTACACATTTGGGTGCACATTAGCTCTGAGTACCACTTTTAGTAGGGAAAATTTTGGCACATGTGGCACCCTAACAATGGGGTTCAGTTTCAATGCTTCTAGATTCTTGTAATAAAATACGTCTTTGGTATTTTTTTGCAGGAAGCGCTAGAAGAGTCTGATGAATCGGATGAAGAAGAATTATAGATCTAGTAAAAATATAATCTACATCGTTCATTCATAAAATATTGTACATTGTTTTAAACTAAACGCTATATTCCACAGTTACTGACCACGGTCTAACCAAGGGTACAAACTGGGAGAGCTCTTTTCCAAAATGTGATAAAATAGAAAAAGCCATTTTATGATCCAGCTATGATACTTAAACTTATATGACATTTTACTTCCGTGAGATATATTGTAAATATTGATTCTAAAACAATTTTTTTATGTCTGTTTTTACAAGTGAATACCATTTTACTTATGTGGGATATATGTGTAAATATTGTTTAAGGAATGGAAATGGTTTGAATCAGGGCGGGTATTTCAGTCTTATTGGCTGGTCTTGACTGCCAGACGATGAAACTAACCTGCTGTAGATGTCTCTGTCAGTCAATTTATGTCACAAGATTAGAATTTCATCGAATTGATCTTTAAAACACAATTTAAGTACGGTAGTTAAATTGATAGTTTTTATGACTAAAAACACTTATAAATATACCATAATTTGGGAGAGATGTCATATAATGGGAAAGCCCTTTGTTTAAATTGCAAGTTGGAATAGAGAATAATTTGGGAGAAATGTCATATAAAGTAAAATGATGCATTGAAAGCCCTTACTTTAAATTGCACGTTTGAAAAGAGCTCTCCCTGTTCTTTGTTCAATCTTATTGGTATTGCTGGGAATATGGAGGGAGTTGTTATAATTTCATTAAACTAAATAAACAAACGAACAATCCATTTTATTACCAAGGACAATTTACGAGTTTACTACTATCACCAAGACAACCAACTTGATGATTATTAGCCAACACACAACGGAGGTTATTAAATATACAGACAGACAAGGACCATCTATTGTTATTAATAACTACCATATTTAATACTATTTTCCACAATTTTCTTTTCATGCAAAATATTTTAAATTCTATGTTTTGAGCTTATTTGGTGCATAAAGTCTCGAATGAATTCCATCTCCTTTTAATCTACCGGTTCTGTTATATAATTTATTGAGATGACAATCTATTAAATGTATCATCTATATTGTGGATCATCACATCAACGTTGTCATGTACTTTCACAAGGTATTTATCATTAAATGGTTTATAATGAAAACAATCAATTTGATATGATTGCACAGACAGAACTTCCATCTCCAACTGACTGGGGATGGATCAGGAACGATGAGGGACTGTACAAACCCCTGTTGACAACACTTCCGGAAGCAGCAAAATCATGCTCAGAATTGATTTCATGCAAAAATAGATGTAAATGCAAAAAGGCCTATCTGAAGTGTTCACCATTGTGTCTATGCCAAGGAGCATGCTAGAAGAGGTTGGAATTGATGTGAACATTTATAAAAAAGCATATTCAAAATGTTTGAAATAATTTTTTGGGTTAATTTAAGTTGAATTTGTCCTTGTATGATTTGTCCAAGTTTGGGGCTTTTATCACAATTTGCACAATTATTAGGCTAAGCAGTCTAACTAATAAAGGATTGAATTCTGCCAAACTCAAAAATAGTGACAATCGAGATTTGGGGCTAGACTGTATGATAAAATATCTCAACCAACCATGACAGCTGAAACATTTTATACATATTGGTTGTGTTTAATTACGTCATGATTCTACTCACACCACCTCCGTTCTCGGGACTGACAGAACTGAATTCGCGTCACTCGATATTAATTCTGTCAATTCGTAACGCTCCGAGCTGACAATCGAAAGTTTGGGAGGTGCTCAGTTTTCAGTCCGAGAAATCACGAATTGACAGAATTCAGCCATGTCACAGTTCTACCAGTCACGACAGCTGTGTGATGGTGTGAGTAGAATCATGGCGTAATTTAAGTAACAAATATGTATCAGCCTCCATGATTGTTTCAGATATCTTTTATGCCTTCACTCGATTGAGAGAATTTAATTCTGGAACGGTCAATCCAGTACCCCAGGGATATCAGACAAGAGCCGGTTTATTATTTACTTAAGTCATTGAATGAATGAATGAAATGGGGTTTAACGTCCTACTGTTATGCACTTAACCTGAGCTAATTGAAGACGGGCATACGCCATACAGTGTGCTATGAGGGAAATTTTGCCCGGGCCTACTCTTATATCGAATTCTAACTGCCAAGGGATCTTTTACGTGCACTCCAATGTGTACACGGGACCTCGGTTTTTCGTCCCATCCGAATTACTAGGCAGCTGTTCTTGTCAGGCCCTCCTTCTGCATCACTGACAAGGGGAAATCACGTCGGAAAATCGAGATGAACTTTCTCGGCCAATGCAGGGATCGAACACCCAACCTCCAGGCTAGCGAACCAGCGCCTTATCCACTTAGCCACCGTGAGTCATTGAGATAATCAGACCCAGTTGTCAAACCCGGAATTTCTACTAAAACTGAAAAATCTTTCCTCTTCATAATAGGGGGCGGGGCAGGGTTCTAACATGTGCCTTAGTCCCGAAATGACCTAGTTGTGTTGAGTGGACGTTAAACCCCATTTCTCTCTCTCTCTAACATGTGCCCTTATCAAGAGGTGTATCACTTGGATGTAGCTTGGTTTGATGGGTGGCATGTAGGAGACAAGCAATATAATCACCTTTATCACCCAATAATACATTTGACAGTAGATATCGCTTGTTTGTTAAATGTGATATCTACACAGTGTGGTGAGATCACTTTAGTGATATATACACAGTGTGGTGAGATCACTTTACATAAATTTGATTGGTCAATCAAAAAGGAACTACCTTCTTTTATTTTAAAGAAACCACTTAGTTTAAGTAAAGAGTGACTTTTAAAAAAAAAAAAAAGAAACTGCTTTTATTAAATTGACCTCGAAGGAAAAAACTGGGTCAGTATACAGGGCTATACAATAGCTAAACTGCTGTCAAAAAATGATGTATCACTACGCTGTAATGTAATTCGGTTCAGTAAAAGTGAAATCTATACCAAAGAATTATATTTATTTATTTGTGCATGTAAGAAAGGATTGGGTGATAAATAAAATCTCCAACTCGTGTTTTTTGATACCAAAAAATATCAACACTCGTTGATAAAGTAAAAAAAAAACTCGGCAGAGCCTCGTTTTTTTTTACTTTATCAACTTGTGTTGATATTTTTTGATATCAAAAAACACTCGTAGGAGATTCTCTATGTCTACCCTCTTGCAATTGTTATCGGTCCTCTTGCTAAATAAACCTATAAACCTATGCAGTTAAACGGGCATAATGCAAGAGCTAAATCTGCCTATTTCACGTCTTTCTTATATACATTATTAATTGGACATTACCAAGACATTAGTCTCGATGCATGGAGTCAACAGATTTAAATACGATATTCGGTTGATGATTTAACGTAAAAATGGATAATCGAGTTTACATTCGGCAAACCTCGACAGATTCTATGCATCTTAATCTCGGCCATATGATCATTTCCGCCATATTTGATCTATTTTAATAAATCCGATTGCAAAAAATGGCTGCCCCCATGAGGATTTCTCTGGAGAGTATTATATCAACAAACGTCACGTTTGGCATTGGGTTTGTGGAATTACAAGGGAATTTATCAAACCAGCAGCCTTGAGACAATATCTCTGCTTATTTAGGTAAACGCACTCTGCAAAAGACGCAATTTGGGACTTTTTTCTAAAAGCTACACGTTTTCCTTTTTGAAGTAAACAGGTAGCCGCATTGCAAATGTTTGGTACATATCAACTACTGTCATACAGTTGTGTCTAGATGTAGGCATTCGGCAAACCTCGACAGATTCCGGTGCCCTACATCTAGACTCGGCATCGCAAATGTATGGTCGTAGGTACATATCAATGACTATCATACATCCGAGCCTAGATGTAGGTTACGGAGAGTACCGGAATCTGTCGAGGTTTGCCGAATGTAGATGTAGGGTTACGGAGGGTACCGGAATCTGTAAAGATTTGCCGAGTGTCGAGTTTATTATCGTAACAATTCATAAGATACTTGCTATTTTGGTCCTTCTACATTAGGTTTGACTCTTAAGGTTGACTCCTCGGGGTAAAACCCCATGAATTTAAAACCCGTGTTTCAGTTCTCTTAAAAACACAAGCCTCAGCAATTTTTACCCAGTGAAGCATCCATCAAACCTACTAAATTTGGTCGATTTCGACCAGGATTCCGGATTCGATGCCGTATGTGATTCCGGAAAGGAAAGAGGGCGATCAGGTGACTGCATCCGATCTTGCTTCGAGAATGGGGTCCAACAAGGAATAAGAAATGAAATGGGGTTTGACGCACCTGACCTGGGCTAATGGAAGACGGGCGTACGCCCTACAGTGTGGAATTCGATATAAGAGTAGGCCGTAGCGCCACTGCCCGGGCAAAATTTACCTCATAGCACACTTTATGGCGTATGCCCGTCTTCCATTAGCCCAGGTTAGGTGCGCCATACAGTGTTCTATGAGGGAGATCTTCTAGGCAGCGGCTCTACGGCCTACTCTTATATCGAATTCCAACTACAAAGGGACATTTGACGTGCAAACCAATTTGTACACGGGACCTCGGGTTTTCGTCCATCCGAACGACTAGATAGCTGTCATTGTCAGGCCCTTCGTCCTGCATCACTGACAAGTGGAAACAACGCCGGAAAATCTGGATGAACTTTCTTGGCTAATGCAGGGATCGAACACCCGACCTCCAGACTAGCGAGCCAGCGCCCTACCCACTTAGCCACGTGATCCCCAGATCATACGATAGCACACATCCATAAACATCTGTTGTCTTGCACCTTACCCACTTAGCCACCGTGATCCCCACAATGGTTGATAGCTTGCAGCTACATTGTGTGCCAATTTCACGAAAATGTGGTCCATGGAGCGCCAGGTGATCCCTTTAAATTGTGGATAGTCCAGACGGCAGCCAAAGTGTTGAGAAGTGACATGAATAAATTGATTCCTTGCGAAAGGTGACCGATTGGACTAACTACTATCTAAATCAATAATTTCAAATATGGGTGTAAAACAAGGCTGTGTGCGAAGTCCAACCCTCTTCAATATTTTTATTAATGACCTTGAAACTTATTTAATCAACTCTGATAACGATACAAACCACTCTAGAAAATACCCAAATTTCACACTTTGCTGTGTAGTAATCAGATTGGACTATTAAACATGCATTATTCAAGAGCTAAATCTGCTAAGTGCGGGTGTTTATCTGGGCATGAAATGTTTTCTAGAGTATTAATTAGACATTAATTTACTGATCCAGGCCTTAATCAACTTTGGATGGCATCAGATTTCTCCGATATTAAACAGATTAAAACGTTTCAGTGATAAATCAAATATGGCGCGCCCAGACGCTTCGAGTCTTAGCTTTGATCAACCAGGACCGTGGTTGAAATTATTGCTGTGTTTTAATCAAAATGAACACACGTCGACACACCAGGCCTACTCATCACTTGGAAATAGAGGGGGCCTATAAAAAAAAGATTCCTGCTGATAAGCGATTATGCAAATTGTGTGCCTTAAAATCGATTGAAAAGGAGCAAGATTTTCTGCTATTATAATCTATAGCACGTTTGAAGAACTGAATAATAATAATAATAATAATAATCGCGTCATTTTACAATGGTAGCAAATTAGGCCCGAGTCCTTTTTCCAATTTGGCCCTTGGCACAGATCGTGCGAATGATTTCGATCATTACTGCAGGAAGAAACCGAATAACTCGGGGAAACCTGCCTGATCGGACGGGAGACCGAATATCCCTCTCACTTACAACGATAAAGTTCTTGCCCTGAGCTTGGATTGGACCCTCGTTGCATTGGTGAGAAGCCGCCTCTCTATCGCCCGCCCGATATGGTAAAAAACGATTGTTGACTGAGACACGTGATTTACGACTGTCTGAATGAATCCAGGAAGTTTAAAAGATAATAATATTATTAGGGTGTCGGTCTACCTGTATATATGATTGTGTATCAACTATAATAAACAGACCCCGTAGACAGCCAGGGGTGGGCCAGGGGTGGGCCAGGGGTGGGCCAGGGGTGGGCCAGGGGTGTCATACCCAACCAGTCACCAGAGGATAAATTAATGGATTGATTCTACCAGTGATATATTTAATCCTTGAGTGGCATTTAGTGATCGATCACATTAAAAAAAGAACACAATTTATATGGATCCAGAACACAGCAGCTAAAATAATATCTCTGGCTCCTCGCTACAGTCATATAACTCCAATTCTTAAAGAACTACATTTTATTCCTGTTAGTTTCCGAATCAAATTTAAAATTCTGTGTTTTACATTTCGATGTTTAAATGACACTGCCCCAAAATACCTGAGTGATCTTTTACAATTATTTACTCCTGCAAGGACCTTAAGATCCGAAGATAAGAAACTGCTTGTAGTGCCTAAGCCTAAAACGGTCCGTTTTGGACAAAGGACCTTTTCCTACTCCGCCCCAACTGAGTGGAATGATCTGCCACTGGAAATAAAAAACTCTTCAAATATTGCTGTGTTTAGATCCAGACTTAAAACCTTTTTGTTTAAGAAAGCATTCACTTTATGACAGTTGTGATCACTTGAGCATGCTCTTGCATGAATATTGCTCAATATAAATAGACTATTATTATTATTATATTATTATATGGAAAACAATCACTGGTTTATAAACATATAGCACGACGTTTCGACAGGTATTCTCTTATCGTTGTCAAAGGTCGTGCTATTTGTGTATAAACCAGTGATTGTTTTCCATATAAATTGGGTTGTGTTTTTCTGTGATATATTGTTAGTTATATACGGTAAAAGGTATTGCATGTTCAAGCATCTTGTATACGTATCCATGGTGACAAACAAGGTAAGTTTAAACGTATAAATATGTAGTAAGATGCACAGGCACTTGCGGAGATTACAATAAATCTTCTTACTATTGTTAGACTATATACTATTCAAAAAAAGTAGGGGATATTTGATTTTGGGGGCATAATACTAAAATACGCAAATGACTACGAAAAAAGTCACTATAGAACCTAACAGAAGAAACATTTTCAGTTACGCCCAAACGCACCAATAGGAATGCAGGTGATGCTTGGGATCATCATTGGGGTCCAACCCAAGATTTGCACGACTCTGACTTTGAATGTTACAGTCATTGTGGCATTGAATTCCATGGTGGAAACATCAGTTTAATTGTTTTAGTGACCAGACAACAAATTTTGATACCCAAAATGAAAGGTTACGTGCCCTTGGCATGCTACAGATCGGCACAACACAGGCGGTTGCGGCGCGGACGATGAATGTTTCTCAGTCTGTCATAAGCAGGCTATGGTCCAGATACCGTGATACACAATCTGTACAGGACAGACCACGCTCAGGTGGACCAAGGGCGACAACTCAAGCCCAGGATCGATTTATCCGTACCTTGGCCTTGAGAAATCGTGTCATCACAGCAAATCAGATCAGCGCTCGTCTTCAAACAGACACTGGTGTGAGAGTGAGTGGCCAGACGATTCGGAATCGATTGCATAGGGGTCGCCTTCGCGCCCGACGCCCGACGTCCTTGAGAGATCATCACATTCAGGCAAGACGTCGTTGGTGTAGGGATAGTCAACACTGGGATAATCGACGCTGAAGCAATGTGATGTTTCAGATGAGTCGAGGTTCACTGTTGATTTTTTTGGACAGACGTAGGAGGGTGTGGCGTCGTGGAAACGAGCGCTTCCAAGACGTTAACGTCATCAGTCATGATCGATGTGGGGGTGGTTCTGTTATGGTGTGGGGAGGCATCACCGTTGCTGGAGGAACGGTTTTACATGTTGTTGTAAGGCGTGTTACAGGTCAGTACTACCGGGACAACATCTTGGCAGTCCATGTTGTGCCGTTCGCACGACGTCATCACCACATTACCTTTGCCAGCACTGAGTCCCGACCTCTCCCCCATCGAGCATGTCTGGGACATGCTTGGACAGAGGTTACGTCAACGTCAACAACGTCCTGCCAATGTCCATGCAAGAACTTGCTGCCGCGTTGCAACATGAATGGGACAATCTGGACCAAAATGACCTTAGACGTCTGATTAGGAGTATGCCACGTCGGATAAATGCTTGTTTTGCAAACAGAGGAGGATTTACCCGTTACTGACTTTGTTGTGATGCTGTGGTAACTTTGCTGTTTGACCCCGGGTATCATTAATTTACCCTTATAATGGTCAGTCTGTGCCTTACTTACTCAAACGACCATTTGGAATAAATCGATGAATGTGAACTTCATTTCATTTCGTCATTTGTTTCTTCGTCAGTTTCATTAGGTGACTTTAACAACACTTAAAAATCAAATATCCCCTACTTATTTTGAATAGAATATATCGTGCTTTGCAATTTGCGGGGAGCGATACAAGACTGTAGTGTCGTACCTATTCCACCGCTAACCACATTTTAACCTTATCCGGGACTATATTCTGTAAGTCGTAAGTCCAGAAAACTTCGTAGTCGGTTGTTTTTAACGAATCAGTGGGCATCAATAATTCTCCATTAGGATTACAAGGTGCGCAGTCATTATACCACCAGCCACCTCTCCTGTCTAAAGCACAGTTTCTGCTACTGTTGTCGTTATCGTTGTCGTAAGTGCTGAAATATTGATTCTTTACCGCCGTTAAACTATCCCAAACGACAAAGTACTGTGGGGGACCGCAAAGGCAAAGGTCATTTGGTACATGTTGGTTTCATTCATCACTACAAATTCTCTAAAATAATTTTGATAGTAGGACTCATTGGCAAGTTTCATGTAGGCTACGACAGTATACTCCCCACTATTGGTCAGATAATACAGTTTGTCCAAACCCAACCAATGGTCACTCGTTAGGGAACCAAAACCATCTTTGTATTCCTGCCATGTTCGGTTGAAGTAGAAAGACGAGGAAACGTGGTACTGAAACATGGTTCGACCCCCATAGATTCTCATCTCACAGTACACTTGAAATGATGTTGGTGATAGTACCGGATGAACTGTGTAGATGGCATCAGTGGTGTAACCATGTGGTGAAGAATATCCTTCTGCACAATCTGTAATAAAGTATACATCCTTTAAAGCCAGGATAACGTTTAGGGGGAGATAGAGAGAGAGTGTGTAAGAGGTGTGAGAGAGAGAGAGAAATGGGGTTTAACGCCCACTCGACACAAACTAGGTCATTTAGGGACTAACATATGGTTTAATTTTTATTTCCACACTTCGCTTGCGCGTAGGGGTCTTAAGCAGTGGGAGGGAACCGGAGGACCCGGAGAAAACCCACGAGGTTGGATGGGCGACCCTACTCCTTGCCAGGTACAATCGGGGATTCGAAACCACGCCAATTGACTAAATGCCAGGCTTTATGATACAGCGCGCGTACGCTAACCATTCAGCCATCTAACCCTCAGAATAACGTTTAGGACCATATATGGAAACTTAATTACTGCACGATTCTTTGCGAGAATGATCACTGCAATGTCTTACAAGATTTCCGCGAATAAACCTATTTTTTAATATAATATATATAACTGAAATATTCTGTAAGTTTTCCATTATAATGGGGTTAATATTGAATGGCATTGGGTAGTTTTGGTGGTATTTGTGTTAATATTTTGTAGTATATTGGGTTAGTATTGGGTGGTATTTCTGTTAATTTGGGTGGGGTAGTATTGGGTAAATATTGGGTTAATAGTTGGTAGTATTGTACGGAGCCCCTTAAGTGCAAGATTCCACTCCTATATAATTATTTCGTATAAACGAAATATTATTTCGTTTAAACGAATTATTATTTCGTTTAAACGAATTATTATTTCGTTGAAACGAATTATTATTACGTTTAAACGGATTATTATTTCGTTTAAACGGATTATTATTGCGTTTAAACGGTTTATTATTTCGTTTAAAAGAATTATTATTTCGTTTAAACGAATTATTATTTCGTTTAAAAGAATTATTATTTCGTTTAAACGAATTGTTATTATTTCGTTTAACGAATTAATTATTTCGTTTAAACAAATTAATTATTTCGTTTAAACGAATTATTATTTCGTTTAAACGAATTATTATTTCGTTTAAACGAATTAGTATTTCGTTTAAACGAATTATTATTTCGTTAAAACGAATTAGTATTTCGTTTAAACGAATCATTATTTCGTTAAAACGAATTAGTATTTCGTTTGAACGAATTAGTATTTCGTTTGAACGAATTAGTATTTCGTTTAAACGAATTAGTATTCCGTTTAAACGAATTAACATTTCGTTGAAACGAATTAATTATTTCGTTTAAACGAAATAATTCATATAAATGGATGTGTGTATGTACCAATTCTAACTAGTTGTCTAGTTACAATAGCTGACCGTAGACCATTCAACAATTACGTAACGCTTTGTTTTCGTTTAAACGAAATAATAATTCGTTTAAGCGAAATAATAATTCGTTTAAGCGAAATAATAATTCGTTTAAGCGAAATAATAATTCGTTTAAACGAAATAATAATTCGTTTAAACGAAATAATAATTCGTTTAAACGAAATAATTTTATAGGAGTGGAATCGTGCACTTAAGGGGCTCCGTAGTATTGGGTTAATAGTGGGTAGTATTGGGTTAATCGCCATGTCCAAGTAGTGCGTATTACTGTTTTGTTACGCGAGGGAACGAATGAAATGGGGCTTAACGTCCTACTGTTATGCACTAAACCTGGGCTAATTGAAGACGGGCATACGCCATACAGTGTGCTATGAGGGTAATTTTGCCCGGGCAGTGGCGCTACGGCCTACTCTTATATCGAATTCCAACTGCCAAGGGATCTTTTACGTGCACTCCAATGTATACACGGGACCTCGGTTTTTCGTCCCATTTGAACGACTAGGCAGCTGTCCTTGTCAGGCCCCCCTTCTGCATCACTGACAAGGGGAAATCACGTCGGAAAATCGAGATGAACTTTCTCGGCCAATGCAGGGATCGAACACCCGACCTCCAGGCTAGCGAATCAGCGCCTTATCCACTTAGCCACCGTGATCCCCCAACGCGAGGGAACACAGTTACACAACTGAATTATAAATTCTTTTTAGGAAAATACGTAAGATATTTCATTCATTCATCCATAAACAAAATACAAACCTCGCATTAATCTTTCACAATATGTTCCAACATAACTGTTGATACACAAACAAAACGAAGTAACTACAGAGCCACCATTCTGACACAACTGAAATTAAAAGAAACACAACAGTCTTTCGGAGTGAGAAATGAGGTTTAACGTCCTCTCGATACAAACTAGGTCATTTCGGGACAAATATGAAGACCACATGGGAAACGGGCGATTGTCATAAAACTTAACTTGTGGGGGTAAAGGGACAGTTGTCACATTTTTGGAGGTACTCCTGCTACCCTATAATACAATGTTACCGAATAAAGACAACTTAAAATCGTGATGGGACGAAAAACCAAAGTCCCGTATACACACGTAAAAAGAACCCTTGACAGTTGGAATTCGAAATAAGAGCATAGGTCAGACAGGGACTTGAGGCAAAGACGTAGAAATTTGTCTTCAGGTCTTCGAGCAATGCTCTTTAAAAAAAATCGTCCGCCACTTCGAGTATGTTTGTTTGTTCTTTCAAGAATTGAAGATGATAATGCTTTAAAGGGACAATAACACTCTTGCTGGCTTGACAGGTCCAGAACAAATAGCCTTATTCTAACTACAAGATGTTTAAGTGTCCTACCTGTTGTGTAAATTTTCCATTACATCCTATCTTACTTGTCCAGAGGGTACGAAAATATGTTTAAATCCAAGTTGAATTTGAAAGTGCTTACGTAAGGCTTTTCAAACCCTGTTACGACATGTAGTTGAATTTTTCTACTTTTTAAAATTAGGTGTGTTAAGATGAAATTTGTATCATTTTTTAATTGAAATATTGTAAAAAAAAAGTACAAATTGTTGACCAGAATAAAGATTGGAACATATTATTCAGTTACAGCAAGAGTGGTATTGGGGCTTTAAGATGGACAAAGCGCCATTTCACAATATCTGCCCAAAATAGTATTTTGCATATTTTGTTTTAGTCCTGGGACCGGTTGCTCAAAACTAAGTTATTTTAACGATCCGTTAAACTCTAACGGATTGTTGTCTTGTTAACGTGTCGTTTGTTAACGGTCCGTTAAATTTATGTTGCTGGAAAGTCAATTTCATTATCGGTTTGTTCATTAGCTTTATTTTAATTTTTTAAGTTCATAGAAGTTAGTATTAAAGGGACAATCCCGAATTAAACAGAGTCTCAAAAAAAAGTCTGAGAATATATGAAAATAAAACGCCAAAATATAGGGGAATGGTGTATTTACCTTGTCTCAAAATTTCAACTCAAAATATTGAGTCATTTTTACATGGACGCCCATGCTGCTTATCTGGACACCTAACCCTTTTAAGATTTCGGGTCAATTGTTTCGTTGGGTGACCTTATAACCGATTACGGTTACTTGAGAAGGTTTATGCAGTGAATAACCCATGTGCCGCACTTGATAAGGAAAGGCAAATTTCAACTACACATTATTTTCATAAAATACCACAAAATAAACATTTAAGTCTTTTGAAAACGTATCATAAATACTGAAGTAGTTGCTCGGTCCTTGACTCGAATATTTTAAGGGATTTTAACACAAAATTAAGTAGTTTTATTCCCCCAAAAATATCGGGATGAGCCCTTTAACAAAAAACTAAAGACAGTGGGACAACTAACTGTGCAGTCTGCCCACAAAACTTAATTAAAGACAAAAAGATAGTTTACTACAGCGAACCCTATAGTATACTTTTATTTTTTCCTTTAGAAATTTTAGCATACATCTTTAGGAAAACTTATTGAATTTGCACTACAGAATATGTGGAGCAATTATTTTCTACAGACCCCCAAGAATTTCATCCTATAGAAAATATATCGATGTGTTAGATATATCGATGTGTTCTGGACGAAGTATTGTTATTTTATTAGAGAAAGATATGGTCGAGGTCTTGAAGACAATAAGTGATCGACTGTTAATAGATCGATTAGTAATACTAACTATTTTATTGATTGACAAAATCGAATTCCAAAATTAATATTTTATCACCTCGCCATTGTTAAATGCAATTAAAGGAAACTATATAGGCCAATGGGGTCGTATTAAGACAGTGGTGAAGTCGATGAAGATTCAGAGCAGTCATGACAGACCCAGTTATTCACATTATCTTAAAGGGACTGTCCCGAACAGAACAGAGCCTCAAAAATAAAAGTCCGATAACGTATGAAATTTAAACGCCAAAATATAGAAGACTGGTGTATATACTCTGACTCAAAATTTCAGCTCAAAATATTGAGTCGTTTGGACGCGAGCGTTAAAACAGCTTATCCGGACACGTTACCCTTTTAAGATTTAGGGTCAATTCTTTCGTTGGGTGACACGATAATCGATTCCTGTTCCTTTAGAGGCCGACACGATGAATGGTCCATGTGCTGTACTTGATAACAAACGGTAAATTTCACCGACACATTATTTTTATAAAATAAAACTCTGGTTTTATTAAATCACCACATAATACAGTTTGGGACACCGGACTCCATTTCAAGACGAAGACTGTGGGTTTAAGTTGTTTGAAAACGTATCACATATATTGAATTAGTTGCTCTCGGCTCTAAGGTAGGGGATCTTGATGGATTTTAACACAAAATTAAAGAGTTTTATTCTCAAAAACATTATCGGGATTGACCCTTTAAACATGTCGGATAAATGTGTTACTAATGGTGATTTTATAAACAATATATATTCAGAAACTGAGAAGCTTGGGGGACAGTCAAAGCCTATATGAACCCCTCTCCCGGTTATATTATATTATAATTTTGACAAACAAAAAAGGAAATTAAATACCAGTGGACTCTGTCACATCCGACATCGTACGGGATCGTTACAATATATCGGATTATACAGCGTGTCGGTATACCGAGTTTTCTCCAAAACGATAAATACTGTAACTTCGAGAACCGGAAGTATTTTTATATTGTACCTTAGAATCCCTAGGATGCTACTCCTTTCAAAAGTTATATTACATTAATTTCTATTGCATTTAGCATAACATGCATTTTGAATAGGTCAAGTCTGTCGTTAATTTATCTTCTTCGCCGTCTTCAGTTGATCGCACTCTTGTCTTTGCTATCACATGCGCATTGATAATGGACGAACTCGATTGAACATTCTCAATCCCAAAAATATTGACAATCAGGCTACAACGCGTGATCGACTAGATATATAAATATCTCATCCAACCCTGCAGCCGAAACCTGTACGTCGTGTTTAATTACGTCAAAATTCTATTCACCCCCCCCCCCCCCCCCCGTCGTCGTCGGACTGACAGAACTGAATTCCGCGTCTCTCGGTCCGTAGGGTGACCAAACGTCTGTGTAACTTAGGTTCAATCGGCATGCGCGACGAATGTTTCTAACATGTTTTAATCTCATAGATAATTGATTGGTGATTGCTTGTTTACTTGTTTATCTCTTGTGGCTTCACACCCATTGAATTTTAATCTCACAGATAATTGGGTTCTTCACACCCACCGGTTAAAGGACGGATTATACGGCGTCGATTCATATTATAATGACGGGACGGCTAATAATAAGGAAATAAATCGGGACATGAAAATCATGTCGGATGTCACATAAATCCGGAGGGATCAGACATCGGATGTACTTTTCTTTAGCTAGAAAAATAAGCACTATTGTGATAGAGGAAGACTTACGGGTTGTCAGATTAGGTGAGCTAAAAAGAAATTTATTGAAACAGTATTATCCCCTCGAGGTAATAGAAGTTGGGATAAATAGGGAATTGGCAATTGATATCCAAACACTGAGGGCTACTAAAGCAAAAGACAGTTCCGATAATACAATTACCTTTGTCGCTACCCATAACCACCAACATCCCAACTTCTTTAAAACAATGTACGAGAGCAGGGCATTCCTAGAGTCAAACGACAACCTCAGAACGAAATTTGATAATGCTCAATTCATTAAATCTCAAAGACAGCCGCAAGCCAGATTCGGGTCTTTGGTTTGATGAGCAGAAATGGAATCTTTCGTTACCCATGTGTAGTTTGATTATTCTTGAAAAATGTTGACAATGTTGGCGCAGTTAGGTGTAACCATTATTAACGCTACAGTCTCTTTGTCCGGGGGGGGGGGGGTCTATAGCCGCGCTCCGACCTCTAGCTGGTCGGCCACCTCTGGTTTGCGGTTGTGGTTTCGAGCCCTGGTGTGAGCGTATGCACCATGGAGATAGGGACGCCTTCTCAACCTCATGGGTTTCCTCCATGCACTCCGATTTTCTCCCACTGCTAAATACCCCTACGCACAAGCGAATTATTGAAATAAAATTAAACCATATGACCTAATTGTGTTGAGTGGACGTTAAAACCCATTTATCTCTTTTTTTTCAGGACTCGTTTTAACGCCAATTGAATCCAAGCCGGGAAATAAATTAACGTTTATATTTAAAATCAAATATTCCATAATCAATTTTAAGTAGATTTCAGCGTACAGGGAGCCGCGAAAACAAATAGATAGTGTCCACATTTCGATCTCGAAAGTTTGCGTCTAGTTCTGCTGTTGCTGAAACTATACCTTTGCTTTTCCACGGCCCGGGTGCATTTAAATCGTCATTTTCACAAAGTTAATATTCGGGTGTTATAAGATAGTATTACTCTATGTTTTTTATTCGATTTTTGCCGTTTAATAATTTTTTTTTTTGATTTTTTTTTCTTAATTAAATGATCAATTAAATTACCAATCTTGTGAAGATTTCAGCATGGATAAAGCCGAGTAAAATTAGATATGGTCCACAAAATTTACGATCAGATACAGATCGTTATGCGAAACTAGTTCGATATTTCGTCTCACCTTTTGATAATATTTGAATGAAGTGTTATCAACCATCCCACTACAGTTGCTTCCACCCATTTGATCATTCAGCTGACATTGGTTGGCACCGTACTGGAAAGACTGACATCTGTAGTCCAGATCACAGAACGTCGCACATTTTAATTTACTCCTTGATGTCAACGTATTATACGTATACTGAGATGCCATAACCTTTCCAGAACAACTAGTAGAAGTCGTAAATTCGTCACAGTTAATTTTCAAGATTATGTTTATGAACACAAATAAACCCGATATCACAACTTTCGGCATTTTGAATAATATTCCGAATGTTATTTACCTCTTAATTCTCATGGAAAAAACGATGAGCTTGCTAGTGTACTCTGACAAAAAGTACAATGACAATTTTTTTTTTTACGATTTTCGCTCGATGCTTCGGCTTAATCAATTAATCAGTTAATCAATAAATCAACATTGTTATGGGTTGTTCTCATCCAGCTCAAAATATTGATTAGGGTGATTAAGGGTTTAGGGCTGGGGGATTATGGTCTGTATCTGAAATGAGTGTCATGTGAACTGTGTTTAATAAGTCTCATGTGAACTGTTTTATGGGTGATATTTTACAAAGTAATGAATCCATTTGGTTCAATAACTGTGAACTGTGTTTAATAAGTCTCATGTGAACTGTAGAGGGCTGGCCAAGCAAATTAAATAAGCTCGTTGGCCATCCCCTTCCAAATATCTATAAACTAGTTACTGTGCTGAAAAGAGAGCAGACGCTGAGTGAAAAAAAAGAATTTTACAGCACAGTGCTAACGGCATTTCCAGGCCAAAGAAGAGAGCCTGTCGTCAACTAGAAGAGAGACTTCAAGCATTAAAAGATCAGTTCCGAAATGGTCAAAGGGACATCATGCTTTATGTAGATGCGGTATCCCATCTTGTCCATTTAGACTAAAAAGAATGAAATGTTGATGGATATTGTTAATGTTATTAATATTAATGTTATGAAAAGGTCGTTTACTTGCCCATAATGAAATATATATGTTGATGCTCATTTCATAGTGCTATTTAGTTATTTATTTCTTATATTAATTTTTTTCATTTACATTAAAAGTATTACAATAAACATGTTTTATATAATAAATATTAAATAATACATTATCAAGTGAATTTGTTTTAATATTAGGTTTAACCTAATGAAATAAACAGTGCCCAATGTGAAACAGACTACATCTAATCCTTCTTTAGAAATTCCAATTAACACCTTAGTCACGCTAACATGTTTATTTAAGTTTTGAGCTGGGTGAGAATGAACCATTGTTATGTACACAACATAATCAATGGACCTATCATTACATCCCACTTGTACCTCGTTGCGATTTGCCATTGGCAACCTTTGATAAAACTGGCCTGTTTATCTCCAATACAGGCGTAAATGTATCCGTGTATCAGAGATGAACAGTACACTTTTTAAAAAGAGTACTGTTCATTCCCGACAAACGAACACTTCTACACTGTTTAAGATACCATTCAAGCAATAAGTAGCGGACATTTAGTCCGGCCCAGACGACAATAAATTCAGTAATATGTTATTTATTATTGTCGCACTTATTACATCACTCCTGTCTAACAAATCATAAAGCTGTGGTGTAACGGTGGCGGCATAGTATTTCACCGTAACACCACAGCCACTCTAACCATTCATAATACATCTAACTACCACTCCCTACATTCCCTCGTCTACTTTCCCAAACGTCAACAACACATCTCATACCTCCATTTCGCTGATTAACCCTTGTATCATGTCTACTGGACAAGTAAGATAGGTTGTAATGGATAATTTACACAACAGATAGGACACTTAAACATCTTGTAGTTAGAATAAGGCTAAAAAAAATCTGGACCTGTCAAGCCAGCAAGAGTGTTATTGTCCCTTTAACGATCCGTTAAGCTCTAACGGATCGTTGTCTCGCTAACGTGTTGTTTGTTAACGGTCCGTTAAATTTATGTTGCGGGAAAGTCAACTTCATTATCGGTTTGTTCATTAGCTTTATTTTAATTTGTTTAAATTCATAGAAGTTGGTATTAAAGGGACAATCCCGAATTAAACAGAGTCTCAGAAAAAAAGTCTGAGAATGTATGAAAATAAAACGCCAAAATATAGGGGAATGGTGTATTTACCTTGTCTCAAAATTTCAACTCAAAATATTGAGTCGTATGGGCATGAACGCCCAAACTGCTTATCCGGACACGTAACCCTTTTAAGATTTCGGGTCAATTGTTTCGTTGGGTGACCTTATAACCGATTACGGTTACTTGAGAAGGTGTATGCAGTGAATAACCCATGTGCCGCACTTGATAAGGAAAGGCAAATTTCAACTACACATTATTTTTATAAAACAAATGTTTGGTTTTATCCAGATACCACAAAATAAACATTTAAGTCTTTTGAAAACGTATCACAAATACTGAAGTAGTTGCTCACTCCTTGACTCGAATATTTTAAGGGATTTTAACACAAAATTAAGCAGTTTTATTCCCAAAAAAATATCGGGATTAGCCCTTTAACAAGAAACTAATGACAGTGGGACAACTAACTGTGCAGTCTGCCTACAAAACTTGATTAAAGACAAAAAGATAGTTTACTACATACAGCAAACCCTATAGTATACTTTTATTTTTCCTTTAGAAATTTTAGCATAAATCTTTAGGAAAAATTATTGAATTTGCACTACAGAATATGTGGAGCAATTATTTTCTACAGACCCCCAAGAATTTCATCCTATAGAAAATATATCGATGTGTTAGATATATCGATGAGTTCTGGACAAAGTGTTGTTATTTTATTAGAGAAAGTTATGGTCGAGGTCTTGAAGACAATAAGTGACCGACTGTTAATAGATCGATTAGTAATACTAACTATTTTATTGATTGCAAAAATCGAATTCCAAAATCAATATTTTATCACCTCGCCATTGTTAAATGCAATTAAAGGAAACTATATAGACCAATGGGGTCGTATTAAGACAGTGGTGAAGTCGATGAAGATTCAGAGCAGTCATGACAGACCCAGTTATTCACATTATCTTAAAGGGGCTGTCCCGAACAGAACAGAGCCTCAAAAATAAAAGTCCGAATACGTATGAAATTTAAACGCAAAAATATAGAAGACTGGTGTATATACTCTGACTCAAAATTTCAGCTCAAAATATTGCTTCGTTTGGACGCGAGCGTTAAAACAGCTTATCCGGACACGTTACCCTTTTAAGATTTCGGGTCAATTCTTTCGTTGGGTGACACGATAATCGATTCCTGTTCCTTTAGAGGCCTATATGAACCCCTCTCCAATTTATATGATATTATTATTGTGATAGAGGAAGACCTACGGGTTGTCAGATTAGGTGAGCTAAAAAGAAACTTATTGAAATAGTATTATCCCCTCGAGGTAATAGAAGTTGGGATAAATAGGGATTTGGCAATTGATATCCAAACACTGAGGGCTACTAAAGCAAAAGACAGTTCCGATAATACAATTACCTTTGATGCTACCCATAACCCCCAACATCCCAACTTCTTTTTAAAAAAAATGTACGAGAGCAGGGCATTCCTAGAGTCAAACGACAACCTCAGAACGAAATTTGATAATGTTCAATTCATTAAATCTCAAAGACAGCCGCAAGCCAGATTCGGGTCTTTGGTTTGATGAGCAGAAATGGAGTCTTTCGTTACCCATGTGTAGTTTGATTATTCTTGAAGAATGTTGACAATGTTGGGGCAGTTAGGTGTAACCATTTTTACAGCTACAGTCTCTTTGTCCGGGGTGGGGGGGAAGTGGTCTAGAGTGCCGCGCTCCGACCTCTAGCTGACCGGCCACCTCTGGCTGGCGGCTGTGGTTTCGAGTCCCGGTGTGAGCGTATGTAGCATTGAGATAGGGGCGCCTTCTCAACTTCATGGGTTTCCTCCGGGCACTCCGATTTTCTCCCACTGCTAAAGACCCCTACGCGCAAGCGAATTATTGAAATAAAATTAAAACATATGTTTGGTCCCAAATTGACCTTGTTGTGGTTTCGAGCCCTGGTGTGAGCGTATGCACCATGGAGATAGGGGCGCCTTCTCAACCTCGTGGGTTTCCTCCGGGCACTCCGATTTTCTCCCACTGCTAAAGACCCATACGCGCAAGCGAATTATTAAAATGAAATTAAACCATATTATGTTTCGTCCCAAAATGACCTTGTTGTGTTGAGTGGACGATAAAACCCATTTATCTCTTTCTCTTCAGGACTCGTTTTAACGCCAATTGAATCCAAGCGGGAAAAATCTATCGTTAATATTTGAATTTTGATTTCAAATCAAATATTCCATAACCAATTTTAAGTAGATTTCAGCGTGCAGGGAGCCGCGAAAAAAAAATAGATAGTGTCCACATTTTGATCTTGAAAGTTTGTGTCTAGTGTTACTGTTGCTGAAACTATACCTTTGATTTTCCAGCACAGTGCTAACGGCATTTCCAGGCCAAAGAAGAGAGCCTGTCGTCAACTAGAAGAGAGACTTCAAGCATTAAAAGATCAGTTCCGAAATGGTCAAAGGGACATCATGCTTTATGTAGATGCGGTATCCCATCTTGTCCATTTAGACTAAAAAGAATGAAATGTTGATGGATATTGTTAATGTTATTAATATTAATGTTATGAAAAGGTCGTTTACTTGCCCATAATGAAATATATATTTTTAATGTTGATGCTCATTTCATAGTGCTATTTAGTTATTTATTTCTTATATTAATTTTTTTCATTTACATTAAAAGTATTACAATAAACATGTTTTATATAATAAATATTAAATAATACATTATCAAGTGAATTTGTTTTAATATTAGGTTTAACCTAATGAAATAAACAGTGCCCAATGTGAAACAGACTACATCTAATCCTTCTTTAGAAATTCCAATTAACACCTTAGTCACGCTAACATGTTTATTTAAGTTTTGAGCTGGGTGAGAATGAACCATTGTTATGTACACAACATAATCAATGGACCTATCATTACATCCCACTTGTACCTCGTTGCGATTTGCCATTGGCAACCTTTGATAAAACTGGCCTGTTTATCTCCAATACAGGCGTAAATGTATCCGTGTATCAGAGATGAACAGTACACTTTTTAAAAAGAGTACTGTTCATTCCCGACAAACGAACACTTCTACACTGTTTAAGATACCATTCAAGCAATAAGTAGCGGACATTTAGTCCGGCCCAGACGACAATAAATTCAGTAATATGTTATTTATTATTGTCGCACTTATTACATCACTCCTGTCTAACAAATCATAAAGCTGTGGTGTAACGGTGGCGGCATAGTATTTCACCGTAACACCACAGCCACTCTAACCATTCATAATACATCTAACTACCACTCCCTACATTCCCTCGTCTACTTTCCCAAACGTCAACAACACATCTCATACCTCCATTTCGCTGATTAACCCTTGTATCATGTCTACTGGACAAGTAAGATAGGTTGTAATGGATAATTTACACAACAGATAGGACACTTAAACATCTTGTAGTTAGAATAAGGCTAAAAAAAATCTGGACCTGTCAAGCCAGCAAGAGTGTTATTGTCCCTTTAACGATCCGTTAAGCTCTAACGGATCGTTGTCTCGCTAACGTGTTGTTTGTTAACGGTCCGTTAAATTTATGTTGCGGGAAAGTCAACTTCATTATCGGTTTGTTCATTAGCTTTATTTTAATTTGTTTAAATTCATAGAAGTTGGTATTAAAGGGACAATCCCGAATTAAACAGAGTCTCAGAAAAAAAGTCTGAGAATGTATGAAAATAAAACGCCAAAATATAGGGGAATGGTGTATTTACCTTGTCTCAAAATTTCAACTCAAAATATTGAGTCGTATGGGCATGAACGCCCAAACTGCTTATCCGGACACGTAACCCTTTTAAGATTTCGGGTCAATTGTTTCGTTGGGTGACCTTATAACCGATTACGGTTACTTGAGAAGGTGTATGCAGTGAATAACCCATGTGCCGCACTTGATAAGGAAAGGCAAATTTCAACTACACATTATTTTTATAAAACAAATGTTTGGTTTTATCCAGATACCACAAAATAAACATTTAAGTCTTTTGAAAACGTATCACAAATACTGAAGTAGTTGCTCACTCCTTGACTCGAATATTTTAAGGGATTTTAACACAAAATTAAGCAGTTTTATTCCCAAAAAAATATCGGGATTAGCCCTTTAACAAGAAACTAATGACAGTGGGACAACTAACTGTGCAGTCTGCCTACAAAACTTGATTAAAGACAAAAAGATAGTTTACTACATACAGCAAACCCTATAGTATACTTTTATTTTTCCTTTAGAAATTTTAGCATAAATCTTTAGGAAAAATTATTGAATTTGCACTACAGAATATGTGGAGCAATTATTTTCTACAGACCCCCAAGAATTTCATCCTATAGAAAATATATCGATGTGTTAGATATATCGATGAGTTCTGGACAAAGTGTTGTTATTTTATTAGAGAAAGTTATGGTCGAGGTCTTGAAGACAATAAGTGACCGACTGTTAATAGATCGATTAGTAATACTAACTATTTTATTGATTGCAAAAATCGAATTCCAAAATCAATATTTTATCACCTCGCCATTGTTAAATGCAATTAAAGGAAACTATATAGACCAATGGGGTCGTATTAAGACAGTGGTGAAGTCGATGAAGATTCAGAGCAGTCATGACAGACCCAGTTATTCACATTATCTTAAAGGGGCTGTCCCGAACAGAACAGAGCCTCAAAAATAAAAGTCCGAATACGTATGAAATTTAAACGCAAAAATATAGAAGACTGGTGTATATACTCTGACTCAAAATTTCAGCTCAAAATATTGCTTCGTTTGGACGCGAGCGTTAAAACAGCTTATCCGGACACGTTACCCTTTTAAGATTTCGGGTCAATTCTTTCGTTGGGTGACACGATAATCGATTCCTGTTCCTTTAGAGGCCTATATGAACCCCTCTCCAATTTATATGATATTATTATTGTGATAGAGGAAGACCTACGGGTTGTCAGATTAGGTGAGCTAAAAAGAAACTTATTGAAATAGTATTATCCCCTCGAGGTAATAGAAGTTGGGATAAATAGGGATTTGGCAATTGATATCCAAACACTGAGGGCTACTAAAGCAAAAGACAGTTCCGATAATACAATTACCTTTGATGCTACCCATAACCCCCAACATCCCAACTTCTTTTTAAAAAAAATGTACGAGAGCAGGGCATTCCTAGAGTCAAACGACAACCTCAGAACGAAATTTGATAATGTTCAATTCATTAAATCTCAAAGACAGCCGCAAGCCAGATTCGGGTCTTTGGTTTGATGAGCAGAAATGGAGTCTTTCGTTACCCATGTGTAGTTTGATTATTCTTGAAGAATGTTGACAATGTTGGGGCAGTTAGGTGTAACCATTTTTACAGCTACAGTCTCTTTGTCCGGGGTGGGGGGGAAGTGGTCTAGAGTGCCGCGCTCCGACCTCTAGCTGACCGGCCACCTCTGGCTGGCGGCTGTGGTTTCGAGTCCCGGTGTGAGCGTATGTAGCATTGAGATAGGGGCGCCTTCTCAACTTCATGGGTTTCCTCCGGGCACTCCGATTTTCTCCCACTGCTAAAGACCCCTACGCGCAAGCGAATTATTGAAATAAAATTAAAACATATGTTTGGTCCCAAATTGACCTTGTTGTGGTTTCGAGCCCTGGTGTGAGCGTATGCACCATGGAGATAGGGGCGCCTTCTCAACCTCGTGGGTTTCCTCCGGGCACTCCGATTTTCTCCCACTGCTAAAGACCCATACGCGCAAGCGAATTATTAAAATGAAATTAAACCATATTATGTTTCGTCCCAAAATGACCTTGTTGTGTTGAGTGGACGATAAAACCCATTTATCTCTTTCTCTTCAGGACTCGTTTTAACGCCAATTGAATCCAAGCGGGAAAAATCTATCGTTAATATTTGAATTTTGATTTCAAATCAAATATTCCATAACCAATTTTAAGTAGATTTCAGCGTGCAGGGAGCCGCGAAAAAAAAATAGATAGTGTCCACATTTTGATCTTGAAAGTTTGTGTCTAGTGTTACTGTTGCTGAAACTATACCTTTGATTTTCCACGGTCCGGGTGCGGAATTCATGCATTTAAATCGTCATTTTCACAAAGTTAATATTCGGGTGTTATGATATAGTATTACTCTATGTTTTTTATTCGATTTTTGCCGTTTAATAATTAAAATTTTGATTTTGTTTTCTTAATTAAATGACCAATTAAATTACCAATCTGGAGTAGATTTCAGCATGGATAAAGCCGAGAAAAATTAGATATTGTCCACAAAATTTACGATCAGATACAGACCGGTATGTGGAACTAGTTCGATATTTCGTCTCACCTTTTGATAATATTTGAATGAGGTGTTATCAACCATCCCACTACAGTTGCTTCCACCCATTTGATTATTCAGCTGACATTGGTTGGCACCGTACTGGAAAGACTGGCATTCATAGTCCAGATCACAGAACATCGCACATTCTAATCTGCTCCTTGATGTAAACGTATTGTACGTATACTCAGATTCCATAACCTTACCAGAACAACTAGTAGAAGTTGTAAATTCGTCACCGTTAATTTTCAAGATTATGTTTATGAACATAAATACACTAGATATCACAACTTTCGGCATTTTGAATAATATTCTGAATGTTATTTACCACCTCTTAATTCTCATGGAAAAACGATGAGCTTGCTAGTGTACTCTAACAAAAAGTAAAATGACAATTTTTTTTTACGATTTTCGCTCGATGCTTCGGCTTAATCAATTAATCAGTTAATCAATAAATCAACATTGTTATGGGTTGTTCTCGTCCAGCTCAAAATATTGATTAGGGTGATTAAGGGTTTAGGGCTGGGGGATTATGTCTGTATCTAAAATGTGTTCACCTAATAAGATATGGATTAACCGTTTAATAAGTGTCATGTGAACTGTGTTTAATAAGTCTAATGTGAACTGTTTTATGGGTGATATTTTACAAAGTAATGAATCCATTTGGTTCAATAACTTTGAACTGTGTTTAATAAGCCTAATGTGAACTGTAGAGGGCTGGCACAGCAAATTAAATAAGCTCGTTGGCCATCCCCATCCAAATATCTATAAACTAGTTACTGTGCTGAAAAGAGAGCAGACGCTGACTGAAATAAGAATTTTACAGTACAGTGCTAACGGCATTTCCAGGCCAAAGAAGAAAGCCTATCGTCAACTAGAAGAGAGACTTCAAGCATTAAAAGATCAGTTCCGAAATGGTCAAAGAGACATCATGCTTTATGTAGATGCGGTATCCCATCTGTCCATTTAGACTAAAAAGAATGACATGTTGATGGATATTGTTAATGTTATTAATATTAATGTTATGAAAAGGTCGTTTACTTGCCCATAATGAAATATATATTTTTAATGTTGATGCTCATTTCATAGTGCTATTTAGTTATTTATTTCTTATATTAAATTTTTTCATTTACATTAAAAGTATTACAATAAACATGTTTTATATAATAAATATTGAATAATACATTATCAAGTGAATTTGTTTTAATATTAGGTTTAACAGTGCCCAATGTGAAACAGACTACATCTAATCCTTCTTTAGAATTCCAATTAACACCTTAGTCACGCTAACATGTTTATTTAAGTTTTGAGCTGGGTGAGAATGAACCATTGTTATGTACACAACATAATCAATGGACCTATCATTACATCCCACTTGTACCTCGTTGCCATTTGCCATTGGCAACCTTTGATAAAACTGGCCTGTTTATTTCCAATACAGACGTAAAAGTATCCGTGTATCAGAAATGAACTGTACACGAACACTTCTACACTGTTTAAGATACCAATCAAGCAATAAGTAGCGGACGTTTAGTCCGGCCCAGATCGCAATGATAACAATTGCTTTAAATAATGCAGCAGGAAAACGACATGAAATAACTAGTCAAAATTACAGTAACAAAACAAATCGGGTGGAACAACCTGGCGTTTCAAAAATATATATGTAGCAGGGCTTCTATTCAAAGACGAATAACACCAGGTCATGGTTTCAGGTTTTTATTTGGAGATTGTAGATATATAAAAAAAACTCTGAAATACATAAAGAAACGTATAAGTATAGGAATAATAATAATTAATATATACCCATTTAAAATAATGGCGGGAAATCATTGAATCTGAACAAATAAATGAAAAAGGTTTATTACAATTATAATGAACGTTTTCAGTAATCAATACATACCCTATGAAAAAGAAGTTTTTATAAAAAAAAGGCTGATTATATAAACATGCTACCATATACACACACAGTACTATACATCCTCGGTTACCCAGTGTACACATTCCGTTCTACTCCACTATACCCTGGGTTAATCCATAGGGATTCCACGATTTCAAATTATCTGCCCTGGCTGATTGTGATATTTTTATCGTCCAATCCCAGAAAGCGTTACTTGGAAGGGAAATAAACGAAGGGAAGTAACTCTCATCTTTTTTCAACAAAGAATACCCCAACATGGCTGCCGAAGTTCGTTCTTGCACACTTTGCAAATATGTAAACAAGTTGTATGACGAAAACAACGTCGCTAAAGGGTCTTCGGAAGACTTATTTGTAAACTGTTCTTTGATTGGCTCGTACAGTTTAACTACATTCTGATATTTTGAAATCGTGGAATCCCTATGGATTAACCCAGGGTATAGTGGAGTAGAACGGAATGTGTACACTGGGTAACCGAGGATGAGTACTATAAGACCGAAAATAATAATAATAATAATAATAATGTATTTATATAGCGCCTATTATCCAGTAAACTGTTCAATGGCGCTGAGTTGTCTGTCACATAAATGGTGTTATTTTGAATCAAAGAGATGAGTCTTTAGTCTCTTTTTGAATCCTGCAATGGTTCCTTCTTCTTTTACATATTGGGGTAGCTTGTTCCACAGGACTGGTGCTGCTACGGAGAAGGCCCTATCACCACACGATACAAGATATGTTTTTTGGAATATCAAGTTGTTGTATATTTGACGACCCGGTTGTTCTTTGGTGTGATTTCATTTGAATTAGCTCCTGGATATAGCTCGGGGCTGTGGCATGAAGACACTTGTATGTCAACAGTAAAATCTCGAATTCTACACGTTTCCTCACAGGTAGCCAATGAAGTTCCCAAAGAATTGGTGATATATGATCATGAAGTTTGGTTTTAGTAATAATTCGCGCGGCTGTGTTTTGAATCTTCTGTAGACGATTTAATGGAGTTGTGGGGAGACCGTAAAGTAGAGAGTTGCAATAGTCCAGGCGAGAAATTATGGAGGCATTAACAAGAGTTTTGGCTGAATCCACATCAAGATATTTTCGAATTTTACTTATTTGGCGCAGCTGAAGGAAACAGGATTTGGTTACAGAGGAAATGTGTTTATTAAAGTTCATGGAGGAATCGAAGATAACACCTAGATTTCTGGCTGACTCGACAACAGGAATTATACAATCTCCAATAGATATTTGACTGGCTTCTGCTGTGGAGGTTTGTATGCTCGGTCTAGAGATTGAAATAAATTCTGTTTTGTCTGAATTAAGTTTCAAGTAGTTTTCATGCATCCACACGCCGATTTTTTAATGCAGTTTTCCAGTTGGTGTCATCAGCAAAGAGGTGAAAATTCGCATCACATTACTTCTATGAAGTTATTATACATATACATGTACATTGCATTTAAAATTTTAATTCGGCCAATGAACAAACAGTTTTTTATTGCATTAACGTTAATCAACCCGTTAGCTAACGGATAATGAAATTGACTTTACAGCAACAGAAATTTAACGGACTGTTAACGAAGGGCAGGTGAGCTAGATAACGTCCCGTAAGGGTTTACCGGGTCGTTAAAATAACTTAGTGTTGAGCAACCTACCCCTGAACATTTTACCATTTTTCAACAGGTTTCTTGTGGTTAGTAAATGAGCTAGTGGGATGGGTTGGGTTGGGTTGGGGTAGGGTGGGGCGATAACGACGACTGACGAGTTTACCCCAAACCACTGACAATATCTGACAGTTAGCACTTGTGATGCACGTGATGATGCGGGAACACTATGAAACAAATTTCATGAAGTTGTGGCATTGAATTCCATGGTGGAAACATCAGTTTAATTGTTTTAGTGACCAGAAAACAAATTTGGATACCCATGATGAAAGGTTACGTGCCCTTGACATGCTACAGATCGGCACAACACAGGCGGTTGCGGTGCAGACGATGAATGTTTCTCAGTCTGTCATAAGCAGGCTATGGTCCAGATACCGTGATACACACGCTCAGGTCGACCAAGGGCGACAACTCAAGCCCAGGATCGATTTATCCGTACCTTGGCCTTGAGAAATCGTGTCATCACAGCAAATCAGATCAGCGCTCGTCTTCAAACAGACACTGGTGTGAGAGTGAGTGGCCAGACGATTCGGAATCGATTGCATAGGGGTCACCTTCGCGCCCGACGCCCGACGTCCTTGAGAGATCATCACATTCAGGCAAGACGTCGTTGGTGTAGGGATAGTCAACACTGGGATAATCGACGCTGGAGCAATGTGATGTTTTCAGATGAGTCAAGGTTCACTGTTGATTTTTTTGGACAGACGTAGGAGGGTGTGGCGTCGTCGAAACGAGCGCTTCCAAGACGTTAACGTCATCAGACATGATCGATGTGAGGGGGGGGGGGTCTGTTATGGTGTGGGGAGGCATCACCGTTGGTGGAAGAACGGTTTTACATGTTGTTGTAGGGCGTGTTACAGGCCAGTACTACCGGGACAACATCTTGGCAGTCCATGTTGTGCCGCTCGCACGACGTCATCACCACATTACCTTGGCCAGCACTGAGTTCCGACCTCTCCCCTATCGAGCATGTCTGGGACATGCTTGGACAGAGGTTACGTCAACGTCAACAACGTCCTGCCAATGTCAAAGAACTTGCTGCTGTGTTGCAACAGGAATGGGACAATCTGGACCAAAATGACCTTAGACGTCTGATTAGGAGTATGCCACGTCGGATAAATGCTTGTTTTGCAAACAGAGGAGGATTTACCCGTTACTGACTTTGTTGTGATGCTGTGGTAACTTTGCTGTTTGACCCCGGGTATCATTAATTTACCCTTATAATGGTCAGTCTGTGCCTTACTTAGTCTAACGATCGTTTGGAATAAATCGATGAATGTGAACTTCATTTCATTTTGTCATTTGTTTCTTCGTCAGTTTCATTAGGTGACTTTAACAACACTTAAAAATCAAATATCCCCTACTTTTTTTGAATAGTATATATCGTGCCTTGCAATTTGCGGGGAGCGATACAAGACTGTAGTGTCGTACCTATTCCACCGCTAACCACAGTTTAACCTGATCCGGGACTATATTCTGTAAGTCGTTAGTCCAGAAAACTTCGTAGTCGGTTGTTTTTAACGAATCAGTGGGCTTCAATAGTTCTCCATTAGGATTGCAAGGTGCGCAGTCATTATACCACCAGCCACCTCTCCTGTCTAAAGCACAGTTTCTGGTGCTGTTGTCGTTATCGTTGTCGTAAGTGCTGAAATATTGATTCTTTACCGCCGTTAAACTATCTCCCAACGGCACAGTACTGTGGGGGACCGCAAGGGCAAAGGTCATTTGATACATGTTTGTTTCATTCATCACTACAAATTCTCTAAAATAATTTTGATAGTAGGACGTATTGGCAAGCTTCAAGTTGGCTACGACAGTATATTTCCCACTATTGGTCAGATAATACAGCTTATCCAAACCCAACCAATGGTCACTCGTCAGGGAACCAAAACCATCTTTGTATTCCTGCCATGTTCGGTTGAAGTAGAAAGACGAGGAAACGTGGTACTGAAATATGGTTCGACCCCCATAGGTATTCATCTCACAGTACACTTGAAATGATGTTGGTGATAGTACCGGATGAACTGTGTAGATACCATCAGTGGTGTATTCATGCGGTGAAGAATATCCTTCTGCACAATCTGTAATAAAGTATACATCTTTTAAAGCCAGGATAACGTTTGGGAGAGATAGAGAGAGAGAGAGTGTGTGAGGTGTGAGAGAGAGAAAGAGAGAGAGAAATGGGGTTTCACGCCCACTCGACACAAACTAGGTCATTTAGGGACTAACATATGGTTTAATTCGCTTGCGCGTAGGGGTCTTTAGCAGTGGGAGGAAACCGGAGGTTGGATGGGCGACCCTACTCCTTGCCAGGTACAACCGGGGATTCGAAACCACGCCAAATGACTCAACGCCAGGCTTTATGATACAGCGCGCGCACGCTAATCATTTAGCCATCTAACCCCCAGAATAACATTTAGGACCATATATGAAAAATTAATTACTGCACGATTCTTTGCGAGAATGATCACTGCAATGTCTTACAAGATTTCCGCGAATAAACCCATTTTTTAATATAATATATATAACTGAAATTTTTTGTAAGTTTTCCATGATAATGGGGTTAATATTGAATGGCATTGGGTAGTTTTGGTGGTATTTGTGTTAATATTGGATAGTATTGGGTTAGTATTGGGTTAATATTGGGTGGCATTGGGTAGTAACTGTGGTATTTGTGTTAATATTGTGTAGTATATTGGGTGGTATTTCTGTTAATTTGGGTGGGGTAGTATTGGGTGGTATTTATATTAACTTTGGGTGGAATTGGGTTAATACTGGTTAGTGTTGGGTAAATATTGGGTGGTATTGAGTTAATATTGGGTAATATTGGTGGTATGGGGTTAATAGTGGGTTAATAGTGGGTAGTATTGTGTGAATCGCCCTGTCCCAGTAATGCGCATTCGTGTTTTGTAACGCGAGGGAACAAATGAAACGGGGTTTAACGTCCTACTGTTATGCACTAAACCTGGGCTAATTGAAGACGGGCATACGCCATACAGTGTGCTATGAGGGTAATTTTGCCCGGGCAGCGGCGCTACGGCCTACTCTTATATCGAATTCCAACTGCCAAGGGATCTTTTACGTGCACTCCAATGTGTACACGGGACCTCGGTTTTTCGTCCCATCCGAACGACTAGGCAGCTGTCTTTGTCAGGCCCTCCTTCTGCATCACTGACAAGGGGAAATCACGTCGGAAAATCGAGATGAACTTTCTCGGCCAATGCAGGGATCGAACATCCGACCTCCAGGCTAGCGAACCAGAGCCTTATCAACTTAGCCACCGTTATCCCCCAACGCGAGGGAACACAGTTACACAACTGAATTATAAATTCTTTTTACGAAAATACGTAAGATATTTCATTCATTCATCCATAAACACAATACAAACCTCGCATAAATCTTTCACAATATGTTCCAACATAACTGTTGATACACAGACAAAACGAAGTAACTACAGACCCACCATTCTGACACAACTGAAATTAAAAGAAACACGACAGTCTTTCAGAGTGAGAAATGAGGTTTAACGTCCTCTCGATACAAACTAGGTCATTTCGGGACAACGGGCGATTGTCACAAAACTCCACTTGTGGGGGTTATAGGGCAGTTGTCACATTTTTGGAGGTACTCCTGGTACCCTATAATACAATGTAACCGAATGAGATAACATATAATCGTGATGGGACGAAGAACCAAAGTCCCATATACACATTGGCTAACACGTAAAAAGAAGAACCCTTGACAGTTGGGATTCGAAATAATAGCAGGGACTTGATGCAAACACTTAGAAATTTGTCTTCAGGTCTTCGAGCAATGCTCTTTAAAAAAATCGTCCGCCACTACGAGTATGATCAATACGACCTTTGGTATGTTGGTTTGTACTTTCAAGAATTGAGGATGATAATGCTTTAAAGGGACAATAACACTCTTGCTGGCTTGCTAGGTCCAGAAAAAATAGCCTTATTCTAACTACAAGATGTCTAAGTGTCCTACATGTTGTGTAAATTTTCCATTACAACCTATCTTACATGTTTAAATTCAAGTTGAATTTGAAAGTGCTTACGTAAGGCTTTTCAAACCCTGTTACGACATGTAGTTGAATTTTTCTACTTTTTAAAATTAGGTGTGTTAAGATGAAATTTATATCATTTTTTAATTGAAATATTGTAAAAAAAAAAGTACAAATTGTTGACCAGAATAAAGATTGGAACATATTATTCAGTTACCGCAAAGGTGGTATTGGGGCTTTAAGATGGACAAAGCGCCATTTCACAATATCTGCCCAAAATAGTATTTTGCATATTTTGTTTTAGTCCTTGGACCGGTTGCTCAAAACTAAGTTATTTTAAAGCCCCAGTACCACTCTTGTTGTAACTGAATAATATGTTCCAATCTTTATTCTGGTCAACAATTTGTACTAATTTACAATATTTCAATTAAAAAATGATACAAATTTCATCTTAAGACACCTAATTTCAAAAATTGGAAAAATTCAACTACATGCCGTTACATGGTTTGAAAAGCCTTACGTAAGCACTTTCAAATGCAACTTGGATTTAAACATATTTTCGAACCCTCTGGACAAGTAAGATAGGTTGTAATGGATAATTTACACAACAGGTAGGACACTTAAACATCTTGTAGTTAGAATAAGCTTAAAAAAAATTCTGGACCTGTCAAGCCAGCAAGAGTGTTATTGTCCTTTTAACGATCCGTTAAGCTCTAACGGATCGTTGTCTTGTTAACGTGTCGTTTGTTAACGGTCCGTTAAATATATGTTGCTGGAAAGTCAATTTCATTATCGGTTTGTTCATTAGCTTTATTTTATTTTTTAAATTCATAGAAGTTAGTGTTAAAGGGACAATCCCGAATTAAACAGAGGCTAAAAAATAAAAGTCTGAGAATTTATGAAAATAAAACGCCAAAATATAGGGGAACGTTGTATCTTTCTTGTCTCAAAATTTCAACTCAAAATATTGAGTCGTTTGGACGTGAACACCAAAACTGCTTATCCGGACACGTAACCCTTTTAAGATTTCGAGTCAATTGTTTCGTTGGGTGACCTTATAACCAATTACGGTTACTTGAGAGGGTTATGCAGTGAATAACCCATGTGCCGTACTTGATAGAGAATGGCAAATTTCAACAAGACATTATTTTTATTTAAAAAATGTTTGGTTTTATCCAGATACCACAAAATAAACCTTGGGGCACCGGTCTCAAATTCCAGATGAAGACTGACGGATTTAAGTCGTTTGAAAACGTATCATAAATACTGAAGTAGTTGCTCGGCCCTTGACTCGAATATTTTAAGAGTAATTAACACAAAATTAAGCAGTTTTATTCCCAAAACAAATATCGGGATTAGCCCTTTAAGGGGACAATCCAGAATTAAACAGAGTCTCAAAAATAAGTCTGAGAATGTATGAAAATAAAACGCCAAAATATAGGGGAATGGTGTATTTTCCTTGTCTCAAAATTTTAACTCAAAATATTGAGTCGTTTGGACATGAACGCCCAAACTGCTTATCCGGACTCGTAACCCTTTTAAGATTTCGGGTCAATTGTTTCGTTGGGTGACCTTATAACCGATTACGGTTACTTGAGAAGGTTTATGCAGTGAATAACCTATGTGCGGTAAGGCAAATTTCAACTACACATTATTTTTATTTAAAAAAATGTTTGGTTTTATCCAGATACCACAAAATAAACCTTGGGGCACCGGTCTCAAATTCCAGATGAAGACTGACGGATTTAAGTCTTTTGAAAACGCATCATAAATACTGAAGTAGTTGCTCGGCCCTTGACTCGAATATTTTAAGGGATTTTAACACAAAATGGAGCAGTTTTATTCCCCCAAAAAATATCGGGATTAGCCCTTTAACAAGAAACTAAAGACAGTGGGACAACTAACTGTGCAGTCTGCCCACAAAACTTGATTAAAGACAAAAAGATAGTTTACTACATACAGCAAACCCTATAGTATACTTTTATTTTTTCCTTTAGAAATTTTAGCATAAATCTTTAGGGAAACTTATTGAATTTGCACTACAGAATATGTGGAGCAATTATTTTCTACAGACCCCCAAGAATTTCATCCTATAGAAAATATATCGATGTGTTAGATATATCGATGTGTTCTGGACGAAGTGTTGTTATTTTATTAGAGAAAGTTATGGTCGAGGTATTGAAGACAATAAGTGACCGACTGTTAATAGATCGATTAGTAATACTAACTATTTTATTGATTGCCAAAATCGAATTCCAAAATTAATATTTTATCACCTCGCCATTGTTAAATGCAATTAAAGGAAACTATATAGGCCAATGGGGTCGTATTAAGACAGTGGTGAAGTCGATGAAGATTCAGAGCAGTTATGACGGACCCAGTTATTCACATTATCTTAAAGGGGCTGTCCCTAATAGAACCGAGCCTCAAAAATAAAAGTCCGAATACGTATGAAATTTAAACGCAAAAGTATAGAAGACTGGTGTATATACTCTGACTCAAAATTTCAGCTCAAAATATTGAGTCGTTTGGACGCGAGCGTTAAAACAGCTTATCCGGACACGTTACCCTTTTAAGATTTCGGGTCAATTCTTTCGTTGGGTGACCCGATAATCGATTCCCGTTCCTTTAGAGGCCGACACGATGAATGGTCCATGTGCTGTACTTGATAACAAACGGTAAATTTCACCGACACATTATTTTTATAAAATAAAACTCTGTTTTTTATCAAATCACCGCATAATACAGTTTGGGACACCGGACTCCATTTCAAGACGAAGACTGTGGGTTTAAGTTGTTTGAAAACGTATCACATATATTGAGTTAGTTGCTCTCGGCTCTAAGGTAGGGGGTCTTAATGAATTTTAACACAAAATTAAAGATTTTTATTCTCAAAAACATTATCGGGATACACACGTCGGATAAATGTGTTACTAATGGTGATTTTATAAACAATAACTATTCAGAAACTGAGAAGCTTGGGGACAGTCAAAACCTATATTAACCCCTCTCCCGGTTATATTATATTATTATTTTGAAAAACAAAGAAATAAAAAGAATAGATAAAAAGGAAATTAAATACCAGTGGACTCTGTCACATCCGACATCGTACGGGATCGTTACAATAAGTCGGATTGTACGACATGTCGGAATACCGAGTTTTCTCCAAAACGATAAATACTGTAACTTCGAAAACCGGACGTATTTTTATATTGTACCTTAGAATCCCTAGAATGCTACTCCTTTCAAAAAGTATAAACCTTTCTTATTTTCAAGATTTTATTACATTAATTTCTATTGCATTTAACATAACATGCATTTTGAATAGATCAAGTCTGTCGTTAATTTATCTTCTTCGCCGTCTTCAGTTGAACGCACTCTTGTCTTTGCTATTACATAATAATAATAATCGCGTCATTTTACAAGGGTAGCAAATTAGGCCTGATAATGGGCGAACTCGATTCAACGTTCTTAATCCCAAAAATATTGACAATCAGGCTACAACGCGTGATCGACTAGATATATAAATATCCCATCCAACCCTACAGCCGGAATTTGTACGTCGTGTTTAATTACGTCAAAATTCTATTCACACCAACCCTGTCGTCGGACTGACAGAACTGAATTCCGCGTCACTCGGTCCGTAGGGTGACCAAACTTCTATGTAATTAAGGTTCAATCGGCATGCGCAACGAATGTTTCTAACATGTTTTAATCTCATAGATAATTGATTGGTGATTGCTTGTTTACTTGTTAATCTCTTGTGGCTTCACACCCATTGAATTTTAATCTCACAGATAATTGGGTTCTTCACACCCACCGGTTAAAGGACGGATTATACGGCGTCGATTCAAATTATAATGACGGGACGGCTAATAATAAGGAAATAAATCGGGACATGAAAATCATGTCGGATGTCACATAAATCCGGAGTGATCAGACATCGGATGTACTTTTCTTTAGCTAGAAAAATAAGCACTATTGTGATAGCGGAAGACCTACGGGTTGTCAGATTAGGTGAGCTAAAAAGAAATTTATTGAAACAGTATTATCCCCTCGAGGTAATAGAAGTTGGGATAAATAGGGATTTGGCAATTGATATCCAAACACTGAGGGCTACTAAAGCAAAAGACAGTTCCGATAATACAATTACCTTTGTCGCTACCCATAACCCCCAACATCCCAACTTCTTTAAAACAATGTACGAGAGCAGGGCATTCCTAGCATCAAACGACAACCTCATAACGAAATTTGATATAATGTTCAATTCATTAAATCTCAAAGACAGCCGCAAGCCAGATTCGGGTCTTTGGTTTGGTGAGCAGAAGTGGAATCTTTCGTTACCCATGTGTAGTTTGATTATTCTTGAAGAATGTTGACAATGTTGGCGCAGTTAGGTGTAACCGTTATTACAGCTACAGTCTCTTTGTCCAAGGGGGGTGGGGGTGGGGGTGGCGCGCTCCGACCTCTAGCTGGCCGGCCACCTCTGGCTTACGGCTGTTGTTTCGAATCCTGGTGTGAGCGTATGTAGCATTGAGATAGGGGCGCCTTCTAAACTTCGTGGGTTTCCTCCGGGCACTCCGATTTTCTCCCACTGCTAAAAAAAGACCCCTACGCGCAAGCGAATTATTGAAATGAAATTAACCATATTATGTTTAGTCCCAAAATGACCTTGTTGTGTTGAGTGGACGTTAAAACCCATTTATCTCTTTCTCTTCAGGACTCGTTTTAACGCCAATTGAATCCAAACCGGGAAATAATCTATCGTTAATATATGAATTATGATTTAAAATTAAATATTCCATAATCAATTTTAAGTAGATTTCAGCGTGCAGGGGCCGCGAAAAAAAATAGATAGTGTCCACATTTTGATCTCGAAAGTTTGTGTCTAGTTCTGCTGTTGCTGAAACTATACCTTTGATTTTCCACGGTCCGGGTGCGGAATTCATGCATTTAAATCGTCATTTTCACAAAGTTTATATTTGGGTGTTATGATATAATATTACTCTATGTGTTTTTTTCGATTTTTGCCGTTTGATAATTTCAATTTTGATTTCTTAATTAAATGATCAATTAAGTTACCAATCTTGAGTAGATTTCAGCATGGATAAAGCCAAGAAAAATTAGATATTGTCCACAAAATTTACGATCAGATACAGATCGGTATGTGAAACTAGTTCGATATTTCGTCTCACCTTTTGATAATATTTGAATGAGGTGTTATCAACCATCCCACTACAGTTGCTTCCACCCATTTGATCATTCAGCTGACATTGGTTGGCACCGTACTGGAAAGACTGACATCTGTAGTCCAGATCACAGAACGTCGCACATTCTAATTTACTCCTTGATGTAAACGTATTGTACGTATACTGAGATTCCATAACCTTACCAGAACAACTAGTAGAAGTTGTAAATTCGTCACAGTTAATTTTCAAGATTATGTTTATGAACATAAATACACTAGATATTACAACTTTCGGCATTTTGAATAATATTCTGAATGTTATTTTTTACCTCTTAATTCTCATGGAAAAACGATGAGCTTGCTTGTGTACTCTAACAAAAAGTACAATGCCAATTTTTTTTTACGATTTTCGTTTGATGCTTCGGCTTAATCAATTAATCAGTTAATCAATATATCAACATTGTTATGGGTTGTTCTCGTCCAGCTCAAAATATTGATTAGGGTGATTAAGGGTTTAGGGCTGGGGGATTATGGTCTGTATCTGAAATGTGTTCACCTAATAAGATATGGATTAACCGTTTAATAAGTGTCATGTGAACTGTGTTTAATAAGTCTCATGTGAACTGTTTAAGAGTGATATTTTACAAAGTAATGAATCCATTTGGTTCAATTACTGTGAACTGTGTTTAATAAGTCTCATGTGAGGGCTGGCACAGCAAATTAAATAAGCTCGTTGGCCATCCCCATCCAAATATCTATAAACTAGTTACTGTGCTAAAAAGAGAGCAGACGCTGACTGAAATAAGAATTTTACAGCACAGTGGTAACGGCATTTCCAGGCCAAAGAAGAAAGCCTATCGTCAACTAGAAGAGAGACTTCAAGCATTAAAAGATCTGTTCCGAAATGGTCAAAGAGACATCATGCTATATGTAGATGCGGTATCCCATTTTGTCCATTTAGACTAAAAAGAATGAAATGTTGATGGATATTGTTCATGTTATTAATATTAATGTTATGAAAAGGTCGTTTACTTGCCCATAATGAAATATATATTTTTAATGTTCATGCTCATTTCATAGTGCTATTTAGTTATTTATTTCTTATTAAATTTTTTCATTTACATTAAAAGTATTACAACAAACATGTTTTATATAATAAATATTGAATAATACATTATCAAGTGAAATTGTTTTAATATTAGGTTTAACCTAATAAAATAAACAGTGCCCAATGTGAAACAGACTACATCTAATCCTTCTTTAGAAATTCCAATTAACACCTTAGTCACGCTAACATGTTTATTTAAGTTTTGAGCTGGGTGAGAAAGAACCATTGTTAGGTACACAAAATAATCAATGGACCTATCATTACATCCCACTTGTACCTCGTTGCCATTTGCCATTGGCAACCTTTGATAAAACTGGCCTGTTTATTTCCAATACAGGCGTAAAATTATCCGTGTATCAGAAATGAACTGTACACTTTGTAAAAAGAGAACTGTTCATTCCCGACAAACGAACACTTCTACACTGTTTAAGATACCATTCAAGCCATAAGTAGCGGACGTTTAGTCCGGCCCAGATCGCAATGATAACAATTGTTTTAAATAATGCAGCAGGAAAACGACATGAATTAACTAGTCAAAATTACAGTAACAAAACAAACCGGGTGGAACAACCTGGCCCCAAGTTCACAAAGCATTCTCAGACTTAAGTTGAGAATTTACTCAAAATTGTTCGCCCTATTTTAACTAAAATATAGTCCTTTTTAATTTGTTGTTTTAATATAAGATGCCATGTGCAAAGTTTTGTGTTACTGGATGACATCGCGCCTGGTACGTTCGTGCATTTTTTATGCGCGAACTCTTAGTTTTTCTATTACTGGCACGCGCACGGGCACTATTTTTTTTTGTTTTAAATGTACCCAAATCTGGGATTTCGCGCGTAGGTACTTTTGAGTTATTATTCTGTGAAGCATTACACTTGCCACTGTACCTGTGTATCGCTAATTATAAACCGAATGTTTGAAGACCGTTCATATTTATTACGCACAGAATTTTAAGTACAGAGTTGATGCGCGCTCCATTTGTTGCAAAGCAAATCAACGGTATTATTTTCTCAACAGTGTATGAACTTATTCATAGCGATAATATCCTTACATCGAGAGAAATTATCTAGTCTTGGTGAAAAGAACCATGGTTGTCTCGTAGAAAATTACTTTTGTATTTTTAGGAACGGAGAACAGCGATTTTAGAAGCAAACTAACCTGCAGCACATGATACTCATAATAAGGCGAGAACTCTTTTTGCAGCGGAAGCTTATCACTGAGTAATAGGTCATGGTTTTATACGTTTGCCGTATAAAAATCTAGCGAACACGGTAAATACCTACGAATCTCGATAAAAAAATAACATTCGGATTATAACTCTAGACAAGGTGTGTTAATTAAAAAGGGTGTAAATCGAATATTATAATATTTATAGGAAGCCTAGTGACGAGTGTAGTAAGTGCGGTCCGTCCGTCCGTCGGTCCGGCGTCCACAATTGCTTGTGGACGCTCCAGAGGCTAAAGTTAATATCCAATTGACTTTATACACGGTGTTTAAGGTCATGAGACAAAGAAGCCTATTGATTTTTAGCAATTTCTAATAATTACTGTCAGAGTTATGGCCATTGATCACTTCAAAAAATCTTGTGAATGCTCTAGAGGCCAAAGTTAATATCCGATTGACTTTGAATTTATACACAGAGTTTAGGTCATGTGACGAAGAAGCCCATTGATTTTCAGCAATTTCCGATAATTACTGTCAGAGTTATGGCCCTTGATCACTTCAAAAAATCTTGTGGACCCTCTAGAGGCTAAAGTTAATAACCGTTTGATAATCATATTTTAGTGTATTATAAATGTTTCATTACCGAAAAAAGTAAAATATGCGACAACCCTTGTTTACTGCCCGAACGATTTAGCTCCTGTGGGCGTATGTTTCGTTGCCTGGCAACTCTCGTTAAAAGTTGTACGCGAACTAAATGCGTTTGTTAGATACTGACAGAGCAGCCCGGAGTCGAGCAATCGCCGCCCGAGCTGTCTTCGACAGCTACTTTCAAAATGGCGTACAACCAGTGCAAGTTGGAAAAGACGACAATAAAATCAGAAATATGTTATTTATTATTGTCGCACTTATTACATCACTCCTGTCTAACAAATCATAAAGCTGTGGTGTTACGGTGGCGGCATAGTATTTCACCGTAACACCACAGCCACTCTAACCATTCATAATACATCTAACTATCACTCCCTACACTCCCTCGTCTACTTTCCCAAACGTCAACAACACATCTCATACATCCATTTCGCTGATTAACCCTTGTACCATGTCTACTGGATCAAAGATATTTATCATAAAGTGTGATTGAAAGTTGAGTAAATTCTCAACTTAAGTCTGAGATTGCTTTGTGAACTTGGGGCCAGGCGTTTCAAAAATATATATGTAGCAGGGCTTCTATTCAAAGACGAATAACACCAGGTCATGGGTCCAGGTTTTTATTTGGAGATTGTAGATTTATAAAAAAAACTCTGAAATACATAAAGAAACGTATAAGTATAGGAATAATAATAAATAATATATACACATTTAAAATAATGGCGGGAAATCATTGAATCTGAACAAATAAATGAAAAAGGTTTATTACAATTTTAATGAACGTTTTCAGAAATCAATACATACCCTATGAAAAAGAAGTTTTTATAAAAAAAAAGGCTGATTATATAAATATGCTACCATATACACACACAGTAGTATAAGACCGAAAATAATAATAATAATAATGTATTTATATAGCGCCTATTATCCAGTAAACTGCTCAATGGCGCTGAGTTGTCTGTCACATAAATGGTGTTATTTTGAATCAAAGAGATGAGTCTTTAGTCTCTTTTTGAATCCTGCAATGGTTCCTTCTTCTTTTACATATTGGGGTAGCTTGTTCCACAGGACTGGTGCTGCTACGGAGAAGGCCCTATCACCACACGATACAAGATATGTTTTTTGGAATATCAAGTTGTTGTATATTTGACGACCTGGATGTTCTTTGGTGTGATTTTATTTGAATTAGCTCCTGGAGATAGCTCGGGGCTGTGGCATGAAGACACTTGTATGTCAACAGTAACATCTCGAATTCTACACGTTTCCTCACAGGTAGCCAATGAAGTTCCCTAAGAATTGGTGATATATGATCACTGTGGAGGTTTGTATGCTCGGTCTAGAGATTGAAAGAAATTCTGTTTTGTCTGAATTAAGTTTCAAGTAGTTTTCATGCATCCACACGCCGACTTTTTTTAATGCAGTTTTCCAGTTGGTGTTTTTTCTCTGGGACATCGCAAAGTGGGCCTCTGAGATACAACTGGGTATCATCAGCAAAGAGGTGAAAATTCGCATCACATTACTTCTATGAAGTTATTATACATATACATGTACATTGCATTTAAAATTTAAATTCGGCCAATGAACAAACAGTTTTCTATTGCATTAACGTTAATCAATCCGTTAGCTAACGGATAATGAAATTGACTTTCCAGCAACAGATATTTAACGGACTGTTACCGAAGGACACGTGAGCAAGATAACGTTCCGTTAGGGTTTACCGGGTCGTTAAAATAACTTAGTGTTGAGCAACCTGTCCCTGAACATTTTAACATTTTTCAACAGGTTTCGTGTGGTTAGTAAATGAGCTAGTGGGATGGGGTGGGTTGGGTTGGGGTAGGGTGGGGCGATAACGACGACTGACGAGTTTACCCCAAACCACTGACAATATCTGACAGTTAGCACTTTTGATGCACGTGACGATGCGGGAACATTATGAAACAAATTTCATGAAGTTGTGGCATTGAATTCCATGGTGGAAACATCAGTTTAATTGTTTTAGTGACCAGAAAACAAATTTGGATACCCATGATGAAAGGTTACGTGCCCTTGGCATGCTACAGATCGGCACAACACAGGCGGTTGCGGTGCGGACGATGAATGTTTCTCAGTCTGTCATAAGCAGGCTATGGTCCAGATACCGTGATACACACGCTCAGGTTGACCAAGGGCGACAACTGAAGCCCAGGATCGATTTATCCGTACCTTGGCCTTGAGAAATCGTGTCATCACAGCAAATAAGATCAGCGCTCGTCTTCAAACATACACTGGTGTGAGAGTGAGTGGCCAGACGATTCGGAATCGATTGCATAGGGGTCACCTTCGCGCCCGACGTCCTTGAGAGATCGTCACATTCAGGCAAGACGTCGTTGGTGTAGGGATAGTCAACACTGGGATAATCGACGCTGGAGCAATGTGATGTTTTCAGATGAGTCAAGGTTCACTGTTGATTTTTTTGGACAGACGTAGGAGGGTGTGGCGTCATCGAAACGAGCGCTTCCAAGACGTTAACGTCATCAGACATGATCGATGTGAGGGGGGGGGGGGGTCTGTTATGGTGTGGGGAGGCATCACCGTTGCTGGAAGAACGGTTTTACATGTTGTTGTAGGGCGTGTTACAGGCCAGTACTACCGGGACAACATCTTGGCAGTCCATGCTGTGCCGCTCGCACGACGTCATCACCACATTACCTTGGCCAGCACTGAGTTCCGACCTCTCCCCCATCGAGCATGTCTGGGACATGCTTGGACAGAGGTTACGTCAACGTCAACAACGTCCTGCCAATGTCAAAGAACTTGCTGCTGTGTTGCAACAGGAATGGGACAATCTGGACCAAAATGACCTTAGACGTCTGATAAGGAGTATGCCACGTCGGATAAATGCTTGTTTTGCAAACAGAGGAGGATTTACCCGTTACTGACTTTGTTGTGATGCTGTGGTAACTTTGCTGTTTGACCCCGGGTATCATTAATTTACCCTTATAATGGTCAGTCTGTGCCTTACTTAGTCTAAATTCCATTTGGAATAAATCGATGAATGTGAACTTCAAATTTAATCCTTTAGCTATTTGTTTACAAGAAACATTTTTAAAGAATTCAGATGTCTTAACACTCAGACACTTTGTTGCCTATCACCATTTTGCTAATGGTGATGGTAGAGCACATGGTGGTGTTTCCATTTTCCTTAATGGAGATATTCCGCAAAGTAAAGTCGCCCTCAACTCGCCTTTACAGGCAGTTGCAGTTAGGGTGACTCTACATATTTCCATAACACTTTGCTGTGTATATCTTCCACCAAGTTTACATCTGAACCCCAGAGATCTTAATGACCTTGTTGCTCAACTTCCTCCCCCGTTTATAATTACGGGAGATTTCAATGGTCATCATTCACTCTGGGGAAGTCCAGATGAGAACAACAGGGGTAAACAAATAGCGGACTTCATTAACATTAATAATTTGTGTTTATTAAATGACGACTCGCCTACTTATCTACATCCTGCCACTGCTTCTCTTTCTTCTCTTGATCTAACCATTTGCTCCCCGGTCCTGTTTCAGGATTTTACTTGGAGAGTGAATGAAGATCTGTGTGGCAGTGACCACTTTCCGATTTTGATAGAAAATAATGGACCCTCTCCGGTTGAAAGGCCGCAGAGGTGGAAGTTGCATAAGGCTGATTGGGCTCTTTTTGAATCTTTGTGTCTCTTCTCTTTTGATACAAAGGAGTTAGAAGATGCAGATGAGCCCATGGCCTTATTCACTTCAATTCTTCACGATGTAGCTGAGCAGGCGATTCCAAAGACCACGACTGAGCCCAAACGTTTCAATAAACCATGGTTTAATAACGATTGCAAATCCGCTCTGAAAGAGCGTGATCGAATTTTAAGACGCCTTAAAAATCACCCTACCATGGAGAATGTTGCAGCATACCAAATGGTCCGGGCGAAAGCCCGCAGAACCATACGGCAGGCAAAGAAGTCTTCATGGCAGGGTTATGTCTCAAGGATAAATTCCCGTACGACTTCCAAATCGGTATGGGATAGGATTCGTAGGATTAAAGGTAAAAGTAGTGCATTATCAGTTAACCATCTCAATGTTGATAATACCACCTTAACAACATTTCCTGATATTGCTAATTCTCTGGCCAGTACTTTCTCATTTAATTCATCATTCAATTTCTCCTCTGATGCCTTTCGAGGCATTAAACAACAACAGGAGAAAAGGCGACTTAACTTCAAGTCCCGCAATGATGAATGCTATAATGATACCTTTTCCATTGCAGAGCTTCGTGATTCGCTAAAGCGAGCCAGGGACACTGCAACTGGTCCAGATGAAATTCACTACCAGATTTTAAAACACCTACCCTTTTCTACACTTTTAATATTATTAGATCTTTATAACCGGATTTGGGTTGATGGGGATTTTCCTCCTTCGTGGCACGAAGCCACAATAATTCCCATCCCAAAACCGGGTAAAGATCATACGAATCCTACCAACTATCGTCCGATCGCTTTAACTAGCTGTATTTGCAAAACCATGGAGAGATTGATCAATCGAAGGCTTGTTTGGTACCTTGAGTCCAACAACCTCATTACAGACCTCCAATGTGGATTTCGGTCCCAAAGGAGCACTCTTGATCATCTCGTTAGATTTGAAACGTTTGTCAGGGATGCTTTCATCCAGAAACAACATTTAGTTGCTATATTCTTTGATCTGGAGAAAGCATATGATACCACTTGGAAATATGGTATCATGCGCGACCTGCATAACCTCGGTCTGCGAGGTCGCTTACCTATCTTCATTAAAAACTTCTTAGAAGATAGGTCGTTTAAGGTACGTTTGGGATCAATATTCTCTGACCCATTTCCTCAGGAAATGGGGGTTCCTCAGGGAAGTATATTATCCCCCACTCTTTTTTCTATCAAAATTAATACCATACCAACGTGCCTTAAACGTGGGGTCGACGGCTCTCTATATGTTGATGACTTTCAGATGTGTTACGGATCGACAAGTATGCAGACAATCGAACGTCAGTTGCAGCTTTGCTTGAATTCTATTCAACGATGGGCAACTGACAATGGATTTCGATTTTCGAAATCAAAGACTGTCTGCATGCACTTTTGTCAAAGACGAGGTTTACATCCTGATCCGGAACTTACACTGGATGGTAGTCCCATTCCAGTTGTAGATGAAACCAAATTCTTAGGTTTGATATTTGATAAGAAATTATCATTTATCCCACATATAAAAAACCTCAAGAAAAAATGTCTGAAAGCCCTCAACATATTGAGAGTCTTATCAAACACTGACTGGGGAGCAGACCGTAAGGTCTTGCTCCGATTATATCGAGCACTTATAAGATCAAAACTCGATTATGGGTGTATTGTGTATGGGTCTGCCCGCGAGTCTTATCTCAAAGAGCTCGACACCATACACAACCAGGGACTTAGAATCAGTTTGGGAGCATTCCGAACATCTCCAGTGCAGAGTTTATACGTCGAGGCACACGAGCCCTCATTGCACGACAGACGTGATAAACTTGCACTGCAGTATGCTACAAAAATTGCATCTCTGCCTAATCATATTTCATATAACACCATATTTAGACCATACCATGAACACCTGTATTTACTGAAAACTAATGCTATTCCATCATTCGGTATTCGCATCCAACCCCTTTTGTCAGAGGCTGGCATCAGTCATGACAGTATTGCGAATACCCCTTTGCTTAGTACTCCACCCTGAACTATATCGCCTCCAAAGATCGATTTAGATCTAACGAAAAACAAAAAGAAAGATACTAGTTCCACGGTGTTTCAGTCTCTCTTTCGAGAGCTGAGGTCTAAATATGGTGATTATGCTCCCATTTACACAGATGGTTCCAAAGATGGTGATCGGGTAGCTTCGGCTACTGTCACACCATCTGAAATCATTTCTGTCAGACTTCCACCTGCTGCTTCCATATTTACTGCTGAGCTCCAGGCTATATTTCAGGCATTGGAGTTCATTCAGTCATCTTCAACTTCAAAACATGTTATATTTACTGATTCTTTGTCCTCTTTACAAGCAATAAACAATAAACAGCTTGTACACCCATTAGTGGCAGACATTTATCGTCTGCTACTATCACACGAGTTTATCGGCAAGGACATAGTCCTTTGCTGGCTCCCCAGTCACGTTGATATTAAAGGGAATGATCAGGCAGACTTAGCTGCCAAGTCTGCTCTGGATCTTCCCATATCAAAATTCCTTTTATCATTCACAGATTTTAAATCCCCCATTAATTCCTTTATATATGGCCGCTGGCAACGGTCTTGGGATACTGCAGACACAAACAAACTTCATCACATTAAGCCTCTCTTAGGAGATTGGCCCAACTCCTACAGAACCAACAGGAGGGATGAGGTTGTTTTGTGTCGCTCTCGCATTGGTCATACTTTTTTAACACACATTTTCATTTTAAAGCGAGAGCCTCAACCAGAATGTGAACACTGTCATGTTCCCTTGACAGTTAAGCACATTTTGATTGAGTGCAAGTATCTGAAAAATATAAGAAAAACACACTACCGTTGCCAGACTTTGCATAATCTGTTTGCCCAACCGGGTTTATATGGTAATGTGCTAGACTTTTTAAAAGAGATAGGATTTTATCATAAATTTTAATTGTATATACTACCATTTCATTTTTTATTTTAAATATTTATATGTATAAAACAATTTATTTTACTTTTAATTTTATTTACTAACTGTGATATTGGTTTTATTTATGCATATAATGTTTATTCTGTGATATAATTTAGAGCCTATCTCATAATACTCATCATATGTCTGGCACAGTATGGCCCGGTTGGTGCTGACGTGCCATTAAACTACATTTCTTTCTTTCATTTCATTTTGTCATTTGTTTCTTCGTCAGTTTCATTAGGTGACTTTAATAAAACTTAAAAATCAAATATCCCCTACTTTTTTTGAATAGTTTATATCGTGCCTTGCAATTTGCGGGGGGCGATACAAGACTGTAGTGTCGTACCTATTCCACCGCTAACCACAGTTTAACCTGATCCGGGACTATATTCTGTAAGTCGTTAGTCCAGAAAACTTCGTAGTCGGTTGTTTTTAACGAATCGGTGGGCTTCAATAGTTCTCCATTAGGATTACAAGGTGCGCAGTCATTATACCACCAGCCACCTCTCCTGTCTAAAGCACAGTTTCTGGTGCTGTTGTCGTTGTCGTTATCGTAAGTGCTGAAATATTGATTCTTTACCGCCGTTAAACTATCTCCCAACGGCACAGTACTGTGGGGAACCGCAAGGGCAAAGGTCATTTGATACAAGTTGGTTTCATTCATCACTACAAATTCTCTAAAATAATTTTGATAGTAGGACGTATTGGCAAGTTTCAAGTTGGCTACGACAGTATACTCCCCACTATTGGTCAGATAATACAGCTTGTCCAAACCCAACCAATGGTCACTCGTTAGGGAACCAAAACCATCTTTGTATTCCTGCCATGTTCGGTTGAAGTAGAAGGACGAGGAAACGTGGTACTGAAATATGGTTCGACCCCCATAGGTATTCATCTCACAGTACACTTGAAATGATGTTGGTGATAGTACCGGATGAACTGTGTAGATGCCATCAGTGGTGTAACCATGTGGTGAAGAATATCCTTCTGCACAATCTGTAATAAAGTATACATCCTTTAAAGCCAGGATAACGTTTAGGAGGAGATAGAGAGAGAGAGTGTATGAGGTGTTTGAGAGAGAGAGAGAAATGGGGTTTAACGTCCATTCGACACAAACTAGGTCATTTAGGGACTAACATATGGTTTAATTTTATTTTCATAATTCGCTTGCGCGTAGGGGTCTTAAGCAGTGGGCGGAAACCGGAGGACCCGGAGGACCCGGAGAAAGCCCACGAGGTTTGATGGGCGACCCTACTCCTTGCCAGGTACAATCGGGGATTCGAAACCACGCCAATTGACTAAATGCCAGGCTTTATGATACAGCGCGCGCATGCTAACCATTCAGCCATCTAACCCTCAGAATAACGTTTAGGACCATATATGAAAACTTAATTACTGCACGATTCTTTGCGAGAATGATCACTGCAATGTCTTACAAGATTTCAGCGAATAATATATATAACTGAAATATTCTGTAAGTTTTTCATAATAATGGGGTTAATATTGAATGGCATTGGGTAGTTTTGGTGGTATTTGTGTTAATATTGGATAGTATTGGGTTAGTATTGGGCGGCATTGGGTAGTAACTGTGGTATTTGTGTTATTATTGTGTAATAATTTGGGTGGGGTAGTATTGGGTGGTATTTCTGTTAATTTGGGTGGAATTTGGTTAATATTGGGTTAATATTGGCAGGCATTGGGTAGTATTGGGTGGTATTTATGCTAACATTGAGTGGGATTGGGTTAATATTGGGTGGTATTGGGTTAATATCTGGTAGTATTTGTGGAATTGGGTTAATAGTGGTTAGTGTTGGGTTAATATAAACATCAGAAGGTTTTCATATGAACTTAATAGGGATTTAGGGCTTTACATTCCCAGGGCATACGATGATGTGATAAAAAATGCATAATACAATTTAACTTTGACTACTTAGCACCTTTGGCAAATTATATTCCCCCTCCTCTCCCCCCCCCTCCCTCTATGTTAGGTTTTCGCTGTTAGAGACTCTTAGTTAGTATATATAGTGGTTTGTCATATTTGTATTTATAAATTGCATATCTCATTAATTACATGCATATGGTCTCATTATCGGTTTCACTTTGCTTATTTATAGTACCCTTTGAAGGGCTTCATACTATTTAATAAACCCCTAATCGTGTATTAGTGTTTATTTAGTAAGCTAATTACCTTGTTGTTGCTTGTTGTTTCTTTGTTAATATCCTTTATCTTTACTCTTGTTGTTATTGTTATGTCAATCCACGTAAATGGTTTCATTATAAATTTCATATATATTGATATCAAGTTTACTAAATGTCATTGTGCTTGATAACGATAAGAGGATACTTGTCGAAACGTCGTGCTTTAGAATAAACTAGTGATTGTATCCCATAAAAACTGTGTTCTGTTAATGTGTTTCCCGATCGCTAAATGCCACTAAAAGATTAATATTGGGTGGTATTGGGTTAATATCGGTTAGTGTTGGGTGTTATTGGGTTAATAGTGGGTGGTATTGTGTTACTATTGGGGGTATTATGTAGTATTTGGATAATATTGAGTTACTATGCGGTGGTATTGGGTTAATATTGGGTTAGTATTGGGTTAATAGTTGATAGTATTGGGTTAATAGGGGTAGTATTGGGTTAATATTGGTTAGTATTGGGTTAATAGTTGATAGTATTGGGTTAATAGTGGGTAGTATTGGGTTAATAGTGGGTAGTATTGGGTTGTTATTGGGTAGTATTGGGTTAATAGTGGATAGTATTGGGTTGTTATTGGGTAGTATTGGGTTAATAGTGGGTAGTATTGGGTTAATAGTGGGGTAGTATTGGGTTAATAGTTGGTAGTATTGGGTTAATAGTGGGGTAGTATTGGGTTAATATTGGGTTAGTATTGGGTTAATAGTTGATAGTATTGGGTTAATAGGGGTAGTATTGGGTTAATAGTGGGTAGTATTGGGTTAATAGTGGGGTAGTATTGGGTTAATAGTGGGGTAGTATTGGGTTAATAGTGGGGTAGTATTGGGTTAATAGTGGGGTAGTATTGGGTTAATAGTTGGTAGTATTGGGTTAATAGTGGGTAGTATTGGGTTAATAGTGGGTAGTATTGGGTTAATATTGTGTAAATCGCCCTGTCTCAGTAATGCACATTCGTGTTTTGTTACGCGAGGGAACACAGTTACACAACTGAATTATAAATTCTTTTTAAGAAAATACGTAAGATATTTCATTCATTCATCCATTAACAAAATACAAACCTCGCATGAATCTTTCACAATATGTTCCAACATAACTGTTGATACACAAACAAAACGAAGTAACTACAGACCCACCATTCTGACAAACCTGAAATTAAAAGAAACACAACAGTCTTTAGGAGTGCGAAATGAGGTTTAACGTCCTCTCGATACAAACTAGGTCATTTCGGGACAAATATGAAGACCACATGGGAAACGGGCGATTGTCACAAAACTCCACTTGTGGGGGTAAAGGGGCAGTTGTCACATTTTTGGAGGTACCCCTGCTACCCTATAATACAATGTTACCGAATAAAGCCAACATATAATCGTGATGGAACGAAAAACCAAAGTCCCATATACACATTGGCTAACATGTAAAAAGAACTCTTACCAGTTGGAATTCGAAATAAGACGAGCATAGGTCGGGCAGGGACTTGATGCAAAGACTTAAAAATTTGTCTTCAGCTGGGGCGGTATTTATAAACATTCTAATAGTTGAAATCAACTCTTAACTGTCAAAAATTACTCCTAACTTTGTAGATTTCCCTTAGACCTATTTATAAAACATTTTACTTTAAGAATTACTCATAACTTTGACACATATTTAGGAGTCCTTGTTAAAAGTACTCTTATCTTGGTTAACATGGCCGTCCGTGTATGCCGCCTAAGAGAGTTTAAAACAAGCAGAGATTTCTTAGTGGAGTGCATCAATGACGAGTTGATAAGGAGATATCGAATGGACATGGGTGGGATTCTTTTTGTGACAGATTTAGTTTGGCTAGTACCCAAGTATTACATTTAGTTAAAAGTAACTCTAAAACCCTTTATGAATATTTCTAGAGAGTAACTTTTAACTAAATGTTGTTTTAGGAAGACTTAGAGTAAAAGTTAAGAAAACTCTAAGAATTTTTATAAATACGGCCCCAGGTCTTCGAGCAATGCTCTTCAAAAAATCGTCCGCCACTTGATCAACACGAACCGTGGTATGATTGTTTGTTCTTTCAAGAATTGAGGATGATAGTGCTTTAAAGGGACAATAACACTTTTGCTGGCTTGACAGGTCCAGAAAAAAATAGCCTTATTCTAACTACAAGATGTTTAAGTGTCCTACATGTTGTGTAAATTTTCCATTACAACCTATCTTACTTGTCCAGAGGGTTGGAAAATATGTTTAAATCCAAGTTGAATTTGAAAGTGCTTACGTAAGGCTTTTCAAACCCAGTTACGACATGTAGTTGAATTTTTCTACTTTTTAAAATTAGGTGTGTTAAGATGAAATTTGTATCATTTTTTAATTGAAATATTGTAAAAAAAAAAGTACAAATTGTTGACCAGAATAAAGATTGGAACATATTATTCAGTTACAGCAAGAGTGGTATTGGGGCTTTAAGATGGACAAGGCGTCATTTCACAATATCTGCCCAAAATAGTATTTTGCATATTTTGTTTTAGTCCTGGGACCGGTTGCCTAAAACTAAGTTATTCTAACGATCCGTTAAACTCTAACGGATCGTTGTCTCGCTAACGTGTCGTTTGTTAACGGTCCGTTAAATTTATGTTGCTGGAAAGTCAATTTCATTATCGGTTTGTTCATTAGCTTTATTTTAATTTTTTTAAATTCATAGAGGTTAGTATTAAAGGGACAATCCCGAATTAAACAGAGTCTCAAAAAAAATGTATGCAAATAAAACGCCAAAATATAGGGGAATGGTGTGTTTACCTTGTCTCAAAATTTCAACTCAAAATATTGAGTCGTTTGGACATGAACGCCCAAACTGCTTATCCAGACATGTGACCCTTTTAAGATTTCGGGTCAATTGTTTCGTTGGGTGACATTATAACCGATTACGGTTACTTGAGAAGGTTTATGCAGTGAATAACCGATGTGTCGTACTTGATAAGGAAAGGCAAATTTTAACTACACATTATATTTATAAAAAAAATGTTTGGTTTTATCCAGATACCACAAAATAAACCTTGGGGCACCGGTCTCAAATTCCGGATGAAGACTGACAGATTTAAGTCTTTTGAAAACGTATCATAAATACTGAAGTAGTTGCTCGGTCCTTGACTCGAATATTTTAAGGAATTTTAACACAAAATTAAGCAGTTTTATTCCCCCAAAAATATCAGGATTAGCCCTTTAACAAGAAACTAAAGACAGTGGGACAACTAACTGTGCAGTCTGTCCACAAAACTTGATTAAAGACAAAAAGATAGTTTACTACATACAGCAAACCCTATAGTATACTTTTATTTTTTCCTTTAGAAATTTTAGCATAAATCTTTAGGAAAACTTATTGAATTTGCACTACAGAATATGTGGAGCAATTATTTTCTACAGACCCCCAAGAATATCATCCTATAGAAAATATATCGATGTGTTAGATATATCGATGTGTTCTGGACGAAGTGTTGTTATTTTATTAGAGAAAGTTATGGTCGAAGTCTTGAAGACAATAAGTGATCGACTGTTAATAGATCGATTAGTAATACTAACTATTTTATTGATTGCCAAAATCGAATTCCAAAATTAATATTTTATCACCTCGCCATTGTTAAATACAATTAAAGGAAACTATATAGGCCAATGGGGTCGTATTAAGACAGTGGTGACGTAGATGAAGATTCAGAGCAGTTATGGCAGACCCAGTCATTCACATTATCTTAAAGGGACTGTCCCGAATAGAACAGAGCCTCAAAAATAAAAGTCCGAATACGTATGAAATTTAAACGCTAAAATACATGTATAGAAGATTGGTGTAAATACTGAGTCGTTTGGACGCGAGCGTTAAAACAGCTTATCCGGACACGTAACCCTTTTAAGATTTCGGGTCAATTCTTTCGTTGGGTGACCCGATAATCGATTCCCGTTCCTTTAGAGGTCTACACGGTAAATGGTCCATGTGCTGTACTTGATAACAAACGGTAAATTTCACCGACACATTATTTTTATAAAATAAAACTCTGGTTTTATCAAATCACTGCATAATACAGTTTGGGACACCGGACTCCATTTCAAGACGAAGACTGTGGGATTAAGTTGTTTGAAAACGTATCACATATAGTGAGTTAGTTGCTCTCGGCTCTAAGGTAGGGGATCTTGGTGGATTTTAACACAAAATGAAAGAGTTTTATTCTCAAAAACATTATCGGGATTGACCCTTTAAACAAGTCGGGTAAATGTGTTACTAATGGTGATTTTATAAACAAAATTTATTCAGAAACTGAGAAGCTTGGGGGACAGTCAAAGCCTATATGAACCCCTCTCCCGGTTATATTATATTATAATTTTGGAAAACAAAAAAGGAAATTAAATACCAGTGGACTCTGTCACATCCGACATCATACGGGATCGTTACGGATTGCACAGCGTGTCAGAATACCGAGTTTTCTCCAAAACGATAAATACTGTAACTTCGAAAACCGGAAGTATTTTTATATTGTACCTTAGAATCCCTAGGATGCTACTCCTTTCAAAAATTATATTACATTAATTTCTATTACATTTAGCATAACATGCATTTTGGATAGCTCAAGTCTGTCGTTAATTTATCTTCTTCGCCGTCTTCAGTTGATCGAACTCTTGTCTTTGCTTTCACCTGCGCATTGATAATGGGCGAACTCGATTGAACATTCTCAATCCCAAAAATATTGACAATCAGGCTACAAGTCACAATTTATATCGTTGATAAGATGTTTGTAGTAACGATCGTGACTGATTTCAAAGACAGTATTTTGCGCTCTTTGCTTGTCGTGTTTGGTAGAGACGTGGCACCCAAAGGATGCTTCTACCACCTGACACAGTCAACCTGGCGACATGTCCAGACACTAGGACTAGTACCCCACTACAAGGAAGACAACAAGTTCCGACTGATATGTGGAAAACTTGACGGCCTGGCGTTTCTGCCCGTAGCTGATGTGCAAGAAGGTTTGAAACATCTCTATTCCATCAAACCTGAGGGTCCTCCTGCAGTCGATGGTCCCTATCGACAACGTCATGGTCAAGGCCCAACCCTCTCCATGAGAAGAATCCCCCCACCCATGTTCCCTCCTGAAGTTTAGAACGTACATGACGCAACCATGAACAGTGCCCCCTGTACCAACAACATCTTGTCGGTCAACACCATCCATCCATCTGGAGAGTGGTGGGGTGGTTCCAGAAGGAATCAGCCATAGTCCAGACTGTCGTCGCCCAGGATGCCATCGGCAATCGACCCGTCAGAAAGGTCAAAAAAGAAATTTGTAAAGATGCAGACATAGCGACGAAATCTGTGCAGAGATCGTGTCAGCGGTGCCAAATCCATTCCTTTTTTCCTGGGTTTTTTTTTACCTAAGCAAATTTGTGACTATTTTTCCTGTGACTTTTTTCCCTGTGACTTTTTTACCTAGGCAAATTTGTGACTTTTTTTACTGTGACTTTTTTTGCTGTGACTTTTTTTCCGCGCACCCAGCCGAAACCTGTACGTCGTGTTTAATTACGTCAATATTCTATTCACCCCCCCCCCCCCCCTCCCTGTCGTCGGACTGACAGAACTGAATTCCGCGTCACTCGGTCCGTCGGGTGACCAATCTTCTATGTAATTAAAGGTTCAATCGGCATGCGCAACGAATGTTTCTAACATGTTTTAATCTCATAGATAATTGATTGGTGATTGCTTGTTTACTTGTTAATCTCTTGTGGCTTCACACTCCTTGAATTTTAATCTCACACCCACCGGTTAAAGGACGGATTATACGGCGTCGATTCAAATTATAATGACGGGACGGCTAATAATAAGGAAATAAATCATGTCGGATGTCACATAAATCCGGAGTGATCAGACATCGGATGTACTTTTCTTTAGCTAGAAAAATAAGCACTATTGTGATAGAGGAAGACCTACGGGTTGTCAGATTAGGTGAGCTAAAACGAAATTTATTGAAACAGTATTATCCCCTCGAGGTAATAGAAGTTGGGATAAATAGGGATTTGGCAATTGATATCCAAACACTGAGGGCTACTAAAGCAAAAGACAGTTAAGATAATACAATTACCTTTGTCGCTACCCATAACCCCCAAGATCCCAACTTCTTTAAAAAAAAATGTACGAGAGCAGGGGATTCCTAGAGTCAAACGACAACCTCAGAACGAAATTTGATAATGCTCAATTCATTAAATCTCGAAGACAGCCGCAAGCCAGATTGATGAGCAGAAATGGAGTCTTTCGTTACCCATGTGTAGTTTGATCATTCTTGAAGAATGTTGACAATGTAAGGTGTAACCATTATTACAGCTACAGTCTCTTTGTCCCGGGGGGGGGGGGTCTAGAGTGCCGCGCTCCGACCTCTAGCTGATCGGCCACCTCTTGGCTTGCGGCTGTGGTTTCGAGTCCTGGTGTGAGCGTATGTAGCATTGAGATAGGGGCGCCTTCTCAACCTCGTGGGTTTCCTCCGGGCACTCTGATTTTCTCCAACTGCTAATAAAGACCCCTACGCGCAAGATAATTATTGAAATAAAATTAAAACATATGTTTAGTCCCAAAATGACATTGTTGTGTTTAGTGGCCGTTAAAACCCATTTATCTCTTTCTCTTCAGGACTCGTGTTAACGCCAATTGAATCCAAGCCGGGAAATAATCTATCGTTAATATTTGAATTTTGATTTAAAATCAAAAATTCCATAATCAACTTTAAGTAGATTTCAGCTTGAAGGAAGCCGCGAAAAAAAATAGATAGTGTCCACATTTTGATCTCGAAAGTTTGTGTCTAGTTCTGCTGTTGCTGAAACTATCTATACCTATGATTTTCCACGGTCCGGGTGCGGAATTCATGCATTTAAATCGTCATTTTCACAAAGTTAATATTCGGGTGTTATGATATCGTATTACTCTATGTTTTTATTCGATTTTTGCCGTTGAATAATTGAAATTTTGATTTTGTTTTCTTAATTAAATGATCAATTAAATTACCAATCTGGAGTAGATTTTAGCATGGATAAAGCCGAGTAAAATTAGATATTGTCCACAAAATTTACGATCAGATACAGACCGGTATGTGAAAAGAGTTCGATATTTCGTCTCACCTTTTGATAATATTTGAAAGAGGTGTTATCAACCATCCCACTACAGTTGCTTCCACCCATTTGATCATTCAGCTGACATTGGTTGGCACCGTACTGGAAAGACTGACATCTGTAGTCCAGATCGCAGAACGTCGCACATTCTAATTTACTCCTTGATGTAAACGTATTATACGTATACTGAGATTCCATAACCTTACCAGAACAACTAGTAGAAGTTGTAAATTCGTCACAGTTAATTTTCAAGATTATGTTTATGAACATAAATACACTAGATATTACAACTTTCGGCATTTTGAATAATATTCCGAATGTTATTTATCACCTCTTAATTCTCATGGAAAACGATGAGCTTGCTAGGGTACTCTAACAAATAGTACAATGACAATTTTTTTTTACGATTTCGCTCGATGCTTCGGCTTAATCAATTAATCAGTTAATCAATATATCAACATTGTTATGGGGTGTTCTCATCCGGCTCAAAATATTGATTAAGATGATTAAGGGTTTAGGGCTGGGGGATTATGGTCTGTATCTGAAATGTGTTCCCCTAATAAGATATGGATTAACCGTTTAATAAGTGTCATGTGAACTGTGTTTAATAAGTCTCATGTGAACTGTTTTATGGGTGATATTTTACAAAGTAATGAATCCATTTGGTTCAATAACAGTGAACTGTGTTTAATAAGTCTCATGTGAACTGTAGAGGGCTGGCACATCAAATTAAATAAGCCCGTTGGCCATCCCCATCCAAATATCTATAAACTAGTTACTGTGCTGAAAAGAGAGCAGACGCTGACTGAAATAAGAATTTTACAGCACAGTGCTAACGGCATTTCCAGGCCAAAGAAGAAAGCCTATCGTCAACTAGAAGAGAGACTTCAAGCATTAAAAGATCAGTTCCGAAATGGTCAAAGAGACATCATGCTTTATGTAGATGCGGTATCCCATCTTGTCCATTTAGACTAAAAAGAATGAAATGTTGATGGATATTGTTAATGTTATTAATATTAATGTTATGAAAAGGTCGTTTACTTGCCCATAATGAAATATATATTTTTAATGTTGATGCTCATTTTATAGTGCTATTTAGTTATTTATTTCTTATATTACTTTTTTCATTTACATTAAAAGTATTACAATAAACATGTTTTATATAATAAATATTGAATAATACATTATCAAGTGAATTTGTTTTAATATTAGGTTTAACCTCATGAAATAAACAGTGCCCAATGTGAAACAGACTACATCTAATCCTTCTTTAGAATTCCAATTAACACCTTAGTCACGCTAACATGTTTATTTAAGTTTTGAGCTGGGTGAGAATGAACCATTGTTATGTACACAACATAATCAATGGACCTATCATTACATCCCACTTGTACCTCGTTGCCATTTGCCATTGGCAACCTTTGATAAAACTGGCCTGTTTATTTCCAATACAGGCGTAAAAGTATCCGTGTATCAGAAATGAACTGTACACTTTTTAAAAAGAGTACTGTTCATTCCCGACAAACGAACACTTCTACACTGTTTAAGATACCATTCAAGCAATAAGTAGCGGACGTTTAGTCCGGCCCAGATCGCAATGATAACAATTGCTTTAAATAATGCAGCCGGAAAACGACATGAATTAACTAGTCAAAATTACAGTAACAAAACAAATCGGGTGGAACAACCTGGCGTTTCAAAAATATATATGTAGCAGGGCTTCTATTCAAAGACGAATAACACCAGGTCATGGGTTCAGGTTTTTATTTGGAGATTGTAGATATATAAAAAAAACTCTGAAATACATAAAGAAACGTAAATAAGTATAGGAATAATAATAATTAATATATACACATTTAAAATAATGGCGGGAAATCATTGAATCTGAACAAAAAAATAAAAAAGGTTTATTACAATTATAATGATCGTTTTAAGTAATCAATACATACCCTATGAAAAAGAAGTTTTTATAAAAAAAAGGCTGATTATATAAATATGCTACCATATACACACACAGTAGTATAAGACCGAAAATAATAATAATAATAATAATAATAATAATAATGTATTTATATAGCGCCTATTATCCAGTAAACTGCTCAATGGCGCTGAGTTGTCTGTCACATAAATGGTGTTATTTTGAATCAAAGAGATGAGTCTTTAGTCTCTTTTTGAATCCTGCAATGGTTCCTTCTTCTTTTACATATTGGGGTAGCTTGTTCCACAGGACTGGTGCTGCTACGGAGAAGGCCCTATCACCACACGATACAAGATATGTTTTTTGGAATATCAAGTTGTTGTATATTTGACGACCTGGTTGTTCTTTGTTGTGATTTTATTTGAATTAGCTCCTGGAGATAGCTCGGGGCTGTGGCATGAAGACACTTGTATGTCAACAGTAAAATCTCGAATTCTACACGTTTCCTCACAGGTAGCCAATGAAGTTCCCTAAGAATTGGTGATATATGATCATGAAGTTTGGTTTTAGTAATAATTCGCGCGGCTGTGTTTTGAATCTTCTGTAGACGATTTAATGGAGTTGTGGGGAGACCGTAAAGAAGAGAGTTGCAATAGTCCAGGCGAGAAATTATGGAGGCATTGACAAGAGTTTTGGCTGAATCCACATCAAGATATTTTCGAATTTTACTTATTTGGCGCAACTGAAGGAAACAGGATTTGGTTACAGAGGAAATGTGTTTATTAAAGTTCATGGATGAATCGAAGATAACACCTAGATTTCTGGCTGACTCGACAACAGGAATTATACAATCTCCAATAGATATTTGACTGGCATCTGCTGTGGAGGTTTGTATGCTCGGTCTAGAGATTGAAAGAAATTCTGTTTTGTCTGAATTAAGTTTCAAGTAGTTTTCATGCATCCACACGCCGATTTTTTTAATACAGTTTTCCAGTTGGTGTTTTTTCTCTGGGACATCGCAAAGTGGGCCTCTGAGATACAACTGGGTATCATCAGCAAAGAGGTGAAAATTCGCATCACATTACATCTATGAAGTTATTATACATATACATGTACATTGCATTTAAAAATTTAAATTCGGCCAATGAACATACAGTTTTCTATTGCATTAACGTTAATCAATCCGTTAGCTAACGGATAGTGAAATTGACTTTACAGCAACAGATATTTAACGGACTGTTAACGAAGGGCAGGTGAGCTAGATAACGTTCCGTTAGGGTTTACCGGTCGTTAAAAAAACCATTCACTTGATTTGATAATTGTTTAGTGTTTGTAATGTCTATTTTCTGTCTTGTCCGCAGGTTTATCTTGTAGATTTTTTTTTGTTTTGTTTTTCGTGTAGTGCAGTCCTCCTGCATTTACTATAAGTGTTGAGCAACCTGCCCCTGAACATTTTAACATTTTTCAACAGGTTTCGTGTGATTAGTAAATTAGCTAGTGGGATGGGGTAGGGTGGGGCGATAACGACGACTAACGAGTTTACCCCAAACCACTGACAATATCTGACATTTGACGCACGTGACGATGCGGAACATTATGAAACAAATTTCATGAAGTTGGTAAATTCCCCGATCTAGCTTAGCTTTTAGGATGGGACAGGGGCAGTTATGGACGTCTTTACAATTAGAATTTCCCAACATGGGAATTTACTGATTTTGTCGATGGTCAAAAAACGGAAAGGCATTTGCGATTTCCCAGCATGCCGAACAAAGTGACAAAAAGTTAGAAAAATGGTGGATTTTTTAAGCCGAATGAGAACGAAAACCAGAATCTGAACGCCTGTAACTTTTTTTTTGCCCGAGGCGGATTGTATTCCTGAACTTGTACTCATATCGACCTTTCATAATAAGGAAAACTCGATTGTTTCCAATTATTGTCCCCAAGTCACCTAAATCCGAATTTCTCCTACCAGCCTAAAGTGTTCTGTGCAACCCGCTTCGACCTCTAGCTGGCCGGCCACATCTGGCTTGCGGCCTTGTTTTCGAGCCCTGGTGTGAGCGTATATGGCATGGAGATAGGGGAACCTTCTCAACCTCGTGGGTTTCCTCCGAGCACTCCGATTTTCTCCCACTGCTAAAGACCCCTACGCGCAAGCGAATTATTGAAATAAAATTAAACCATATGTTTAGTCCCAAAATGACCTTGTTGTGTTGAGGGGACGTTAAAAGCCATTTATCTCTTTCTCTACAGGACTCGTTTTAACGCCAATTGAATCCAAGCCGGGGAAATAATCTATCGTTAATATTTGAATTTTGATTTAAAATCAAATATTCAATAATCAATTTTAAAAAAGATTTCAGCGTGCAGGGAGCCGCGAAAAAAAATAGATAGTGTCCACATTTTGATCTCGAAAGTTTGTGTCTAGTTCTGCTGTTGCTGAAACTATACCTTTGATTTTCCACGGTACGGGTGCGGAATTCATGCATTTAAATCGTCATTTTCACAAAGTTAATATTCGGGTGTTGTGATATAGTATTACTCTATGTTTTTATTAGATTTTTGCCGTTTAATAATTAAAATTTGATTTTGTTTTCTTAATTAAATGATCAATTAAATTACCAATCTGGAGTAGATTTCAGCATGGATAAAGCCGAGAAAAATTAGATATTGTCCACAAAATTTACGATCAGATACAGATCGGTATGTGCAAATAGTTCGATATTTCGTCTCACCTTTTGATAATATTTAAATGAGGTGTTATCAACCATCCCACTACAGTTGCTTCCACCCATTTGATTATTCAGCTGACATTGGTTGGCACCGTACTGGAACGACTGGCATTGGTAGTCCAGATCACAAAACGTCGCACATTCTAATATACTCCTTGATGTCAACGTATTATACGTATACTGAGATTCCATAACCTTACCAGAACAACTAGTAGAAGTTGTAAATTCGTCACAGTTAATTTTCAAGATTATGTTTATGAACATAAATACACTAGATATTACAACTTTCGGCATTTTGAATAATATTCCGAATGTTATTTATTACCTCTTAATTCTGATGGAAAAAACGATGAGCTTGCTAGTGTAGTCTAACAAAAAGTACATGGACAATTCTTTTTTACGATTTTCGCTGGATGCTTCGGCTTAATCAATTAATCAGTTAATAAATAAATCGACATTGTTATGTACACAACATGATCAATGGACCTATCATTACATCCCACTTCTACCTCGGCACGAAAGATAGATTTAAATCTTACGAACCCGGCCATGTTGCTTCGTCATGGTTATGCTTCGTCATGGTTATCGTTATACAAATCAAATCTATACTTCGTGTCTTTTTTGTTCTATACTTTTAATGACCTATGACCAGTTGTAGTTGGGGGTCGCGTCAGGAGTTATACGAGCGGATTTTGACCCTATGACATCCGGCATTTGATAAACTAACACCAAGAACTCGCTGCAACAGACCTTTTCATTGGGTAATCTCTCACATCAACCAGAACACTGTTCCATATTGATTCTAATGTAGTACAGTACAGTCGTGCTTGCTTCTTGCTTAGTGGCAAATGCCTTTGCCCTAGGGGTGGGGTGAGGTGGATGGCCAAATGGCTAGCGCTTGCGCGCTGTATCTGGAGGTCTGTCATTGAGTCAACCGGTGTGGTTTTGATACAGTACCCAGATTGTGACAAGGAATAGGGTCGCCTCTCCAACCTAGTAGATTTTATCTGGTCCCTCCGGTTTCCTCCCACAGCTAAAGACCCCTACAAGCTAGCGAATTATTGAAATAAAATTTAACCATATGCTACTCCCGAAATGACCTAGTTTGTGTCAAATGGACGTTAAACCCATTTTTTTTCTCTCTCTCTACCTTGACACATTATTAAGGTTAGATGAATTTGGAGAAATGTTTTTGACATTGGTTTTGAAAGATTGGTAATTTGGACTAAGGATTAAGGACACTGAATAAAGAGCTGTTTGGTCTTCCATATCTAATTGGGTGGTCCTTGGATAATTACGCATTGATGTTGGCGTGACGTCACAATTCCAATATGGTGGCGCTAAAATCATGTCTGTTAACTGGACCATTTCTGTACAATCGTGCTTGATTAGTATATATAGCAACTTCCTTCACCCTGAACAGGGGGTTGGGATGGCCTAGTGGTCTAGAGTGTCGCGCTTCGACCTCTAGCTGGCCGGCCACCTCTGGCTTACGGCTGTGGTATCCAGCTACGCTGTGTGCGTATGTGGCATTCCGGTTTCCTCCCACTGGTAAAGACCCCCACGCGCTAGCGAATTATTGAAATAAAATTAAAACCATATGTTAGTCCCGAATTGACCTAGTTGTGTTGAGTGGACGTTAAACCCCGTTTCTCTCTCTCTCTCTCACTCTGAACAAAATGATCCCATTTCTGTCTCTCCATGACCCGGAATAAAATGTCACCTTGTTCTCATATTTTATAGAGCGTTACATGACCTGATACATTTTAGTCCATTATTGATTTTAGTTAAAATAGAATTGTTTACACGGTACCGATAATACAGTCGTGTTGTTGTGTTTTAAAGTTTATCATGTGAATAAACTATTCTATGAAAAGACGCTTGTATATGATTTCAATCTTTTATGGAAGCATCGTGTTTTCATGCGAATACATCATATCTAAATATAGATCGATAGAAATTTGAACACGAGGAGGTCAAGTATGATCAGTACTTTAATGTTGTTTAAAGGGACAGCCCCGAATAGAACAAAGCCTCAAAAATAAAAGTCCGAGTACGTATGATATTTAAACGCCAAAATATAGAAGACTGGTGTATATACCCTGACTTGTTACGTACAACCGGGGATTAGAAACCGAATTTTATTGTGTTATCAAATGTGTAATGATGGTACAGCTGTTTGTATGCGTTTATGACTGTATTATATATAGTGTATTATCAGAGAGAGAAAGAGAGAGAGAGAAATGGGGTTTAACGTCCACTCGACACAAACTAGGTCATTTCAGGACTAACATATGGTTTAATTGTATTTCATTAATTCGCTTTGGCGTAGGGGTCTCTATCAGTGGGAGAAAACCGGGGGACCCGGCGAAAACCAACGAGGTTGGACAGGCCACCCTTCACCTTGTTACGTACAACCGGGGATTAGAAACTGAATTTTATTGTGTTATCAAATGTATAACGACCACATGTATATAAGTATATAACTCTAAGTCGTTCTTCTTGCTTAACCTATAATAATAATAATAATCGCGTCATTTTACAAGGGTAGCAAATTAGGCCTGAGGCCTTTTTCCAATTTGGCCCTTGGCACAGATCGTGCGAATGATTTCGATCATTACTGCAGAAAGAAACCGAATAACTCGGGGTAAACCTGCCTGGTCGGACGGGAGACCGAATATCCCCCTCCCTTACAACGATAAAGTTCTTGCCCTGGGCTGGGATTGAACCCTCGTTGCATTGGTGAGAAACCGCCTCTCTATCGCCCGCCTGATATGGTAAAAAACGATTGTTGACTGAGACACGTGATTTACGACTGTCTGAATGAATCCAGGAAGTTTAAAAGATAATAATATTAGGGTGTAGGTCTACCTGTATATATGATGATGTATCGACAATAATAAACAGACCCCGTAGACAGCCAGGGGTGGGCCAGGGGTGGGCCAGGGGTTGGCCAGGGGTGGGCCAGGGGTGTCATACCCAACCTTCGTACCAGTCACCAGAGGATAAATTAATGGATTGAGTCTACCAGTGATATATTTTAATCCTTGAGTGGCACTTAGTGATCGATCACATTAAAAAAACACAACACAATTTATATGGACAACAATCACTGGTTTATACACAAATAGCACGACGTTTCGACAAGTATCCCCCTATCGTTATCAAACGTCGTGCTATTTGTGTATAAACCAGTGATTGTTTTCCATATAAATTGTGTTCCGTTTTTCAGTGATACATTGTTAGTTATATACGGTAAAATGTATTGCATGTTCAAGCAATTTGTATACGTATCCATGGTGCATGACAAAGTTAAGTTTAAACGTACCGTTGGCCTACATACATAAATATGTGGTAAGGTGTACAGACACTTGCAGAGATTAAATTTGTTAGACTATATACTATTCAAAAAAAGTAGGGGATATCTGATTTTGGGGGCATAATACTAAAATACGCAAATGACTACGAAAAAAGTCACTGTAGAACCTAACAGAAGAAACATTTTCAGTTACATGTGACGCCCAAACGCACCAATAGGAATGCAGGTGATGCATGGGATCATCATGGGGTCCAACCCAAGATTTGCACGACTCTGACTTTGAATGTTACAGTCATTGTGGCATTGAATTCCATGGTGGAAACATCAGTTTAATTGTTTTAGTGACCAGAAAACAAATTTTGATACCCAAAATGAAAGGTTACCTTCCCATTGGCATGCTACAGATCGGCACAACACAGGCGGTTGCGGCGCGGACGATGAATGTTTCTCAGTCTGTCATAAGCAGGCTATGGTCCAGATACCGTGATACACAATCTGTACAGGACAGACTACGCTCAGGTGGCCTTGAGAAATCGTGTCATCACAGCAAATCAGATCAGCGCTCGTCTTCAAACAGACACTGGTGTGAGAGTGAGTGGCCAGACGATTCGGAATCGATTGCATAGGGGTCACCTTCGCGCCCGACGCCCGACGTCCTTGAGAGATCATCACATTCAGGCAAGACGTCGTTGGTGTAGTGATAGTCAACACTGGGATAATCGACGCTGGAGCAATGTGATGTTTTCAGATAAGTCAAGGTTCACTGTTGATTTTTTTGGACAGACGTAGGAGGGTGTGGCGTCGTCGAAACGAGCGCTTCCAAGACGTTAACGTCATCAGTCATGATCGATGTCGGGGTGGTTCTGTTATGGTGTGGGGAGGCATCACCGTTGCTGGAAGAACGGTTTTACATGTTGTTGTAAGGCGTGTTACAGGCCAGTACTACCGGGACAACATCTTGGCAGTCCATGTTGTGCCGTTCGCACGACGTCATCACCACATTACCTTGGCCAGCACTGAGTCCCGACCTCTCCCCCATCGAGCATGTCTGGGACATGCTTGGACAGAGGTTACGTCAACGTCAACAACGTCCTGCCAATGTCCAAGAACTTGCTGCCGCGTTGCAACATGAATGGGACAATCTGGACCAACATGACCTTAGACGTCTCATTAGGAGTATGCCACGTCGGATCAATGCTTGTTTGGCAAACAGAGGAGGATTTATCCGTTACTGACTTTGTTGTGATGCTGTGGTAACTTTGCTGTTTGACCCCGGGTATCATTAATTTACCCTTATAATGGTCAGTCTGTGCCTTACTTACTCTAACGACCATTTGGAATAAATCGATGAATGTGAACTTCATTTCATTTTGTCATTTGTTTCTTCGTCAGTTTCATTAGGTGACTTTAATAACACTTAAAAATCAAATATCCCCTACTTTTTTTGAATAGAATATATCGTGCCTTGCAATTTGCGGGGAGCGATACAAGACTGTAGTGTCGTACCTATTCCACCGCTAACCACATTTTAACCTTATCCGGGACTATATTCTGTAAGTCGTAAGTCCAGAAAACTTCGTAGTCGGTTGTTTTTAACGAATCAGTGGGCATCAATAATTCTCCATTAGGATTACAAGGTGCGCAGTCATTATACCACCAGCCACCTCTCCTGTCTAAAGCACAGTTTCTGCTACTGTTGTCGTTGTCGTTGTCGTAAGTGCTGAAATATTGATTCTTTACCGCCGTTAAACTATCCCCCAACGACAAAGTACTGTGGGGGACCGCAAGGGCAAAGGTCATTTGATACATGTTGGTTTCATTCATCACTACAAATTCTCTAAAATAATTTTGATAGTAGGACTCATTGGCAAGTTTCATGTAGGCTACGACAGTATACTCCCCACTATTGGTCAGATAATACAGTTTGTCCAAACCCAACCAATGGTCACTCGCCAGGGAACCAAAACCATCTTTGTATTCCTGCCATGTTCGGTTGAAGTAGAAAGACGAGGAAACGTGGTACTGAAACATGGTTCGACCCCCATAGATTCTCATCTCACAGTAGACTTGAAATGATGTTGGTGATAGTACCGGATGAACTGTGTAGATGCCATCAGTGGTGTAACCATGTGGTGAAGAATATCCTTCTGCACAATCTGTAATAAAGTATACATCCTTTAAAGCCAGGATAACGTTTAGGGGGAGATAGAGAGAGAGTGTGTAAGAGGTGTGAGAGAGAGAGAAATGGGGTTTAACGCCCACTCGACACAAACTAGGTCATTTAGGGACTAACATATGGTTTAATTTTATTTCCATAATTCGCTTGCGCGTAGGGGTCTTTAGCAGTGGGAGGAAACCGGAGAACCCGGAGAAAACCCACGAGGTTGGATGGGCGACCCTACTCCTTGCCAGGTACAACCGGGGATTCGATACCACGCCAATTGACTCAATGCCAGGCTTTATGATACAGCACGCGCACGCCAACCATTTAGCCATCTAACCCTCAGAATAACGTTTAGGACCATATATGGAAACTTAATTACTGCACGATTCTTTGCGAGAATGATCACTGCAATGTCTTACAAGATTTCCGCGAATAAACCCATTTTTTAATATAATATATATAACTGAAATATTCTGTAAGTTTTCCATTATAATGGGGTTAATATTGAATGGCATTGGGTAGTTTTGGTGGTATTTGTGTCAATATTTTGTAGTATATTGGGTAAGTATTGGGTGGTATTTCTGTTAATTTGGGTGGGGTAGTATTGGGTTAATATTGGGTTAGTATTGGGTTAATAGTTGGTAGTATTGTACGGAGCCCCTTAAGTGCACGATTCCACTCCTATATAATTATTTCGATTAATTATTTTGTTTAAACGAATTAATTATTTCGTTTAAACGAATCAATTATTTCGTTAAAACGAATCATTATTTCGTTTAAACGAATTATTATTTCGTTTAAACGAATTAGTATTTCGTTTAAACGAATTAGTATTTCGTTTAAACGAATTAGTATTTCGTTTAAACGAATTATTATTTCGTTTAAACGAATTATTATTTTGTTTAAACGAATTATTATTTCGTTTAAACGAATTATTATTTCGTTAAAACGAATTAGTATTTCGTTTAAACGAATTAGTATTTCGTTTAAACGAATTATTATTTCGTTAAAACGAATTAGTATTTCGTTTATACGAATTAGTATTTCGTTTAAACGAATTAGTATTTCGTTTAAACGAATTAGTATTTCGTTTAAACGAATTAACATTTCGTTGTAACGAATTAATTATTTCGTTTAAACGAAATAATTCATATAAATAGATGTGTGTATGTACCAATTCTAACTAGTTTTCTAGTTACAATAGCTGACCGTAGACCATTCAACAATTACGTAACGCTTTGTTTTCGTTTAAACGAAATGATAATTCGTTTAAGCGAAATAATAATTCATTTAAGCGAAACAATAATTCGTTTAAGCGAAATAATAATTCGTTTAAGCGAAATAATAATTCGTTTAAGCGAAATAAAAATTCGTTTAAGCGAAATAATAATTCGTTTAAGCGAAATAATAATTCGTTTAAGCGAAATAATAATTCGTTTAAGCGAAATAATAATTCGTTTAAACGAAATAATAATTCGTTTAAACGAAATAATAATTCGTTTAAACGAAATAATTTTATAGGAGTGGAATTGTGCACTTAAGGGGCTCCGTATCATTGGGTTAATATTGGGTAGTATTGGGTTAATAGTGGGTAGTATTGGGTTAATCGCCATTTCCAAGTAGTGCGTATTAGTGTTTTGTTACGCGAGGGAACGAATGAAATGGGGTTTAACGTCCTACTGTTATGCACTAAACCTGGGCTAATTGAAGACGGGCATACGCCATACAGTGTGCTATGAGGGTAATTTTGCCGGGGCAGTGGCGCTACGGCCTACTCTTATATCGAATTCCAACTGCCAAGGGATCTTTTACGTGCACTCCAATGTGTACACGGGACCTCCGAACGACTAGGCAGCTGTCCTTGTCAGGCCCTCCTTCTGCATCACTGACAAGGGGAAATCACGTCGGAAAATCGAGATGAACTTTCTCGGCCAATGCAGGGATCGAACACTCGACCTCCAGGCTAGCGAACCAGCGCCTTATCCACTTAGCCACCGTGATCCCCCAACGCGAGGGAACACAGTTACACAACTGAATTATAAATTCTTTTTAAGAAAATACGTAAGATATTTCATTCATTCATCCATAAACACAATACAAACCTCGCATGAATCTTTCACAATATGTTCCAACATAACTGTTGATACACAAACAAAACGAAGTAACTACAGACCCACCATTCTGACACACCTGAAATTAAAAGAAACACAACAGTCTTTCAGAGTGAGAAATGAGGTTTAACGTCCTTTCGATACAAACTAGGTCATTTCGGGACAAATATGGGAAACGGGCGATTGTCACAAAACTTAACTTGTGGGGGTAAAGGGACAGTTGTCACATTTTTGGAGGTACTCCTGCTACCCTATAATACAATGTTACTGAATAAGACAACATATAATCGTGATGGGACGAAAAACCAAAGTCCCGTATACACACGTAAAAAGAACCCTTGACAGTTGGAATTCGAAATAAGAGCATAGGCCAGACAGGGACTTGAGGCAAACACGTAGAAATTTTGTCTTCAGGTCTTCGAGCAATTCTCTTTAAAAAATCGTCCGCCACTTCGAGTATGATCAATACGAACCGTGCTATGCTTGTTTGTTCTTTCAAGAATTGAGGATGATAATGCTTTAAAGGGACAATAACACTCTTGCTTTTAGATGAACAAAGCGCCATTTCACAACATCTGCCCAAAATAGTATTTTGCATATTTTGTTTTAGTGAGTCTGAGAATGTATGAAAATAAAACGCCAAAATATAGGGCAATGGTGTATTTACCTTGTCTCAAAATTTCAACTCAAAATATTGAGTCGTTTGGACATGAACGCCCAAACTGCTTATCCGTACACGTAACCCTTTTAAGATTTCAGGTCAATTGTTTCGTTGGGTGACCTTATAACCGATTAGGGTTACTTGAGAAGGTTTATGCAGTGAATAACCTATATACCGTGCTTGATAAGGAGAGATTTTCAACTACACATTATTTTTATTAAAAAAATGTTTGGTTTTATCCAGATACCACAAACTATACGTTGGGGCACCGGTCTTAAATTCTAGATGAAGACTGACGGATTTAAGTCTTTTGAAAACATATCATAAATACTGAAGTAGTTGCTCGGTCCTTGACTCGAATGTTTTAAGGGATTTTAACACAAAATTAAGCAGTTTTATTCCCCCCAAAAATATCGGGATTAGCCCTTTAACAAGAAACTAAAGACAGTGGGACAACTAACTGTGCAGTCTGCCCACAAAACTTGATTAAAGACAAAAAGATAGTTTACTACATACAACCAACCCTATAGTATACTTTTATTTTTTCCTTTAGAAATTTTAGCATAAATCTTTAGGACAAATTATTGAATTTGCACTACAGAATATATGGGGCCATTATTTTCTACAGACCCCCAGAATTCATCCTATAGAATATATATCGATGTGTTCGACATATCGATGTGTTCTGGACGAAGTGTTGTTATTTTATTAGAGAAAGTTACGGTAAAGGTCTTGAAGACAATAAGTGATCGACTTTTAATAGATCGATTAGTAATACTAACTATTTTATTGATTGCCAAAATCGAATTCCAAAATTAATATTTTATCACCTCGCCATTGTTAAATGCAATTAAAGGAAACTATATAGGCCAGTGGGGTCGTATTAAGACAGTGGTGAAGTCGATGAAGATTCAGAGCAGTTATGACGGACCCAGTTATTCACATTATCTTAAAGGGACTATCCCGAATAGAACAGAGCCTCAAAAATAAAAGTCCGATAACGTATGAAATTTAAACGCCAAAATATAGAAGACTGGTGTATATACTCTGACTCAAAATTTCAGCTCAAAATATTGAGTCGTTTGGACGCGAGCGTTCAAACAGCTTATCCGGACACATAACCCTTTTAAGATTTCGGGTCAATTCTTTCGTTGGGTGACCCGATAATCGATTCCCGTTCCTTTAGCGGCCGACACGATGAATGGTCCATGTGCTGTACTCGATAACAAAAGGTAAATTTCACCGACACATTATTTTTATAAAATAAAACTCTGGTTTTATCAAATCACCGCATAATACAGTTTGGGACACCGGACTCCATTTCAAGACGAAGACTGTGGGTTTAAGTTGTTTGAAAACGTATCACATATATTGAGTTAGTTTTGCTCGACTCTAGGGTAAGGAACCTTAATGGATTTTAACACAAAATTAAATAGTTTTATTCCCAAAAACATTATCGGGATTGACCCTTTAAACAAGTCGGATAAATGTGTTACTAATGGTGATTTTATAAACAATATTAATTCAGAAACCGAGGAGCTTGGGGGACAGTCAAAGCCTATATGAACCCCTCTCCCGGGTTATATAATATTATTATTTTAAAAAACTAAGAAGATGAAAAGAATAGATAAAATGGAAATCAAATACCAGTGGACTCTGTCACATCCGACATCGTACGGGATCGTTACGGATTGTACAGCGTGTCGGAATACCGAGTTTTCTCCAAAACGATAAATACTGTAACTTCGAAAACCGGAAGTATTTTTATATTGTACCTTAGAATCCCTAGGATGCTACTCCTTTCAAAAGTTATATTACATTAATTTCTATTGCATTTAGCATAACATGCATTTTGAATAGCTCAAGTCTGTCGTTAATTTATCTTCTTCGCCGTCTTCAGTTGATCGCACTCTTGTCTTTGCTATCGCCTGCGCATTGATAATGGGCGAACTCGATTGAACATTCTCAATCCCAAAAATATTGACAATCAGGCTACAACGCGTGATCGACTAGATATATAAATATCTCATCCAACCCTACAGCCGAAACATGTACGTCGTGTTTAATTACGTCAAAATTCTATTCCCCCCCCCCCCCGTCGTCGGACTGACAGAACTGAATTCTGCGTCTCTCGGTCCGTAGGGTGACAAAACTTCTATGTAATTTAGGTTCAATCGGCATGCGCAACGAATGTTTCTAACATTTGATAGGTAGGAATATTTTTACGAGTGTGAATTCGGGAGAAGATTCGTGGATATTCCCGAGTTTTTGTCACAACTGTTGTACAAGAGATTAAAATTATTGAAGTCATCAACACAGACCGGTGCCGTATATAGCGTGTTTTAATCTCATAGATAATTGATTGGTGATTGCTTGTTTACTTGTTAATCTCTTGTGGCTTCACGACCATTGAATTTTAATCTCACAGATAATTGGGTTCTTCACACCCACCGGTTAAAGGACGGATTATACGGCGTCGATTCAAATTATAATGACGGGACGGCTCATAATAAGGAAATAAATCGGGACATGAAAATCATGTCGGATGTCACATAAATCCGGAGTGATCAGACATCGGATGTACTTTTCTTTAGCTAGAAAAATAAGCACTATTGTGATAGAGGAAGACCTACGGGTTGTCAGATTAGGTGAGCTAAAAAGAAATTTATTGAAACAGCATTATCCCCTCGAGGTAATAGAAGTTGGGATAAATAGGGATTTGGCAATTGATATCCAAACACTGAGGGCTACTAAAGCAAAAGACAGTTCCGATAATACAATTACCTTTGTCGCTACCCATAACCCCCAACATCTTTAAAAAAAAATGTACGAGAGCAGGGCATTCCTAGAGTCAAACGACAACCTCAGAACGAAATTTGATATAATGTTCACTTCATTAAATCTCAAAGACAGCCGCAAGCCAGATTCGGGTCTTTGGTTTGATGAGCAGAAATGGAGTCTTTCGTTACCCATGTGTAGTTTGATTATTCTTGAAGAATGTTGGCAATGTTAGGTGTAACTATTATTACAGCTACAGTCTCTTTGTCCGGGGGGGGGGGGTAGTCTATAGCCGCGCTCCGACCTCTAGCTGGCCGGCCACCTCTGGCTTGCGGCTGCGGTTTCGAGTCCTGGTGTGAGCGTATGTACCATGGAGATAGGGGCGCCTTCTCAAACTCGTGGATTTCCCCCGGGCACTCCGGTTTCCTCCCACTGCTAAAGACCCCTACGCGCAAGCGAATTATTGAAATAAAATTAAAACATATGTTTAGTCCCAAAATGACCTTGTTGTGTTGAGTGGACGATAAAACCCATTTATCTCTTTCTCTTCGGGAAAAAATCTATCGTTAATATTTGAATTTTGATTTAAAATCAAAAATTCCATAATCAACTTTAAGTAGATTTCAGCGTGCAGGAAGCCGCGGAAAAAAATAGATAGTGTCCACATTTTGATCTCGAAAGTTTGTGTCTAGTTCTGCTGTTGCTGAAACTATACCTTTGATTTTCCACGGTCCGGGTGCGGAATTCATGCATTTAAATCGTCATTTTCACAATCGTCATATTACTCTATGTTTTTTTATTAGATTTTTGCCGTTTGAAAATTAAAATTTTGATTTTGTTTTCTTAATTAAATGATCAATTAAATTACCAATCTTGAGTAGATTTCAGCATGGATAAAGCCGAGTAAAATTAGATATTGTCCACAAAATTTACGATCAGATAAAGATCGGTATGTGAAACTAGTTCGATATTTCGTCTCACCTTTTGATAATATTTGAAAGAGGTGTTATCAGTCATCCCACTGCAGTTGCTTCCACCAATTTGATTATTCAGCTGACATTGGTTGGCACCGTACTGGAACGACTGGCATTGGTAGTCCAGATCACAAAACGTCGCACATTCTAATATACTCCTTGATGTCAACGTATTGTACGTATACTGAGATTCCATAACCTTACCAGAACAACTAGTAGAAGTTGTAAATTCGTCACAGTTAATTTTCAAGATTATGTTTATGAACATAAATAAACCCGATATCACAACTTTCGGCATTTTGAATAATATTCCGAATGTTATTTATTACCTCTTAATTCTCATGGAAAAAACGATGAGCTTGCTAGTGTACTCTAACAAAAAGTACAATGACAATTTTTTTTACGAATTTCGCTCGATGCTTCGGCTTAATCAAATAATCAGTTAATCAATATATCAACATTGTTATGGGGTGTTCTCATCCAGCTCAAAATATTGATTAGGGTGATTAAGGGTTTAGGGCTGGGGGATTATGGTCTGTATCTGAAATGTGTTTATTTATTATTATTGAAAAATTTATAAAGCGCATAGCTTCCACTGTTAAGTGCCCATATGCGCTGTACACAGTTAAAGAGATACATAAATAGAAAATTACATTTAAAAAAAAGGTTACAGAAAAAGGGTTTAGACAAATAACAACAAGTATAAAATGATAAGATAAAAAATAAAGGCAGCAATGTAAACCAACAACAAGTATAAAATGATAAGTTTTAAAAAAATAAAGAATATATTCAAGATTTTAAGTAAAACACAGGTTAAAAAGAAATAAATACATATTATATAAAAGTAACATATAAAACGTTTATATAAAAGCTTCTTTAAAAAAATGTGTTTTTAGATGTTTTTTGAAAGTAGCCAATGATGGACATGTTCTAATATCTAGGGGGGCTTGTACATAAAATGAACGGTCACCAAATGAACTTAAATTTGCATAACGTGCAACAAGAAGACATGGATCAGAGGAAGAGCGGAGGTTGCGTTTAGGGGTGTACAATTCAAGATGTTCTGATAAATATGCAGGACAAAGGTTGTTGAGACATTTGAATGTAAGAAGCAGAATTTTAAACTTAATTCGATATTGAATCGGTAACCAGTGAAGGCTGTACAATATTGGGGTAATATGAGAGAACTGTTTTGTTTGTGTTATAAGCCTGGCTGCACAGTTTTGTACTTTTTGGAGTTTATAAATTACTGTAAAGGGAAGTCCAGCTAACAAGGAATTGTAATTATCTAGTCTAGAAGTAACATATTAATTAATGAGAGTTTTTGTTGCATCATTATTAACGTATTTTCTTATTTGACCAATTTTCCTTAGATAATAGTAACATACTCTACAAATATTATTTACTTGTGCTTCCATGTTCATATTTTGGTCAAATATCACGCCAATGTTTCTAGCTACTTTAGAGCACATTATTTGACAATCCCCAACATAAATATCTTTAGTATCTGAAATTTTTTGTAACTGCTGTTTAGATCCAATACATAGATATTCAGTTTTATCAGAATTCAGCTTTAGAAAGTTTGATGCCATCCATGATTTAACTTCTAATATACAATTTTCTAGACTATGTTTCGCAGGAACAAAGTTATTATTTATAGGTTTAAAAGAACAATACAGCTGCGTATCATCCGCATACAGATGAATTTAAAGACCATAATTTTTACAATAGAACCAAGCGGTTTTGTATAGAGACTAAAATGTATTGGTCCTAAGACAGAACCCTGTGGCACGCCTTGAATTGTTCACCTAATAAGATATGGATTAACCGTTTAATAAGTGTCATGTGAACTGTGTTTAATAAGTCTCATGTGAACTGTTTTATGGGTGATATTTTACAAAGTAATGAATCCATTTGGTTCAATAACTGTGAACTGTGTTTAATAAGTCTCATGTGAACTGTAGAGGGCTGGCACAGCAAATTAAATAAGCTCGTTGGCCATCCCCATCCAAATATCTATAAACTAGTTACTGTGCTGAAAAGAGAGCAGACGCTGACTGAAATAAGAATGTTACAGCACAGTGCTAACGGCATTTCCAGGCCAAAGAAGAAAGCCTATCGTCAACTAGAAGAGAGACTTCAAACATTAAAAGATCAGTTCCGAAATGGTCAAAGAGACATCATGCTTTATGTAGATGCGGTATCCCATCTTGTCCATTTAGACTAAAAAGAATGAAATGTTGATGGATCTTGTTAATGTTATTAATATTAATGTTATGAAAAGGTCGTTTACTTGCCCATAATGAAATATATATTTTTAATTTTGATGCTCATTTCATAGTGCTATTTAGTTATTTATTTTTTATATTAATTTTTTTCATTTACATTAAAAGTATTACAATTAACATGTTTGATATAATAAATATTAAATAAAACATCATCAAGTGAATTTGTTTTAATATTAGGTTTAACCTAATGAAATAAACAGTGCCCAATGTGAAACAGACTACATCTAATCCTTCTTTAGAAATTCCAATTAACACCTTAGTCACGCTAACATGTTTATTTAAGTTTAAGTTTTGAGCTGGGTGAGAATGAACCATTGTTATGTACACAACATAATCAATGGACCTATCATTACATCCCACTTGTACCTCGTTGCCATTTGCCATTGGCAACCTTTGATAAAACTGGCCTGTGTATTTCCAATACAGGCGTAAAAGTATCCGTGTAACAGAAATGAACTGTTCATTCCCGACAAACGAACACTTCTACACTGTTTAAGATACCATTCAAGCAATAAGTAGCGGACGTTTAGTCCGGCCCAGATCGCAATGATAACAATTGCTTTAAATAATGCAGCCGGAAAACGACATGAATTAACTAGTCAAAATTACAGTAACAAAACAAATCGGGTGGAACAACCTGGCGTTTCAAAAATATATATGTAGCAGGGCTTCTATTCAAAGACGAATAACACCAGGTCATGGGTTCAGGTTTTTATTTGGAGATTTTAGATATATAAAAAAAAACTCTGAAATACATAAAGAAACGTATAAGTATAGGAATAATACTAATTAATATATACACATTTAAAATAATGGCGGGGAAATCATTGAATCTGAACAAATAAATGAAAAAGGTGCTGCTACGGAGAAGGCCCTATCACCACTGGATACAAGATATGTTTTTTGGAATATCAAGTTGTTGTATATTTGACGACCTGGTTGTTCTTTGGTGTGATTTTATTTGAATTAGCTCCTGGAGATAGCTCGGGGCTGTGGCATGAAGACACTTGTATGTCAACAGTAAAATCTCGAATTCTACACGTTTCATCACAGGTAGCCAATGAAATTACCTAAGAATTGGTGATATATGATCATGAAGTTTGGTTTTAGTAATAATTCGCGCGGCTGTGTTTTGAATCTTCTGTAGACGATTTAATGGAGTTGTGGGGAGACCGTAAAGTAGAGAGTTGCAATAGTCCAGGCGAGAAATTATAGAGGCATTCACAAGAGTTTTGGCTGGATCCACATCAAGATATTTTCGAATTTCACTTATTTGGCGCAGCTGAAGGAAACATGATTTGGTTACAGAGGAAATGTGTTTATTAAAGTTCAAGGATGAATCGAAGATAACACCTAGATTTCTGACTGACTCGACAACAGGAATTATACAATCTCCAATAGATATTTGACTGGAATCTGCTGTGGAATTTTGTATGCTCGGTCTAGAGATTGAAATAAATTTTGTTTTGTCTGAATTAAGTTTCAAGTAGTTTTTATGCATCCACACGCCGTTTTTTTTAATGCAGTTTTCCAGTTGGTGTCATCAGCAAAGAGGTGAAAATTCGCATCACATTACTTCTATGAAGTTATTATACATATACATGTACATTGCATTTAAAATTTAAATTCGGCTAATGAGCAAACAGTTTTCTATTGCATTAACGTTAATCAATCCGTTAGCTAACGGATAATGAAATTGACTTTACAGCAACAGATATTTAACGGACTGTTAACGAAGGACACGTGAGCAAGATAACGATCCGTTAGAGTTTACCGGATCGTTAAAAAAACTTAGTGTTGAGCAACCTGCTCCTGAACATTTTAACATTTTTCACCAGGTTTTGTGTGGTTAGTAAATTAGCTAGTGGGATGGGGTGGGTGGGTGGGTGGGTTGGGGCGATAACGACGACTGACAAGTTTACCCCAACCACTGACAATATCTTACAGTTAGCACTTTTGATGCACGTGACGATGCGGAAACATTATGAAACAAATTTCATGAAGTTGTGGCATTGAATTCCATGGTGGAAACATCAGTTTAATTGTTTTAGTGACCAGAAAACAAATTTGGATACCCATGATGAAAGGTTACGTGCCCTTGGCATGCTACAGATCGGCACAACACAGGCGGTTGCGGTGCGGACGATGAATGTTTCTCAGTCTGTCATAAGCAGGCTATGGTCCAGATACCGTGATACACAATCTGTACAGGACAGACCACGCTCAGGTCGACCAAGGGCGACAACTGAAGCCCGGGATCGATTTATCCGTACCTTGGCCTTGAGAAATCGTGTCATCACAGCAAATCAGATCAGCGCTCGTCTTCAAACAGACACTGGTGTGAGAGTGAGTGGCCAGACGATTCGGAATCGATTGCATAGGGGTCACCTTCGCGCCCGACGTCCTTGAGAGATCATCACATTCAGGCAAGACGTCGTTGGTGTAGGGATAGTCAACACTGGGATAATCGACGCTGGAGCAATGTGATGTTTTCAGATGAGTCAAGGTTCACTGTTGATTTTTTTGGACAGACGTAGGAGGGTGTGGCGTCATCGAAACGAGCGCTTCCAAGACGTTAACGTCATCAGACATGATCGATGTGAGGGGGGGGGGGGGGGTCTGTTATGGTGTGGGGAGGCATCACCGTTGCTGGAAGAACGGTTTTACATGTTGTTGTAGGGCGTGTTACAGGCCAGTACTACCGGGACAACATCTTGGCAGTCCATGTTGTGCCGCTCGCACGACGTCATCACCACATTACCTTGGCCAGCACTGAGTTCCGACCTCTCCCCAATCGAGCATGTCTGGGACATGCTTGGACAGAGGTTACGTCAACGTCAACAACGTCCTGCCAATGTCAAAGAACTTGCTGTTGTGTTGCAACAGGAATGGGACAATCTGGACCAAAATGACCTTAGACGTCTGATTAGGAGTATGCCACGTCGGATAAATGCTTGTTTTGCAAACAGAGGAGGATTTACCCGTTACTGACTTTGTTGTGATGTTGTGGTAACTTTGCTGTTTGACCCCGGGTATCATTAATTTACCCTTATAATGGTCAGTCTGTGCCTTACTTAGTCTAACGACCATTTGGAATAAATCGATGAATGTGAACTTCATTTCATTTTGTCATTTGTTTCTTCGTCAGTTTCATTAGGTGACTTTAATAACACTTAAAAATAAAATATCCCCTACTTTTTTTGAATAGTATATATCGTGCCTTGCAATTTGCGGGGGGGGGGGGGCGATACAAGACTGTAGTGTCGTACCTATGCCACCGCTAACCACAGTTTAACCTGATCCGGGACTATATTCTGTAAGTCGCTAGTCCAGAAAACTTCGTAGTCGGTTGTTTTTAACGAATCGGTGGGCTTCAATAGTTCTCCATTAGGATTACAAGGTGCGCAGTCATTATACCACCAGCCACCTCTCCTGTCTAAAGCACAGTTTCTGGTGCTGTTGTCGTTGTCGTTATCGTAAGTGCTGAAATATTGATTCTTTACCGCCGTTAAACTATCTCCCAACGGCACAGTACTGTGGGGAACCGCAAGGGCAAAGGTCATTTGATACAAGTTGGTTTCATTCATCACTACAAATTCTCTAAAATAATTTTGATAGTAGGACGTATTGGCAAGTTTCAAGTTGGCTACGACAGTATACTCCCCACTATTGGTCAGATAATACAGCTTGTCCAAACCCAACCAATGGTCACTCGTTAGGGAACCAAAACCATCTTTGTATTCCTGCCATGTTCGGTTGAAGTAGAAGGACGAGGAAACGTGGTACTGAAATATGGTTCGACCCCCATAGGTATTCATCTCACAGTACACTTGAAATGATGTTGGTGATAGTACCGGATGAACTGTGTAGATGCCATCAGTGGTGTAACCATGTGGTGAAGAATATCCTTCTGCACAATCTGTAATAAAGTATACATCATTTAAAGCCAGGATAACGTTTAGGGAGAGATAGAGAGAGAGAGTGTGTGAGGTGTGAGAGAAAGAGAGAGAGAAAGAGAGAGAGAAATGGGGTTTAACGTCCACTCGACACAAACTAGGTCAATTACGGACTAACATATGGTTTAAATTTATTCCCATAATTCGCTTGCAGTGGGAGGAAACCGGAGGACCCGGAGAAAAACCAACGAGGTTGGATTGGCGACCCTACCCCTTGCCAGGTACAACCCATCTTCAATAGAAGGCTTGATCTCGCCTTAACTACATACAGCTTATCAAGCCCTTCACTCAACACTTTTTCGGCACTAAATTTGATTGGGTACCGGCCCAAACCGTGATCCAATCAGATTCCTTTGTTAAATGAGTTACTAAAAATAAGACTACTTTCAGTTTATTTTATTTATCCTTCCTTTAAAAAATCGTCACGATTATCAAGTCTCGCGCTTCTAAATAAAATGTCTATGTGACAATCGAGATGAAGAGGTCAAGGTTCGATTAATCTCAAGGTCCTAAAACTGCTTCAATTGCCCTTTTTTGGTTTTTTGTGAGTTTCTCAATTGAAAAAAAACTTTCAACGGCTGTAAACTTGTCTCGTTCTTCTTCTGTGGAGGCTGCCATATTTGTTTACTACAGTCACGTCCTACAATGTGAGTGTGTTATGTGCCACGACCTCTGATTGGACAATGATTTGAATGCTAATTAGTCACGTGTAAACACAGCCAGCGTAAAAGTTTAGGAAAAGCCAAGTGTTGAAGCAAGGGTTAGATGTTGTTAAACTCGCGGCCGTTGCTTCAGGAAGATGGATACGACCGGGTATTCGAAACCACGCCAATTGACTCAATGCCAGGCTTTATGATACAGCGCGCGCACGCTAATCATTCAGCCATCTAACCCCCAGAATAACGTTTAGGACCATATATGAAAAATTATTTACTGCATGATTCTTTGCGAGAATGATCACTGCAATGTCTTACAAGATTTCCGCGAATAAACTCATTTTTTAATATAATATATATAACTGAAATATTCTGTAAGTTTTTCATAATAATGGGGTTAATATTGAATGGCATTGGGTAGTTTTGGTGGTATTTGTGTTAATATTGGATAGTATTGGGTTAGTATTGGGCGGCATTGGGTAGTAACTGTGGTATTTGTGTTATTATTGTGTAATAATTTGGGTGGGGTAGTATTGGGTGGTATTTCTGTTAATTTTGGTGGAATTTGGTTAATATTGGGTTAATATTGGCAGGCATTGGGTAGTATTGGGTGGTATTTATGCTAATATTGAGTGGGATTGGGTTAATATTGGGTGGTATTGGGTGGTATTGGGTTAATATCTGGTAGTATTGGTGGAATTGGGTTAATAGTGGTTAGTGTTGGGTTAATATAAACATCAGAAGGTTTTCACCTGAACTTAATAGGGATTTAGGGCTTTACATTCCCAGGGCATACGATGATGTGATAAAAAATGCATAATACAATTTAACTTTGACTAATTAGCACCTTTGGCAAATTATAATCCCCCCTTCCCCCCTATGTTAGGTTTTCGCTGTTAGAGACTCTTAGTTAGTATATATTGTGGTTTGTCATATTTGTATTTATAAATTGCATATCTCATTAATTACATGCATATGGTCTCACTATCGGTGTATTATCGGTTTCACTTTGCTTATTTATAGTACCCTTTGAAGGGCTTCATACTATTTAATAAACCCCTAATCGTGTATTAGTGTTTATTTAGTAAGCTAATTACCTTGTTGTTGCTTGTTGTTCTTTGTTAATATCCTTTATCTTTACTCTTGTTGTTATTGTTATGTCAATCCACGTAAATGGTTTCATTATAAATTTCATATATATTGATCTCAAGTTTACTAAATGTCATTGTGCTTGATAACGATAAGCAGATACTTGTCGAAACGTCGTGCTTTAGAATAAACTAGTGATTGTATCCCATAAAAACTGTGTTCTGTTAATGTGTTTCCCGATCGCTAAATGCCACTAAAAGATTAATATTGGGTGGTATTGTGTTGTATTAGGTTAATATCGGTTAGTGTTGGGTGTTATTGGGTTAATAGTGGGTGGTATTGTGTTACTATTGGGGGTATTATGTAGTATTTGGATAATATTGAGTTACTATGCGGTGGTATTGGGTTAAAATTGGATGGTATTTGGTTGGGGTGTTCTCATCCAGCTCAAAATATTGATTAAGGGGATTAAGGGTTTAGGGCTGGGGGATTATGGTCTGTAGCTGAACTGTGTTCACCTAATTAAATATGGATTAACCGTTTAATAAGTGTGGTGTGAACTGTGTTTAATAAGTGTCATGTGAAATTGTAGTTTACTTGCCCATATGAAATATATATTTTTAATGTTGATGCTCATTTCATGCTATTTAGTTAAAAAAAAAATATATTAAGTTCTTCCATTCACATTAAAATAAACATATTGAATAAAACATTATCAAGTGAATTTTTTTTACTATTAGGTTTAACCTAATAAAAAAAAGTGCCCAATGTGAAACAGACTACAGCTAATCCTTCTCTAGAAATTCCAATTAACACCTTAGTCACGCTAACATGATTATTTAAGTTTTGGGCTGTGTGAGAATGAACCATTGGGTTAGTGTTGGGTGTTATCGGGTTAATAGTGGGTAGTATTGGGTTAGTGTTGGGTGTTATTTTGTTAATAGTGGGTTAATAGTTGTTAATATTGGGTTAATAGTTGGTAGTATTGGGTTAGTATTGGGTTAGTATTGGGTTAGTATTGGGTGGTATTGGGTAGTATTGTGTAAATCGCCCTGTCCCAGTAATGCACATTCGTGTTTTTTCTCTTCCGGACACCTGTTACCACTGCTTGTCGTGTATTTTGTACACGGGGAGAAGTCCATTTGCTGATTACACTATTTTGCCTGAATACAATATTTTGCCTATAACGTTTTAGGACTTCAAATTCTGTCTTATGGTTTGGATTGTTCGTACTTGGTTTTCATTTATTTGTTATGCGAGGGAACCAATTACACAACTGAATTATAAATTCTTTTTAAGAAAATACGTAAGATATTTCATTCATTCATCCATAAACACAATACAAACCTCGCATAAATCTTTCACAGTATGTTCCAACATAACTGTTGATACACAAACAAAACGAAGTAACTACAGAGCCACCATTCTGACACAACTGAAATTAAAAGAAACACAACAGTCTTTCGGAGTGAGAAATGAGGTTTAACGTCCTCTCGAAACAAACTAGGTCATTTCGGGACAGATATGAAGACCACATGGGAAACGGGCGATTGTCAAAAAACTCCACTTGTGGGGGTAATGGGCAGTTGTCACATTTTTGGAGGTACTCCTGCTACCCTATAATACAATGTTACCGAATAAAGCCAACATATAATCGTGATGGAACGAAAAACCAAAGTCCCGTATACACATTGGCTAACACGTAAAAAGAACTCTTACCAGTTGGAATTCTAAATAAGACGAACATAGGTCGGGCAGGGACTTGATGCAAACACTTTAAAATTTGTCTTCAGCTGGGGCGGTATTTATAAACATTCTAAGAGTTGAAATCAACTCTTAACTGTCAAAAATTACTCCTAACTTTGTAGATTTCCCTTAGACCTATTTATAAAACATTTTACTTTAAGAATTACTCATAACTATGACACATATTTAGGAATCCTTCTGCAGCACTCTTAACTTGTTAAAAGTACTCTTATCTTGGTTAAAATGGCCGACCGTGTATGCCGCCTAGAGTGTTTAAAACAAGCAGAGATTTCTTAGTGGAGTGCATCAATGACGAGTTGATAAGGAGATATCATATGGACATGGTGGGATTCTTTTTGTGACAGATTTAGTTTGTCTAGTACCCAAGTCTTACATTTAGTTAAAAGTAACTCTAAAACCCTTTATGAATATTTCTAGAGAGTAACTTTTAACTAAAATGTTGTTTTAGGAAGTCTTAGAGTAAAAGTTAAGAAAACTCTAAGAATTTTTATAAATACGGCCCCAGGTCTTCGAGCAATGCTCTCCAAAAAATCGTCCGCCACTTCGATTATGATCAACACGAACCGTGGTATGTTTGTTTGTTCTTTCAAGAATTGAGGATGATAGTGCTTTAAGGTGGACAAAGCGCCATTTCACAATATCTGCCCAAAATAGTATTTTGCATATTTTGTTTTAGTCCTGGGACCGGTTGCCCAAAACTAAGTTATTCTAACGATCCGTTAAGCTCTAACGTATAGTTGTCTTGTTAACGTGTCGTTTGTTAACGGTCCGTTAAATTTATGTTGCTGGAAAGTCAATTTCATTATCGGTTTGTTCATTAGCTTTATTTTAATTTTTTTAAATTCATAGAAGTTAGTATTAAAGGGACAATCCCGAATTAAACAGAGTCTCAAAAAAAGTCTGAGAATGTATGCAAATAAAAAGCCAAAATATGGGGGAATGGTGTATTTACCTTGTCTCAAAATTTCAACTCAAAATATTGAGTCGTTTTGACATGAACGCCCAAACTGCTTATCCGGACACGCAACCCTTTTAAGATTTCGGAGAAGGTTTGTGCCGTACTTGATAAGGAAAGGCAAATTTCAACTACACATTATTTTTATAAAAAAAATGTTTGGTTTCATCCAGATACCACAAAATAAACCTTAGGGCACCGGTCTCAAATTCCAGATGAAGACTGACGGATTTTAGTCTTTTGAAAACGTATCATAAATACTGAAGTAGTTGCTCGGTCCTTGACTCGAATATTTTAAGGGATTTTAACACAAAATTAAGCAGTTTTATTCCCCCGAAAAATATCGGGATTAGCCCTTTAACAAGAAACTAAAGACAGTGGGACAACTAACTGTGCAGTCTGCCCACAAAACTGGATTAAAGACAAAAAGATAGTTTACTACATACAGCAAACCCTTTAGAAATTTTAGCATAGATCTTTAGGAAAAATTATTGAATTTGCATTACAGAAAATATGGGCCATTATTTTCTACAGACCCCCAGAATTTCATCCTATAGAAAATATATCGATGTGTTCTGGACGAAGTGTTGTTATTTTATTAGAGAAAGTTATGGTCGAGGTCTTGAAGACAATAAGTGATCGACTGTTAATAGATCGATTAGTAATACTAACTATTTTATTGATTGCCAAAATCGAATTCCAAAATTAATATTTTATCACCTCGCCATTGTTAAATACAATTAAAGGAAACTATATAGGCCAATGGGGTCGTATTAAGAGAGTGGTGAAGTCGATGAAGATTCAGAGCAGTTATGACAAACCCAGTTATTCACATTATCTTAAAGGGACTGTCCCGAATAGAACAGAGCCTCAAAAATAAAAGTCCGAGTACGTATGAAATTTAAACGCCAAAATATAGAAGACTGGTGTATATACTCTGACTCAAAATTTCAGCTCAAAATATTGAGTCGTTTGGACGCGAGCGTTCAAACAGCTTATCCGGACACATAACCCTTTTAAGATTTCGGGTCAATTCTTTCGTTGGGTGACCCGATAATCGATTCCCGTTCCTTTAGAGGTCGACACGATGAATAACCCATGTGCTGTACTTGATAACAAACGGTAAATTTCACCGACACATTATTTTTATGAAATAAAACTCTGGTTTTATCAAATCACCGCATAATACAGTTTGGGACACCGGACTCCATTTCAAGACGAAGACTGTGGGTTTAAGTTGTTTGAAAACGTATCACATATATTGAGTTAGTTGCTCTCGGCTCTAAGGTAGGGGATCTTAATGGATTTTAACACAAAATTAAAGAGTTTTATTCTCAAAAACATTATCGGGATTGACCCTTTAAACAAGTCGGATAAATGTTTTACTAATGGTGATTTTATAAACAAAATTTAAACGGAAACTGATGAGCTTGGGGGACAGTCAAAGCCTATATGAACCCCTCTCCCGGTTATATTATATTATAATTTTGAAAAATAAAGAAGAAAAAAAGAATAGATAAAAAGGAAATTAAATACCAGTGCACTCTGTCACATCCGACATCGTACGGGATCGTTACGGATTGTACAGCGTGTCGGAATACCGAGTTTTCTCCAACGCGATAAATACTGTAACTTCGAAAACCGGAAGTATTTTTATATTGTACCTTAGAATCCATAGAATGCTAATCCTTTCAAAAATTATAAACCTTTCTTACTTTCAAGAATTTATTACATTAATTTCTATTGCATTTAACATAACATGCATTTTGAATAGGTCAAGTCTGTCGTTAATTTATCTTCTTCGCCGTCTTCAGTTGAACGCACTCTCGTCTTTGCTATCACATGCGCATTGATAATGGGCGAACTCGATTGAACATTCTCAATCCCAAAAATATTGACATTCAGGCTACAACGCGTGATCGACTAGATATATAAATATCTCATCCAACCCTACAGCCGAAACCTGTACGTCGTGTTTATAGCCCCAATACCACTCTTGTTGTAACTTAATAATATGTTCCAATCTTTTTCCTGGTCAACAATTTGTACTATTTTACAATATTTCAATTGAAAAATGATACAAATTTCATCTTAACACACCTCATTTTAAAAATTGGAAAAATTCAACTACATGCCGTAACATGGTTTGAAAAGCCTTACGTAAGCACTTTCAAATGCAACTTGGATTTAAACATATTTTCGAACCCTCTGGAGAAGTAAGATAGGTTGTAATGGATAATTTACACAACAGGTAGGACATTTAAACATCTTGTAGTTAGAATAAGGATAAAAAAAATTCTGGACCTGTCAAGCCAGCAAGAGTGTTATTGTCCCTTTAATTACGTCAAAATTCTATTCACCCCCGCCCCCCCCCCCCCCCCCGTCGTCGTCGGACTAACAGAACTGAATTCCGCGTCTCTCGGTCCGTAGGGTGACCAAACTTCTATGTAATTTCGGTTCAATCGGCATGCGCAACGAATGTTTCTAACATGTTTTAATCTCATAGATAATTGATTGGTGATTGCTTGTTTACTTGTTAATCTCTTGTGGCTTCACACCCATTGAATTTTAATCTCACAGATAATTGGGTTCTTCACACCCACCGGTTAAAGGACGGATTATACGGCGTCGATTCAAATTATAATGACGGGACGGCTAATAATAAGGAAATAAATCGGGACATGAAAATCATGTCGGATGTCACATAAATCCGGAGTGATCAGACATCGGATGTACTTTTCTTTAGCTAGAAAAATAAGCAATATTGAGATAGAGGAAGACCTACGGGTTGTCAGATTAGGTGAGCTAAAAAGAAATTTATTGAAACGGTATTATCCCCTCGAGGTAATAGAAGTTGGGATAAATAGGGATTTGGCAATTGATATCCAAACACTGAGGGCTACTAAAGCAAAAGACAGGTTCCGATAATACAATTACCTTTGTCGCTACCCATAACCCCCAACATCCCAACTTCTTTAAAACAATGTACGAGAGCAGGGCATTCCTAGCATCAAACGACAACCTCAGAACGAAATTTGATATAATGTTCAATTCATTAAATCTCAAAGACAGCCGCAAGCCAGATTCGGGTCTTTGGTTTGGTGAGCAGAAGTGGAACCTTTCGTTACCCATGTGTAGTTTGATTATTCTTGAAAAATGTTGGCGCAGTTAGGTTTAACCATTATTACAGCTACAGTCTCTTTGTCCGGGGTGGGGGGGGGGGGGCGAGTGGTCTAGAGTGCCGCGCCCCGACCTCTAGCTGGTCGGCCACCTCTGGCTTGCGGCTGTGGGTTCGAGCCCTGGTGTGAGCGTATGTACCATGGAGATAGGGGCGCCTTCTCAAACTCGTGGATTTCGCCCGGGCACGTCGGTTTCCTCCCACTGCTAAAGACCCCTACGCGCAAGCGAATTATTGAAATAAAATTAAAACATATGTTTAGTCCCAAAATGACCTTGTTGTGTTGAGTGGACGTTAAACCCCATTTATCTCTTTCTCTTCGGGACTCGTTTTAACGGCAATTGAATCGAAGCCGGGAAATAATCTATCGTTAATATTTGAATTTTGATTTAAAATCAAATATTCCGTAACCAATTTTAAGTAGATTTCAGCGTGCAGGGAGCCGCGAAAAAAAAAGATAGTGTCCACATTTTGATCTCGAAAGTTTGTGTCTAGTTCTACTGTTGATGAAACTATACCTTTGATTTTCCACGGTCCGGGTGCGGAATTCATGCATTTAAATCGTCATTTTCACAAAGTTCATATTCGGGTGTTATGATATAGTATTACTCTATGTTTTTTATTCGATTTTTGCCGTTTAATAATTAAAATTTTGATTTTGTTTTCTTAATTAAATGATCAATTAAATTACCAATCTTGAGTAGATTTCAGCATGGATAAAGCCGAGTAAAATTAGATATTGTCCACAAAATTTACGATCAGATAAAGATCGGTATGTGAAACTAGTTCGATATTTCGTCTCACCTTTTGATAATATTTGAATGAGGTGTTATCAGTCATCCCACTACAGTTGCTTCCACCCATTTGATCATTCAGCTGACATTGGTTGGCGCCGTACTGGAAAGACTGACATCTGTAGTCCAGATCGCAGAACGTCGCACATTCTAATTTACTCCTTGATGTAAACGTATTGTACGTATACTGAGTTTCCATAACCTTACCAGAACAACTAGTAGAAGTTGTAAATTCGTCACAGTTAATTTTCAAGATTATGTTTATGAACATAAATAAACCCGATATCACAACTTTCGGCATTTTGAATAATATTCCGAATGTTATTTTTTACCCCTTAATTCTCATGGAAAAATGATGAGCTTGCTAGTGTACTCTAACAAAAAGTACAATGACAATTATTTTTTACGATTTTCGCTCGATGCTTCGGCTTAATCAATTAATCAGTTAATCAATAAATCATCATTGTTATGTACACCACATAATCAATGGACCTATCAATACACGGGCACGAAAGATAGATTTAAATCTTTCGAACCCGGCCATGTTGCTTCGTCATGGTTATGCTTCGTCATGGTTATCGTTATACAAATCAAATCTATACTTCGTGTCTTTTTTGTTCTATACTTTTAATGACCTATGACCAGTTGTAGTTGGGGGTCGCGTCAGGAGTTATACGAGCGGATTTTGACCCTATGACATCCGGCATTTGATAAACTAACACCAAGAACTCGCTGCAACAGACCTTTTCATTGGCTAATCTCTCACATCAACCAGAACACTGTTCCATATTGATTCTAATTTATAATGTAGTACAGTACTGTCGTGCTTGCTCCTTGCTTAGTGGCAAATGCCTTTGCCCTAGGGGTGGGGTGAGGTGGATGGCCAAATGGCTAGCGCTTGCGCGCTGTATCTGGGGGTCTGTCATTGAGTCAACCGGTGTTGTTTTGATACAGTACCCAGATTGTGACAAGGAATAGGATCGCCTCTCCAACCTAGTAGATTTTATCTGGTCCCTCCGGTTCCCTCCCACAGCTAAAGACCCCTACGAGCTAGCGAATTATTGAAATAAAATTTAACCATAAGCTACTCCCGAAATGACCTAGTTTGTGTCAAATGGACGTTAAACCTATTTTTTTCTCTCTCTCTCTACCTTGACACATTATGAATTTGGAGAAATGTTTTTGACATTGGTTTTAAAAGATTGGTATTTTGGACTAAGGATTAAGGACACCGAATAAAGAGCTGTTTGGTCTTCCATATCTAATTGGGTGGTCCTTGGATAATTACGCATTGATGTTGGCGTGACGTTACAATTCCAATATGGTGGCGCTAAACTCATGTCTGTTAACTGGACCATTTCTGTACAATCGTGATTGCTTAGTATTCCTTCACTCTGAACGGGGGTTGGGTCGCGCTTCGACCTCTAGCTGACCAGTCACCCCTGGCTTGCGGCTGTGGTTTCGCGCCCCGTTGTGTGCGTATTTGGCATTCCGGTTCCTCCCACTGCTAAAGAACCCCACGCGCAAGCGCAAGCGAATTATTGAAATAAAATTAAAACCATATGCTAGTCCCGAATTGACCTAGTTGTGTTGAGTGGACGTTAAACTCCATTCCCCCCCCCCTATCTCTCTCTCTCTCTCTCCCTCTCTCTCTCTCACACAACCGTGCTTGCTTTGTAGCAACTTCCTTCACTCTGAACAAAATGATCCCATTTCTGTCTCTCCATGACCCGGAATAAAATGTCACATTGTTCTAATATTTTATAGAGCGTTACATGACCTGATACATTTTAGTCCATTATTGATTTTAGTTAAAATGGAATTGTTTACACGGTACCGATAATACAGCCGTGCAGTCGTGTTATTGTGTTTTAAAATGTATCATGTGAATAAACCATTCTATGAAAAGACGCTTGTATAAGATTTCAATCGTTTGTTATTCATTTTTCACCTCGTTATTCGTGATTCAGATATAAACGTGTTTATGCATCTTTAATGAGAATATTTCAAGATTTAATTCAAAACAACCACTAGATAACAATAGAATAATGGTTTATTTAAGTTTTGAGCTGGGTGAGAATGAACCATTGTTATGTACATCCTTGAGTGGCATTTAGTGATCAATCACATTAAAAAACACAACACAATTTGTTATAGAAAACAATCACTGGTTTATACACAAATAGCACGACGTTTCGACAAGTATTCTCTTATCGTTCTCAAACGTCGTGCTATATGTGTATAAACAAGTGATTGTTTTCCATATAAATTGTGTTCTGTTTTTCAGTGATATATTGTAGGTTATATACGGTAAAAGGTATTGCATGTTCAAGCATCTTGTATACGTATCCATGGTGACAAACAAGGTAAGTTTAAACGTACCGTAGGCCTACATGCATAAATTTGTGGTAAGTTGCACAGGCACTTGCAGAGATTACAATAAATCTGGTTTATACACAAATAGCACGACGTTTCGACAAGTATTATCTTATCGTTGTCAAACGTCGTGCTATTTGTGTATAAACCAGTGATTGTTTCCATATAAATTGTGTTCTGTTTTTCAGTGATATATTGTTAGTTATATACAGTAAAAGGTATTGCATGTTCAAGCATCTTGTATACGTATCCATGGTGACAAACAAGGTAAGTTTAAACGTATAAATATGTGGTAAGTTGCACAGGCACTTGCAGAGATTACAATAAATCTGGTTTATACACAAATAGCACGACGTTTCGACAAGTATTATCTTATCGTTGTCAAACGTCGTGCTATTTGTGTATAAACCAGTGATTGTTTCCATATAAATTGTGTTCTGTTTTTCAGTGATATATTGTTAGTTATATACAGTAAAAGGTATTGCATGTTCAAGCATCTTGTATACGTATCCATGGTGACAAACAAGGTAAGTTTAAACGTATAAATATGTAGTAAGATGCACAGGCACTTGCAGAGATTACAATAAATCTTCTTACTAATGTTAGACTATATACTATTCAAACAAAGTAGGGGATATCTGATTTGGGGGGCATAATACTAAAATATGCAAATGACTACGAAAACAGTCACTAAAGAACCTAACAGAAGAAACATTTTCAGTTAAATGTGACGCCCAAACGCAAGATTTGCACGACTCTGACTTTGAATGTTACAGTCCTTGTGGCATTGAATTCCATTGTGGAAACATCAGTTTAATTGATTTAGTGACCAGAAAACAAATTTTGATACCCAAAATGAAAGGTTGTGTGCCCTTGGCATGCCACAGATCGGCACAACACAGGCGGTTGCGGCGCGGACGATGAATGTTTCTCAGTCTGTCATAAGCAGGCTATGGTCCAGATACCGTGATACACAATCTGTACAGGACAGACCACGCTCAGGTCGACCAAGGGCGACAACTCAAGCCCAGGATCGATTTATCCGTACCTTGGCCTTGAGAAATCGTGTCATCACAGCAAATCAGATCAGCGCTCGTCTTCAAACAGACACTGATGTGAGAGTGAGTCGCCAGACGATTCGGAATCGATTGCATAGGGGTCACCTTCCCGCCTGACGCCCGACGTCCTTCAGAGATCATCACATTCAGGCAAGACGTCGTTGGTGTAGGGATAGTCAACACTGGGATAATCGACGCTGGAGAAATGTGATGTTTTCAGATGAGTCAAGGTTCACTGTTGATTTTTTTGGACAGACGTAGGAGGGTGTGGCGTCGTCGAAACGAGCGCTTCCAAGACGTTAACGTCATCAGTCATGATCGATGTGGGGGTGGTTCTGTTATGGTGTAGGGAGGCATCACCGTTGCTGGAAGAACGGTTTTACATGTTGTTGTAGGGCGTGTTACAGGCCAGTACTACCGGGACAACATCTTGGCAGTCCATGTTGTGCCGTTCGCACGACGTCATCACCACATTACCTTGGCCAGCACTGAGTCCCGACCTCTCCCCCATCGAGCATGTCTGGGACATGCTTGGACAGAGGTTACGTCAACGTCAACAACGTCCTGCCAATGTCCACGAACTTGCTGCCGCGTTGCAACAGGAATGGGACAATCTGGACCAAAATGACCGTAGACTTCTGATTAGGAGTATGCCACGTCGGATCAATGCTTGTTTTGCAAACAGAGGAGGATTTACCCGTTACTGACTTTGTTGTGATGCTGCGGTAACTTTGCTGTTTGACCCCGGGTATCATTAATTTACCCTTATAATGGTCAGTCTGTGCCTTACTTACTCTAACGACCATTTGGAATAAATCGATGAATGTGAACTTCATTTCATTTTGTCATTTGTTTCTTCGTCAGTTTCATTAGGTGACTTTAATAACACTTAAAAATCAAATATCCCCTATTTTTTTAATAGTATATATCGTGCCTTGCGGGGAGCGATACAAGACTGTAGTGTCGTACCTATTCCACCGCTAACCACATTTTAACCTTATCCGGGACTATATTCTGTAAGTCGTAAGTCCAGAAAACTTCGTAGTCGGTTGTTTTTAACGAATCAGTGGGCATCAATAATTCTCCATTAGGATTACAAGGTGCGCAGTCATTATACCACCAGCCACCTCTCCTGTCTAAAGCACAGTTTCTGCTACTGTTGTCGTTGTCGTTGTCGTAAGTGCTGAAATATTGATTCTTTACCGCCGTTAAACTATCCCCCAACGACAAAGTACTGTGGGGGACCGCAAGGGCAAAGGTCATTTGATACATGTTGGTTTCATTCATCACTACAAATTCTCTAAAATAATTTTGATAGTAGGACTCATTGGCAAGTTTCATGTAGGCTACGACAGTATACTCCCCACTATTGGTCAGATAATACAGTTTGTCCAAACCCAACCAATGGTCACTCGTTAGGGAACCAAAACCATCTTTGTATTCCTGCCATGTTCGGTTGAAGTAGAAAGACGAGGAAACGTGGTACTGAAACATGGTTCGACCCCCATAGATTCTCATCTCACAGTACACTTGAAATGATGTTGGTGATAGTACCGGATGAACTGTGTAGATGCCATCGGTGGTGTAACCATGTGGTGAAGAATATCCTTCTGCACAATCTGTAATAAAGTATACATCCTTTAAAGCCAGGATAACGTTTAGGGAGAGATAGAGAGAGAGAGTGTAAGAGGTGTGAGAGAAAGAGAGAAAGAGAGAGATAAATGGGGTTTAACGCCCACTCGACACAAAATGGGTCATTTAGGGACTAACATATGGTTTAATTTTATTTCCATAATTCGCTTGCGCGTAGGGGTCTTTAGCAGTGGGAGGAAACCGGAGGACCCGGAGAAAACCCACGAGGTTGGATGGGCGACCCTACTCCTTGCGAGGTACAACCGGGGATTCGATACCACGCCAATTGACTCAATGTCAGGCTTTATGATACAGCGCGCACACGCTAATCATTCAGCCATCTAACCCCCAGAAAAACGTTTAGGACCATATATGAAAAATTAATTACTGCACGATTCTTTGCGAGAATGATCACTGCAATGTCTTACAAGATTTCCGCGAATAAACTTATTTTTTAATATAATATATATAACTGAAATATTCTGTAAGTTTTCCATAATAATGGGGTTAATATTGAATGGCATTGGGTAGATTTGGTGGTATTTGTGTTAGTATTGGGTAGTATTGGGTCAATATTGGGTGGCATTGGGTAGTGGTATTTGTGTTAGTATTGTGTAGTAGATTGGGTTAGTATTGGGTGGTATTTGTGTTAATTTGGGTGGGGTAGTATTGGGTGGTATTTATGTTAACTTTGGGTGGAATTGGGTTAATATTAGGTTTATATTGGCAGGCATAGGGTAGTATTGGGTGGTATTTATGTTAATATTGAGTGGGATCGGGTTAATATTGGGTGGTATTGGGTAAATATTGGGTAGTATTGGGTTAATATTGGGAGGTATTGGGTGGTATTGGGGGTATTGTGTAGTATTTGGATAATATTGGGTTACTATGCGGTGGTATTGGGTTAATATTGGGTGGTATTGGGTTAATAATTGATAGTATTGGGTTAATAGTGGGTAGTATTGGGTTGTTATTGGGTAGTATTTGGTTAATATTGGGTAGTATTGGATTAATAGTTGGGTAGTATTGGGTTAATAGTGGATAGTATTGGGTTGTTATTGGGTAGTATTGGGTTAATATTGGGTAGTATTGGATTAATAGTTGGTAGTATTGGGTTAATAGTGGGGTAGTATTGGGTTAATAGTGGGTAGTATTGGGTTGTTATTGGGTAGTATTGGGTTAATAGTGGGGTAGTATTGGATTAATAGTGGGTAGTATTGGGTTAATAGTGGGTAGTATTGGGTTGTTATTAGGTAGTATTTGGTTAATATTGGGTAGTATTGGGTTAATATTGTGTAAAAATCGCCCTGTCTCAGTAATGCACATTCGTGTTTTGTTACGCGAGGGAACACAGTTGGTAGTATTGGGTTAATAGTGGGTAGTATTGGGTTGTTATTGGGTAGTATTGGGTTAATAGTGGGGTAGTATTGGATTAATAGTGGGTAGTATTGGGTTAATAGTGGGTAGTATTGGGTTGTTATTGGGTAGTATTTGGTTAACTGGGTATTAACTGTTAATAGTGGGTGGTATTGGGTTAATAGTGGGTAGTATTGGGTTAATATTGTGTAAATCGCCCTGTCTCAGTAATGCACATTCGTGTTTTGTTACGCGAGGGAACACAGTTACACAACTGAATTATAAATTCTTTTTAAGAAAATACGTAAGATATTTCATTCATTCATCCATTAACAAAATACAAACCTCGCATGAATCTTTCACAATATGTTCCAACATAACTGTTGATACACAAACAAAACGAAGTAACTACAGTGCCACCATTCTGACACAACTGAAATTAAAAGAAACACAACAGTCTTTTGGAGTGAGAAATTAGGTTTAACGTCCTCTCGATACAAACTAGGTCATTTCGGGACAAATATGAAGACCACATGGGAAACGGGCGATTGTCACAAAACTCCACTTGTGGAGGTAATGGGGCAGTTGTCACATTTTTGGAGGTACTCCTGCTACCCTATAATACAATGTTACCGAATAAGACAACATATAATCGTGATGGGACGAAAAACCAAAGTCCCAGATACACATTGGCTAACACGTAAAAAGAACCCTTGACAGTTGGAATTCGAAATAGGAGCATAGGTCGGGCAGGGACTTGATGCAACACTTAGAAATTTGTCTTCAGGTCTTCGAGCAATGCTCTTCAAAAAATCGTCCGCCACTTCGAGTATGATCAACACGAACCGTGCTATGTTTGTTTGCTCTTTCAAGAATTGAGGATGATAATGCTTTAAAGGGACAATAACACTCTTGCTGGCTTGACAGGTCCAGCAAAAATAGCCTTATTCTAACTACAACATGTTTAAGTGTCCTACCTGTTGTATAAATTTTCCATTACAACCTATCTTACTTGTCCAGAGGGTTCGAAAATATGTTTAAATCCAAGTTGAATTTGAAAGTGCTTACGTAAGGCTTTTCAAACCCTGTTACTACATGTAGTTGAATTTTTCTACTTTTTAAAATGAGGTGTGTTAAGATGAAATTTGTATCATTTTTTAATTGAAATATTGTTAAAAAAAGTACAAATTGTTGACCAGAATAAAGATTGGAACATATTATTCAGTTACAGCAAAGGTGGTATTGGGGCTTTAAGATGGACAAAGCGCCATTTCACAATATCTGCCCAAAATAGTATTTTGCATATTTTGTTTTAGCGATCCGTTAAACTCTAACGGATTGTTGTCTCGCTAACGTGTCGTTTGTTAACGGTCCGTTAAATTTATTTTGCTGGAAAGTCAATTTCATTATCGGTTTGTTCATTAGCTTTATTTTATTTTTTTTAAATTCATAGAAGTTAGTATTAAAGGGACAATCCCGAATTAAACAGAGTCTCAAAAAAAAGTCTGAGAATGTATGAAATAAAAAGCCAAAATATGGGGGAATGGTGTATTTACCTTGTCTCAAAATTTCAACTCAAAATATTGAGTCGTTTGGACATGAACGCCCAAACTGCTTATCCGGACACGTAACCCTTTTAAGATTTCGGGTCAATTGTTTCGTTGGGAGACGTTATAAGCGATTACGGTTACTTGAGAAGGTTTATGTAGTGAATAACCTATGTGCCGTACTTGATAAGGAAAGGCAAATTTCAACTACACATTATTTTTATTAAAAAAATGTTTGGTTTTATCCAGATACCACAAAATAAACCTTAGGGCACCGGTCTCAAATTCCAGATGAAGACTGACGGATTTAAGTCTTTTGAAAAAGTATCATAAATACTGAAGTAGTTGCTCGGTCCTTGACTCGAATATTTTAAGGGATTTTAACACAAAATTAAGCAGTTTTATTCCCCAAAAACTATCGGGATTAGCCCTTTAACAAGAAAATAAAGACAGTGGGTCAACTAACTGTGCAGTCTGCCCACAAAACTTGATTAAAGACAAAAAGATAGTTTACTACATACAGCAAACCCTATAGTATACTTTTATTTTTTCCTTTAGAAATTTTAGCATAAATCTTTAGGAAAACTTATTGAATTTGCACTACAGAATATGTGGAGCAATTATTTTCTACAAACCCCCAAGAATTTCATCCTATAGAAAATATATCGATGTGTTAGATATATCGATGTGTTCTGGACGAAGTGTTGTTATTTTATTAGAGAAAGTTATGGTCGAGGTCTTGAAGACAATAAGTGATCGACTGTTAATAGATCGATTAGTAATACTAACTATTTTATTGATTGCCAAAATCGAATTCCAAAATTAATATTTTATCACCTCGCCATTGTTAAATACAATTAAAGGAAACTATATAGGCCAATGGGGTCGTATTAAGACAGTGGTGAAGTCGATGAAGATTCAGGGCAGTTATGACGGACCCAGTTATTCACATTATCTTAAAGGGACTGTCCCGAACAGAACAGAGCCTCAAAAATAAAAGTCCGATAACGTATGAAATTTAAACGCCAAAATATAGAAGACTGGTGTAAATACTCTGATTCAAAATTTCAGCTCAAATATTGAGTCGTTTGGACGCGAGCGTTAAAACAGCTTATCCGGACACATAACCCTTTTAAGATTTCGGGTCAATTCTTTCGTTGGGGGACCCGATAATCGATTCCCGTTCCTTTAGAGGCCGCCACGAGGAATGGTCCATGTGCTGTACTTGATAACAAACGGTAAATTTCACCGACACATTATTTTTATAAAATAAAACTCTGGTTTTATCAAATCACCGCATAATACAGTTTGGGACACCGGACTCCATTTCTAGACGAAGACTGTGGGTTTAAGTTGTTTGAAAACGTATCACATATATTGAGTTAGTTGCTCTCGGCTCTAAGGTAGGGGATCTTGGTGGATTTTAACACAAAATTAAAGAGTTTTATTCTCCAAAACATTATCGGGATTGACCCTTTAAACAAATCGGATAAATGTGTTACTAATGGTGATTTTATAAACAATAGTTATTCAGAAACTGAGAAGCTTGGGGGACAGTCAAAGCCTATATGAACCCCTCTCCCGGTTATATTATATTATAATTTTGAAAAACAAAGAAAAAAAAAGAATAGATAAAAAGGAAATTAAATACCAGTGGACTCTGTCACACCCGACATCGTACGGGATCGTTACAATATGTCGGATTGTACGACATGTCGGAATACCGAGTTTTCTCCAAAACGATAAATACTGTAACTTCGAGAACCGGAAGTATTTTTATATTGTACCTTAGAATCCCTAGGATGCTACTCCTTTCAAAAATTATATTACATTAATTTCTATTGCATTTAACATAACATGCATTTTGAATAGATCAAGTCTGTCGTTAATTTATCTTCTTCGCCGTCTTCAGTTGAACGCACTCTTGTCTTTGCTATCACCTGTGCATTGATAATAGGCGAACTCGATTGAACATTCTCAGTCCCAAAAATATTGACAATCAGGCTACAACGCGTGATCGACTAGATATATAAATATCTCATCCAACCCTACAGCCGAAACCTGTACGTCGTGTTTAATTACGTCAAAATTCTATTCACCCCCACCCCCCGTCGTCAACGGACTGACAGAATTGAATTCCGCGTCTCTCGGTCCGTAGGGTGACCAAACTTCTATGTAATTTAGGTTCAATCGGCATGCGCAACGAATGTTTCTAACATGTTTTAATCTCATAGATAATTGATTGGTGATTGCTTGTTAATCTCTTGTGGCTTCACACCCATTGAATTTTAATCTCACAGATAATTGGGTTCTTCACACCCACCGGTTAAAGGACGGATTATACGGCGTCGATTCAAATTATAATGACGGGACGGCTAATAATAAGGAAATAAATCGGGACATGAAAATCATGTCGGATGTCACATAAATCCGGAGTGATCAGACATCGGATGTACTTTTCTTTAGCTAGAAAAATAAGCACTATTGTGATAGAGGAAGACCTACGGGTTGTCAGATTAGGTGAGCTAAAAAGAAATTGATTGAAACAGTATTATCCCCTCGAGGTAATAGAAGTTGGGATAAATAGGGATTTGGCAATTGATATCCAAACACTGAGGGCTACTAAAGCAAAAGACAGTTCCGATAATACAATTACCTTTGTCGCTACCCATAACCCCCAACATCCCAACTTCTTTAAAAAAAAATGTACGAGAGCAGGGCATTCCTAGAGTCAAACGACAACCTCAGAACGAAATTTGATAATGCTCAATTCATTAAATCTCAAAGACAGGCGCAAGCCAGATTCGGGTCTTTGGTTTGATGAGCAGAAATGGAATCTTTCGTTACCCATGTGTAGTTTGATTATTCTTGAAGAATGTTGACGATGCTGGCGCAGTTAGGTTTAACCAGTATTACAGCTACAGTCTCTTTGTCCGGGGGGGAGTGGTCTATAGCCGCGCTCCGACCTCTAGCTGGCCGGCCACCTCTGGCTTGCGGCTGTGGTTTCGAGCCCTGGTGTGAGCGTATGCACCATGGAGATAGGGGCACCTTCTCAACCTCGTGGGTTTCCTCCGGGCACTCCGATTTTCTCCCACTGCTAAAAAAGACCCCTACGCGCAAGCGAATTATTGAAATAAAATTAAAATTAATGTTTAGTCCAAAAATGATCTTGTTGTGGTTTCGAGCCCTGGTGTGAGCGTATGCACCATGGAGATAGGGGCGCCTTCTCAACCTCGTGGGTTTCCTCCGGGTATTCCGATTTTCTCCCACTGCTAATAAAGACCCCTACGCGCAAGCGAATTATTGAAATAAAATTAAAACCTACGTTTAGTCCCAAAATGACCTTGTTGTGTTGAGTGGACGTTAAAACCCATTATCTCTTTCTCTACAGGACTCGTTTTAACGCCAATTGAATCAAAGCCGGGAAATAATATATCGTTAATATTTGAATTTTGATTTAAAATCAAATATTCCATAATCAATCTTAAGTAGATTTCAGCGTGCAGGGGGTCGCAAAATAAAAAATAGAAAGTGTCCACATTTTGATCTCCAAAGTTTGTGTCAGCTGTTGCTGAAACTATACCTTTGATTTTCCACGGTCCGGGTGCGGAATTCATGCATTTAAATCGTCATTTTCACAACGTTAATTTTCGGGTGTTATAATATAGTATTACTCTATGTTTTTTATTCGATTTTTGCCGTTTAATAATTGAAATTTTGATTTGGTTTTCTTAATTAAATGATCAATTAAATTACCAATCTGGAGTAGATTCAGCATGGATAAAGCCGAGAAAAATTAGATATTGTCCACAAAATTTACGATCAGATACAGACCGGTATGTGAAACTAGTTCGATATTTTGTCTCACCGTTTGATAATATTTGAATGAGGTGTTATCAACCTTCCCACTACAGTTGCTTCCAACCATTTGATCATTCAGCTGACATTGGTTGGCACCGTACTGGAAAGACTGACATCTGTAGTCCAGGTCACAGAACATCGCACATTCTAATCTGCTCCTTGATGTAAATGTATTATACGTATACTGAGATTCCATAACCTTTCCAGAACAACTAGTAGAAGTCGTAAATTCGTCACAGTTAATTTTCAAGATTATGTTTATGAACATAAATAAACCCGATATAACAACTTTCGGCATTTTGAATAATATTCCGAATGTTATTTTTTACCCCTTAATTCTCATGGAAAAACGATGAGCTTGCTAGTGTACCCTAACAAAAAGTACAATGACAATTTTTTTTACGATTTTCGCTCGATGCTTCGGTTTAATCAATTAATCAGTTAATCAATAAATCATCATTGTTATGTACACAACATAATCAATGGACCTATCAATACACGGGCACGAAAGATAGATTAAAATCTTTCGATCCCGACCATGTTGCTTCGTCATGGTTATGCTTCGTCATGGTTATCGTTATACAAATCATATCTATACTTCGTGTCTTTTTTGTTCTATACTTTAATGACCTATGACCAGTTGTAGTTGGGGGTCGCGTCGGGAGTTATACGAGCGGATTTTGACCCTATGACATCCGGCATTTGATAAACTAACACCAAGAACTCGCTGCAACAGACCTTTTCATTGGCTAATCTCTCACATCAACCAGAACACTGTTCCATATTGATTCTAATGTAGTACAGTACAGTCGTGCTTGCTTCTTACTTAGTGGCAAATGCCTTTGCCCTAGGGGTAGGGTGAGGTGGATGGCCAAATGGCTAGCGCTTGCGCGCTGTATCTGGAGGTATGTCATTGAGTCAACCGGTGTGGTTTTGATACAGTACCCAGATTGTGACAAGGAATAGGGTCGCCTCTCCAACCTAGTAGATTTTATCTGGTCCCTCCGGTTTCCTCCCACAGCTAAAGACCCCTACGAGCTAGCGAATTATTGAAATAAAATTTAACCATACGCTACTCCCGAAATGACCTAGTTTGTGTCAAATGGACGTTAAACCTATTTTTTCTCTCTCTCTCTCTCTACCTTGACACATTATTAAGGTTAGATGAATTTGGAGAAATGTTTTTGACATTTTGAAAGATTGTTTTTTTGGACTAAGGATTAAGGACACCGAATAAAGAGCTGTTTGGTCTTCCATATCTAATAAGGTGGTCCTTGGTTAGTTACGCATTGATGTTGGCGTGACGTCACAATTCCAATATGGTGGCGCTAAAATCATGTCTGTTAACTGGACCATTTCTGTACAATCGTGATTGCTTAGTATTCCTTCAATCTGAACAGGGGGTTGGGTCGCGCTTCGACCTCTAGCTGACCGGTCACCCCTGGCTTGCGGCTGTGGTTTCGCGCCCCGTTGTGTGCGTATGTGGCATTCCGGTTTCCTCCCACTGCTAAAGAACCCCACGCGCAAGCGCAAGCGAATTATTGAAATAAAATTAAAACCATCTGTTAGTCCCGAATTGACCTAGTTGTGTTGAGTGGACGTTAAACTCCATTTCTCCAACCTATCTCTCTCTCTCTCTCTCTCTCTCTCTCACACAACCGTGCTTGCTTAGTAGCAACTTCCTTCACTCTGAACAAAATGATCCCATTTCTGTCTCTCCATGACCGGGAATAAAATGTCACACTGTTCTAATATTTTATAGAGCGTTACATAACCTGATACATTTTAGTGCATTATTGATTTTAGTTAAAATAGAATTGTTTACACGGTACCGATAATACAGTCGTGATATTGTGTTTTAAAGTGTATCATGTGAATTAACTATTCTATGACAAGACGCTTGTATAAGATTTCAATCGTTTTATGTAAGCATCGTGTTTTCATGCGAATACATCATATCTAAATATAGATCGATAGAAATTTAAACACGAGGAGGTCAAGTATGATCAGTACTTTAATGCTGTTTAAAGGGACAGTCCCGAATAGAACAAAGCCTCAAAAATTAAAGTCCGAGTACGTATGATATTTAAACGCCAAAATATAGAAGACTGGTGTGTATACCCTGACTCAAAATTTCAGCTCCAAATATGGAGTCGTTTGGACGTAAGCGTTAAAACAGCTTATCCGGCCGGACACTTAACCCTTTTAAGATTTCGGGTCAATTCTTTCGTTGGGTGACCCGATAATCGATTCCCGTTCCTTTAGAGGTCTGCACGGCGAATGGTCCATGTGCTGTACTTGATAACACATTATTTTTATGAAATAAAACTCTGGTTTTATCAAATCACCACTTAATACAGTTTTGGACACCGGAATCCATTTCAAGATGAAGACTGTGGGTTTAAGTCGTATAAAAACGTATCACTTATATTGAGTTAGTTGCTCGGCCCTAAGGTGAATCACCTCGTTATTCGCCAATAACGAGACAAGCTACCTCGTTATTCTTTATTCGTTATTCACCAATAACGAATAACGCGGTGGATCACCTCGTTATTCGCCAATAACGAGACAAGCTACCTCGTTATTCGTTATTCAACTTTTTATTCGGGATTCAGATGTAAACATAGCCATGACTATTATAATGGATGCCAAGTATCCCCCAGTAGTATAAAACAGGGCAAAACGACTTTTAGACGAAAACAGTTCACATTGTTATTCAAGCAGCGAATAACGAGCAGTTTGTTATTCGTTTTTCACCTCGTTATTCGTTATTCAGATATGAACGTGTTTATGCATCTTTAATGAGAATATTTCAAGATTTAATTCAAAACCACCATTAGATAACAATAAAATAATGGTTTGCAAAGTATTACCTAGCACAGCGTTTCTCAACCTGGGGTGAATTCACCCCCAAGGGGGGAATGGCTTGCGTCCAGGGGGTGAATGACCACACTCCCAGTGTAACTTCAAAAGTGGTCATATGTGACAATCACCAGGAGCAAATTTCGCACTGAACTGGAAACAACTATTTTCATTAAAATATAAATTTGATGTTCATTGAATCTTAACTTCGATCTGTATTCATTCCATATTCAATATTGTTTTGTTAATGTGGTCAGGGGGTGCAGGCCCGTGCAAGGATCCGTGGTTCATGTAGGATGGCTTCTATAGAAAAGCGCCATTTTCAAGTTCCTCTGAAACGCCTGGAAGAGGACCTGAAATGGCTGGAAAACACTTTTGCAGGCTCCAATTTCTAAAAATTTCCTGGGGGAGACCCGCCCCAAACCCTCCTCGGTGGACGACGGTCAGTAACCTCCTCAAAACTCAGGGGGTAAATGGGTCGGTTGGGAATTAATTTAGGGGTTAACGGTGAGAAAAGGTTGAGAAACTCTGACCTAGCAGTAGAAAACTCATAAAATGACGTATAGCCGGTACATAAAGCAGATTGTTATTCAAGCGGTGAATAACGAATAACGAATAACGAGGTGGTGTAACACAATCGTAGTGATTACTAATAAGAGTTTCGTAGATAAAGGATTTATTTACATCAGGACAGGTATCTAACACAGCTTCGGTTACATACACTCAACATAATACAACAGCAATACATAATACTGGAACTATTACTACTACGGGAACACATCTACAGGAACACATCAATATAATACTAAATCTACTAGTTTTCTACAACTAAACTTCTACATAATACAACATCTACTATTCTAAAACTAAACTTCTACATAATATTACATTTACTATTCTGCCCCTCTGCCAAGGCAGCGGCTGGACTCGGATGAGTCCATACACTCGTCCAAGCCTCTCTTCTCGCCCCGGCTCTTTGCTTGTTAACTGTCAGGGAACTCCTCAATATATACCGGTTGCACACATGGCCATAACTGCAATTGTCTCTTTTATCTCGTCACGGCATGTGCATAAACACTTGAAGTCGTGTGGATTTTGTACACAGATCATGTATAGCTTGTAATGGACATATTGAATTAATTAGATTTAATAAGATCGTGACTGGACAACAGTTTAATATGAGGTGAAATTCAAAATCATCTATTATCAAAACTAGCAGAGTTCAATAAGTTTAATGCACCTAAATCATAAATGATATCCCTTTGTTACATTTCCTACCCTTCCCACAAGTTATTTACTAAGTAAATGTAAATAACAAACTTACATTAGTAACACCATTCTCACATGTGGGACACTTGCTTCACATATATTAAATGACAATGTAACACATGATAAAATAAAACCAAGTACGAACAATCCAAACCATTTGACAAAATTCGAAGTCCTAAAAACGGTATAGGCAAAAATGTGTAAAATCGCAAAATAGTGTAATCAGCATATGGACTGTTCACCGTGTACAAAATACATGACGAACAGTGGTAACAGGTGTCCTAGGAAGAGTAAGCTTACCCTGCCTGGCGCGCCACACCCGCCATAGCTGCATCCAATCTATTAAACTTATTGAACTCTGCTAGTTTTGATAATAGATGATTTTGACTTTCACCTCATATTAAACTGTTGTCCAGTCACGATCTTATTAAATCTAATTAATTCAATATGTCCATTACAAGCTATACATGATCTGTGTACAAGATCCACACGACTTCAAATGTTTTTGAACATGCCGTGACGAGATAAAAGAGACAATAGCAGTTATGGCCATGTGTGCAACCGGTATATATTGAGGAGTTCCCTGACAGTTAGCAAGCAAAGAACCGGGGCGAGATGAGAGGCTTGGACGAGTGTATGGACTCACTCGAGTCCAGCCGCTGTCTTGGCAGAGGGGCAGAATAGTAAATGTAAAATTATGTAGAAGTTTAGTTGTAGAATAGTAGATGTTGTATTATGTAGAAGTTTAGTTGTAGAAAACTAGTAGATTTAGTATTATATTGATGTGTTCCTGTAGATGTGTTCCCGTAGTAGTAATAGTTCCAGTATAATGTATTGCTGTTGTATTATGTTGAGTGTATGTAACCGAAGCTGTGTTAGATACCTGTCCTGGTGTAAATTAATCCTTTATCTACGAAACTCTTATCTGTAATCACTACGATTTTGTTACACCACCTCGTTATTCGTTATTCGTTATTCACCGCTTGAATAACAATCTGCTTTATCAACGGCTATACGTCATTTTATGAGTTTTCTACTGCTAGGGAATACTTTGTAAACCATTATTCCATTGTTATCTAGTGGTGGTTTTGAATTAAATCTTGAAATATTATCATTAAAGATGCATAAACACGTTCATGTCTGAATCACGAATAACGAGGTGAAAAAACGAATAACAAACTGCTCGTTATTCGCTGCTTGAATAACAATGTGAACTGTTTTCGTCTAAAAGTTTTTCCCTGTTAAATACTACTGGGGGATACTTGGCATCCATTATAATAGTCATGGCTAGGTTTATATCTGAATCCCGAATAAAAAGTTGAATAGGGAATAACGGGGTAGCTTGTCTCGTTATTGGCGAATAACGAGGTGATTCACCTTGTTATTCGTTATTGGTGAATAACGAAAAACGACCCAACTTCACACTGCCACCCTTATGGCCGAGCAACTAACTAAATATATGTGATACGTTTTTATACGACTTTAACCCACAGTGTCACACAATTGGTTCTTTCAGGTTAAGATGACAAGACTAGTTTCAGCTTCTATTAATACTTTAATTCTGCTTCTAACATAGTATGTACAAACATGGTAATATAAAAGACATCCAGAACTAGGTTACATTACATGGTCGTGGTCCGGTCTTAACTCTAGACCTGTGCGGCCTAGAGTTAACTACCGGACTGTCACCGAGCTTCAGGCTTGTCTGCTTGTCTCGCAGACCCCGACTGCCGATTCGTTTCTGTTCTGGGTTTATAAAGGGGTTCTAGACCAAGGAGTTCATTAGACACCTGTCTACTGTATCATATCAGTACAGTTTGCTTATCATACCAAAGACAGTTAAATAAAAACAATTACTTAAGGTTACATAATGACATAAGGAATTCTACTAGACCTCAACGGGTGGCGATAGCAGGTTGATATGTCAAGATAGATAAAAGCGTCTATGGCATCTGTCATTTTGTAACATACCTTCCCTTCTTTTTTGGAAAAAATATGGAATATTTTTTTTATATTAAAGCCATCACAAATTTGAATACAAATGGGATCGATACAACTAATCTAATTGAAATGTAATCAACAATAATAATAATGAAAATACACAAAAAAAAAAACAATCATCAAATGTCATAACATAGACAAACACTATTCCATGAGTTATGTAAACACAAAGTTATTTTTCTCACATCGCTAGGTCTCACACAACATAATACAAATTCTTTTCTTCTTTTTATTTCATCTCTCTTTTGTCTGCGATATCACCTCGGTGGAAGCGGACATAAAATAAAGCTATTTCATCAATTATTTCATCTCGCGAGTCATTGAATTCACATATCTAAGACACGTTATTCTAAGGTTCACACACGCGAGCGAGTTACTGGAATCACACACATAATACAATTATTTCTTTCTTTTATTGTTGAATTGTTGCCCTCTGCTTCTTTATCATATATACCTTATTCTTCTTCTTTTAATTTCCTCTCCTCTGTTCAGTTGACCTAATGGCAAGGGATCAGTGTTTCTGGTAGTCTTATCTTTTCTCTATCCCCCTGACCGGGACGGTATGTTATGACATGTGCTATGTGAAGAGTATTATAACTGTCAACCGTGCCTAAGTTTAATCATCTGTTTATCATATCATGGAGTGAACTCAATTAATAGTTAATCAATTAGCAAGTGGAACAGGCTGACTTTAGGTAACGATCTAACGATATTAACATAATTATTTACATGGATGCAATTGAAATTAGGTTTTCATGTTGTTTTATCTCAAGATAAAGAATTATGAATGATCTGAACACATTTCAGAATCTTGAATAAGACTTTTTTTGAAAACATTTAGCAAAAATAATAACGGTCTATCTCTAAGTTTAGAACATAATACAAAACATAACTTCAATTTCGCTTCTCTTTAAGCGCATCTCAAATTCTCTTGAGAAATATACATAAAATCTCTACCGAACTTTCGGCCATCCCATCAAATCGTGGGTCAAAATAAAAATATCTCCCGTAATTGACAATACAAATAAAATAAAATCACTCCCGTATCTACCCGGGTCCTCCAATTTAATTTTTGGGGCAATTATAACGTTAAGACAAACAAACAAAAAAAACCTTAGAGCTAAACGATTAATACTTTGCTAAATTTCAAATTACGATACGGTTTACTCAATTTTTAGTTAAACAATTCACGACACATTTGAGTTCTCGATTGCGAATGCCAAAATGTGTGTTTAAAAACAAACAATGATAATCTATAATCTTTTAAAACAACATGACTCCTTTTAAAAACAAACAATATATTTACAATTTTGTTTTAGTCATTTCCCTACAACTGGTTAAATATTGTTCCACTATCTAACATGAAAGCCAATATATTAAATTCAGTACTTACACCATGATATGAAAGGAAGCGTGATGATAAACTGCTGATTTCCCAGTGAAATTATAATACATAGCACTAATGTCATTATGAACCGTTGCCATGGTAGGATTAGAAAAAAGACTTACCCGGAACTTGTGAATACTAATATCCGTGGCCTGTGATCTGCTTCTAGTGGTAGGACTTCAAGCGTTGCCCTGGTCAAAAACGGCACCAGTTATTTATGTCACACAATTGGTTCGTTCAGGTTAAGATGACAAGACTAGTTTCAGCTTCTATTAATACTTTAATTCTGCTTCTAACATAGTATGTACAAACATGGTAATATAAAAGACATCCAGAACTAGGTTACATTACATGGTCGTGGTCCGGTCTTAACTCTAGACCTGTGCGGCCTAGAGTTAACTACCGGACTGTCACCGAGCTTCAGGCTTGTCTTGCAGACCCCGACTGCCGATCCGTTTCTGTTCTGGGTTTATAAAGGGGTTCTAGACCAAGGAGTTCATTAGACACCTGTCTACTGTATCATATCAGTACAGTTTGCTTATCATACCAAAGACAGTTAAATCAAACAATTACTTAAGATTACATAATGACATAAGGAATTCTACTAAGACCTCAACGGGTGGCGATAGCAGGTTGATATGTCAAGATAGATAAAAGCGTCTATGGCATCTGTCATTTTGTAACAACAGACTTCATCTTGAAATGGATTCCGGTGTCCAAAACTGTATTATGCGGTGATTTGATAAAACCAGAGTTTTATTTCATAAAAATAATGTGTCGGTGAAAGTTACCTTTTGTTATCAAGTACAGCACATGGACCATTTACCGTGTAGACCTCTAAAAGAATGGGAATCGATTATCGGGTCACCCAACGAAAGAATTGACCCGAAATCTTAAAAGGGTTACGTGTCCGGCCGGATAAGCTGTTTTAACGCTCACGTCCAAACGACTCAATATTTTGAGCTGAAACTTTGAGTCAGGGTATATACACCAGTCTTCTATATTTTGGCGTTTAAATATCATACGTACTCGGACTTTTATTTTTGTGGCTTTTTTCTATTCGGGACTGTCCCTTTAAACAGCATTAAAGTACTGATCATACTTGACCTCCTCGTGTTTTAATTTCTATCGATCTATATTTAGATATGATGTATTCGCATGAAAACACGATGCTTACATAAAACGATTGAAATCTTATACAAGCGTCTTGTCATAGAATAGTTAATTCACATGATACACTTTAAAACACAATATCACGACTGTATTATCGGTACCGTGTAAACAATTCTATTTTAACTAAAATCAATAATGGACTAAAAAGTATCAGGTCATGTAACGCTCTATTAAATATGAGAACAATGTGACATTTTATTCCGGGTCATGGAGAGACAGAAATGGGATCATTTTGTTCAGAGTGAAGGACGTTGCTACTAAGCCAGCACGATTGTACAAAAATGGTCCAGTTAACAGACATGATTTTAGCGCCACCATATTGGAATTGTAACGTCACGCCAACATTAATGCGTAATTATCCAAGTACAACCCAATTAGATATGGAAGACCAAACAGCTCTTTATTCAGTGTCCTTAATCCAAATTCATCTAACCTTAATAATATGACGAGAGAGAGAGCAAACATGGGTTTAACGTTCCTTTGACACAAACTAGGTCATTTCAGGAGTAGCATATTGTTAAATTTTATTTCAATAATTCGCTAGCTCGTAGGGGTCCTTAGCTGTGGGAGGGAACCCGAGGGACCCGAGAAAATCTACTAAGTTAGAGAGGCGACCCTATTCCTTGTCACAACCTGGGTATCAAAACCAAACCGGTTGACTCAATGACAGACTTCAAGATACAGCGCGCATGCGCTTACAATTTGGCCATCCACCCCAGCCCACTCCCAGGGCAAAGGCATTTGACACTAAGCAAGAAGCTAGCACGACTGTACTGTAATGATCTAGGGGCGAGCATGATGTATTTCATGTTGCCCTTACCGATTAAAGCATAAATCCTATTTAAATTTATAGTTCTAGCCAATGAACAAGTATGTTGCAGCGAGATTAGCCAATGAACAAGTCTGTTGCAGCGAGTTCTTGGCGCGCGATGCACGGAACTGTGGGCATTCTACTAGAAACATTAACGCTGATTAGTCAATCAAACGCCTGATGTCATAGGGTCACCTGATGCGACCTCCAACTACAACTGGCCATAGGTCATTAAAAATATATAAAAAAAAAGACACGAAGTATAGGTTTGATTTGTATAACGATAACCGTGACAACTGTGTTCGATTGACGAAGCAACAAGGCCGGGTTCGAAAGATTTGAATCTATCTTCCTTGCCTTTGTATTGATAGGTCTATTGATTATGTTGTGTACATAAAAATGTTGATTTATTGATTAACTGATTAATTGATTAAGCCGAAGCATCGAGCGAAATTCGTAAAAAAAAATTGTCATTGTACTTTTTGTTAGGGTACACTAGCAAGCTCATCGTTTTTTTCCATGAGAATTAAGAGGTAATAAATAACATTCGGAATATTATTCAAAATGCCGAAAGTTGTGATATCGGGTTTATTTATGTTCATAAACATAATCTTGAAAATTAACTGTGACGAATTTACAACTTCTACCAGTTGTTCTGGTAAGGTTATGGAATCTGAGTATATGTACAATACGTTTACATCAAGGAGCATATTAGAATGTGCGACGTTTTGTGATCTGGACTACAGATGTCAGTCTTTCCAGTACGGTGACAACCAATGTCAGCTGAATGATCAAATGGGTGGAAGCGACTGTAGTGGGATGGTTGATAACACATCATTCAAATATTATCAAAAGGTGAGACGAAATATCGAACTATTTTCACATACCGATCTGTATCTGATCGTAAATTTTATGGACAATATCTAATTTTACTCGGTTTTATCCATGCTGAAATCTACTCCAGATTGGTAATTTAATTGATCATTTAATTAAGAAAACAAAATCAACATTTTAATTATTAAACGGCAAAAATCGAATAAAAAACATAGAGTAATTATAATACTATATACAACTGGTGGTAGTTTACTCTTTGATGTCCACGGCAGTTATATCTCATAACAACCTGTCATGACGTTATCATAGGTTGATATTCTGTTCATATCAACCGCTGATGACGTCGTGACAGGTTGATATTTCATATCAACCGCTAATGACGTCGTGACAGGTCGATGTATTCGACTCATATCAACCGCTGATGATCGAAATAATACAACAAACACAGAAATAGATTTTTATTCTTTTGACAATAAAAATTATTATGGTACAATTTGTAACATTCAAGACCGAAATAGACGGCGTACTTATCGGCATATTTAAATCGGTTATCCATACCTGACCATGTCTAAAATATCTTTCAGAATCTTCTTTCCGTCCACGCACTCCTAGATTTGAAAGTATTTATCGCCCAAGATTTCCATTATAAAGTATTTTTGGGTACAGTCCATACACTTAAAACAGTCGGTCAAATCCTTCTCTAAACTTAGTGAAAACCTTCAATCATTGTTCACTGACTGTCAGAATTTTCGGAAAAGAACGCCTTTTGATCCAAATTTTCTTTAGGTTTGAATAGATCCCCATCGATAGTTGTATCCACGTCAATTCAATCGTCAATTTTGTTGGCTAAAGGGGTTGATTATTCGTCTAACTTCGTATTTCTATCCATTTTGTTTGTGCTTTTGCTATTCAATTCTTCAAAATGGCGCCGTGTAAACATGAACAACCACGTAATTGCACGTGATTAATTCGGTAATGATCGTTATTTGACGGAAACTACCGATTAGGTAGCAAATCGTCGTTGGTCTTTAATGGAAGAGTCTATTTAATTTAAGGGTGGGCGTTCTATATGTCAGATATAAACCAATCTCCCTCAGTTGATATGTCATAAAACCCTTGGGCTCCGCCCGCGGGTTATATGACATAACAACTTCGGATAGGTTAATATCCTATACATATCATAACACCCGAATATTAACTTTGTGAAAATGACGATTTAAATGCATGAGTTCCGCACCCGGACCGTGGAAAATCAAAGGTATAGTTTCAGCAACAGCAGAAATAGACACAAACTTTCGAGATCGAAATGTGGACACTATCTATTTTTTTTCGCGGCTCCCTGCACGCTGAAATCTACTTAAAATTGATTATGGAATATTTCATTTTAAATTAAAATTCAAATATTAACGATAGAATATTTCCCGGCTTGGATTCAATTGGCGTTAAAACGAGTCCTGAAGAGAAAGAGAGAAATGGGTTTTAACGGCCACTCAACACAACAAGGTCATTTTGGGACTAAACATAGGTTTTAATTTTATTTCAATAATTCGCTTGCGCGTAGGGGTCTTTAGCAGTGGGAGAAATCGTAGTGCCCGGAGAAAACCCATGAGGTTGAGAAGGCGCCCCTATCCGCATGCCACATACGCTCACACCAGGGCTCAAAACCACAGCCGCAAGCCAGAGGTGGCCGGCCAGCTAGAGGTCGAAGCGGGTTGAACAGACCACTTTAGGCTGGTAGGAGAAATTCGGATTTAGGTTAGCTGGGGACAAAAATTGGAAACAAACGAGTATTCCTTATTATGAAAGGTCGATATGAGTACAACTTCAGGAATACAATCAGCCTCGGGCAAAAAAAAGTTACAGGCGTTCTGGTTCTGGTTTTCGTTCTCATTCGGCTTAAAATATCCACCATTTTTCTAACTTTTCGTCACTTTCTTCGGCATGCTGGGAAATCACAAATGCCTTTCCGCTATTAGACCATCGACAAAATCAGTTGGGCAATTCTAATTGTAAAGACGTCCATAACTGCCCCTGCCCCATCCTAAAAGCTAAGCTAGATCGGGGAAACTACCAACTTCATAAAATTTGAGTCATAATGTTCCACATCGTCACAAGCATCAACAGTGCCAACTGTCAGATATTGTCAGTGGTTTGGGTTAAACTCGTCAGTCGTCGTTATCACCCCACCCTACCCCAACCTACCCTCGTTGTTATCGCCCCACCCTGCATCAAAAGTGCTAACTGTCAGATATTGTCAGTGGTTCGGGTAAACTCGTCAGTCGTCGTTATCGCCCCACCATACCCCAACCCACCCCATCCCAGTAGCTAATTTACTAACCACACGAAACCTGTTGAAAAATGTTAAAATGTTCAGGAGCAGGTTGCTCAACACTAAGTTTTTTTTAACGATCCGGTAAACTCTAACGGATCGTTATCTTGCTCACGTGTCCTTCTCCGTTAACAGTCCGTTAAATATCTGTTGCTGTAAAGTCAATTTCATTATCCGTTAGCTAACGGATTGATTAACGTTAATGCAATAGAAAACTGTTTGCTCATTAGCCGAATTTAAATTTTTAAATGCAGTGTACATGTTTATGTATAATAACTTCATAGAAGTAATGTGATGCGAATTTTCACCTCTTTGCTGATGATACCCAGTTGTATCTCAGAGGCCCACTTTGTGATGTCCCAGAGAAAAAACACCACCTGGAAAATAGCATTAAAAAAAAACGGCGTGTGGATGCATGAAAACTACTTGAAACTTAATTCAGACAAAACAGAATTTCTTTCAATCTCTAGACCGAGCATACAAACCTCCACAGCAGATTCCAGTCAAATATCTATTGGAGATTGTATAATTCCTGTTGTCGAGTCAGCCAGAAATCTAGGTGTTATCTTCGATTCATCCATGAACTTTAATAAACACATTTCCTCTGTAACCAAATCCTGTTTCCTTCAGCTGCGCCAAATAAGTAAAATTCGAAAATATCTTGATGTGGATTCAGCCAAAACTCTCGTCAATGCCTCCATAATTTCTCGCCTGGACTATTGCAACTCTCTACTTTACGGTCTCCCCACAACTCCATTAAAACGTCTACAGAAGATTCAAAACACAGCCGCGCGAATTATTACTAAAACCAAACTTCATGATCATATATCACCAATTCTTAGGGAACTTCATTGGCTACCTGTGAGGAAACGTGTAGAATTCGAGATTTTACTGTTGACATACAAGTGTCTTCATGCCACAGCCCCGAGCTATCTCCAGGAGTTAATTCAAATAAAATCACACCAAAGAACAACCAGGTCGTCAAATATACAACAACTTGATATTCCAAAAAACATATCTTGTATCGTGTGGTGATAGGACCTTCTCCGTAGCAGCACCAGTCCTGTGGAACAAGCTACCCCAATATGTTAAAGAAGAAGGAACCATTGCAGGATTCAAAAAGAGACTAAAGACTCATCTCTTTGATTCAAAATAAAACCATTTATGTGACAGACAACTCAGCTGCGCCATTGAGCAGTTTACTGGATAATAGGCGCTATATAAATACATTATTATTATTATTATTATTTTCGGTCTTATAGTACTGTGTGTGTGTATATGGTAGCATATTTATATTTATATAATCAGCCTTTTTTTTGTTATAAAAACTTCTTTTTCATAGGGTATGTATTGATTACTGAAAACGTTCATTATAATTGTAATAAACCTTTTTCATTTTTTTGTTCAGATTCAATGATTTCCCGCCATTATTTTAAATGTGTATATATTAATTATTATTAATACTATACTTATACGTTTCTTTATGTATTTCAGAGTTTTTTTTTATATATCTACAATTTCCAAATAAAAACCTGAACCCATGACCTGGTGTTATTCGTCTTTGAGTACAACCCAATTAGATATGGAAGACCAAACAGCTCTTTATTCAGTGTCCTTAATCTAAATTCATCTAACCTTAATAATATGACGAGAGAGAGAGAGAGGGGGAGAGAGAGAGAGAAAACATGGGTTTAACGTTCCTTTGACACAAACTAGGTCATTTCGGGAGAAGCATATTGTTAAATTTTATTTCAATAATTCGCTAGCTCGTAGGGGTCCTTAGCTGTGGGAGGGAACCCGAGGGACCCGAGAAAATCTACTAGGTTAGAGAGGCGACCCTATTCCTTGTCACAACCTGGGTATCAAAACCAAACCGGTTGACTCAATGACAGACTTCAAGATACAGCGCGCATGCGCTTACAATTTGGCCATCCACCCCAGCCCACCCCCAGGGCAAAGGCATTTGACACTAAGCAAGAAGCAAGCACGACTGTACTGTAATGATCTAGGGGCGAGCATGATGTATTTCATGTTGCCCTTACCGATTAAAGCATAAATCCTATTTAAATTTATAGTTCTAGCCAATGAACAAGTCTGTTGCAGCGAGATTAGCCAATGAACAAGTCTGTTGCAGCGAGTTCTTGGCGCGCGATGCACGGAACTGTGGGCATCCTACTAGAAACATTAACGCTGATTAGTCAATCAAACGCCTGATGTCATAGGGTAACCTGGTGCGACCTTCAACTACAACTGGTCATAGGTCATTAAAAATATAGAAAAAAAAGACACGAAGTATAGGTTTGATTTGTATAACGATAACCGTGACAACTGTGTTCGATTGACGAAGCAACAAGGCCGGGTTCGAAAGATTTGAATCTATCTTCCTTGCCTTTGTATTGATAGGTCTATTGATTATGTGGTGTACATAACAATGATGATTTATTGATTAACTGATTAATTGATTAAGCCGAAGCATCGAGCGAAAATCGTAAAAAAAAATTGTCATTGTACTTTTTGTTAGGGTACACTAGCAAGCTCATCGTTTTTTCCATGAGAATTAAGAGGTAATAAATAACATTCGGAATATTATTCAAAATGCCGAAAGTTGTGATATCGGGTTTATTTATGTTCATAAACATAATCTTGAAAATTAACTGTGACGAATTTACAACTTCTACCAGTTGTTCTGGTAAGGTTATGGAATCTGAGTATATGTACAATACGTTTACATCAAGGAGCATATTAGAATGTGCGACGTTTTGTGATCTGGACTACAGATGTCAGTCTTTCCAGTACGGTGCCAACCAATGTCAGCTGAATGATCAAATGGGTGGAAGCGACTGTAGTGGGATGGTTGATAACACATCATTCAAATATTATCAAAAGGTGAGACGAAATATCGAACTATTTGCACATACCGATCTGTATCTGATCGTAAATTTTATGGACAATATCTAATTTTACTCGGTTTTATCCATGCTGAAATCTACTCCAGATTGGTAATTTAATTGATCATTTAATTAAGAAAACAAAATCAACATTTTAATTATTAAACGGCAAAAATCGAATAAAAAACATAGAGTAATTATAATACTATATACAACTGGTGGTAGTTTACTCTTTGATGTCCACGGCAGTTATATCTCCTAACAACCTGTCATGACGTTATCATAGGTTGATATTCTGTTCATATCAACCGCTGATGACGTCGTGACAGGTATATCAACCGCTAATGACGTCGTGACAGGTCGATGTATTCGAATCATATCAACCGCTGATGATCGAAATAATACAACAAACACAGAAATAGATTTTTATTCTTTTGACAATAAAAATTATTATGGTACAATTTGTAACATTCAAGACCGAAATAGACGGCGTACTTATCGGCATATTTAAATCGGTTATCCATACTCGACCATGTCTAAAATATCTTTCAGAATCTTCTTTCCGTCCACGCACTCCTAGATTTGAAAGTATTTATCGCCCAAGATTTCCATTATAAAGTATTTTTGGGTACAGTCCATACACTTAAAACAGTCGGTCAAATCCTTCTCTAAACTTAGTGAAAACCTTCAATCATTGTTCACTGACTGTCAGAATTTTCGGAAAAGAACGCCTTTTGATCCAAATTTTCTTTAGGTTTGAATAGATCCCCATCGATAGTTGTATCCACGTCAATTCAATCGTCAATTTTGTTGGCTAAAGGGGTTGATTATTCGTCTAACTTCGTATTTCTATCCATTTTGTTTGTGCTTTTGCTATTCAATTCTTCAAAATGGCGCCGTGTAAACATGAACAACCACGTAATTGCACGTGATTAATTCGGTAATGATCGTTATTTGACGGAAACTACCGAGCAGGTAGCCAATCGTCGTTGGTCTTTAATGGAAGAGTCTATTTAATTTAAGGGTGGGCGTTCTATATGTCAGATATAAACCAATCTCCCTCAGTTGATATGTCATAAAACCCTTGGGCTCCGCCCGCGGGTTATATGACATAACAACTTCGGATAGGTTAATATCCTATACATATCATAACACCCGAATATTAACTTTGTGAAAATGACGATTTAAATGCATGAGTTCCGCACCCGGACCGTGGAAAACCAAAGGTATAGTTTCAGCAACAGCAGAACTAGACACAAACTTTCGAGATCGAAATGTGGACACTATCTATTTTTTTTCGCGGCTCCCTGCACGCTGAAATCTACTTAAAATTGATTATGGAATATTTGATTTTAAATTAAAATTCAAATATTAACGATAGAATATTTCCCGGCTTGGATTCAATTGGCGTTAAAACGAGTCCTGAAGAGAAAGAGAGAAATGGGTTTTAACGGCCACTCAACACAACAAGGTCATTTTGGGACTAAACATAGGTTTTAATTTTATTTCAATAATTCGCTTGCGCGTAGGGGTCTTTAGCAGTGGGAGAAATCGTAGTGCCCGGAGAAAACCCATGAAGTTGAGAAGGCGCCCCTATCCGCATGCCACATACGCTCACACCAGGGCTCAAAACCACAGCCGCAAGCCAGAGGTGGCCGGCCAGCTAGAGGTCGAAGCGGGTTGCACAGACCACTTTAGGCTGGTAGGAGAAATTCGGATTTAGGTTAGCTGGGGACAAAAATTGGAAACAAACGAGTATTCCTTATTATGAAAGGTCGATATGAGTACAACTTCAGGAATACAATCAGCCTCGGGCAAAAAAAAGTTACAGGCGTTCTGGTTCTGGTTTTCGTTCTCATTCGGCTTAAAATATCCACCATTTTTCTAACTTTTCGTCACTTTCTTCGGCATGCTGGGAAATCACAAATGCCTTTCCGCTATTAGACCATCGACAAAATCAGTTGGGCAATTCTAATTGTAAAGACGTCCATAACTGCCCCTGCCCCATCCTAAAAGCTAAGCTAGATCGGGGAAACTACCAACTTCATAAAATTTGAGTCATAATGTTCCACATCGTCACAAGCATCAACAGTGCCAACTGTCAGATATTGTCAGTGGTTTGGGTTAAACTCGTCAGTCGTCGTTATCACCCCACCCTACCCCAACCTACCCTCGTTGTTATCGCCCCACCCTGCATCAAAAGTGCTAACTGTCAGATATTGTCAGTGGTTCGGGTAAACTCGTCAGTCGTCGTTATCGCCCCACCATACCCCAACCCACCCCATCCCAGTAGCTAATTTACTAACCACACGAAACCTGTTGAAAAATGTTAAAATGTTCAGGAGCAGGTTGCTCAACACTAAGTTTTTTTTAACGATCCGGTAAACTCTAACGGATCGTTATCTTGCTCACGTGTCCTTCTCCGTTAACAGTCCGTTAAATATCTGTTGCTGTAAAGTCAATTTCATTATCCGTTAGCTAACGGATTGATTAACGTTAATGCAATAGAAAACTGTTTGCTCATTAGCCGAATTTAAATTTTTAAATGCAGTGTACATGTTTATGTATAATAACTTCATAGAAGTAATGTGATGCGAATTTTCACCTCTTTGCTGATGATACCCAGTTGTATCTCAGAGGCCCACTTTGTGATGTCCCAGAGAAAAAACACCACCTGGAAAATAGCATTAAAAAAAAACGGCGTGTGGATGCATGAAAACTACTTGAAACTTAATTCAGACAAAACAGAATTTCTTTCAATCTCTAGACCGAGCATACAAACCTCCACAGCAGATTCCAGTCAAATATCTATTGGAGATTGTATAATTCCTGTTGTCGAGTCAGCCAGAAATCTAGGTGTTATCTTCGATTCATCCATGAACTTTAATAAACACATTTCCTCTGTAACCAAATCCTGTTTCCTTCAGCTGCGCCAAATAAGTAAAATTCGAAAATATCTTGATGTGGATTCAGCCAAAACTCTCGTCAATGCCTCCATAATTTCTCGCCTGGACTATTGCAACTCTCTACTTTACGGTCTCCCCACAACTCCATTAAAACGTCTACAGAAGATTCAAAACACAGCCGCGCGAATTATTACTAAAACCAAACTTCATGATCATATATCACCAATTCTTAGGGAACTTCATTGGCTACCTGTGAGGAAACGTGTAGAATTCGAGATTTTACTGTTGACATACAAGTGTCTTCATGCCACAGCCCCGAGCTATCTCCAGGAGTTAATTCAAATAAAATCACACCAAAGAACAACCAGGTCGTCAAATATACAACAACTTGATATTCCAAAAAACATATCTTGTATCGTGTGGTGATAGGACCTTCTCCGTAGCAGCACCAGTCCTGTGGAACAAGCTACCCCAATATGTTAAAGAAGAAGGAACCATTGCAGGATTCAAAAAGAGACTAAAGACTCATCTCTTTGATTCAAAATAAAACCATTTATGTGACAGACAACTCAGCTGCGCCATTGAGCAGTTTACTGGATAATAGGCGCTATATAAATACATTATTATTATTATTATTATTTTCGGTCTTATAGTACTGTGTGTGTGTATATGGTAGCATATTTATATTTATATAATCAGCCTTTTTTTTGTTATAAAAACTTCTTTTTCATAGGGTATGTATTGATTACTGAAAACGTTCATTATAATTGTAATAAACCTTTTTCATTTTTTTGTTCAGATTCAATGATTTCCCGCCATTATTTTAAATGTGTATATATTAATTATTATTAATACTATACTTATACGTTTCTTTATGTATTTCAGAGTTTTTTTTTATATATCTACAATTTCCAAATAAAAACCTGAACCCATGACCTGGTGTTATTCGTCTTTGAATAGAAGCCCTGCTACATATATATTTTTGTAACGCCAGGTTGTTCCACCCGATTTGTTTTGTTACTGTAATTGTGACTAGTTATTTCATGTCGTTTTCCTGCTGCATTATTTAAAGCAATTGTTATCATTGCGATCTGGGCCGGACTAAACGTCCGCTACTTATTGCTTGAATGGTATCTTAAACAGTGTAGAAGTGTTCGTTTGTCGGGAATGAACAGTACTCTTTTTAAAAAGTGTACAGTTCATTTCTGATAAACGGATACTTTTACGCCTGTATTGGAAATAGACAGGCCAGTTTTATCAAAGGTTGCCAATGGAAATGGCAACGGGGTACAAGTGGGATGTAATGATAGGTCCAATGATTATGTTGTGTACATAACAATGGTTCATTCTCACCCAGCTTAAATAAACATGTTAACGTGACTAAGGTGTTAATTTGAATTCTAAAGAAGGATTAGATGTAGTCTGTTTCACATTGGGCACTGTTTATTTCATTAGGTTAAACCTAATATTAAAAAAAATTCACTTGATAATGTATTATTCAATATTTATTATATAAAACATGTTTATTGTAATACTTCTAATGTAAATGAAAAAAACAATATAAGAAATAAATAACTAAATAGCACTATGAAATGAGCATCAACATTAAAAATATATATTTCATTATGGGCAAGTAAATGACCTTTTCATAATATTAATAACATTAACAATATCCATCAACATTTCATTCTTTTTAGTCTGAATGGACAAGATGGGATACCGCATCTACATAAAGCATGATGTCTCTTTGACCATTTCGGAACTGATCTTTTAATGCTTGAAGTCTCTCTTCTAGTTGACGATAGGCTTTCTTCTTCGGCCTGGAAATGCCGTTAGCACTGTGCTGTAAAATTCTTATTTCAGTCAGCTTCTGCTCTCTTTTCAGCACAGTAACTAGTTTATAGATATTTGGATGGGGATGGCCAACGAGCTTATTTAATTTGCTGTGCCAGCCCTCTACAGTTCACATGAGACTTATTAAACACAGTTCAAAGTTATTGAACCAAATGGATTCATTACTTTGTAAAATATCACCCACAAAACTGTACACATGAGACTTATTAAACACAGTTCACATCACACATTTCAGATACAGACCATAATCCCCCAGCCCTAAACCCTTAATCACCCTAATCAATATTTTGAGCTGGATGAGAACACCCCATAACAATGTTGATTTATTGATTAACTGATTAATTGATTAAGCCGAAGCATCGAGCGAAAATCGTAAATAAAAATTGTCATTGTACTTTTTGTTAGGGTACACTAGCAAGCTCATCGTTTTCCATGAGAATTAAGAGGTAAAAAATAACATTCAGAATATTATTCAAAATGCCGAAAGTTGTGATATCTAGTTTATTTATGTTCATAAACATAATCTTGAAAATTAACTGTGACGAATTTACGACTTCTACTAGTTGTTCTGGTAAGGTTATGGAATCTCAGTATACGTATAATACGTTGACATCAAGGAGCAGATTAGAATGTGCGGCGTTCTGTGATCTGGACTACCAATGCCAGTCTTTCCAGTACGGTGCCAACCAATGTCAGCTGAATGATCAAATGGGTGGAAGCGACTGTAGTGGGATGGTTGATAACACCTCATTCAAATATTATCAAAAGGTGAGACGAAATATCAAACTATTTGCACATACCGATCTGTATCTGATCGTAAATATTGTGGAAAATATCTAATTTCTCTCGGCTTTATCCATGCTGAAATCTACTCCAGATTGGTAATTTAATTGATCATTTAATTAAGAAAATAAAATCAACATTTTAATTATTAAACGGCAAATATCGAATAAAAAACATAGAGTAATACTATATCATAACACCCGAATATTAACTTTGTAAAAATGACGATTTAAATGCATGAATTCCGCACCCGGACCGTGGAAAATCAAAGGTATAGTTTCAGCAACAGCTGACACAAACTTTCGAGATCAAAATGTGGACACTATCTATTTTTTTTCGCGGCCCCCTGCACGCTGAAATCTACTTAAAATTGATTATGGAATCTTAACTAATAAAACGTATTTTACACGAGGGTTTGAGAAATTCAATTGTAAAACATCTAATATTATCTACGGTATAGAATGTACACTTTGTGGACTGGTTTATGTTGGCGAAACTAAGGAGCCTTTACATTTACGTATTAACGGTCATCGTCACAATATAAATAAGGGCAGTAACCAGATTCTTTACAGACATTTTAACCAACCCGACCACTCTATATTATCAATGAGGGTGTCTATATTAGAAAAAATTTACCACCAAACCAACAGCCCTACGTTAAGTACTCCATTTCGCAGAGACCGAGAGGAATATTGGAGACGTACATTGGGTACTGACACTCCTTATGGGGTGCAATGACAATGTAGCTAGTATTGGAAATCTGTCTAGCCCGGCGTGTAGCAATGTTAGTGTCATGACGTTATTCCCCAAGTTTCGTCGTCGAAAACGCAGCCATGGACACCGTCGCTACACCACCCAATATCAGCACTATTTCACTTGATGCCCTTTTGGAAATTATCCAAGAACCACTAGGACCACACCACATCCGTACTAAACTGTATTCGATTCCACTTACTATTTTGAAATTGCTTAAATCCGAATGTTTGGATTCAAATTGTACTGATCCTGCATCCATTGAATATAGGGTTGTTTCCATTGTTCTTGACATTGCTAACCGTCGTTTGGACATTGCGACTGAGCCTGATGCATCTAATACCACCAATAGCTCTTTTCTAAAACTGAAATGTGCTAATAAAGGCATTGATGCTATCGGGTTAAGCCAAATATTACACCATAAGCATGTCACAGCACACATCCCTCCTTATTTCAAAACCGTTACTGTTCCAAGGATTTCTTATACATATACTACACCCATTGCACCCAAAATATTTAATTACAGAAACGCATTATCTAACATCAATGCAGAGGAATTATATGATAACCCTCTACCCTGTTCTTGCTCTACGTCGTCCTTCATTTACCAACCAGCTGGACATGTAGTCACTGGTGATTTGAATATAGTCCAGCATAATAAGTTACGTGAAATTTTATCCAAAGGGCCCAAATACCGGGAACCACAACCATTTTCATGGGATCAACATTTCAAACATATTATGGATACCGTAGAGGACTTCGCTAGATCATGGGCCAAGAGGGAAGATGTTATCTCTGATACTCTCTCAGATTGGACTAAGTCTATTAGTCGTTTACTTAAACGCAGAATTTATATGCAACGTTTGTTAGTTGATACTAGGCCTAAATCTATTTTCAATGATGCTAGCATTGTTGAAAACCTTAACGCCTTACATGACAAGTATGCCATTGTACCAGCTGACAAAGCGTCCAATAATCTAGTGTTTATATGTAAACGGTACTATTATGACTGCCTGTTCAAAGAACTTAATTTCGGGAAACCTATTGACAGTGCTACGTATAAACGCTCGACTTTAAGTAAGGATGAAATTTTATCCAATCACAGATCTGTACTCACTTCATTTGGTACGTCATGTGGTGATACCTATACAGATCTGCCGCTGCTATATTGGATACCTAAACTACATAAAAATCCCTACAAGAAACTTTTTATAGCAGGTTCATCCCGTTGTTCCACAAAACCACTTTCAAAAGTATTGACATCTATACTAACGGCAGTGAAAGAGGGTATTCAAAAATACTGCGACAAAATATACTCTCGTAGTGGTATTAATCAAATGTGGATCTTAAAAAATTCCAAAGAATTACTTGATGGTTTGCAATCTAGATCACTTGCTTCAGTTTCATCTATACAAACGTTTGACTTTTGTACCTTGTACACTAAAATTCCCCATAGTAAATTAACAACTCGGTTGTAAGACATTATTCACAGTGTCTTTTCATCTAAATCGGGACATGCTAGATATAAATATTTAGTTGTTAATTATAATTCCACTTATTTTGTCAAGAATCAAAGTGATTCAAAAACAAATACACAGCCATCAAGATAATTCAGATGTTGGATTTTTTAATTGATAATATTTTTGTTGAATTTGGAGGGGAAATTTATCAGCAAGTGGTAGGTATCCCCATGGGTACCAACTGTGCACCTTTGCTTGCTGGTTTGTTTCTCTATTCCTACGAAGCCGAGTACATGCAGGCACTCGTAAAATCTAATAAACGTTTAGTTAGACATTTTAATTTCACTTATCGATATATCGATGATGTTATATCACTGAATAATCCAAAATTCAGTGATTATATAGAATTCATATATCCTGATGAGCTCGAAATTAAAAATACTACTGACAGTGACAATTGCGCTTCCTACTTGGATCTGCGTCTCGATTTTGACAATTGCCATAAACTAAGTGTTAAATTGTACGATAAACGTGATGACTTTGACTTTCAGATTGTTAACTTTCCATTTATTAGTAGTAACATTCCAATATCACCAGCTTTTGGAGTGTTTGTGTCTCAGCTAATTCGTTACGCGAGAGCTTGTTCATTCTATTCTGATTTTTTGAGTAGATCGATGCATTTGTCATCTAAGCTTCAACTACAGGGATACTTGCGAACTAGACTCATTAAAGCCTTTAAAAAGTTTTATGGTCGTCATATTGACTTGATCGGTAAATATAACATGTCTCTCTCGACTATTATTCTAGGCATATTTAATTGACGGGTATACTATCTCCCTGATTATATATGTGTACTACATCGTTAACACTGTTCATCACGTGCATTTTGCATACCGATAGTTCATTGGTCTATCACGCTATTTTACCGAGATTTCGCCTAATAGATTGGATGCAGCTATGGCGGGTGTGGCGCGCCAGGCAGGGTAAGCTTACTCTTCCTAGGACACCTGTTACCACTGTTCGTCGTGTATTTTGTACACGGTGAACAGTCCATATGCTGATTACACTATTTTGCGTTTTTACACATTTTTGCCTATACCGTTTTTAGGACTTCGAATTTTGTCTAATGGTTTGGATTGTTCGTACTTGGTTTTATTTTATTTAAATCAAAATTCAAATATTAACTATAGATTATTTCCCGGCTTGGATTCAATTGCCGTTAAAACGAGTCCCGAAGAGAAAGAGATAAATTGGTTTATCGTCCACTCAACACAACAAGGTCATTTTGGGACTAAACATATGTTTTAATTATATTTCAATAATTCGCTTGCGCGTAGGGGTCTTTAGCAGTGGGAGGAAATCGGAGTGCCCGGGGGAAATCCAGGAGTTTGAGAAGGCGCCCCTATCTCCATGGTACATACGCTCACACCAGGGCTCGAACCCACAGCCGAAAGCCAAAGGTGGCCGACCAGCTAGAGGTCGGGGCGCGGCACTCTAGACCACTCGCCCCCCCTCCGGACAAAGACACTGTAGCTTTAATAATGGTTACACCTAACATTGTCAACATTCTTCAAGAATAATCTAACTACACATGGGTAACGAAAGACTCCATTTCTGCTCATCAAACCAAAGACCCGAATCTGGCTTGCGGCTGTCTTTGAGATTTAATGAATTGAACATTATCAAATTTCGATGTGAGGTTGTCGTTTGATGCTAGGAATGCCCTGCTCTCGTACATTGTTTTAAAGAAGTTGGGATGTTGGGGGTTATGGGTAGCGACAAAGGTAGTTGTATTACCGGAACTGTCTTTTACTTTAGTAGCCCTCAGTGTTTGGATATCAATTGCCAAATCCCTATTTATCCCAACTTCTATTACCTCGAGGGGATAATAGTGTTTCAATAAATTTCTTTTTAGCTCACCTCACCTAATCTGACAACCCGTAGGTCTTCCTCTATCACAATAGTGCTTATTTTTCTAGCTAAAGAAAAGTACATCCGATGTCTGATCACTCCGGATTTATGTGACATCCGACATGATTTTCAACGCCCGATTTATTTCCTTATTATTAGCCGTCCCGTCATTATAATTTGAATCGACGCAGTATAATCCGTCCTTTAACCGGTGGGTGTGAAGAACCCAATTATCTGTGAGATTAAAATTGAATGGGTGTGAAGCCACAGGAGATTAACAAGTAAACAAGCAATCACCAATCAATTATCTATGAGATTAAAACATGTTAGAAACATTCGTTGCGCATGCCGATTGAACCTAAATTACATAGAAGTTTGGTCACCCTACGGACCGAGAGACGCGGAATTCAGTTCTGTCAGTCCGGGGGGGGGGGGGTGAATAGAATTTTGACGTAATTAAACACGGCGTACAGGTTTCGGCTGTAGGGTTGGATGAGATATTTATATATCTAGTCGATCACGCGTTGTAGCCCGATTGTCAATATTTTTGGGATTGAGAATGTTCAATCGAGTTCGCCCATTATCAATGCGCATGTGATAGCAAAGACAAGAGTGCGTTCAACTGAAGACAGCGAAGAAGATAAATTAACGACAGACGTGATCTATTCAAAATGCATGTTATGTTAAATGCAATAGAAATTAATCTTGAAAGTAAGAAAGGTTTATAATTTTTGAAAGGAATAGCATTCTAGGGATTCTAAGGTACAATATAAAAATACTTCCGGTTTTCGAAGTTACAGTATTTATCGTTTTGGAGAAAACTCGGTATTCCGACATGTCGTACAATCCGACATATTGTAACGAGCCCGTACGATGTCGGATGTGACAGAGTCCACTGGTATTTAATTTCCTTCTTTGTTTGTCAAAATAATAATATCATATAACCGGGAGAGGGGTTCATATAGGCTTTGACTGTCCCCCAAGCTTCTCAGTTCCTGAATAAATATTGTTTATAAAATCACCATTAGTAACACATTTATCCGACTTGTTTAAAGGGTCAATCCCGATAATGTTTTTGAGAATAAAACTCTTTAAGTTTGTGTTAAAATCCATTAAGATCCCCTACCTTAGAACCGAGAGCAACTAACTCAATATATGTGATACGTTTTCAAACAACTTAAACCCACAGTCGTCGTCTTGAAATGGAGTCCGGTGTCCCAAACTGTATTATGCGGTGATTTGATAAAACCAGAGTTTTATTTTATAAAAATAATGTGTCGGTGAAATTTACCTTTTGTTATCAAGTACAGCATATGGACCATTCCTCGTGTCGGCCTCTAAAGGAACGGGAATCGATTATCGGGTCACCCAACGAAACCATTAACCCGAAATCTCAAAAGGGTTACGTGTCCGGATAAGCTGTTGTAACGCTCGCGTCCAAACGACTCAATATTTTGAGCTGAAATATTGAGTCAGAGTATATACACCAGTCTTCTATATTTTGGCGTTTAAATTTCATACGTTATCGGACTTTTATTTTTGAGGCTCTGCGCTGTTCGGGACAGTCTCTTTAAGATAATGTGAATAACTGGGTCCGTCATAACTGCTCTGAATCTTCATCGACTTCACCACTGTCTTAATACGACCCCATTGGCCTATATAGTTTCCTTTAATTGCATTTAACAATGGCGAGGTGATAAAATATTAATTTTGGAATTCGATTTTGGCAATCAATAAAATAGTTAGTATTACTAATCGATCTATTAAAAGTCGATTACTTATTGTCTTCATGACCTCGACCATAACTTTCTCTAATAAAATAACAACACTTCGTCCAGAACACATCGATATATCTAACACATCGATATATTTTCTATAGGATGAAATTCTTGGGGGTCTGTAGAAAATAATTGCTCCATATATTCTGTAGTGCAAATTCAATAATTTTTCCTAAAGATCTATGCTAAAATTTCTAAAGGAAAAAATAAAAGTATACTATAGGGTTTGCTGTATGTAGTAAACTATCTTTTTGTCTTTAATCAAGTTTTATGGGCAGACTGCACAGTTAGTTGACCCACTGTCTTTAGTTTCTTGTTAAAGGGCTAATCCCGATATTTTTTTGGGGAATAAAACTGCTTAATGTTGTGTTAAAATCCCTTAAAATATTCGAGTCAAGGACCGAGCAACTACTTCAGTATTTATGATACGTTTTCAAAAGACTTAAATCCGTCAGTCTTCATCTAGAATTTAAGACCAGTGCCCCAACGTATAGTTTGTGGTATCTGGATAAAACCAAACATTTTTTTAATAAAAATAATGTGTAGTTGAAATTTGCCTTTCCTTATCAAGCACGGTATATAGGTTATTCACTGCATAAACCTTCTCAAGTAACCCTAATCGGTTATAAGGTCACCCAACGAAACAATTGACCTGAAATCTTAAAAGGGTTACGTGTTCGGATAAGCAGATTGGGCGTTCATGTCCAAACGACTCAATATTTTGAGTTGAAATTTTGAGACAAGGTAAATACACCATTGCCCTATATTTTGGCGTTTTATTTTCATACATTCTCAGACTCACTAAAACAAAATATGCAAAATACTATTTTGGGCAGATATTGTGAAATGGCGCTTTGTTCATCTAAAAGCATTATCATCCTCAATTCTTGAAAGAACAAACAAACATACCAGGGTTCGTGTTGATCATACTCGAAGTGGCGGACGAATTTTTAAAGAGCATTGCTCGAAGACCTGAAGACAAATTTCTACATGTTTGCCTCAAGTCCCTGTCTGACCTATGCTCTTATTTCGAATTCCAACTGTCAAGAGTTCTTTTTACGTGTTAGCCAATGGTATATGGGACTTTGGCTTTTCGTCCCATCACGATTATATGTTGTCTTATTCGGTTACATTGTATTATAGGGTAGCAGGAGTACCTCCAAAAATGTGACAACTGGCCCATTACCCCCACAAGTGGAGTTTTGTGACAATCGCCCGTTTCCCATGTGGTCTTCATATTTGTCTCGAAATGACCTAGTTTGTATCGAGAGGACGTTAAACCTCATTTCTCACTCCAAAAGACTGTTGTGTTTCTTTCAATTTCAGGTGTGTCAGAATGGTGGGTCTGTAGTTACTTCGTTTTGTTTGTGTATCAACAGTTATGTTGGAACATATTGTGAAAGATTCATGCGAGGTTTGTATTTTGTTTATGGATGAATGAATGAAATATCTTACGTATTTTCTTAAAAAGAATTAATAATTCAGTTGTGTAACTGTGTTCCCTCGCGTTTGGGGATCACGGTGGCTAAGTGGATAAGGCGCTGGTTCGCTAGCCTGGAGGTCGGGTGTTCGATCCCTGCATTGGCCGAGAAAGTTCATCTCGATTTTCCGACGTGATTTCCCCTTGTCAGTGATGCAGAAGGAGGGTCTGACAAGGACAGTTGCCTAGTCGTTCAAATGGGACGAAAAACCGAGGTCCCGTGTATACATTGGAGTGCACGTAAAAGATCCCTTGGCAGTTGGAATTCGATATAAGAGTAGGCCGTAGCGCCGCTGCGCGGGCAAAATTACCCTCATAGCACACTGTATGGCGTATGCCCGTCTTCAATTAGCCCAGGTTTAGTGCATAACAGTAGGACGTTGAACCCCATTTCATTCGTTCCCTCGCGTAACAAAACACTAATACGCACTACTTGGACATGGCGATTAACCCAATACTACCCACTATTAACCCAATACTACGGAGCCCCTTAAGTGCACGATTCCACTCCTATAAAATTATTTCGTTTAAACGAATTATTATTTCGTTTAAACGAATTATTATTTCGTTTAAACGAATTATTATTTCGTTTAAACGAATTATTATTTCGTTTAAACGAATTATTATTTCGCTTAAACGAATTATTATTTCGCTTAAACGAATCATTATTTCGCTTAAACGAATTATTATTTCGCTTAAACGAATCATTATTTCGTCTATTAACCCAATACTACCCCACTATTAACCCAATACTAACCCACTATTAACCCAATACTACCCCACTATTAACCCAATACTACCCACTATTAACCCAATACTACCCACTATTAACCCAATACTACCCCACTATTAACCCAAAACTACCCACTATTAACCCAATACTACCCACTATTAACCCAATACTACCAACTATTAACCCAAATTAACAGAAATACCACCCAATACTAACCCAATATACTACAAAATATTGACACAAATATCACCAAAACTACCCAATGCCATTCAATATTAACCCCATTATAATGGAAAACTTACAGAATATTTCAGTTCTATATATTATATTAAAAAATGGGTTTATTCGCGGAAATCTTGTAAGACATTGCAGTGATCATTCTTGCAAAGAATCGTTCAGTAATTAAGTTTCCATATATGGTCCTAAACGTTATTCTGAGGGTTAGATGGCTGAATGGTTAGCGTGCGCGTGCTGTATCATAAAGCCTGGCATTTAGTCAATTGGCGTGGTTTCGAATCCCCGATTGTACCTGGCAAGGAGTAGGGTCGCCCATCCAACCTCGCGGGTTTTCTCTGGGTCCTCCGGTTTCCTCCCACTGCTTAAGACCCCTACGCGCAAGCGAATTATGGAAATAAAATTAAACCATATGTTAGTCCCTAAGTGACCTAGTTTGTGTCGAATGGACGCTAAACCCCATTTCTCTCCCCCTTTCTCTCTCTCTCTCTCACACCTCACATACCCTCTCTCTATCTCTCCCTAAACGTTATCCTGGCTTTAAAGGATGTATACTTTATTACAGATTGTGCAGAAGGATATTCTTCACCACATGGTTACACCACTGATGGCATCTACACAGTTCATCCGGTACTATCACCAACGTCATTTCAAGTGTACTGTGAGATGAATACCTATGGGGGTCGAACCATATTTCAGTACCACGTTTCCTCGTCTTTCTACTTCAACCGAACATGGCAGGAATACAAAGATGGTTTTGGTTCCCTGGCGAGTGACCATTGGTTGGGTTTGGACAAGCTGTATTATCTGACCAATAGTGGGGAGTATACTGTCGTAGCCAACTTGAAACTTGCCAATACGTCCTACTATCAAAATTATTTTAGAGAATTTGTAGTGATGAATGAAACCAACATGTATCAAATGACCTTTGCCCTTGCGGTCCCCCACAGTACTGTGCCGTTGGGAGATAGTTTAACGGCGGTAAAGAATCAATATTTCAGCACTTATGACAACGATAACGACAACAGCACCAGAAACTGTGCTTTAGACAGGAGAGGTGGCTGGTGGTATAATGACTGCGCACCTTGTAATCCTAATGGAGAACTATTGAAGCCCACTGATTCGTTAAAAACAACCGACTACGAAGTTTTCTGGACTAACGATTTACAGAATATAGTCCCGGATCAAGTTAAACTGTGGTTAGCGGTGGAATAGGTACGACACTACAGTCTTGTATCGCTCCCCGCAAATTGCAAGGCACGATATATACTATTCAAAAAAAGTAGGGGATATTTGATTTTTAAGTGTTGTTAAAGTCACCTAATGAAACCGACGAAGAAACAAATGACAAAATGAAATGAAGTTCACATTCATCGATTTATTCCAAATGGTCGTTAGAGTAAGTAAGGCACAGACTGACCATTAGAAGGGTAAAATGATACCCGGGGTCAAACAGCAAAGTTACCACAGCATCACAACAAAGTCAGTAACGGGTAAATCCTCCTCTGTTTGCCAAACAAGCATTGATCCGACGTGGCATACTCCTAATCAGACGTCTAAGGTCATTTTGGTCCAGATTGTCCCATTCCTGTTGCAATGCAGCAGCAAGTTCTTGGACATTGGCAGGACGTTGTTGACGTTGACGTTACCTCTGTCCAAGCATGTCCCAGACATGTCCGATGGGGGAGAGGTCGGGACTCAGTGCTGGCCAAGGTAATTTGGTGACGACGTCGTGCAAACGGCACAACATGGACTGCCAAGATGTTGTCCCGGTAGTACTGGCCTGTAACACGCCCGACAGCAACATGTAAAGCCGTTCTTCCAGCAACAGTGATGCCTCCCCACACCATAACACAACCACCCCCACATCGATCATGTCTGATGACGTTAACGTCTTGGAAGCGCTTGTTTTGACGACGCCACACCCTCCTACGTCTGTCCAAAAAACCAACCGTGAATCTTGAGTCATCTGAAAACATCACATTGCTCCAGCGTCGATTATCCAAGTGTTGACGATCCCTACACCAACGACGTCTTGCCTGAATGTGATGATCTCTCAAACAAGGGATCACGCGAGGACGTCTGGCGCGAAGGTGACCCCTATGCAATGGATTCTGGATCGCCTGGCCACTCACTCTCACACCAGTGTCTGTTTGAAGACGAGTGCTGATCTGATTTGCTGTGATGACACGATTTCTCAAGGCCTTGGTCTACCTGAGCGTGGTCTATCCTGTACAGATTGTGTATCACGGTATCTGGACCATTGCCTGCTTATGACAGACTGAGAAACATTCATCGTCCGCGCCACAACCGCCTGTGTTGTGCCGATCTGTAGCATGCCAAGGGCTTGTAACCTTTCATTTTGGGCAAGCCGACGCATATCAAAATTTGTTTTCTGGTCACTAAAACAATAAACTGATGTTTCCACCATGGAATTCAATGCCACAATGACTGTAACATTCAAAGTCAGAGTCGTGCAAATCTTGGGTTGGACCCCATGATGATCCCATGCATCACCTGCATTCCTATTGGTGCGTTTGGGCGTCACATGTAACTGAAAATGTTTCTTCTGTTAGGTTCTATAGTGACTTTTTTCGTAGTCATTTGCATATTTTAGTATTATACCCCCAAAATCAAATATCCCCTACTTTTTTTGAATAGTATATAGTCTAACATTAGTAAGAAGATTTATTGTAATCTCTGCAAGTGCCTGTGCACCTTACCACATATTTATACGTTTAAACTTACCTTGTTTGTCACCATGGATACGTATACAAGATGCTTGAACATGCAATACCTTTTACCGTATATAACTAACAATATATCACTGAAAAACAGAACACAATTTATATGGAAAACACTCACTGGTTTATACACAAATAGCACGACGTTTGACAACGATAAGAGAATACCTGTCGAAACGTCGTGCTATGCCTATAAACCAGTGAGTGATTGTTTTCCATATAAATTGTGTTGTGTTTTTTAATGTCATCGATCACTAAATGCCACTCAAGGATTAAATATATCACTGGTAGATTCAATCCATTAATTTATCCTCTGGTGACTGGTTGGGTATGACACCCCTGGCCCACCCCTGGCCCACCCCTGGCCCACTCCTGGCTGTCTACGGGGTCTGTTCATTATAGTCGATACACAATCATATATACAGGTAGACCGACACCCTAATATTATTATCTTTTAAACTTCCTGGATTCATTCAGACAGTCGTGAATCACGTGTCTCAGTCAACAATCGTTTTTTACCATATCGGGCGGGCGATAGAGAGGCGGCTTCTCACCAATGCAACAAGGGTTCAATCCCAGCTCAGGGCAAGAACTTTATCGTTGTAAGTGAGAGGGATAATCGGTCTCCCGTCCGATCAGGCAGGTTTCCCCCGAACTCTTCGGTTTCTTCCTGCATTAATGATCGAAATCATTCGCACGATCTGTGCCAAGGGCCAAATTGGAAAAAGGACTCAAGCCTAATTTGCTACCCTTGTAAAATGACGCGATTATTATTATTATTATAGGTTAAGATAGAAGAACGACTTAGAGTTATATACTTATATATGTGATCGTTATACATTTGATAACACAATAAAATTCAGTTTCTAATCCCCGGTTGTACGTAACAAGGTGAAGGGTCGCCTGTCCAACCTCGTTGGTTTTCGCCGGGTCCTCTGGTTTCCTCCCACTGATAGAGATCCCTACGTCAAAGCGAATTAATGAAATAAAATTAAACCATATGTTAGTCCCGAAATGACCTAGTTTGTGTCGAGTGGACGTTAAACCCCATTTCTCTCTCTCTTTCTCTCTCTAATAATACACTATATATAATACAGTCATACACTCATACAAACAGCTGTACCATCTAAAGAGTTTCAGCTATATGTAGGCCTATAGTTACCACCATATTCCTGGAGCAATGGCCCGATAAATCCCTCTTTGGCCATTGCTGGATTGGCTTCTGATACTTGAACTTTTGAGGGAGTGTCACCGTAAAACAACAATCACACAATTTCCGTTCCGTCGCCATTGATCCGAAAGTCTTTTTTAGGTTTTTTGTCTTTGATTTATCCGTGCTTGTTGATTTTCTCCATTTCCGTTCTTGAATATTATGAATTTTTATATCGAAACGGCGCCTGCCACCCACGGTTTCACAAATAAACGTTCAGTCCTGCATTGTTTGTTTTGTTTTAAAATTCTTTTTTTCCAACTCATCGGAAATCGGATGTCTAGCGGTAAAACCTCTTTTGTCTGCCACGCGGGATTTTCTTCGTTATCACAGGAACACATCCTGGGCCCGGTTCCTAGAAAATTCTTAAAGTAAGCACAAAGTCATGCTTCACTTTTACGTAAGAATCTTATAAAAATACTGTTCCTAGAAAATTCTCAAGACCATTCTTACGTAAGCACAGGTCAAGTACAAGTCTAAGCACATTGTGACTGGTAAAGCTTACCATACACTGAGACCACGATGCTCTTTAACGTCATAAAACAACTTTGGTATGCGAATTACGTCATAAATTTGTTGTCTGCTTCATTGTGGTTGATTTGGATGCGTTTGACAAGTCCCCTATATAGGGCCTACACATAATTATAAAATGTGCCAAAAGATATATAAAAAAAACGCAGACACATACAAACTAACTGAATAATTGTGAGCGCGCCTGATCTTAAAGTAGCCCGTGTGTTTGTAGCCTATTGTTTACTAATTGGCAAAAAAATGAATTGGTTTCAGGGTAGGCCTATAAGGCCATAGATGCGAAATTTTCTATAGCATTCTTAATTTCTTTTGGAGAAGGATTTTCTCTGTCTTGTAATTGTCTCTTTGGTATCAAAGGGTGTCGGAAATACGGTCGAATAAGTCTACGGTCAGCCATCCTTTTGAAGCAGAAACAATCTAAGGGTTGGTAAGCAAGTTCCCTACCTTGCTTGGGACTTGTGCTTAGATTGGCTATGTTTAAGAACGAAGTTGTGCTTAAGTTTTTCCTTGGAACGCATAAAAACTTTCTTGTGCTTACAATGAAGTCTACTTAAAATCTAAGCACAAGGCCGTTTTTAAGAATTTTCTGGGAACACAAAATAAGGTAAGTGTACTTTAATGCAAAGTCGACTAAAATCTAAGCACAAGAACGTGCTTGAGAATTTTCTAGGAATCGGGCCCAGGGGTCTTGTAGGTCGATGCACCAATAACTGATCACTGTAACACTATTAGTATTAGTGTAAAACCGGAGATCGGTTTAGTAAATATAAAGGATTTATTTACATCAGGAGCACATCTACATAATATAAAATCTGCTAGTCTTCTACAACTAAACTTCTACATAATACAACATCTACTATTCTACAACTAAACTTGTACATAATATTACATTTACTATTCTGCCCCTCTGTAGGGCAGCGGCTGGACTTGGGTGAGTCCATACACTCGTCCAAGCCTCTCTTCTCGCCTCGACTCTTTGCTTCCTAACTGTCAGGGAACTCCTCAATATATACCGGTTGCACACATGGCCATAACTGCAATTGTCTCTTTTATCTCATCCCGTCATGTGCATAAACATTTGAAGTCGTGTGGATCTTGTACACAGATCATGTCTAGCTTGTAATGGACATATTGAATTAATTAGATTTAATAAGATCGTGACTGGACAACAGTTTAATATGAGGTGAAAGTCAAAATCATCTATTGTCAAAACTAGCAGAGTCCAATAAGTTTAATGCACCTAAATCATAAATGATATCCCTTTGTTACAGTGGATTACCTCGTTATTCGCCAATAACGAGACAAGCCACCTCGTTATTCGTTATTCAACTTTTTATTTTTGATTCAGTTATAAACCTAGTCATGACTAGAATGATGGATGTCAAGTATTCCCCAGTAGTATAAAACACAGTAGAACAACTTTTAGGCGAAAACAGTCCACATTGTTATTCAAGCAGCAAATAACGAGCAGTTTGTAATTCGTTTTTCACCTCGTTATTTGGGATTCGCATAGGAAAGTGTCTGCATCTTTAATGAGAATATTTCAAGATTTGATTCAAAACCACCACTAGATAACAATAGAATAATGGTTTGCAAAGTATTCCCTAGCAGTAGAAAACTCATTAAATGACGTATAGTCGGTAAATAAACCAGATTGTTATTCAAGCGATGAATAACGAATAACGGGGTGGATCACCTCGTTATTGGTTATTCAACTTTTTATTCGGGATTCAGATATAAAAATAGCCATGACTAGAATAATGTATGCCAAGTATCCCCCAGTAGTATAAAACAGGGCAAAACGACTTTTAGGCGAAAACAGTCCACATTGTTATTCAAGCAGCGAATAACGAGCAGTTTGTCATTCGTTTTTCACCTCGTTATTCGTGATTCAGGTATGAACGTGTTTATGCATCTTTAATGAAAATATTTCAGGATTTAATTCAAAACCATCACTAGATAACAATAGAATAATGGTTTGCAAAGTATTCCCTAACATTAGAAAACTCATTAAATGACGTATAGTCGGTAAATATACCAGATTGTTATTCAAGCGATGAATAACGAATAACGAGGTGGATCACCTCCTTATTCGCCAATAACGAGGCAAGCTACCTCGTTATTCGTTATTCAACTTTTTATTCAGGATTCAGATATAAACCTAGCCATGACTAGAATAACGGATGCCAAGTACCCCCCAGTAGAATAAAGGACGGCAAAACGATTTTTAGACGAAAACAGTTCACATTGTTATTCAAGCAGCGAATAAAGAGCAGTTTGTTATTCGTTTTTCACCTCGTTATTCGTGATTCAGATATAAACGTGTTTATGTATCTTTAATGAGAATATTTCAAGATTTAATTTAAAACCACCACTAGATAACAATAGAATTAAATAATGGTCTGCAAAGTATTCCCTAGCAGTAGAAAACTCATAAAATGACGTATAATCGGTACATAAACCAGATTGTTATTCAAGCGGTGAATAACGAACAACGAGGTGGATTACCTCGTTATTCGCCAATAACGAGACAAACTACCTCGTTATTCGTTATTCGTTATTCAACTTTTTATTTTTGATTCAGTTATAAACCTAGCCATGACTAGAATAATGGATGCCATTATGTGAATCCCGAATAACGAGGTGAAAAACGAATAACCAACTGCTCGTTATTCGCTGCTTGAATAACAATGTTGACTGTTTTCGCCTAAAAGTCGTTTTGCTGTGTTTTATACTACTGGGGAATACTTGACATCCATCATTCTAATCACGGCTAGGTTTATATCTGAATCCCAAATAAAAAGTTGAATAACGAATAACGAGGGGATCCACCTCGTTATTCGTTATTCACCTCTTGAATAACAATCTGGTCTTTTTACCGACTATACGTCATTTAATGAGTTTTCTATTGCTAGGGAATACTTTGCAAACCATTATTCTATTGTTATAAAATAAAAACCAAGTACGAACAATCCAAATCATAATTCAGAATTCGAAGTCCTAAAAACGTTATAGGCAAAATAGTGTATTCAAGCAAAATAGTGTAATCAGCAAATGGACTGCTCCTCGTGTACAAAAATACACGACAAGCAGTGGTAACAGGTGTCCGGAAGAGTAAGCTTACTCTGCCTGGCGCCACACCCGCCATAGCTGCATCCAATCTATTAGGCGAAATGTCAGTCAAAAAGCGTGATTGGCCAATGAACTATAGTATGCAAAATGTACGTGATGAACTGTCTAAACGATGTAGTAGACATTATCAGGGTGATAGTAACAGTATACGTGTCAATTGAAAATATCTAGAATAATAGCCGAGAGAGACACGTTATATTTACCAATCAAATCAATATGACGGCCATAAAACTTTTTAAAGGCCTTAATCAGTTTAGTGCGCAAGTATCCTTGTAGTTGAAGCTTAGATGACAAATGCCTCGATCTACCTATCTAATGATTGTTTTGAATCAAATCTTGAAATATTCTCATTAAAGATGCAGAAACACGTTCCTATGTGAATCCCGAATAACGAGGTGAAAAACGAATAACAAACTGCTCGTTGTTCTATGTTTGAATAACAATGTGGACTGTTTTCGTCTAAAATTTGTTTAACTGTGATTTATACTACCGGGGGATACTTGACATCCATCATTCTAGTAATTGCTAGGTTTATATCTGAATCCCGAAAAAAAAGTTGAATAACGAATAACGAGGTGGCTTGTCTCGTTATTGGCGAATAACGAGGTGATCCGCCTCGTTATTCGTTATTCACCGCTTGAATAACAATCTGGTTTATTTACCGACATGAGTTTTCTACTGCTAGGGAATACTTTGCCAACCATTATTCTATTGTTATCTAGTGATGGTTTTGAATTAAATCTTGAAATATTCTCACTTAAGATTCATAAACACGTTCATACCTGAATCACGAATAACGAGGTGAAAAACGAATAACAAACTGCTCGTTATTCGCTGCTTGAATAACGATGTGGACTGTTTTCGCCTAAAAGTCGTTTTGCCCTGTTTTATACTACCGGGGGATACCTGGCATACATTATTCTAGTCATGGCTAGGTTTATATCTGAATCCCGAATAAAAAGTTGAATAACGAATAACGAATAACGAGGTAGCTTGTCTCGTTATTGGCGAAAAACGAGGTGATTCACCTCGTTATTCGTTTTTGGTGAATAACGAATAACGAAAAACGACCAAACTTCACCTTGCCCCCTAGGGTATGGGACCTTGATGGATTTTAACACAAAAACATTATCGGGATTGACCCTTTAAACAGATTCGAATCACAACTAATCGAAGATATGTTACTATATCAGTATTCCCAGACTGTTGGGTGGGACAAAACAGACAGCAAGCAATATATATACATAGAGAGATAGACAGAGAGAGAGAGGGAGAGAGAGAGAGTTGGAGGCCGGAAACGTAATTTCCTTGCATTTCAGGCACTTGTGTGGAGCCATTAAGAAGTACATCCCCTAAAAAAAAGAATTCTGCCACAAAAATTGCGCATTCTGGCGTTATTTCAGTGGACCAGTCCATACAAGTGCTATGAAATGATAGCATTTTTAGAGGAGGGGGCTGGACGCAACTGAGATTTTTGTGGGGGGGGGGCTCTAATGTTGGGGGCTCTTGGGCCGGTGCCCCATGGTTAATCCGGCGCTGTGTACACAGAACGTAAAATGAAATGTGGTTTCACATCCCACTGTTCTGCACCGACTGGGCTTATGACGACGGGCATTAATGAAGACGGGCATACGCCGTACAGTTTGTTATTTGGGAAATTTAACCCGGGCAGTGGCACTAGTGCCTACTCTTATGTCGAATTCCAAAAGTCAATTGTTTATTTACGTGCTCGGGGTTTCGTCCCATCCGGACGACTATAGGGTGTATGTTGGCGTAGGCTGTATTCAGAGGCGTATATATCGATTTTGTTTGGGAGGGAAGGGGATGTTTAGGACAAATGAGACCGAGTAATGTACAAGCCCCTAATACCCAAAGGCGCGAGCTTTCTGGTGGGGTTGGGGTGCTGGGCATGCTCCCCCTGGAGAATTTTCGACTATGTCCTCATATTTTCATCAAGCGTCCACGCTTCGTCAGGTTTGACCACCGACCGGTGATTTTGTCAAGATCAATCGTGTCCATCAGGCCAAGCGCACGGGCAAGAGTCATTTGGGTTACTGAATTTGGGATCCATACATGACACAGAAAAACATGTAATATTCAGTACCAATCTAAGTGGGATATGACACATGTAATATTCAGTACCAATCTAAGTTGGATAGGACACAATCATATTAAAGTACAATATTGGTGTCAGTCATTATTGAATATGTGACAGCTAGAATTGGTTAAACCCATTCCAAATGACACAGAGATCATTGCTATGGTACATGTGTAACAAACACTTGAAGTAAAATAAGAACCAAGTACGAAAAATCCAAACCATAAGACAGAATTCGAAGTCCTAAAAGCGTTAAAGGCAAAATAGTGTATTCAAGCAAAATAGTGTAATCAGCAAATGGACTGCTCCCCGTGTACAAAATACACGACAAGCAGTGGTTACAGGTGTCCGGAAGAGTAAGCTTACCCTGCCTGGCAGTGACGACAAAAATGACAAACAAGAGTTAACCTTCTTGATAACTGACTGAAGTTACGAGCGACAACAGACACGCAGTCAAATTTAATTTCACTGATAATTCCGTTGAAGATGACTTGTTGATATAGGAGGCAGACCACCATTAATTTCCCCATTGACTTCAATGTTAATTCTGGCCTCTTTGCCCACCTCCAACTTTTCCCCAAATTTTCGTTGGGCTGAATGCTTTTCACTATAGACAGAGGAACAAATGACCATATCTTTGCACTAAAATTTGTATGAGGTTGACCTCCAAAATTTTGAGATACACCAACTTGAAGAATCATACCCAAAACATGTAACTAGTTGCCGTACCACCGTAGCCAACCTGATAACTCAGTTATCCTTCCGCCTCAACTCATGAATATTTACCAAAACCTGGCAGAAAAAATAAATTCAAACCCTCTTCTTCCATTCTAGAACAAAAAAATCAACAAAAATGTCCATGCAAAGGTGGGGGGGGAGAGAAGGAGGGGGAATTGCTATAAATAGACGAACTACAATTTGTACCGAGAGTGTGAAATTTAATGGTGGTCTACCTCCATATATGAGACGGTGAGAGAATATCAGACAATTAAAAAAGAAATATCGATTTGGCTGTCGCTAGATAAAAAAAAAACGAACGAATTATAAAAAGTCCGTGCATCACCATGTTTTTATTAAGTACAGAATTAATAAAACAAGGAATGCACGGGCCTAATGTTGTCCTTTAAATATCCGTCTATAAGCTCAACGTGTGTACGTATAATAATTGCCTGAAATGTATTTCAAAAAATAACGAGTTTAGTTATATGTTTGGCAAGGTAAATAGCCATTCAGGCACACTTCTAGTGGTCAATGCTTGTCATGCATCAATTTGCTTTTTGATATTTGATCGTTTAAAAATTAACTGGTTCATAAGAAATATTTATGCACACGCGTTTATATAACGTTTCTATAAAATCGTAAATATTAGCGGCAAGTTCAATGGTCACATCAGTTATTCCATATGATACAGCTCTGGGGTCGGTTGCTCAAAACTATGTTATTTTAACGATCCGTTAAACTCTAACGGACATATCTTGGTAACGTGTTGTTTGTTAATTTACTACAGAAAAAACACTATAGAATAGAATACTTTTTTTATATTAGCAGAAATCTGTAGGAAAAATTAGCACCACAGAATGTTCGGGGCCTTTATTTCCAGCAACAATCTTTCTCTCCGTTAAAGTTAACGGATCGTTAAAAGATAACGAGGCTTTGAGCAACCGACCCCTGGTATTTAGTGTAAAGTACGCGACAACAGGGTCAGGCCTAAATCTCAGGACTTCGTGTGTTCTACACTCATAACAGTTGTAGCACGTGGTACAGTGTCGGTGCTTAGTGCAAAGGGCGCGACCAATGAGTCAGCAGGCGTAGATGACAGTGTCTCTTGTAGATATATAATTTCACGGTTTATATAACCATATTTGTACACTAATAGGAACAGAAGTCTGTAAATCATTGGTCCAGAAAACTTCGTAGTCGGTTGTTTTTAACGAATCACTGGGCATCAATAATTCTCCATTAGGATTACAAGGTGCGCAGTCATTATACCACCAGCCACTTCTCATGTCTAAAGCACAGTTTCTGTTGTCGTTGTCGTTATCGTTATCGTAAGTGCTGAAATATTGACCCTTTACCGCCGTTAAACTATCCCCTAATGGCCTAGCAGAATCAGGAACCGCAAGGGCAAAGGTCATTTGATATTTGTTGGTCTCATTCATCACTACGAACTCCCTAAAATAATGTTGACAATAGGACGAATTGGCAAGCTTCATGTAGAATTTGGCGTCAAAATCCTGACTATTGGTCAGATAATACATCTTGTCCAACCCCAACCAATGGTCACTCGTTAGTGAACCAAACCCATCTTTGTATTCCTGCCATGTCTGGTTGAAGTAGAAGGACGAGGATTTATGTCGCTGAAAAATAATTCGACCGCCACTGCTTTTCATCTGACAGTAGACTTGAAACGAAGTCGGTGATAGTACGGGTTGTATTGTGTAAACACCATAAGCTGTATAACCATGCGGGGAGGAGAACCCCTCGGAACCATCTGTCATAAAACAAAAACAAAGATTAGAGAGAGAGAGAGAGATAGAGGGAGATTGAGAGAGAGATACCCATGTTGGTAGAGTGGATGCTTGCGCGTAGGGGGAAACTGCGGGACCAGGAGAAAACCCACGAGGTTGGACAGGCAACACTACTCCTTGTCACGTACAGCCGGGGAATCGAAACCGAGCCAGTTGATTCAATGTATATATTAAAGCGCCACCTAAAATACTAAATAATCCCAATAATAACGTCATACAAGGAGAGAGGGGGTTGGGATGGCCTAGTGGTCTAAAGTGCCGCGCTTCGACCACTAGGCCATCGCGGGAGGACACACCTGAACTATAAATTCTTTTTAGGAAAATACGTAAAATACAATGGCAATACAAACCTCGCATGAATCGTTCACAATATGTTCCAACACAACTGTTAATACACAAACAAAACGATGTACCCACTGAACCACCATTATGAAATTAAAGTGCATTGAAATCAGAAATAGTTTTGTCATAGAAAATAAAATTCATCGACCAGAAATGTTTAATAGGCCCGATGCACTAACTAACGTTCCATTAGCACAACAATGAAACACAATTAGTCTACTTTTTTAATTAAGCGACGTTTCGTTACCTTGGAAAACATTGAGTGATACAAATAATGTTAAATAAGTTCGTTTTTCCAAATTATTGAAATTGATTATAATTCAATCTGATTAAAACACAGATCCAAATTCGATTCGTTTTTTATAGTTCATAATTTTGTTTTACTTGTCTTCATTACACTTTAGGATTGATTTTAATTTAGATCAATCTTATACTTTTGATGGCCTACACTACATGTAGATCTAACAACTTATAGTGGGAGATCACGTTCTATGACGTAGAAAACGACATTTGACCCCATAAGGTCAGTCATTCGATTAACCGATCAATACGTTGTTGCAAGTGGCTATGTTTTTGATCTACTTTTGCTTTGTTTCGATAAATAATACGTTGTTGCAAGTGGCTATGTTTTTGATCTACTTTTGCTTGTTTCGATATCTGTCGGAGTTCATGTCTACCCACAGTTCCGTGCAAGAGAGGTCAAACCCCCTATTCGACAGACAATTTGATTGGCTGACCCCTCATTTGAAGCTGAACACGAGTTAAATAACAAACCTTCCAGATCCTAAAGTGTAATAAAGACAAGTAAAACAAACGAAACGAAATTGGATCTGTGTTTTAATCAGACTGAATTTAGATCTAAATTGTATGATTAATTTTGTTTAAAAAACATTGTGAGAATTATTTTCTTTGACGTCAAAAATATGTGACGTCATTAGGTATCCGTAATATCCGTGTCCTATAGTTCGCAACTTAGTTTAATAAAATAAAATGAAATGGGGTTTAGCTTCCTACTGCTCTGCGCCAGCTGTGTTCACGGAGACGTTCATATGCCATATAGTGTGCTATGAAGGAGATCTTGTACGGACAGCGGCACTACGTTCTACTCTTATATCGAATTCCATCTGCCACGGGTTCATTCACGACTATTCGTTGCCCTCCGTCCTCCACAACTGACAAGGGGGAACCAGACCGAAAAATCCGAGGAACTTTCTCGGCCAACCTAGGAATAAAACACGGGACCTCTAGGTTAGCGTACGAACATCTTTTAAACCACTGAGCCATCTTTTAAAGCCCAGCTTGTGTCGCCCTACGACGCGATAAACCTGTCGGCGACTAGCGGGAACTGACAGCTTATGTAGCTACGATTTAATTTATCCAGGACAGGACGCAACCACGAGAAACCAGTTGATCGTAGTCGTAAGAGCGCTTATGTCGCCCGGCATCAGTTAAAGAATCTGAGCCACAACTGACCACGTGACTGACACGTGATGACCTTCAAAATGGCCTCATTACATGGTTGTTACCGCCCCCTGGGTACCACGTGACTAAATAAACGAATCCTGTTGGCTACATCGGCGAGGTGCCGACTCACACTAGCTTATGTCGCTTGCGACTAGAGACAACTAGTTGTCTCATGTGCGACTCGGAGAAACTGGATACAATTGAACGGCGACTGGCTTGCGTCCGACTCACGCCAGTCGTAAGAGTGCTTACGTCGCGCAAGTACTTACGACTGATTGTATCCACTTGATCGTAGACCAGTCGCCGACAGTTTTATCGCGTCGTAGGGCGACATAAACTGGGCTTTATGGGTTTTGTTTGCGAACAATGGGTTCATCCTGTATTCGCTGTTAAAGCCCCAACACCACTCTTCTTGTAACTGAATAATATGTTCCAATCTTTATTCTGGTCAACAAAGTGTACTATTTTACAATATTTCAATTAAAAAATGATACAAATTTGATCTTAACACACCGAATTTTAAAAATTGGAAAAATTCAACTACATGCCGTAACATGGTTTGAAAAGCCTTACGTAAGCACCTTCAAATGCAACTTTGATTTAAACATATTTTCGAACCCTCTTGACAAGTAAGATAGGTTGTAATGGATAATTTAAACAACAGGTAGGACACTTAAACATCTTGTAGTTAGAATAAGGCTATTTTTTTTCTGGACCTGTCAAGCCAGCAAGAGTGTTATTGTCCCTTTAAACAAATGAAACTCTTTCAAGGTTAATTTAGATTATATTGAACTGTCTTTTATTAACCGATAGTGCGTGTCGATTAACCTAATTAGACAATTAAAACCATCATCCATCGTGTCTAACACGTGGACATACTTACTACAAATTCGCGAATCCTTGTTTTTTGCGCCAAAATGGTGTGAGAGAGAGAGAGAGAGATAGAGAGAGAAAGATAGTTTCTCGAAATTCGTGTGGCCTTGTTTTTGCGCCATAATGGAGAGAGGGAGAGAGATAGTTTCTACAACTTTGCGTGGCCTTGTTTTTTTCGCCATAATGGATAGAGAGAGGGGGAGGGGATGGGGGGGGGGTCAAAAACACCAATTATATTAGTCTCTATCATCCAGAAAAATATTCTACGAAAATGAGTATAAATGTGTTGTCAACATTTGAGAATAATAGGTCAGTGGCTAGATTATCCAGTCTTTTACATTATCATTAACAACGTTTTTCTCTTAAAACAAGATGTTACGCCCATAAAATTATTTAAGAATGCCAGTTCAATATCCAACACTCTTGATTTTTGTATTGAGCATGCCAGTTCAATATCCAACACTCTTGATTTTTGTATTGTAACATTTTTCTATTCCTATTCGTGGGCCATATCTGTTTAAAATTAATCCTTATCCGCATTCACGAAGTATGTTTGTTTATCATCAATTTTGAGATGTATTGTGGGAATGGGCGCAGCTCTTCCTTGATTTGGCTAAAGAGACTGGATTACCAACCACATTCAAAACCAAACTCCCGGTTACGCATGGGCAATAGACTTTACGTCAAATATGGACATCAATTATGTCAGTACAGACGTTGTTACAACTTGAAATCAAAAATTCTTTTAAAACAATGTTTCGTGAGAGAGAGAGAGAGAGAGAGCGAGAGAGAGACGGGGGGGCTCCCTCCATTCAACACAAACTAGGCCATTTCGGCAGATGGTTAAATTTTATTTCAATAATTCGCTTGTGTATAGGGGTCTTTGGCAGTGGGAGAAACCCTATAGCTACAGACGACTTCGATGCTTGTCGTGTACAACCGGGGAATCAAAACTACGTAAATTGACTCCATTGACAGACCTTATGATACAGCGCGCCACAATGGACAGGCCACGAATTCACAAAGCATGCGCATGGGCAGAAAGACGCTAAGCCATATCTTTTTTTTCATATTTTGTTTCAGAGTAAGCTTAGGCTATATTGTAATGGATGCAGTTCATAAAATTATTTACAGGCTTACCTAATCCGACATTTTGCAATCTTCAATAATTTGGTATACTGACTGTACTGTTGGGGAAAATAGAGCAACCAGTCAAGCGTGAGGTGAGTAGAAAATAAGGCCGGATGTCTACACCTGTCTGACTAGAAACAAACTGGAAGTGAGATCAGCTAACCTTTCCAGGTCATAAGCCTCCATGTCGGCCATGTTTCTTTCATAAATCTGAAACAAGTATGGCGGCTTGGGGGCTTTAACTTTAAATTATTTAATTATTTCGGTATTTTTGTAACCGGAGTTCAGCTTTAAAGGCCTAATCCCGATATTTGTTTTGGGAATAAAACTGCTTAATTTTGTGTTTAAGCCCTTTAAAATATTCGAGTCAAGGGCCGAGCAACTACTTCAGTATTTATGATACGTTTTCAAACGACTTAAATCCGTCAGTTTTCATCTGGAATTTTCGACCAATGCCCCAAGTTGTAATTTGTGGTATCTGGATTAAACCAAACATTTTTTTTTATAAAAATAATGTGTAGTTGAAGTTTGCCTTTCTCTATCAAGTACGGCACATGGGTCATTCACTGCATAACCCTCTCAAGTAACCGTAATCGGTTAAAAGGCCACCAAACGAAACAATTGACCCGAAATCTTAAAAGGGTTACGTGTCCGGATAAGCAGTTTTGGCGTTGACGTCAAAACGACTCAATATTTTTAGATGAAATTTTGAGACAAGGTAAAAACACCATTCCCCTTTATTTTGGCGTTTTATTTTCATATATTCTCAGACTTTTTTTTTTGAGCCCCTGTTTAATTCGGGATTGTACCGCGAAAAAAGGAAAATGGATACAGTCCACAAAATATCAACTCACCTTTTGATAATATTATTTCAATGATGAGTCATCAACCATTCCACTACAGTTGCTTCCACCCATTTTATCATTCAGCTGACATTGGTTGGCACCGTACTGGAACGCCTCAGAACACAAAACGCCAAACATTCTAATTTATTCCTTGATGTCAACGTATTGTATGTATACTTAGATTCCATAACCTTTCCAGAACAATTAGTAGAAGTCGTAAATTCTTCACATTTAATTTTCAAGATCATGTTTATGAACATAAATAAACCAGATATCACAACTTTCGGCATTTTGAATAATATTCTGAATGTTATTTATTACCTCTCAATTCCTATGGAAAACAGGCGAGCTTGCTAATAGTCTACCCTAACCAAAAATATATGGAAAATAACCCTTTCGCTTTTTGCTCCGTGCTTCGGCTTAATCAATTAAGAGCTACAACATCAAACGGAATTTTTCTTTTTGCTTTTTTTTCATTTGGTTGATAAAGACGAGAGTATCCTCGTCGAAACGTCGCTTAGTTTCAAACTTAGTAATTGTTTATTCATAAAATTGTACATTGTGTTTTTATGTTCAATTACTAAATGCCAATCAAAGAAGGTAACCACAAGTACATGAAAAATATCTTTTACGCTTTTCGCTCCGTGCTTCGGCTTCATCAATTAAGAGCTACAACATCAAACGGATTTTTTTCTTTTTTTTTCTCTGTACGTATACTCCGATTCCATTAACGTTCGAGAACAGTTTACAAAAGTATTGAACTGATCACATTTAATTTCCATGACTAGAACAAAGAAACAAACGATAAAAGCTTTCGACATTATAAAAATTTTTCAGCAATTTATATGAACGATGGCCTTCTTGCCAACAAATATAGACCCCCCCCCCCCTGACAATTAACAATTTCTAATCAAATCAATTGTCTTGAAACATAAGTGTATTACAAGTCAAACGGTCGGATAGCCGTGGCGATAGAGAGGCGGCTTCTTACCAATGCAACGAGGGTTCAATCCCAGCTCAGGGCAAGAACTGTATCGTTGTAAGTGAGAGGGACATTCGGTCTCCCGTCCGATCAGGCAGGTTTCCCCCGAGTTCTTCGGTTTCTTCCTGCAGTAATGATCGAAATCATTCGCACGATCTGTGCCAAGGGCCAAATTAGAAAAAGGCCTCAAGCCTAATTTGCTACCCTTGTAAAATAACGCGATTATTATTATTATTGACTGACTTTTTGTCAGTGAATGTTTCTCTTCCACTAATCAAATTGCCTCTCCGAATCGAAGTTCTTCAAATATAAGGGGATTGAAAGTCAAGCAATGTATACTTATTATATAACACTAAAAGGCTTATTTAAGGTCTATGAAAGGTGTCCTGTGTAATATAGAAATCTTTACCTACATGGTGTGTGACAAAAACTAGGGTAATGGAGTAGATTATTCTCTTATTTTAGTCTTAGTTACTAATAGCTATGTCAGTATCCATTGTTTAAAGTAGGATATTATCGTCCAGCCAGTTCGTGCACGGATTAGTACAATTATCTAGAATAGTGTTAACGTAAACCGGTGCCTTTACGAAACACTTACCCAAAAATGGTAATTGTCCCACCCTAATAGATGTGGCAGTATATTTATATATAGTAAAGAGCGGGTTTCGATTTACTTCAGACAATCATTCGTAGCTGAAGGGGAACATACCAATAGCCAGGCTAGGGGTTCAGACAATCATTCAGAGCTCAAGGGGGTCACAAGACCTAAAGCTTCCCAGGCTAGAGGCTAGGGTGGACATAATAAGTTTTATTTGTGGTTAACATTCGGAGCTGAAAGGGAACATACCAATAGCCTCCCCGGCTAGAGGCTATAGGGGTTTAGACAATCATTCAGAGCTGAAGGGGATCACAAGACCTATAGCCTCCCCGGCTAGAGTGGACATAATAGGTTTTATTTGTGGTTAACATCTAAATACCTATAGAACTATAGCTGTCTCGAAGTTGTGAAATATATATTATTGTAACCTATAAAGCTATCTTGAAAGAACAGAAACGAGTTTGAAGTCTTCTGTAATAACACAGCGTCCGTCCTACCTAGACCCACGACAGTGTCACCCAGACGATTTGGGCGTCCGAACTCAAGAGTGTCACATACTGCTTTTTGGAGTCCGCAACGAGGGATATTCGGTCTCCCGTCCGATCAGGCAGGTTTCTCCCGAGTTCTTCGGTTTCTTCCTGCAGTAATGATCGAAATCATTCGCACGATCTGTGCCAAGGGCCAAATTGGAAAACGACCTCAGACCTTATTTGCTACCCTTGTAAAATGACGCGATTATTATTATTATTATTAGTCACAATTTGCATCCAAGAGTGTCACAGACTGTTTTTAGTTGCCGTGCACAGAATAGTGTCGTTTATTTTGGTCGCCGTGACACAGGATATTGTCACAATTAATTCTAATCGATACATAAATTATGTTCCCTGTGTTCCGTGTATCGACGAAAACCGAAAACATGTTCCGAAATCGATTAATGTTAAAAAACAGCGGAATTTACGGAATTTTGATTTATCGATTTATCAGACTATCGATTAAAAAAAAATCTGATATAGATTTTCTGTTATGTTTTGATTTTTTGAGAAAACACACAATTGTCAGTTTAGCATTAGACTTACTGAATATTGATTTATCGATTTATCAGAATATCAATTAAAAAAACACCTCCAATATGGATTTTCTGTTATGATTTGATTTGTGGGAAAACCCGCAATTGTCAGTTAACATTTATAAATAATTATAGACTAGTACTCATTATGGATGTGGCCATTTATGAAATTCTGAATCTAAATCTGAAAGGTTACGTTGAAGCGACCACTTCTGGCTCTCATTCAACGGAGGGGGAGTGCGCTATTGAAGCGCTTGATGGTATCTGCTTTCACAACACTATCACTAAGTCTAATCCACTCTAATAGAGTTCCTGGGAAGAATGAATGTTTGTAATTGATACTTTTAGTTTGAATAATGTCAAAACACTTGCTATTTTTGTAAACTGAATTTAATACAATGTTAGTATGTGTAAAGTCTTCAAATTTTTTAGCTCTGATAGTACGTTTTACTCTCTGAGATTTCAGGTAGTGCTCAATATTAATGGCCGGCTCATGCCCTTTCACCACCTTGTATAAGACGGTCAATCTCTGGTGACGTCTTCTTTCTTGGAGAGTGGGTAGTTCCAGATCATTCAACATGGAAGATACACAGCCTTCTTCTCTTGATCGGTAGTCCTTCTTTATGATTCGGACAGCAGATCTGTGGACGTGAACGATTGACTGGTGTTACAAATTTAAAGTTACCTAATACAGATATTTTGTTTAGCCTCAAATGTTATTTAAAATCATTAATGAGGCATGTATCACGGTAACATGCATAGTGGATATAACCTATCTCTACGCGGTGAATAACTGGAGTATGTGTTACTATATCCAGCAATTGTGATTACTATTCATAGAACTCGTGAGAAATATACGTGAAAAATGACGCGATTATTATTATTATTATTATATACGTGTTGTCAGTAGTCGCTTAAACCCCTCAGTACTTGCGCCTTGAGAGAGAGAGAGAGAAAAATTGGGTTTAACGTCCACTCAGGGGTTGGGAAGGCTCCCCTATCTCCATGCCACATACGCTCACACCAGGGTCAAAACCACAGCCGCAAGCCAGAGGTGGCCGGCCACCTAGAGGTCGAAGCGTGGCACTCTAGACCACTAGGCCATCCCAACCCCCCATACTCGCGCCGTACGTCAGTATTCCTATAAATGGTCACTAATTATCATGAGGTGAGTATTTAAGTTAGTATTTTTTACTTGTGTATACAAATATACCGTGACTAATTAAGAAAACGGCAGTATTTGAAGATCCCACTCAAGTTCAAGTTCTTTATTCCTTTACGTCAAAAACTTATCAGGTACATGTATAACATTACACTACAAACAATTAAATAAATACAAAATGTACAAAAACAATATCAAACACATACATACAACACATCAAACTGGGTTAGATATTTAAATATATTTAGAATGATAGGAGAGTAAACGTTTTTCTGTGCACGTTTGCTTGTTTGCCAAATATAGCAATTTCCCTACGCTAGTCGAGACGACGACGCGTGGTTAGTAGGTGTATAATCACAATGGCGAAATAAAACAATAACGAGAGGATAACTCTTGATATTACTCAAGGGAGATAACTACATAAAACAAGGACTCGGACTAGTAATTATTTGCCCATTGACTTCAATGTTAAATGGGTGTAACATCACAGGCTGTAACTTTTTGCTCAACATTCCGTTGGTTTAAATCTTTTTAGGCACAATGGGGATCACATTTGGCAATCTCCTCATCATAAGCTTGTAGGGTTTTTATGGTTTAGATTTTTTGCTACAGGGATTTGAAGTTGCATGGGGTGAAAATCTCACATTTGATTGCTCCGCAGAAAGACATTTTACATCCCCATCCCTCCGCTATAATATCCCCAGTATTACCCAAAACTGCTATAAAATTGCAAATTTGATCCCTTTTCTCCTATTCTAGACCCAAAAGTCAACTCAAAAATGCAGGAAGAGGGGAGAAAAAAATTAAGGGAAAAATTCTCTATTAATAGCTCGCACTACATCATGAAAAATAGGCAAATAATTACTAGTCTTAGTCAACATGGCTACTGGCGTGATTCTCTTTTCTTTCTTCTTTTCGTGAGGTAAACTATATGTACACTTATATACATAAAATATAATGGACAACTTAGTTTTGAAAACAATTATTATGATTAAACTGATTCAAGTTACTAGATACATGCATCTCGAGCGGACTTTAGCACGCATATAACAATGACAATCCGTTATGCGGGATGAAACAATTAAGTAAATAACAAATGACAATCATTAGTAAATGGTTAGAGAACAAAGTCATCTATGGACTTCACAGTTCACAGGACGACGATCGCGTTGGTGTCTTGTCCTGTCAGTGAAACTCTGTGTAGAGGTTTCGGGTTCTCTCGATTCGTGGATTTCCAGGATCTGTTGGTGATAGTCTACTGCTAACTTGGGATCTGTTAGTAATGTGGGTATATCAGGTGGTTTGGGAGGTGGACGGGATAAAACTTTTGAAAGGGTATTATTACCGTTATCTTGAGGTTGACTTGGGTGCTGGATGGCAGAAAGGTATTCTAAGTGCATGGGAACGAGACGGCTTTCAGTCTGTTTCAACTTTGTATACATCAGAACGTAATTGGGAACCGGAGTATTTTCGAACATCGCACCATAGACCGTCAATTCATACGCACAAATAACGAAATGCTGAGGGCATTCTTGGGTTGCGTAAACACCTGAAATTTTGCTATAAGATGAGTTGACGTTCAGACAATGGTAGCTGTGTTCTGGTAAATTGACATCGCTGAGACATAATTTCGTAGGCAGATAGTCCTCTGTTTCTGTTTTCGTAAGTTAAGACGTGAATATTGAGGTGTGTGTCCTTTGAGCTGAAGGGGCTGGAGATGACAACCGTTTACTGTAGCTTCAAGAAGTCCGACAGCTCCGTTGTAGCCGCGGTTGGTTGGGTCAAAAACGGAATCATGCGTTTGTAGGTAAGCGAATTCGTGTTTCATATTAGGTTCTAAGATGGATCGAGTCTGGGTCGAGTTGAACACTGGTCGAGTAGTGTGTCGTGTTTTCTTGGCCTGAGTGTGTTATGGGAGGTTATCCCGTGACACGGTTAATAATAATAATAATAATCGTCATTTTACAAGGGTAGCAAATTTGGCCCTTGGCACAGATCGTGCGAATGATTTCGATCATTACTGCAGGAAGAAACCGAAGAACTCGGGGGAAACCTGCCTGATCGGACGGGAGACCGAATATCCCTCTCACTTACAACGTTAAAGTTCTTGCCCTGAGCTGGGATTGAACCCTCGTTTTATTGGTGAGAAGCCGCCTCTCTATCCGACTGGTGAGAAGCACGTTGTGGTTCTGATTTGGCCGAGGTGTTCGTTGTGTCTGATTGTGATGGTTTCAGTAATAGTTGGTTGTAACCAGTCTTGAGATGGTTTCGTATTATAGAAGCTAGGACAGTTATGACGAGCGTCAATGGCTATAATATCATCTGAACCAAATTCCGGAGGTGTTTGTAGTTCCAGGCAGTATCCTGGCCGTATTACTTGTGTAACTAGTGGTGAGCGTAGGAGGCATGCCTGTGTACGACGCATCTTAGAGCTAGTACTGTCTGGTACTGTTCTTGGTCCATAGATGATAGTATCGGTATCGCCGATCATGACTTGTAATTTTTCGGGGCGAATAGAGATGTCATTGGCTGACATATATGGAGTACCAGCCAGAACGTCTACATCAAGATTCTCCACAACTAAGGCGTCAAGACGAAGGTTGTGACTATTACGCGACAACGTGATATGCGTTTCCCCAATGACCATAAGTGGTGTCGTTGTATCAGCTTGGAGTGCCCCTTGGGAGCTCTTGTCAATTTTTGCTCCGATGTGGTGTGCTGTAAACGCCTTTATCATGTTAGTTTCAGACCCAGAGTCTAAGTTTAGTTGGAGTGGATGGTAGCTGTAGAAGGTTTTAATGTTGGGTGATTGCTCAGTGCAGCTGTAGAAGGCTTTAATGGTGGGTGATTGCTTTTGCTTAGTGCTGACACGACACGCAAGTATACGATGTTAACTGTGTGATTCACCATTCATCTAAATCATCGAAATATTCGCCTTCACAAAGACTTTGTCGGGGTTTAGTCATCAACATTTTGTTGGCGGGAGGTAAGTATGGGCAAGTACATAGATAATGGTTGTACTGCGGTCGACCAGCTTGTTTGCAAATTGGACAAGTACGTGATGTAGTTAGTGGTTTCTGGGTTGGAGATGGGGAATATCTTCTCTCATAACTACCAGAAGCGCGCCGTGTGAGTCCAGAGCGTACAACTTTGGCTGCATGGTTTGAATAAATGTCATCGAGTAATGAATCCATGGTAAGTGACATTTCAGGTTTTAAAAATGCAAGAGTTCTAGACCGTAAGTCTGTTCAATACCTTTGTTTAACAAGTGACGGTAAATATTGGTGCATGAGACGTAACCAGGTAAGGACTGGTAGATATTCCAAGGTAGGTGTTAATTCTTCGTCATAAGGAGGGGTCTCTCCGTGGTGTGTATCTGTTATCACTCGTCGCTTCAGTCAGTTATATAGAGCGGTCGCTCTTGATTTCCTTTGGCGTACTTCACTGTCGATTCAGGAAACGTGTATTACTCAGCTATGTAACACTATCGTAGTGATGACAGATAAGAGTTACGTAGATTTATTTACATCGGGTATCTAAAACAGCTTCGGTTACATACACTCAAAATGAATACAACAGCAATACATAATACTGGAACTATTACTACTACGGGAACACATCTACAGGAACACATCTATATAATATTAAATCTACTAGTATTTTACAGGAACACGTTACATAATACAACATTTACAATTCTGCCCCTCTGCCGAGGCAGCGGCTGGACTCGGATGAGTCGATACACTCGTCCCAGTCTTTCTTCTCCCCCGGCTGCTTGCTTCTTAACTGTCAGTGATCGCCTCAATATATACCAGTTGCACATATGGTCATTATCTGCAATTGTCTCTTCTATCTCGTCACGGCATGTGCATAATGGTTTGAAGTCGTGTGGATCTTGTACACAGATCATGCATAGCTTGTAATGGGCATGTTGAATTAGTTAGATTTAATAAGATCGTGACTGGACAACAGTTTAATATGAGGTGAAAGTCAAAATCATCTATTGTCAAAACTAGCAGAGTTCAATAAGTTCGATGCACCTAAATCATAAATGATATCCCTTTGTAACAGCTATCGTATTGTAGCAATGATCTCTGTGTTAAAAGTATATTTGGGATGAGTTTAACCATCTGTGTGATAATGACTGGTACCAAATTTATCCTTTAAGTACCCTGAATAAATGAATTATATTCATTAAAGGGACAATAACACTCTTGCTGGCTTGACAGGTTCCGAAAAAAAAATTAGCCTTAATCTAACTTCTAGATGTTTAAGTGTCCTCCCTGTTGTGTAAATTATCCATTATAACCTATCTTACTTGTCCAGAGGGTTCGAAAATATGTTTAAATCAATGTTACATTTGAAAGTGCTTACGTAAGGCTTTTCAAACCATGTTACTGCATGTAGTTGAATTTTTTCAATTTTCAAAATTAGGTGTGTTAAGATAAAATTTGTATCATTTATTAATTGGAATATTGTAAAATAGTACAATTTTATGACCAGAATAAAGATTGGGACATATTATTCAGTTACAAGAAGAGTGGTATTGGGGCTTTAATATTCTCGAATCGGAGTGGCAAGGTTTGGTGGGAGCGTATCGTTGTGTCGCCGTGTCGCTATGCCGCCGTCCCTTATTGTACCCGTTATGCCGCCGTCCCTTATGTAAGGGTACCCTAACCCTAACCCTAACGGCGGCATAACGGGTCGGCGGCATAACGGGTACCTCCCGGTTTGATTCGTCACACTGTTTTTACCCGTTCCCGTTTATACATCGGGTTTCCCATGCAGAGTACGGCGCAATGTGTACTGTTATTTAATTGACAATTTATATTTATTCTCGGTTATTCTGTGCGAAAGATGCTATGTAGCAAGCGTTAAGGACAAATGGGATGTGGCAGAGCGCAAATGTAAAATGTAATGAGAGAAATGTATAATGTTGGCGGGTCAAAAAAGCATTTTCCCCTAAAGCATTTGTCATTCGACACTTAACAATTTGACGTTTTACATTTAACTTTTGTCTTAGAGGTATTTTTACTTTATCATTACCGGTATTAGGTCTTTGTACATTGTACTTTTTACATATAATCAATAGAAAAGACATTGCAGCAGAGCATTTAATATTGACAGCGATACCCTCCCATACAGGAAAGCAAGGGGCGGTCTAAATGTATTGAAAATATTTTGAAAAAGGAACGCCAGCGCGTGGTCAAATAACGACTTTTTAAAATGGATGTAACAACGTTTTCTAAATAGTTCCGAAGAAAATCTGCAAATATTTGTGCTATAATATCGATAAACACGTTCCTGTTACGTATTTATAGGGGTATATTGTAAATTTAACCATGCTTGAATTATACATTATCGCGTCTCGTGTTCTAATTATTCACGCATGGTTAAATGGGCAATAAACCCCCGATAAATACGTAAACAGGAAGTGTTTATCTCCTAATTGTGCCTGAAAATAACTGGAAAAGTTGTACGCTATTAAACTCTTTTTATTGATTGAGTGGGAGTGGTTGGGGTCCTAAATGTCAAAATACGGGTGATATACATTCCAGATATCACACAGAATACTACTGGAAATAAGTGACATTTAAAATTACATAGATTGAAAAGGGTGACGCAAAATAATGCTAAGTCAGTGGTGGTATATAAAGGTTAAAACATGTGTTATCGTGTACTGCATGAGCGGAGTTTATTTATTTATTTATCCCTCTTTCAATTTATTACTTGTTCCCTGGCACATTCATGATTACATGATTTAGAAGAGATAATAATGTAACAGTATCTTACAGATAAAAGCAGCGAGAAGGCATGGTGTATAGAATACCTTTATTGAGTACATGGAATTAGACATACATATTATCGGGAGAAACTCTATTCCAAGACTGATTTAGTTTCCGTGAACTCCTGCTTATAAAGCTTCAACAATAAGCTGAGATGATAATCATATATGGTATTGTCTATTCTTAATTTATGGTGTTTGTAATAACACTACATATTTCTCTAAATGTCACTGCCGGGTCAAGGTATAGATCAACACATTCTCTTTTAAGTTATAGCTACTGTCCATTATGTAGCTTATTAATAATAATTGAATAATTAGAAGTTTATCAAAATCGTGTCTGCACAGAAGTTATCGAGAGGTTATACGTCGACATCACTTATCATCGGTTACACGTCGACATCACTTATCATCACTTTGGGATAATAAAACGCCCTTTCGTTTGTGCAAATGAATATGTCACCATCAGACATACTATGCATGGGTTTCACTGAGTTTTTCAATTCTCCTATGTTGTAAGGGGGTTGGGATGGCCTAGTGATCTAGAGTGTCACACTGAGACCTCTAGCTGGCCGGCCACCTCTGGCTTGCGGCTGTGGTTTGGTACCCATGTATGAGCGTATGTGGCAAGGAGATAGCGGCGCCTTCTCAACCTCGTGGGTTTCCTCTGGGTACTCCGGTTTCCTCCCACTGCTAAAGACTCCTACGCGCAAGCGAATTATTGAAATAAAATAAAACCATATGTTAGTCCCGAAATGACCTAGTTGTGTTGAGTGGACGTTTAACCCCATTTCTCTCTCTCTCTCTCTCTGGTGACTTATTGTATGTCAGGTTAACTTCCGCTCATGTCTTCATAATGTTCCGCTTCGATGAGTGTCTTTGGAGAAATGGTATTGGTTTAATCAATGTTTTATTTCTAGTATATCATAATCATTCACAATACTGATATTGTGGATCTGAAAACAAGCCAAAAAAGGCAAAATAAATGCATTGTAAATAATCTCTAATGACTTACGAGAAATACGATATTTTAAGCCACGGAGACGGTCAATAGAGCGTTTAACTTTAGATATTACATTCAATATGGTTATCCCACTGACAATTGTTAAATAAGGTCAAGGTGTTGGTGGTATATCGATTCCTTAATTTTTACATTGTTAAAATTTAGTTCAAAAGAGGTTTGGAATTGTTTTCTAGAGAATGTCACGGAAACTGTTTTTAGGGGGCTAAATCTTAATCCTTATAAGACATATAGAAATAGATTGCACTAAAAATAAACACACTTTATGGATATACTATTTCTGAATTACCCTGAAAACCAAGTTAAATCAACAATGAAGAAAACGCTAACACACACGTGCAAACCACCAGAAACTGTAAGGAATAATCATCCAATATTCATTACGATTCCATTCATAGGACCAGTTAGTCACCAAATCAAAAGAATCCTAAAAGAACAAATAGGCGCAGATGTAGTATTTAGCAGCGGCACAACACTAAAAACCATGTTAAACGCTAATGGCAGATTAAAACAAACAAAAAACGACCCAAAGGGTGTCATATATAAAATAAAATGTGTATGTGACAGTGAGTACATAGGAGAAACATCCAAGGATGCCAGTGCGAGTTAAAGAGCACCACACTGCAGTTAGGAAGCAAGAATATAACAAATCAGCAATTGCAGAACATATTTATAACAACCCACCGCTGAACCCACAACATGAAATTAAATGGGAAAAAACGGAAATTCTGGCCAGGAACTTGACAGTGTGGAAAAACAGAGTCCTCAGAGAAGCACTAGAAATCCAGAAACATAAGCCCAAACTAAACAGAGACACTGGACATTTTCTCCCAAACCTATGGGTAGATTTACTTAATCCCTAATAGTTAGTTAATGTGTCCCCCCCCCCCAACAATTTTCTTTTTCATTTATCTGCTAAATGGTTTTAACTTATTATATATTTATTTCATCTTGTATATCACTGTGGTCTTTGGCTTACCCGAAACATGGTTTCTACTTATTATCTTTTTCTTTAATCTGCTAAAATGGTTTCTATTTATTATATATGTATTTCATCTCGTATATTATTGTGGTCTGTGGCTTACCCGAAACATGGTTTCTACTTATTATTTATTTGTTTAATTATTATGGTCTTTGAGTATCTACAAAATGGTTCAAATTGTTATCTTTGATCTGGTTAATGAATTGTTGTTATTGTGTTATCCGCTATAATGGTTCCTCCTTGTTGTGTATATACGGGGGGCATGACTATGAAAAGTTTTTGATATCATCCCTGGGGTGGGTGGTGTCTCGAAGGGTGTAAATAATATTTTCATAGTATGAAAATATTTTATTTATGGGGTGGGTGGGTGTCACTTTACCCAAAATAAACTTTTCATACTAGCTTAAAACTTTTCATAATATGCAATTTATATGCCACAGTGTACTACTAGAACATAAAAATAAGCCCAAATGAGGAAATCACCACTAAAGACATCACTAATAACAAAGAAAATAATAATCTGGGTTGTAAAAGTGCGGTTAGTGTTTCTGAGAAACCTACGTAACTACTGGTTTAGGTGGCTTAGGTATGATAATAATAATAATAATAATAATAATTATAACTTTATTTCCAATCAAGGGTCCACAGGGGGTTGGTACAGATAAAACAAAGAGAGAAAACCCAAAAGAAAGTCAAGTAATAAAATATAACATTATACAACATATATACATATAAAGACGTGGTGGTCTGTTTATGCTACTACTGTTGAGTATGAAAATGTTCAAATCTCAGCCTAACTCAGATAATAGAAAATGGTAAGCCTAGACTGGTCTAGACTACACATAGATTTAACATTTCACGACAAACAGTGGGCACTTAGTCTATCCGTCTTCTAGTAAACTCAGTATATCTTAAGAGGCCATCCATTTACGCTCATTTTCAGATATAAGGTATTTCTCGGGAACTGGTTCATTTGCATGAAACTCTTCAAAATGATTTAACATGTTATAAGTCCAAACTACGACAGCATTTCCTTTACACGCTTCTACTCCACAATAAACTGGTAGATTGGTACATGGTCCTCCTTTGGTACATTTTTCAGCCGCTTTATACGAAAATTTCACAAATTTTGGGCATGTATCACATTTCACACCAGCGATTGTTTGTCGACCACTGCCGCTCGTACGTTCGATGGATAGAGGGCAAACTGAAAAAAAGAATAGCCGGATTTACCTGGGTGTCAAAAAAAAAGAATTCTAATTTCGACGATACTGTTAGGTATATGAACTTTTTTTTCTTGGTCAATGATAATCAGCCACGCATTTTTTATTTATTTTTTAGTCATACTTACGTTTTTTCTGTCCACAGAATCCACAAACACTGGTTGATAATTCAAGCTTCATGATATGCCGCCCGATGTGCTCCCTCATCTTTTCTGGCTTCACCGTTTTCTTGCACTTAATGCAAGTATTCCTTACCGTAGGCGCGATTTCTTGTGTATTGCAGCATTTGTCATTATACGGTAAAAACGAACATTGTTTTACATTTGGGATATCTTTGTCAGTGGCATCTTCGTGGCGGAGATTGTTGAAAACTTCAACCATAAAGCCGACGTTGAACCTCATTTTAGCTGTTTCAATGTCGTAGTCAGGATTCACGGGAAAACTCTTCTTGGCTCTAAATTTGACGATGTTGTCAACCTCTTTTGTCCAGACTAGTGCCGTTGTATTGCCTTCTTCTTCTTGTAACTTCATGATTCTACCAGTGATCTCTACATCAGATGTCACGTCGATACTAGTAACGGATTTGTCACCGAAGCTGTCGATGACGACTGCAGCCAGACACAACTGTGTGTTATTACCACCTGCAACATTCTTGACAACTGTGAGGCAAGGATCACCAATAATCAGCGCTTTGGATTCATCAAGCGATACCTGGATTATGTCTTCCGGGCTTCTTGATATGCCCCGAACTCGGCGTAGTCGGTCTGTTGATAGATTTTTTCTATCGCGGTTAAATTCTTTTACTAGACTTGCTTTATGTATGTTAGTGCCATCATTCAGTACAAGGTATCTTTCTGATTTCGAATCTGGCCTAGGCAATAACTCTTCGAACGCCAAAACTGCATTGTCTTCATGAATTTCGGTAACATCATCGTCATCATCTTCTAACTCATCATCGGTGTCAGTGTCGCGTACACCAACAACGAAACCAAGTGGGCGTATCATATCCTCATGTGAGTTTGGTTGCGATTGTTTTTTGTACAACTGACACTCGCTCAACAATGCAACGGCTCTTATTCTTCCAACTGCCCAAGCCTGGGTTAAATCGGTGGAAGCCGGGGTTAAGCAACCCTCCCAGTTCGCTAGACTAGTATGATCAACTCCATCGTGTACACGGAGTCGCCTTGCAGCACGTCTTTTCCATTCGGGGTGTTTCGTGTAAATGTTGTTGAGTGTCGCTGCGTGTTGTAATCTGTCCCTTAATTGTAGAACATCACAGTTCCTATCATGGGTAATAGTGCGAACACCGGAAAACAGTTGCTCTACTTCATCGGAACCTAGCTGGTAGATGTACAGAGGATCATTGGGTGCAATGGTCTTCATACGATGAACGATGATATAAATGTCACGGATTGTAATCTGTAAATCATAGTACAACTGTGAAGGTATAAATTTTGAGCCGTTTTCTCGGTAAACGTAAAATAGGAGATGAGCTAGTTGCGATAGATCGATCAATATGTCCTGCAAATCTTCTTTAAATTTGGCGTATAAGCTGGTGGTGGTATCCATGATCGCTCCCAATATCTTCAATTCGGGGACTATATGCTGTAGTGGTAAAGGGAATTCATCTGCTGCTCGACAGCTTACCATATAGACAGTACGAAGAAGTTGGTACGCCATTTTGACATTCTGTTTGTCATTTGGCTGTAAATAGCCGATCTTATTAGAATCAAAATGTTCGAGAATACGCGTGAGCAGCGCTTTATTGAAATTGGTGGGGCCAATTTCAAAACCAGCATTAATTGCTCGGTTTCGAATCCGTTTTGACAGGTGTTTGGCATCTTTGTTGATAGATAACCCACCAGGAAGATTACCTACAGAGAAAAGTTTCAAATCTGAAAGCGCAGCAATATCTTTCGACGGCGTAGTTGAATTTTCCATCGTGTGTAAGACTCGTCGCCGAGCGCCGTCACCATCGGTAGAGATGTTTAGCAGCGTCCCAGAATTCAGTTTTTTGGAGACAGTGCGGAACTGTTTAATAATCGTTTTTATGACAGTTTCCTGCATATCGCCAGTACTATGGGAGCATATTGCAATGCTTAGGAATGGAAAAGTGCGATATTGCTCTTTCTTCCCAAGGCTTGTAATAGCAAACACCAGACATTCATTGGCAAGATGACATTCTTCACGCGATAATGATTCGTTTATAAGTTCTAAGTCTTTCATGTCATTCAACTTTACAGGTAAGCCAATACCACCTTTTCCTGCGTGTATCGCACATAATCCATAAATTTTATCGTCGACTTCATTCCATCTCATCCTTCGTTCTACAGCCAGTTCGTCACATTTTAATGACCATCCAAGACTAGAGCTCCCGAACTTTTTGAGAATCGGAGTAAGATTGTCGGCAACTAAACTCGTATAAGATAGATCAACATCACAAAGAAAAGTGTAATTGGATGATAGGTTCTTTGTCATTTTCATCGTATGCGATACACTCGGTAGACCAAAATTATGGAGGATAGAGAGGAGTGCTGGACCACCAACCTTCTGAACAACGAAGGCCAAATCAAAATCATTCTCTGTGTAGCCTTTAGCATGGTAAACTCCCAAAGCTGCATCGGAAATGCGTTGAATGATAAAGGATACACTGCGCTTTTGTTTCATGCATACGTCAACTAGTTGATGTAGACGTGGGATGTTTCTTTCCCGAATGGCCATTAAAAAGCGTTTGTGCATCTCTATAATTTCGCATTGTTTCGTTTTATCTCGGTACAAATTGAGCATGTCCAGTTTTGCTCTTCTGTATTTTTCTTGGTAGTCTCTTGCCTTAATCTCTAACTGGCTTATCGTTAAATATTTAAAATTTGTGTGGTCAGGAGATTCTTTGGCCCTACACTCAATGTCTTTCACCTTCGAAACAGAATAAAGATCGGAGCACGGTCGGGGGCTTTTGCCGCTGTAATTCGAATCTACACACTTTAACCAATGTAATTTGCCATCCGGTGATGGTACGAATGGTAGATCGCCCTCAGCATGTAGTTGATATGGGTAGTGGCGATATAATGTACCGGGGAGCTTGGGTTGGTAACCAGTACAAATATTCTGAAAATAAATCAATGCCACTGCCGTTATGTATACTGTATATGGATATGAAACATATATCGTAATTATCCCAAGATATCAACGTTAATCACCCTTTAGGTATCTAAAGACATATTGCGAACTATCAATAAAGTAACATTTCCATAACAGTCGAGATAGATTGTGCATTAGCGAAGACAGAAAGCTTGCGAGTATCGTGATATATATATCAATTAATGTCGTAGTCACAGATTGACCTAAAACCTCATATACATCACAGTTGATTTAAAGGTCTTACATTTGAATTTTCTGGAATTTTACAAAGATATGTTGAAAAAATTACCAGGATACATGCAGGAACACGAACACACACCTACCTTCATACTTTCGGCATCTGTATCCTTTGTTATCTTATCTGTTGAATTGACGACAACTTTGTCGATGATGACGCCAGGTTCACCGATATTGTCGATGATGATGCCAGGTTCACCGATATTGTCGATGATGGCGTCTGATTCAGCGATATTGTTGTCTTCAACTACAATGGAAGAGTTACCATCATCATCAGCACCACTGATGGTAGCATCACCGTTATTGTCGATGATGGCGTCTGATTTAGCGATGTTGTTGTCTTCAACTACAGTGGAAGAGTTACCATCATCACCAGCACCACTGATTGTAGCATCACCAATAAAGGGGTTACCATCATCATCAGCACCACTGATGGTAGCATCACCAATATTGTCGATGATGGCGTCTGATTCAGCGATATTGTTGTCTTCAACTACAGTGGAAGAGTTACCATCATCACCAGCACCACTGATTGTAGCATCACAAGAAGTAGCACCACTAACCTCTGGTATGTCAATAGCACTATCGTTTCTATCCAGTTTTCGTCTGTTTCGTTCATTCAGATACGAGGGCTGAACAATATGTAAATTTTGATCTTGATCAGTGGGCCCGGAAATAGCAGTCATATCTGCAGTCACTGTGTTGAGGGTTACTGATGTAGAGGGAGTTTCCATAACAACCTGCATCAAATATATTTGGATATGTACAAGTAATATGGCAGAGCTGGTTGATTTGTTGTATACAATTTTAGCAGTAAACTCTGCATACAAAAGCAGGCCTCGTGTGAAATATCTGCACAAATTATCAAATTATACTCTCATACGCAGATTCAGATGTATCTGGAGATACTCAATTAAAATCTGACTCACCTGTGTCGCAGTCGTCTTGGGTCGCTTTGCATGAAAAAAGCTATGTAAACTCTTCATCCCTGTCTGTTTCCTTTTTCGATCTTGTGCTGTTTTTTTACACGTTGAACTCATATAATGCCGCCTTTGGTTGACTGTGTTCTGATGTGAGAGATCTTTCTCACAGTTCAGGCATTTTCCCTTGGATGACACAGTGGATGACATAAACACAGGATTAGGAGTAACTGACGCCATGTTCACAGAAAAGTCAGTAGTCGCACTAATTGAATATTATCCAAATACAAGCATGGCGAAGAATACAGAGCACTGAAAACTATATTGTATAGGATATTCTGGGATACTCCTGGGGATATGAAAGTCTATAGTGGTTTCTCAAGGCGTCTCACCTCACATATTCTGTGTGCTCCGTAAGATACTGACAAGCGAGAACTGGTCTGGTCACTATCTATATAATATTTGTAATATTAAGATAACTTTAGTGAGCAGAGTATTGGGTAACCATAATTGTGCTGGTACCACTATGTACCGAATGTACACATTAGCCCATATGTATGGACCCACCAGTTAACTAAGCTACACTGCGGTGGACCAATGAAAATAATCAAAATCAGCATCAATACCGGTCACAGAATCAACATCATGCTGCATCATGCAATAATATTCCGTACAAATACACACTTTCCAAGGTTTTCTCGCAAATTTAGGTAATTATCAGATAATAAACTTTTTCGTATAACAAATTTAGGGGTGGGTGAGTCTGGGTGCGTGTCTCTCTGTGATAACCAAACTTTTCATGTAACAAATGTAGGGGTGGGTGGGTGTCCCCCAAAGGTAATCAAACATTTCATATAACAAATTTAGGGGTGGGTGGGTGTCCCCCAAAGACATTCAAACTTTTCATATAACAAATTTAGGGGTGGGTGGTGTCTCCCGTCAGAAATGAAGATTTTTGGGGTCGATATCAGAAACTTTTCATAGTCATGCCCCCTGGTATATATTACATCTTTTATCTTGTTAATCAGTTTATTGTTACTGTTTTATCTACAAAATGGCTTCCCAAGTGTTCATCTATATAATGCATCACATTTTTGTTAATTAATCATTATTTGCTTGATAACGATACCTGTATGTGTATTGAAACGTAGCATGTTAATAAAATTCAGAAATAGTATATCCATACAGTGTGTTTATTTTTAGGGTTTAATCTTTTTTTCCATTTAGTCGACCAGCTGTTTATTAAATTCAGATCTAAATTTAATACCTTTTCACAATCACCCGGGTTTTCAATAGTTAGATACAACGACGCATCGTCTGCAAATACACGTATATTAGAATTGATATTTTCAGTGATGTCAATGATATAAATGAGAAAAAGAAGTGGGCCAAATACTGATCCTTGGGAAACTCCTGGGGTTATATTATTTATATTAGAGCTTTCACCTTTAATAACTAATGATTTTTTTTTATTCGTCAAATAATCTACTAGTAAAATAAGAGTTAAAAGTTGGGCCCAATACTGATCCTTGGGGAACTCCTGGGGATATATTATTCATATTAGAACTTTCACTTTTAATAACCACTGATTGTTTTCTATTCGTCAAATAATCTAATATAAGTGTTCAAAGTTTACCTCGATACCGATACAACTCAGTTTATGAATTACTCCCTTATGTCACACACGGTCGAACGCTATACTAATATCACAAAATATCGAGAGCTGACGAAATACAATCATATGTATCAATGAATTGATAAGTAGTACAGTCATATATTCTGAATCTCGATCGTAGATGGCTTAATAAATGATTGGTTAATAGAAAATTGTGCATATCCTTGTAAATTAGTCTTTGGAAGACTTTTTCCGAGTAGACTTAATAATGATATAGGTCTATAATTCGCGGGATCGTGAGTATCACCTTGTTTAAAGATTGGAACTACGATAGCCTGTTTCCATATATTCGGACATACAGTTGTATTGTGTAGGAATTTAAACAATGCGAACAGTGACTGGCTTAATGACGAAGCACATTTTTTTCAAAATTATGTTGTTAACTCTGTCAGGTCCACTGGCTTTATTTGACGAAATAAAATAAAACCAAGTATGAACAATCCAAACCATCAGACAAAATTCGAAGTCCTAAAAAACGGTATAGACAAAATAGTGTAATATGGCAAAATAGTGTAATCAGCATATGTATTGTTCACCGTGTACAAAACACACGACAAACAGTGGTAACAGGTGTCCGGAAGAGTAAGCTTACCCTGCTGGCATGCCTGCATCCAATATATTAAGCGAAATCTCGGTAAAATAGCGTGATTGGCCAATCAACTATCGGTATGCAAAATACACGTGATGAACAGTGTTAACAACGTAGTAGACCTATATTATCAGGGATATGGTATACCCGTCAATGAAATATGTCAAATATTATAGTCGAAAGAGACATGTCATATTTACCAATCAAATCAATATGACGGCCATAAAACTTTTTAAAGGTTTTAATAAGTTTAGTTCGTAAGTATCCCTGTAGTTGAAGCTTAGATGACAAATGCCTCGATCTACTTAAAAAATCAGAATAGAACGAACAAGCTCTCGCGTAACGAATTAGCTGAGACACAAACACTCCATAAGCTGGTGATATTGGAATGTTACTACTAATAAATGGAAAGTTAACAATAGGAAAAGTCATCACGTTTATCGTACAGTTTAACACTAAGTTTATGGCAATTGTCAAAATCGAGATGCAGATCCAAGTAGGAAGCGTAATTATCACTGTCAGTAGTGTTTTTAATTTCGAGCTTATCAGGATATATGAATTCTATATAATCACTGAATTTTGAATTATTCAGTGATAGAACATCATCGATATATCGATAAGAGAAATTAAAATGTCTAACCAGTCGTTTGTTGGATTTTACGAGTGCCTGCATGTACTCGGCCTCGTATGAATAGAGAAACAAATCAGCAAGCAAACGTGCACAGTTGGTACCCATTGGGATACATACCACTTGCTCATAAATTTCCCCTCCAAATTCAACAAAGATATTATCTATTAAAAAATCCAACATTTGAATTATCTTGATGGCCGTGAACTTATTTTTGGAATCACTATGGTTCTTAACAAAATATGTAGAATTGTAATTAACAACTAAATATTGATATCTAACATGTCCCGATTTAGTCGAAAAGACACTGTGAATAATGTCTTTTAACCGGGTTTTTAATTTGCTATGGGGAATTTTAGTGTACAAGGTAGAAAAGTCAAAAGTTTGTATAGATGAGACTAAAGCAAGTGATCTAGATTGCAAACTATCAATTAATTCTTTGGAATTTTTCAATATCCACATTTGATTGATACCACTACGAGAGTATATTTTGTCGCAGTATTTTTGAATACCCTCTTTCACTGCCATTAGTATAGATGTCAATACTTTTGAAAGTGGTTTTGTGGAACAACGGGATGAACCTGCTATAAAACGTTGCTTGTGGGGATTTTTATGTAGTTTAGGTATCCAATATAGCAGCGGCAGATCTGTATAGGTATCACCACATGGCGTACCAAATGAAGTGAGTACAGATCTGTGATTGGATATAATTTCATCCTTACTTAGAGTAGAGCGTTTATACGTAACACTGTCAATTGGTTTCCCGAAATTTAGTTCTTTGAACAGGCAGTCATAATAATACCGTTTACATATAAACACTAGGTTATTGGACGCTTTGTCAGCTGGCACAATGACATACTTGTTATGTAAGGCGTTGAGATTTTAAACAATGCTAACATCATTGAAAATAGATTTAGGCCTAGTGTCAACTAACAAACGTTGCATATAAATTCTGCGTTTAAGTAAACGACTAATAGACTTAGTCCAATCTGAGAGAGTGTCAGAGATAACATCTTCCCTCTTGGCCCATGATCTAGCGTAGTCCTCTACGGCATCCATAATAAGTTTGAAATTTTGATCCCATGAAAATGGTTGTAAGATCAGCTGATCGCGTACCTTATCCGTTGTGTAAACTGGCTGCTCAATTTCAATCGGAATAACATAAAGTTTCGGTGGCTCATCGTTAGCATCCTCAAGATGAGACTGATTCGAAAAATAATTGTTTAAGATATTAGTTTTTTTCACAATCACCATAATATAGTCTATTATTAACTTTCAGGGTAGGTATTTCCGTGGGAGATTTGCCGGTATGAAAAGCATGACTTTTAACAAGTGTCCACCGAGCACTTTTATCACAATGTATTAGAGTTAATTTTATTATCAATGCTATCGTAGTATTCCCTTTCGCATATTCTTACTTCAGATACGACAAAATTTATGTATTCACGAAAATATTTCCATGTATCAGGACTATTATGGATTTTAGCACTGTTATGAATTCTATTACGTTTGCGAATTATACGTCTCAGGTAACCGTTCATCCATGAGACGTCACGTGGTCTTATAACTACATCTTTATGGGGTACAAATTTATAAACTCCTTTAATAATTTTATTTGAGACCGCCTCTGCTACTGAGTTTGGAGAACTGACATTATTCAATAAAATATCCCAATCAGTTTCAAGATAGAATTTGTTCAAACATGTAAAATTTGTATGCTCATAATTCCAAATAGTACGCCTAAAACTTTGACATGATTTTATGTTAAAAGCTAAATCTAGTTTTACTGGCCAATGGAGAGAGAGGGAGAGGGATAGAGAGAAATAAGGTATAAGGTCCACTCACTGGCCAATGGTCACTTAAGTTGCATTCAAGAACTTCGGTTTGTTTTATTAAGGCAGGGCACGTAACAATAGCAAGATCTACAAGTGTTGCCGAATTAGAAGTAATACGTGTGGCACTTTTTACTGTTTGTGTAAGATTGAACAGACGTATGATATCATGGATTTTACTGGTTAAAAAATACATGTTAAAATCACCAAGGATAGTACATGCTTCATTTGAGTCAATAGCTAAAACTAAACTTTCTTCTAATAATTCCCAGTATGAAATAGTCGACGTTTTTTTTATAAAATGTGCCTGTTAAGAAGGAATTTTGGTCTTTTTTATTTCTACCCATGTGGCTTCAGGATCCAAGACTTCAAGGTATCTACGATGTTTAAAATAAATAGATTCTTTAATATAAATAGCAACTCCGGAAGCTATGTTACTATTGCATAATACGGGTGGGTGGTTATCTTATAATTTCAGCAATTCAGTATCGTAAGAATTAGGAATCCAAGTTATTGAAAAATATTATTGAAGAAATGTTTTTGGAGAAATGTGTTGCAAGATTTGTATTTGGAGATTTTGTATTTAGAAATTTGTTGTTCCAGTTTTTTTGTTGTTGTTATATTTCTCTGATGAAATGTAAATGCAGGCAATTTTTTGATTTTCTTAAATTAAATTTATCTTTATGACAAATGTCTGATTTGTACAACACATATTGATTTTATGATACAAATTACAAATGTTAATATTGGACTACAAATGTCGAAATACGAAAACAAATGAAGAAATAAGAATAAAGGACTATGATTTAGAAATAAGGATTAGGACCACTGAATAAAGAACTGTTTTGTCTCACATAGGAAATCTGTGTTTAGGTAAACATTTCTATGGAGCACACTCTAATTAGATTGAACGGAAAATTGGAAAATAAAATGAAATGATGTTAATTGGCTAATGAAAACAGGCATATGACATACAGTATGCTATGAGTGAATTTTTGTCCGGACAACTGCCTCATTTTACGTCCCATCCAAACAACTAGACAGCTGTGCTTGTCAGGCCCTCCTCCCTGCACTGGAAATTGGAGATGGGATGGATAGTAAAATGTGGTTTGATGTGTTGTGAACACAATAGCTTACTTTGGTCATTTTAAGACAAATTTTATGTCAGATGTGAGACAATTTTCATTTCATGTGCAATGTGACACAAGTTTCACGTTCAATGCGAGACATGTTTCATTTTCAATGTGAGCCAAGTTTCATGTGTAATATGAGACAAGTTCCATGTGCAATGTAAGACAGAAGTATCCCGTGCAATCAGCACCGTATCCACCTTCTACCATATCTAAAATGTCAAAGGAATTTTTTTTTACAATCATGCCAATTACGTGTAGTGGATCTTAGTTTTTCATCCAACTACACATGGGCCTCTACTGACAGTGCAAGATGGGCTTTAGATATCCGGAAGCTTCATCACAGCCCACATGGGATTCAAACCCAAGACTATCTAGTGTCACAACTGCTGGACTATGACAAATGAAATGAAATGGGGTTTAGCATCACACTGTTCTGCTGCTTCCAGTAGGCTAATGAAAACAGGCTAATGTCATACATTGTGCTATGACAGAAATTTTGTCTGGACAGCGGTGCTACGGCTTACTCTTATATCGAATTCCAGATGCCAAGGGATCTTTTACATGTACACCATAATACCTCGTTTTTTCTTCTCATCTGAGCGAAGGGACAGCTGTCCTTGTCAGGGCCTGTGTTCTGCACCACTGACAGGGATAAACCACGCCGGAAAATCCCAATGAAATTTCTTGGTCGACACCAGGAACAAACTTGTGACCTCCAGACTATCTCGAGAGAGAGAGAAAGAGAAATGGGGTTTAACGTCCACTCAACACAACTAGGTCATTTCGGGACTAACATATTGTTTAGTTTTATTTTAATAATTCGCTTGCGCGTAGGGGTCTTTAGCAATGGGAGGAAATCGGAGTGCCCGGAGGAAACCCACGAGGTTGAGAAGGCGCCTCTATCTCCATGTCACATACGCTCACACTAGGGCTCGAAACCACAGCCGCAAGCCAGAGGTGACCGGCCAGCCAAGACTTTCGAGTCAGCATCTTACTTACTTAGCCACAGTGGCTCTTAGAGTACGACAACCTTGCATTGATTTGGTAGTGCCTAGCCGTTATTAATCAATTGCCCAACCTTATTAAAATATAGATTTATATTTTGTTTCGTATTGTTATACTTTAGATGGCCTACTACATGTAGAGTGTAGTAAAGACGAGTAAAACGAAATTTTAAACTATAAAAAACGAAACGAAATTAGATCTGTGTTTTGATCAGATTGGCAATTACCGCATGAAGCAACTATTCAATTACATGCTTTGAGAAGTAAATTGAGAAGAGAACACAAATATTCATAGTAACGGTACACACGTGTTTATGCCTTTTTCCACACAAACACACCATATCACATCCCAATTACGAATGAAATGTTGTTTAATGGCACGTCCGCTCCAACCAGGCCATATTGCGCCAAAAGTCTAAATCAACAAATGATAACTATTTATAACATAATTCCACAGATTAGTTCATTTATCAATCAATAATTAATGGACAGTTTTATAATTGATAGACGATTGTTTAAGAAAATACAAATAATAGACACGTATCTAAAAATTAACATGTATTTTGGGATAATTTATTCTCTGATCAAATTAAATTACAGAACATGAAATTACTTAAAAACCTCATAGTTACCGAAATGTCTCATGACCGAATGTTTATTTCACGTATTTGTCTACAATAGGATTTCCATTTAAAGCTGCACTCCGATTATAAAACTACAGACATAATTAAATAAAAAAAAGGCCACGCCCAAAACGACCGCCATACTTGTTTCAATTTCTTGAACTTACATTGCTGTCGGTTTGGGCGGACAGACACACAGGCAGGCCCCGCCCACTTCTAGTGTAAACCGTGTTAAGCGAAGTGTCCACATCTGGTAAGATAAAATATAGCCAGCTCTCTGACTGATTGGAGTTCTTCCTCTGTCAGCTCACAGAAAATATTATTGCTACACAATTATTATGTCTGGTCAGATATATATTATTTTATATTATTTTTACTAATAAGACGAAATAAACCAACCGCGGTGTACTTTTGCTCTAAAAATAACATAGATACTGCCTTACCTCAAACCAGCACCATATATTTTTTTCTTATTTCGTGAAATTGTTTGCATAATTATAGACTTATACCATGAAAAATACGGCACTTAATACTTGAGACTTAGCCTCGATTTGCCAATTTTTAATTAAATCATTAAATGGCAACGGTGTTTAATCTGCTTAAATCTTTATTGGTGGGAGAAAACCCTTGAGTTTGGGCAGGCAGAGTATAGAAAATCCCTACAAAATAGATTAGTCCCCAATATATAGTCGTTAGATATAATAAAATAAAACCAACGGAGATATCATTAGAACCCCGTAGACATCAAAAGAAGATTTTGTAATGGTTTCTACACTTGTTAGAAATAAATAGGTATATCTCTCCCCGCAATGTATGTTAAAGGTATGGTGCAGTATGTCTAGACTCGCTCCTAAAGTCTCTTATTTAAACTGGGGCTGAAGGGCATTATGGTACACGACTCTTTTTTTATCTAAAATATCAGATATCAGAAGCTCATCTTTTCCCGCTAAGTTTACAACATCAATGTTGATTTAAAATGGCCAATAATTCGTGTTTTGGAGGATTTTGAGTTACGGACTTAGGTCCTTTAAATGTGCTATAAACAAATATCTGGTGCTGGTGCTGGTTTATAGATGGACTACAGGTGGCAACCAGTTTCTAGTAACATGTCTCTCACAACTACAAACAAATAATATAGTATTTTCATATCATTGTCTAGCGTAACAAGGTGACCTATAACTGATGTTGATGATTGTGTAAACTCTCGGTAACTTCTGTTAAGGCACGATCTTATTAAACATCTAGTTTATTCAACATGTAATAATTAAACTACATATGATCCGTGTGTAGCACTAGATATTACTTCAAAGAGAATGTATTAGTGGTCAGTGAACTATACCTTGTTTACACGTCAACATCAGGTGAAGATCACCGTGTTACACGGGATCCCGGACACGTCAACATCAGGTTAAGATCACCGTGTTACACGGGATCCCGGACACGTCAACATCAGGTTAAGATCACCGTGTTACACGGGATCCCGGACACGTCAACATCAGGTATAGGTCACCTTGTTACGCTAGACAATGATATGAAAATACTATATTATTTGTTTATAGTCGTGAGAGACATGTTACTAGAAACTGGTTGCCACATGTAGCAGGGCCGGATTAACCTTGTTACACGGTAGCTAAGTGGATAAGGCGCTGGTTCGCTAGCCTAGAGGTTGGGTGTTCGATCCCTGCATTGGCCGAGAAGTTCATCTCGATTTTCCGACGTGATTTCCCCTTGTCAGTGATGCAGAAGGAGGGCCTGACAAGGAAAGCTGCCTAGTCGTTCGGATGGGAGGTCCCGTGTACACATTGGAGTACACGTAAAAGATCCCTTGGTAGTTGGAATTCGATATAAGAGTAGGCCGTAGCGCCGCTGCCCGGGCAAAATTTCCCCTCATAGCACACTGTATGGCATATGCCCGTCTTCAGTTAGCCCAGGTACGGTGCTTAAGCGTAGGAAGTTAAACCCCGGTTGTTATTTCTTGATCAAATGGTTAGGCGGTTTGGTAACATTGCGGGTGTCAACGGAAAAAGTAGTTGACAGCAAATAATTAAGAATTTATGTATGTCTCAATATGTACGATTAATAGGCAGTAAGTAACGAAAATACATTCTGTAAAATGGACGCTCCCTCAATTAAGTGAGCTGACAAACATGGCGTCTAGCAACAATTTATTTATAGCTTGTGGTATCTCCCGACGAATGCAAAGTTTTGAGAGGGATTTGAAGCAAATGTTTGTTAGATTAATTAGTTTGAATATGTTTTTAGTCGATATATATCATCATATCACATACATGTAGTTTGTACGAGGGAAAGTATCTTTAAGGAGAGCATGAAATCAATGATTCATTAATAATGGATATCAATGAGGGCATGCAGTTGGTGGGACTATTGGTACCAAATAACTAATAATAATAATAATCGCGTCATTTTACAAGGGTAGCAAATTAGGCCTGAGGCCTTTTTCCAATTTGGCACAGATCGTGCGAATGATTTCGATCATTACTGCAGGAAGAAACCGAAGAACTCGGGGGAAACCTGCCTGATCGGACGGGACACCGAATATCCCTCTCACTTACAACGATAAAGTTCTTGCCCTGAGCTGGGATTGAACCCTCGTTGCATTGGTGAGAAGCCACCTCTCTATCGCCACGGATATCCGACCAACTAATGGTATTAATGGGAGCCTGGAACATAAAAAAGTACTTCGTAAGTTCGTTTGCCTAGCTATCCGATAAATCAGTGCAGGGCGACCTTGAAATAAACTGGTCAGAACACTTTTTGTCTTTTGATTGACCCTAATGGGCTAATGCCACCAGCTTTGTCAGTGATGCAGGATTGAGGGGTCTGACAAAGGAAACTGTCTAATCCTTCGGATTGTACGCAACAACGAAGTCCTGTGTACACATTAGCGTCCGGTCGTAGTTGAAATTTGATTCAAGAGTGGGTCGTTTATATCTTTTTATCTTCTGTGCGCTGGCTTTGGTTTCATATTTAACATCTAATGTAGATTTCATTGACATAAGACAATCAAACATGGACTACGCATACATGAAAACCCTACAAACAATATATTACAAGCTAGTATTTGCTGTACCAGAATACATGACATTATTTTCCGGTTTGCTCCCAACTATAAGTCTTTGTGCTATTTCGGCAGCCATCTTGGATTTTGCCTCTCCTGCGAGTGGCCCACACTTTCAAGAGGTTGCAAACTGCACAAGTCCCCCCTACCAGAATCAATTGTCAAACCTTCCTCCCTGGAAATTGGTCACGGATCTGGGAGATCGAACCCTACTAATGGTCAATCAATCAGTTAGATTAAAAGATAATAGTCAAACTACATTGGAATCTTAATCTCCAGCAATCTGATTAAAACACAGATCCAATTTCGTTTCTTTTTTTATAGTTCAAAATTTCGGTTGAACTTGTCTTTACTACACTTGGATCTGGAAAATTTATTATTTAACTCGTGTTCTGCTTGGAATGAGGGGTCAGCCAATGGAATCGAGCGTTTGACCTTTTTTGCGCGGAACTGTGGGTAGACATTACCAGCGATAGAAATCAAAATAAAGCAAAAGTAGATAAAAAAAACATGGCGGTCGCTAATTGGTTAATCGAATGACTGATGTTATCGGCTCAAATGTTGCTTGTTTGGCACCTGCCGTCATAGAACGTGAATTCCCACTATAACCTGTTAGATCTACATAAAGATAATAATAATAAATAATAATGAATTTATTAAAGTGTCACAAATCATTCCATACAGCTAAAAACACGATATTATGTTAAAAAAACAAACAAATAAAATTAGAATGATGTCCGGCCATAATTGACCTACGAGACATATTTACTTCATAAAACATATTTAATTCTCTTAGTTCAATAAAATATACTTTTCACTAAAACGTTTGTTTGGGTTACACAAAAGTTTTCAGAGACTGCCTTCGGTTCATCATCTTAGACAAGTAATTTCCCAGGCTTTGTTGAATAGAGTCACAATTCATTATGAACTTAAATTTTTCATCAAAATTCATTTCATTGAAAGTATGATTTAACTTTTTGATTTCCGATATTAGATCATATCTAATGTCATTATATGTCGGACACACTAAAAGAGCGTGTTTTTCATTTTCTATTTCATTTAAGTTACAGAAAACACATTTTTCTGTCGCATAACGGTAAAAGGGGTCTGGAATACCTGCCGGTTTCGATGGCTATGGGAGAGAACCAAAGCGAAGCTGGCTAATAAGGCCGTCGAAAGTATAAAAAACGAAACGAAATATAGGTCTATATTTGAATTAGATTGAATCTCAAAGGCCAATTAGTGACAAACCAAACCATGGTCTTCAAATATCTCACCATTTTGTGATTACTCAATAAAACAAAAATATATTTTTATTTCAGAGTCTTGCTTAATAATTTAACAGTTGCACAATATATTATCGACAAACTTAGAATGATTAAGCATTTTATAAAATTCATACAGTGAAGCTGTCAGTTTTTTTTGTCATCATGAATACAGGTAATTAAAGGGGAAGACCAACGATTTTAAACAAGGTTTCCATAAATCTTAAATATATATTTAAAAATAATCCCCTCTGTAACACACAGTCAAAAAGGTTTTGTAAGTGGGAAATTAATTTTTATTTAAACCGGAAGTGACATAGTTGGTTCAACAGCGTGCTGTTCAGTATGCGTGAATTTACGCGACGCTTTGTGTACTAAACGTTAAAAAAAACATAAATTCGTGTTTAGAATATCCTTATAAACATGGGCATTTGATCAGATTTTTGGCCAAAGGACGACGCGTGGACACAATACAGTAGTAAACTTATGCCAAATATATATGCTTACTATAGAGCCCAGTGAGCGTGTTGAACCAACTATGTCACTTCCGGTTTAAATAAAAATTAATTTCTCACGTACAAAACCTTTTTGACTGTGTGTTACAGAGGGGATTATTTTTAAATATATATTTAAGATTTATGGAAACCTTGTTTAAAATCGTTGGTCTTCCCCTTTAACTATACTTTCGATTTATGTTTTAAGCCATACAGTGAAAATATCAGTTTTTGTCACCATTAATACGGTTAATTGACATACTTTTTAAAGTCCCGATACAGTGAAAATATCAGTTTTTTTCACCATTGGAAATTTGCCTTGATGTTATAATTTATAGAAAAAACAATTCAAAAACAAATCGTCGAACTACTTGAGATCAATAAAGAAACTACTTTGTATATTTTCAAAAAGCAGATCATTTTTTATCAAAAGTAACTTATTTTTTATTAAAAGGATATCCAAAAAAGACGAGTAGAAGATTTTCTATATACAAAACTATTTTAACGTTTTACCGCAGGTAGTTTAGCCTTTACAGAGTTTGAAGGTTGGCGTTTACAGGGGTCAAAGTTTAGCCTTTACAGAGGTCAAAGATTGGCGTTTACAGGGGTCAAAGTTTAGCCTTTACAGAGGTCAAAGGTTGGCGTTTACAGGGGTCAAAGTTTAGCTTTTACAGAGGTCAAAGGTTGAGGGTGTTACATTCGCCTTTTTGTAAGATAAAGAGAATAACGAAATCGCCACTTAGTAAAATCACGGCCATTATCATATTCATAAAATTCATCTTCCAACAAAATTGTTTTGTGAAGTGGGACAATGGAATATCATCGTCATCACTATCTGATTCAAACGCTATCACGATGCCATTCCCACCACATCCTAACCCGACCACCTTACTTAACTTTACATCCGTCTATAAGTTATATTTCTTTAATACTAACTACAATTTGGGACCCGTCCTCATCCCATTTTACAAGGACGTAAACTTCTTAAATTGGATCATAGTTACATTTTCTTTTTTTAAAATGGTCAAACACTGTAAGTCGGGACACTGTCTATTTCATGCATGGAGGATTCATATACCCCATTCACACACAAAACGTAATTCGGTCGTTCTTATGTTATATGTCTGTGCGAAAAATTAAGCGACCATAATATTATTGATAGTTGCTTTTGCATTACGATATATATTTATAGCTTAAAAACTCACCTTTGTGACCAGCATATAGGCCTGGCGTGGTTAGGCAAGATGGTGGATGTGCTGTTTTCTCGTGCTTGCATGATGCAAATAAAGTTTAAAGGGGCTTTCGTGTTGATGCTGCTGATACTAGTTTGTGGGGATGTTGAGATTAATTCCGGTCCATCTAGAAGAACTCAAAAATCCATAATTCACGAAAATACAGATGCAAATGAAGATAGCTCTGAAGCAACCATGATGGAAATTTTAAAACGAGGAGAGCCGGAATTAGGAGAAGTGAAATCAAATGTTGTTTAACTCTCTATTTAATAGGAGGGTGTGACCTCTTCAGACATTTAGACCTTAAACTCATCTAAATAAAACCGTGGCGAAGAACACAGTAGTCTCAAAGAAAGTGTTGAAAACCCTGAAAGAAACTTGAATGTATTGCAAATGAAGCAAGACAGAACAATTTGGTGATAAACGGTCTTAAAGCCAGGAGTAATGAAGAATGTGAAAGAGTTGTGGAAGCATTTATTTATGAGAAACTGAATATAAGGAAACAAGCTGATATTGAGAAAGCCTATCTTGTGAAAAAAGATAACCACGCTAAGCGTTGAAATACCTACACACAGCCGCTTTGGCTCAACTGCAGCTTATCAAGAGAGCACGTTTCGTTACTCCTCATAAGTTAGAATCAGAGTTATTTTGTCCTCAAAGCATTCACCAATAAAATTGCTTAACCCGGCTTAGTATTAGCAAACAAATGTTACTCATTGAACCCATTCACTTAAAGATACATTATCGGAGATTAGATAAAGAGCTGACAGTTCTCACTATAATAGATATCAACTAGATAATGTAAAGACAATTGGCTGAAAATTTTCGTCAAATTGATCTTCTTTGAACCGAGAATATAGCGATTGAATTTCCGGCCTACCCTCGATCATCATTACAAAAGTCTGTACGATAAAAACATTGTCGCGATTATCCATTTCACGATTAAATTATGAATTGAAGTCGAACAGGAAATCATAACCTAATCCAATAAACACCGTAGGTTACCGATGCCACCGAGAATTGATTATGGTCTGGATAAGCTAATTAATGTCCAATTAATACCTTAGTTAACATTTCCGGCCTAAAGAAAGACCTGCAATAGGCATATTTACTTCTTGCATAATGTATGTATAATATTGTATATTGTGTTAAAAAAATCAATTTGCTTATCACTCGGCTTACCCCGAGCAAGAAAATCCTCATTTTCAAACTAAACGAAATGTAATGAAACTATACATAAAGTTCGATGATCAGTATCACCTAATTAGAACTAAAGTTATCATGTCTTAAAACATGAATCGATCAAATTGTTTATTTGTACTCAGACTAAGGACAAAATGCTCACCTTCGAACTACATCAACAACATTCGCCTTACCACAGAAGTCTGACCTATCGGTTCTTTATATTATATACTAAACGTCGGTCTCATTACACTAACCCTGAACGTTCAGGGATTGTCCCATTCAATCAATGTCGAAAAAAAAAAGGAGAACAGTCAATTTTGCTGGACAACTTTTCACTGCTAACCGACGGGGTGTCAATCCGTGTGAAAGCCTGTACAATGTAACGCCTGTACATTGCGTTTCGTCTTGTATGACCTACATTTCTGAATATGGACGTTGACCTGCAGTTAGAGTGCCATGGCGGGGAAATGTAACTTGATGGGAGGGGACGTATTTTTAACAGCGTGTTGTGTCGCTCATACTGTCTCTAGCGAAGTAAGCAAGGATTTATTTTCTCAAGGATGTTCGTTTACATTGTACAGGCGCCCACACGGACTGACACCCCATCGTTGGGCAGTGAAAAGTTGCCCAGTAAAATTGACTGGGGTTTCAATTATTTTCGACATTGATTGAATGGGACGGTCCCTGACGGCTTGCTTATCAACCTTAAAGGAGCTAAATCGCTAATATTTTAGATCTAGATTTTGACACATATGAGTCGCATATAATAATGTAATATGAATGCATATAAACTGATTTACATTCAATCGTTTCTTATTAGTTATGTTCGGCGAAAAGCAATCTCTAGCATCTGGTTATTCCAGTCTACACCGAATCGGTGTCACGGATAGTTTTTTTTTATTGCGCATGCCTTCCAGAAAGGAATTTGACGTCATTGTTTGACATGGCTTGTGAAATATGTTGTTCTCCGAGCCCCTTCTTACAAATGGCACCGGAAAGCATTATGGTACACGATTCGTGTACTAATGGTAAAATGTTTATTTTATCTTAAATATTGGACATGAGAGGCCCATCTTTTCCCGGTAAGTCCACAACATCAATGTTGATTTAAGTGGTGCCGAAAAGCATTGTGGTACACGATTCTTGTACTAATGGTAAAATGTTTATTTTGTCTTAAATATTGGACATGAGAGGCCCATCTTTTCCCGATAAGATTACAACATCAATGTTCTTTTAAATTGACAATTAATTCTTGTATTCAGACTTGGCTACTTTAAGTCTGTTTCTGCTTATAAAAGTACCTTTTGATACCAACGAGACAATTACAAGACAGAGAAAATCCTTCCTCAAAAGAAATTAAGAATGCTATAGAAAATTTCGCTTCAATCCTGAAACCTTTTTATTAATTGCCAATTAGTAAACAAGTAAACAATAGGCTACACCCACACAGGCTACTTTAAGATCAGGCGCTCTCACAATTATTCAATTAGTTTGTATGTGACTGCATTTTTTACCATGTGGCATAACTGTGGGGGTGTACGGGGTCGCAAAAGCAGTGCAGTCGGTCGCAAAAAAAACAACAATCGATCTCAAAACTTTAGTATCAAATCAACTTGTCAACGTATCATGATTGAAAAAAGGTCGTGTTTCAGCCTTATTCTGTTGTGAGTATGTTGGTACAACAACAAAATTCCCCCTCGGTAGAACAATAGTCAGTCTCAAAATAAATGCAGTCACTGTAGTCAGTCTCAAAACTATGCATCGGCGACTTAATGAATTAAGGAGGTAGACAAATATATCCAGAATATATCCCAAATACTAGTCGGTCGCAAAATCAGCGCAGTCGGTCGCAAAATCAAGAGCAGTCGGTATCAAAATAAGTGCCCACGGTACACGTCCACTTATAAAGTTTGAAAAAAATGTTTTTCAGCCCTTGGCAAAAAATAGTCGGTTTCAAAAAATGTGCTCACCGAAGTCGGATTCAGACTAAATGAATTAACGAGGCTGACCATCAGAATTCTGCAAAATCTCCCCCAAAGTCCAGGGCATTACAAAGACCGAGTAAGCGCCCCATTGAGATGAAGTGCCCTCAGGCCCAGTCCTCAAAAACTGAAAAGCTCAGTTACATATTGATGCTCAATTCCATTATGTCATCATTCTTCAACTCCTCCTCTGCCTTATACTATTACATCACTGTCGTGAGGTGTCAGACTATAAAATTGTTATGTGAGATGTCACCTCTTGCAAAACAGGCGGAATTGACAAAGGCGGATCTCGAGATTCTGTCCCATTGACTCACATTTCTGGTCCTCTCGTCCACAAGAATTTCTCCCAGCAATAACCTCAAATGCCAGGATATTGACTCAATTTTTTTTAAATTTTCTTCAGTCGCTCATTGTTAAAGGTACAATCATATATGACATAAACTTTATGTCAACTTAAATAAAACTGCTTTCCGGCGAGACAACAATCGGCAAACAACTATATAAATATACAATACTATCTGTGTTTTACCGGGACGCTTAATCTTATAGGGGGGTTGGGATGGCCTAGTGGTCTAGAGTGCCGCGCTTCGACCTCTAGCTGGCCGGTCACCTCTGGCTTGCGGCTGTGGTTTCGAGCCCTGGTGTGAGCGTATGTGGCATGGAGATAGGGGCGCCTTCTTAACCTTGTGGGTTTTTTCCTGGCACTCAGGTTTCCTCCCACTGCTAAAGACCCATACGCGCAAGCGATTTATTGAAATAAAATTAAAACCATATGTTAGTCCCGAATAAATATAGTGTTGAGTGGACGTTAAACCCCATTTCTCTCTCTCTCTCGCTTAATGTTATAGCCAATATTTTGATGACATTCATTGTAGGGTGGGATTGTGGCTGGCGCCCTAGATCTGGAACCGCCTTCACCCCTTATTCCCAGCTTCTAGATCCGGTTATGTATCTGTCGATGTGGTGAAATCAAGATCTTGGAGCCACCGATGCTAGTTTAGAACTTATTGCGTGCTCAGTGAACCTACCCTAACCCCGCATATTTAGTACGTTTACGGTAAAAATTAATCCAAGGCCATCAAGATAATTCAGATGTTGGATTTTTTAATTGATAATATCTTTGTTAAATTTGGAGGGGAAATTTATCAGCAAGTGGTAGGTATCTCCATCAGTACCAAGTGCACCTTTGCTTGCTAATTGTTTCTCTATTCATACGAAGCCGAGTACATGCAGGCACGCGTAAAATCCAATAAACGATTAGTTAGACATTTTAATTTCCCTTATCGATTTATCGATGGATTTCTATCACTTAATAATTCAAAATTCAGTGATTATATAGAATTCATATATCCTGATGAGCTCGAAATTAAAAACACTACTGACAGTGACAATTACACTTCCTACTTGTATCTGCGTCTCCATTTTGACAATTTCCATAAACTAAGTGTTAAACTGTACGATAAACGTGATGACTTTGACTATCCGATTGTTAACTTTCCATTTATTAATAGTAACATTCCAATATCACCAGCTTATGGAGTGTTTGTATCTCAACTAATACGTTACGCAAGAGCTTGTTCATTATATTCTGATTTTTTAAGTAGATCGAAGCATTTTTCATCTAAGCTTCAACAATAGGGATACTTGCAAACTAAACTTATTAAAACCTTCAAAAAGTTTTATGGCCGTCATATTGACTTGATTGGTAAATATAACATGCCTCCCTCGACCATTATTCTAGAAATATTTAATTGGCGGCTATACTACATGTATATCCCTGATAATATAGGTCTACTGCGTTGTTAATACTGTTCATCACGTGCATTTTGCATACCGATAGTTAATTGGCCAATCACGCTATTTTACCGAGATTCGCCTAATAGATTGGATGCAGCTATGGTGGGTGTGGCATGCCAGCAGGGTAAGCTTACACTGTAAAAAAAGTGTTTAACGTTACTCTTTTTCAAGTGAAATCTTAATCCATATTTGGTGTAACTGGTGCTTTACACTAAGAAAGAGTGGCTTTAGACGATTTGGGGTGCAAACTTAGTCCAATTGAGTGTAAACCCTTAGTTACACTATTTTGTGTAACAATATACACTATAAATTGTGTAAGTTTACACTTACAAAAGTTAATCAGCTGTTCGCCCTTGGTCGGTGTTAAGTGTACTGAAAATAAGTGGAATAAAACATAATTTGGGTGTAATTTATTTCTCAAGGAGGGGTAAGTAACTAGAAACAAATAAAGCAGTAAATAGTGTAGCATGACACTGAACGTGGTGTATTCTTGTACACTTTTTGTAGTGAAACATTACGCTTATAATTTTAGCACGATGGAAGGTGTAACATTATATATTGCTATATGTATTGTGTTAATTTACACCAAACGTAGTGTATTCACATTTCGCTTGCTGGGATGTAACATTAGCACGATAAAAAGTGTAAAATTTCACTTAAAATCGTATAGATTATTACCCTGAGATCAGTGAATATTCATCCTTCTATTCGTGTATGTTTTTAACACTGTTTCGAGTGTACCATATACCAAACGAAAGTGTTTAAGGTTCATGTATATATTTACAGTGTTAATTTACACCAATGGGAGTGTATTCATATTATTATCTCCCTTTACTTAAATAGCTGAATTTGAATATATAGCATGCAATTATAATTAATATGCATATTCTGCGATGTACTTGACAGAACTAGATTATACTTCTGTATACCAACTTTATCATAAATTACATTGTGTCCATCTGTTAAATAATGTTGCATTTATATCGTTGACAATGTGTACTTTGTTTACATAAGGCAAGTATACTTTATAATATTGCATGAGTAGGCAATGAAAACTTCAAATGATTGCAATCTTGTCGAGACGGCCAGGCGAGCGTGTTACCCAGCACCTGTACCCTGGGTCAGTTGTTCCCACTGGAATATCCGTTTCCAAGGTCTAAGATTGGTGTAAATACTAAATTTAGTATTTACACCAATAGTTCTTGGTAGATGCTCCTGGAACGCACAAACCTTAAACTCCTTGCGGTTCAAGAACAAATACAGGCTTTGGGGTGATTTTACCCGTAACTGAGAGTTTAGTAGTCATTCTAGTGGTGTATGGGTACCCTTAAAGAAGTAAAAGTTTGCACCGAACTGGTCGCTCCAGTAGTGTAAGGTTATCCTTCATAGTTTACATGTTTACTCTGAACCAAGACTGTAACAGTCGCTCCCGTGGTGTAAGGTTACCCTATATGTTGTACATGTTTGCACCGGACTGAGAGCTTAGTAGTCGTTATAGTAGCGTAAGTGTAGACCTATTCGTGTACGTTTTCACCAAACCGGGAGCTTCGCATCACCTGTACCAGTGAAAAGTTACACCTAATGCTACTGAAGATGCACCCCAAAAGGTGAATATAACCACCACTCGAGTGTAATTATGTTGGTGTAACCTTACACCGAGCTCTCAGTTACACTTCAGTTACACCTTTTGTGGAGGCAGCAGGAGTTCACCCTAAATTGGTGTAATCTCTGAAATTATTTTTTACAGTGTACTCTTCCGGACACCTGTTTCCCCTGTTTGTTGTGTATTTTGTACACGGTGAACTTTCCATATCCTGTTTACACTATTTTTCCAGATTACACTATTTTGCCTATACGTTTTTTTTAAGGACTTCGAATTTTGTTTAATAGTTTGGATTGTTCGTACTTGGTTTTATTTTATTTATTTAAAAAAATACACGATGTAGAGTAGAATGTGTTTATGGTTACTAGCAATTTGATAATAGATTTAGGGTGTGTAAAGCTGTGGATGATAACTTGAATAAGGCGGTTTAATGGATCATTCATTTTGAGCTCGGGAAGCAAAACTAAATCGTCCATAAAAATGATTCCCCACGTTAGATATCGGTAGATCTGTTTCTTAGGGTACTATAAATATACATACTATACCGCCTCTTGAAAAAGCAAAAATCATTTGTTTTTGGATTTGAGGTATAATTAGAGAGAAAATAAAGGTTTAGCGCCCGTTCGACACAAACTATGTCATTTCGGGACTAACATATGGTTCAGTTATTGTTTGAATAATTCGCTTGCGCACGCACTTTGTTTTCATCGTAGCAGCGTAACTTATTCATCGAGACTCTGCATTTTTCAATTAATTTAGTAAATGACGCTGGTGTTCTAATCGTGATCATCCAATTGTGTGTGTGTGTGTGGGGGGGGGGGGCTGTGTAAGGTCCCGTTGTACACCTCAGCGTTCACGTAACAGAACCCTTGACAGTTAGAATTCGATTGAGGGTAGGCTGTTGTGCCACTGTCCAGCCAAAATGTCCCTCATAACAGACTATATGCCCGTCTTCATTATCCCAGTCGGAGCAGAACAGTCGGCCGTTAAACCCCATTCCGTTTTATTTCTATTCAATGATCTAGAGAGTTGATTATATGCTTGAATCAATGCCTAAATAAGAATTTATATAACATTTCAAGACAAAATAAAAACCTGTAATCGGCTGATTCTGTTCTTATAAGTGAGTAATTCATAACTTCTCCACATCCTCGTCGACGTCACATTGTGATTTATTTTGGCGGGGGCAATCATCAATATAATGGTAATTAGTTTTACAAATTATTGAAAACATTTTCTATTCTTCCGTACTTCAAATGGCGACATTACCGAAACAATGATTGATTTAAAAACGAAAAGATAACAAAAATTCAAAGAAGATGAAAAACGGTAAATCGAAAATGGGTAGAATGATAAAAGATAAAAAAATTAGTAAGAACCCAATAGATTGAGAATTGTAAATGTTTAGGTTTGTCTAAAGGCTATGGAGGACCAAACAGCTCCTTATTCGGTGTGCTTTGTTCTTAGTTTTTAATTCATTGTTCTAGATTCTTATTTCATCATTAATTACGCACTAAAATCAACATTTGTGTCTTTAAAATCAATATTTGTCACACAAATCAACAAATCAGACATTTGTCACACAAATCAGACATTTGTAACAAAAATCAGACATTTGTCACACAAATCAGGCATTTTTCACACAAATCAGACATTTGCCACACACATCATACATTTACCATATCAGATTTGTAAATTGCATCTCTGTGTAACTTTATTGTATTTTAAACATAGGTCTTTCTTTAGGCTTGAAATGTTATATAAACTATTAATATAAGACATTTAATCACTTATCCAAACCATAATCAACTCTCGGTGTCATCTTTTGTGTCGCATTTTCTCTGGATTTGAATCTGATTTGCTGCTCATCGCCCCTTGATGATTTGATACAAACCTAGATAATTGTACCGACTTTAGTAATGATGATCGAGGCTAGGCCAAACATTCCAACATTATCGGTTTAGAGAGGAGCAATTTAACTGGAATTGTCGACATACTGCCATTGACTTGTTTTTAAACTATTATAGTGAGGCCTGACAGCTCTTTATCTAATCTTCCATAATGTATCTTTAAATTAAAAGTAAGAATTTCACATTTTCTAAGAAAGTCAAAGCATTATTATTTTTGTCTCAATAGGTTATTAACTCACTATTATACGATCATGGGCATTATTTTCCACCCTTAAAAATCTATGACATATCAAATAACAACACAATTACCTCCCCTGAATTGCTATTGACAACATGGTGGCTGCCATTTTTCAACGTTTAAATTTGAAGTTGAAAATTATATTTTTGCCAATTTCTCAGCTGGCAAAAGTGAATTATAGGATAGTTTTGCCAATTTCTCAGCTGGCAATAGTGAATTATAGGATTATTAGGGTTATTATTTAACAAGGTAGGACTGTTTATGAGTACCATCTTTTTTAAGGCTTTACTTTAATAAATTTTTAAAATATAACTTAAACTTTTTAAATTTTAGCCTTTTTATACAATGTATTGATAAAATTTGTTTTAGAAAATGAAAAAAATACGTTTTATGCATTGATTATCGCTTATTACTGTAAGAAAATTTCCTCGCAGGCAAATAAAGACGCTAAAATAACAGATTTATTGAAAATCATAACAAAACATTTGATCGAATGGAATATATTGATCATGCATGGAGGTATAAAAAACATTTTATATATTACTCAATTATTTTACTTATATCAATTAAAATTGAAGGTTCTTTAGTAAGCTTCCTGGATCGTGCGGCCAAATTAACAGATCAGGTTCGCTTAGAGGCAGGCCATTGCGTTCGCGTCATCAATCGCACCACGCAGTTTTGTGCTGACACCCTGTGAGAGATCTGGGCGATACAGCACCCCCTTCGTTATGTATAATAATCTCGTCATTTTACAAGGGTAGCAAATTAGGCCTTAGGCTTGTTTTCAATTTGGCCCTTATTGGCACAGATCGTGCGAATGATTTCGATCATTACTGCAGGAAGAAACCGAAGAACTCGGGGGAAACCTGTCTGATCGGACGGGAGACCGAATATCCCTCTCACTTACAACGATAAAGTTCTTGCCCTGAGCTGGGATTAAACCCTCGGTGCATTGGTGAGAAGCCGCCTCTCTATCGCCACGGATGTATAGTGGTAGAAACCTGCTAACGGGTTCACAAAACATTCCCTGGTTTCAGTTAAGAATTTACTCAACTTTCAATCATTTTTTGCGAGAAATATCTTCGATCCAAAAACACATAACTTTGCACACAGTTTCTTATTGATTTATTTGATGCATTAAAACAACAAAAGTTTTATAAAGGGCTTTTTTTAGGTAAAATAAGGTGGTGAACCATGTTAAGTAAATACTTAACTTATGTCTGAGAATTCTTTGTTAAATCGGGGCCTGGTCTGTTTAAGTGTAGAGTTGGGAAGGTGGAAGGGGGGATTGCTGGTGTTCATTATGTTGAATGAGGAAACAGCGGTCGGGGTAAGGCAATCTGCTAATGGACTCCCTGTGTCCATTCGTCATTCGATGTATTTGGGGATAAATTTGTTTCGAAGTCTCTATACGTTTTGTGTTTATAACTTTTTTATGTTTTCCAATAAAATATTCTTTTCCTTTTCCAAAGATAGTTATTTCTGTTAGATTAAAAGGGAATTATATTATATTAGATAGAGAGCTTACAGTTCTCGCGGTTATAGTTTAAATTAGAAAATGAAAACAAAATATTCTGCATAATTTAGTCAAATTGCTTCACTCTGAAACAACCTTTTTTGAATTATCGCTCTTATTAATGATAAAGTTCTTACTTAAGATAATAAAATAAAAACCAAGTACGAACAATCCAAACCGTAAGACGGAATTCGAAGTCCTAAAAAACGCTATAGGCAAAATAGTATTTTCAAGCAAAATAGTGTAATCAGCAAATGGATTGCTCCCCGTGTACAAAATACACGACAAACAGTGGTAACAGGTGTCCGGAAGAGTAAGCTTACCCTGCTGGCATGCCACACCCGCGTCAATTTTTTTAGTGTTACCTATATCCGTACTGACCTGAGTCTGTACGGTACAGTAGACGGTCACGGCTGGATCCCGGATCCATTTTTTTGATCTGACATAGTATATACCATTGCTGTTTATTGCTTGACAGGAAGCTTTGTTATTGTCAGATGTTTTTTTATTCCTGCTTGATCAATATTCACTTAAAGGTTTTGTTATGATTTTCAACTAATCGGTTTATTTTTAGCAACCTCTATTTGCCCGTCAGGGATGCTTTTTAAAAAGGCTCCATCCACTCAATTGGAACATTTTAACTGGAATTGTCGGCATATTCCTATTGTCTAGTTTTTAACTAAAATGAAATCCATGTGCATTATGACTCTTAAAGTGTTCTCGGAATTTAAAAAAAACAAAAACAACCTATAGTTAAAGGCGGTTTCAGAATTAATTTCCGATCAATTACGAGCCACGCCAGTTGACCCATTGACATACCCCATGATACAGCGCACACGCGCTAACCATTCGGCCCTCAAGCCCTCCAGGGTAAAGGAATTTGCCACTGAGAAAGATCAGCAGTACTGTAATGACCCAGTTGTCCACGGAGCAAGCATCCTCAATTTTATGTTGCTCACGCTTTTTCGTAATCTGTTTAAAGCACAGATCATATTTCGTTTCGTTTAGTACAGTTCAAATTTTCGTTTTACTTGTCTTCAATACACAGGGAGAAGAGTTGTTATGTATCCCGTGTTATGCAGCGAGTTCTTGGCGTGCGATTCACGGTACTGTGGGTGCCCTACTCGAACTAATGTCGATTGGTTAATTAAATGCCTGGCGTCATAGGGTCAACATCATCTCGTATGATCCCTGACGCGACCCCCCCCCCCCCCCCCAACACACACACAACACTACAACTCGTCAGATCTTTATGTAGTTGAGACTATCGAAAGTATAAAAAACGAAACGAAATATTAATCCCACATGAACCTTCCTGGCTATGAGGACCACCTAGTTGGGTACGTAAGATCAAACAGCTCTTTATTAAATGTTCGAAGTCCTTAAATATGAATTGAGATCACCGAATAAAGAGCTGTTTAGTCTTCCATAGTTAGTGAACCAGCGCCAGTTTTCATGCATTTGCTTGAAACGATAACCATAGCAACTTTGTTCGATTGACGAAGCAACAAGGCTGGATTGGTAAGATTTAAATCTACCTTCCGTCTCTTCGCACTGATTCGTCCATGGGCTATGTTATGTAATTGATAAATTGATAAAGCCGAAGCATCGAGATAAAATCGTATGTTTTATTTTGTGTTCTCACTGTCAGAGTACACTGTTGCCAAACTCACCAATTTTTTCCATGAGAAATAAGATGTAATAATTATTAATCGGAATATTATTCAAAATGCCGAAAGTTGTGACTTCGGGTTTATTTATCTTAATTAACATAATCTTGAAAATTAACTGTGACAAATTTACGACTTCTACCAGTTGTTCTGGGAAGGTTATGGAATCTCAGTATACGTACACTGCGTTGACATCAAGGAGCAGATTAGAATGTGCGGTGTTTTGTGATCTGGACTACAGGTGTCAGTCTTTCCAGTACGGTGCCAACCAATGTCAGCTGAATGATCAAATGGGTGGAAGCGACTGTAGTGGGATGGTTGATAACACCTCATTCAAATATTATCAAAAGGTGAGTTGATATAGCCAGATATTTTCACAAACCGATTTGTAACCGATCGTAAATTTTGTGGAAAACATCTTTCGCGGCTTTATCCATGCTGATGTCTACTCCAGATTGGTAATTAATTGATCATTTAATTTGGAAAACAAGTCAAAATATTAATTATTATATCAAATAAAAAACCTAGCCTAATACTATATCATAAAACCCGAATATTAACTTTAAGTTTGTGAAATGGTGATTTAAATGCATAAATTCCGTAGCCCGTCAGTGGACAATCAAAGGTATAGTTTCGACAACAGCAGAATTAGACACAAACTTTTGAGATCAAAACGCGGGCACTATCTATTCTTTTGTGGCTCTGTCCACGCTGAAATCTACTTAAAATTGATTATGGAATATATAATTTTAAACCAAAATCCAAATATAAACGGTATATTATTTCCCGGTTGGGATTCAATCGGCGTCAAAACGAGTTTTAGCGTAAGGCTGTACCGAGCGCTTTAGTCTGGTAAGAGAATTTCGTATTTTGGGAAGCTGGGAAATCGGTAAATCTCCATGCTGGGAAATTCTAATTGTAAAAACGTCCATAACTGTCCCTGTCCCATCCCGAATGCAGGAAATGTGTCGCATAATGTTCAGCATTGTCACTGTCAGATATTGTCAGTGGTTGTGTAAACTCGTCAGGCGTCCCTAATCTTCCCACCCCACACCACTAGCTCATTTACTAACCACACAAAACATGTTGAAACATGTTCATCAAATTCACATGCATATATTAAAAAAATACATCCTCTAGACATTTTCTGTGGTGGGGTATTCCCGCCAGACTAGGTGAATTACCCAATACTAACTAAATGCTATCGCGTTATGGTGGGAAACGAACATAATACTTCAATTATGTTGGGAAAACGCCCTGTCGTCCCATCCAGACTTCCTATTTCCAAATACCAAAGGCTAAGCCGGATAAACATATTTACTTATCACACGAAACTTTTTGTTATTTGCTCAGCATAAGTATGACAATGACCAGATTTGTTCAATAGTGGGGTATCCTAGCCAGAAAGCACATTTCTCCACCCAAAAGCTAATCGACATTGTCATATGATTAACGTATAAAATGTATCTGGAAACCATCAACATATTCCCAGAAATCATAAATTGCCACTCCCAGGCATTTCCAGTGATGACGTGTTCCTCCAACGTGAAACGTGCAAACTGTAGATCGGACCGTTTCCAACAAGAACGAGCTTAATGGCCTCAATGATTCTGGTCATGAACCCTTTGCACATGACTCCAATTCGGACAAAATAGCCGAGAATAGCAAGACATGATTTTGTTAGAGGTTAACTTTTTCGTGAGAATCTTTTATAAAAAACTTATAAGAAAACCAGGATGCTGATTAAAATGATCCTACAATCGACTACAAAATAAACAAGTAAGATATATAATTCTACCTTCTTTTGATGAGAGAGAGAGAGAGAAATGGGGTTTAACGTCCACTCAACACAACTAGGTCATTTCAGGACTATTCTGTTGATGAACTACTAACTTTCTCTAAATACTAACAACAGCAGTCATATTCGGGAGCAGCCATTGTTTTCTCTCTCTTAATTGTTTACACAAGACATCGGCGTTGATGAACCTATAACTATGTAACCTGGTACACGAACAGATTAAAAACTAACTACAGTTGTTGTGTAGCGTAATGTTTATTTTAAGGCCAACAGTTTATTGATTAAAGCATACAATCCATGTCTTAAATGAAATAAAATATTGTTCAATAAAACAAACCATTTCAAATATAGTCTCTATCATCCAGACAAATATTCTACGAATATGGACTCAGACTAGTAATTATTTGCCCATTGACTTCAATGTTAAATGGCTGTAACATCACTGGCTGTACCTTTTTGCTCAACATTCTGTTGGTTCCAATATTTTCAGGCACAATGGGGACAACATTTGGCAATCTCCCCATCATAAACTTTTAGGGTTAATATGGTTTAGATTTTTTGCTACAGGGATTTGAAGTTGACTTGGGTGAAAATCTCACTTCCGATACATTTCACTGCTCCGCAGAAAGACATTTTACAGCCCCATCCCCCCGCTGTAATATCACCAGTATTACCCAAAACTGCTATAAAATTGCAAAAATTTGATCCCTCTTCTCCTATTCTAGACCAAAAAGTCAACCAAAAAATGCAGGAAGAGGGGAGAAAAAAATTAAGGGAAAAATTGTCTATTAATAACTCGCACTACATTCGTCCATCATGAAAACTAGGCAAATAATTACTAGTCTTAGTCCATATTATAGTCTGGATGGGTCGTCAAAATTTGACGGAAAGTAGGTCATTGTCTGGAGTATCAAGTCTTGTATGTTACCATGTATTGAATTGCCAAAGCATCTCGCTTGTAAACAATGACACCCCCTAAAACGTTTGTTTTTAAAGGTTTTAGTTTTAATTGAAATGGTAATTTTCTCTCGTCAAGAATCAAGCCTATGGCTTCTCTCAATCTTCTTAATTCTTCTTCACGATTCGTGTTTGTTTATTCCTCGTCTCTATTTTCAGTTTTGTTACTAATAATAGATGTGCCAAGTGAATTATGGGATTTATTTCGAGACTTTAGCCATAAAGTTCCATTGCCCATGCGTAACTTGGAGGTTTTTTTTATGGGGTAGATTATCAAGTAATTTTCGTCAAAAATTGACAACGGACCCAGACCGTCCGTACTTTGAAGACTAGGGTGTTCTGGGTGACTGAGGCTATTTCGAAAACAGACAAAACTCCTAATTCCATCTGGTAAACTAGGCAGCAACCTAACAAAAAGGGTCAAAACACGACCACAGCAAAGCCAAATTACCAGTTTAATGTCCTAAACTACCCCGCTCGACACCGATACAGACACTAAAACCAGCCTTGAATATCTAGAAAATACGATAAGTGCCTACTCAACACCCATAATTGACACCTCAGATATACCACCCCAGTCTCCACCTGGCCCATTGACACACAAAGTTTTCATAAACACAGTAAAGGCTGTAAACCTTGAATTGGCAAAAGTATTTTAAAACACAAAATGCCTTCAGACCCATGGTGGAACTTATTCTGCAAGAACAAATCCACAAACACATCGACCCACTTAAAAAAGAAATCTCAGCTGAATGGTGTCATCCGAGACCGCTGCGAAGATATTTAACAGTATGACAGACGTAATTGTATCCGCATCAGTGGCGTTAAGGAAATCGTAGATGAAGTCGTTGAAAAGAAAGCCTTAGCTGTAATAAGCAATATAATTCCAGATATTACAACCAATGACATCGAAAATAGCCATGTGTTGGAAAAGTTATCAAGGATTAACCTAAGATTATCTAGCTACAAGGCCAAGGTTGCTGTAAGGAGGGGTAGAAGGGTTGTGAACGAGACCAAACATGATATATTCATAAACGAGGATCGTACAAGGTACAAAGCTTTTGTCTTCAATAAAGCGCGGATATCTTTCAAAGTACAAAGTAAAGCACATCAACGCTTGTTTGACCACAGATGGATTTTTTTTATTCCCAGCAAAAAGCCTGTTGGCTCTGATGGACAGACCAAACGAATATTTGGTGCAATTTAGATTCCTGGTTATAAACAAACTTCAGAAGAACTTCTTCAGTTTAATATATCAAATAACATTACCATTGACCCACTTGAAGTCAACTGAAGTGATGGCTCAATAAACTATCATAACTGTGACTGCACCAGTGTCATTTAAACTATTCCTGCAAAATTGATTGTTTTCATATTTAAATCATCCTTAACAAATCAAACAAAAATAAACCAACAGATTAGTATCTAATCTAGGCTGTCTAACAAATATAAATTTGAAAAGGACTAACTGTTGCATAATAATATTCACTTAGAAAATCTAATAATTTAAGCTCTTGTACATGAAACAGCTCCGCACATTTCTCATTACGTATGTCCTTATGTGCACTTCAAAATAATGTTCCAGTTATAGTTTTTGTACATCACTTTAGTAATTTTAAGCCTAAGCTCTTGTACAGCAACTAGTTTTGTATAATACCCACTACTTATCTACATGCATGTGCAATTTCGAGAAAATCGGACCATAATTGCCAGACAAAATGGCCGCCGTTTGTACGCGAATAGTGTCAAAATATGGTATATCAAAGCTGTGGACCCTGTAGAGGTCACAATTTTAATTTGATTTTGAGGAAACTTGAAATGCATGTTTATAACCTACAGATCTTGATTATTTTCAAATTGTAACTTAATGAATTATGGCCTTTGATTGTAGGAAAAATCACTTTCGGAATTGCTTGTTCTCTAACCATCTCTCGAAAATGTGGGCGTATCCTGCCTGGCAGTGCCAGCTTACTATCTTTTAACAGTATTCGCGTACAAACGGCGGCCATTTTGGTCTGATTTTCCCGAAATTCGAACTCAACCTGCCTTGGGGTGTAACGGTGATATAATCTATTTTTTTTTTTTAAATCGGATAATAATTGTGACCCCCAGAAGGACCAAAAGCTAAACAAAGGCGATTTTGCGGAAATCATGATCCGATATGCGCAAATATCGAAAGGAACCAACATATTTGGGTTATAACAATGCATTTCAAGTTTCATCAAAATCGAAATAAAATTGTGACCTCTACAGGGTCCACAACCTTGATATACCATTTTTTAACTATATTCGCGTACAAACGGCGGCTATTTTAAATGGCATGTTGGGCCGATTTTTCCGACATTCGAACTCAACCTTTTTAGGGTGTAACGGTGATATAATCAAATGATTTTTAAAATCAGAAAATAATTGTGACCTCCAGAGCGACCACAAGCTAAAATATGCGATTTTTCGGACAATCAGGGGCCATAATTCAGGAAATTACGTTCCGATAGGCGCAAATATCGAAAGGAACCAAGATCTTTGGGATATAAACATGCATGTAAAGTTCATCAAAATCGGTTCAAAACTGTGGCCTTTATAGGGTTCACAAGCTAAAAACGTGATTTTTCGTACAATCAGGGGCCATAATTCATGAAGTTTTGATCCCATTCATACCAATATCGAAAGCAGACGCGATCTGTTGGGAATAAACCTATATTTCAAGTTTCATCAAAATCGGGTAAGAATTGGCCTGTAGAGGGTCCACAAACAATTGTGGACGGAAGGACGGACGGACAGGGGCGACGACATAATACGTCCACATGAAAATGTAGGCGTATAAAAAGGCTCCCCAATAGATTGTAGTAATTGTAGACCAATCTCCTTCTTAAAGGGACAATACCACAATTGCTGGCTTGACAGGTCCAGAACAAAATAGCCTTATTCTAACTATTAGATGTTTAACTGTCCTACCTGTTTTGTAAATTATCCATTACACCCTATTTTACTTGTACAGAGGGTTCGAAAATATTTTTAAATCTAAGTTACATTTGAAAAGGTTTACGTAAAGCTTTTCAAACCATGTAGTTGAATTTTTCCATTTTGTTTTTAATTTGGTGTGTTAAAATGAAATTTGTATCGTCAATCAATTTGAATAGTGTAAAAAGTACAATTTGTTGACCAGAATAATGATTGGGACATATTATTCAGTTACAACAAGAATGTTATTGGGCCTTTAAGTATTATAGTCCAAAGTGTCTTTCTTCCTGGTGATTCTACCATATTCCAACTAATCGACCTAACACATACGGGTAACCAAAGACATAATTTCTGCTCATCAGACCAAAGACCCGAAACACGTCTGCCACCACCCAAAGCCAGGTTGCATGCGTGCTCCAAAGAGTCTGTCTTCTACAAAACAGCCCCAAACCTTTCGAAATTTCTATTCTCACTTGACGGCAAGGTCTTTTATAATAAAATCAACGTAGGTTCGTCTCTTACGCTGTTGTCGGCTTGGTCCCCTCCCCGCCACGCTCCACACACTCCTTACAAGGCCACCCCAACACACATAATGAAATTAGGTTCACCTTGGGCACAGAAAGAGACAACAGTCATGTCTTTTGAGATGGTCTCCAACCTCCGGTTTTCTCCGGGTTTTTCGGTTTCTTCCCGTTGCTAACACCCCTACTCGCAAGCGAATTATTGAAATAAAATTGAACCATGTGTTAGTCCCGAAATAACCTAGTTTGTATCGAGTGGATACTCATCTTCATTTCTCACTCCAAAAGACTGTTGTATTTCTTTTAATTGCAGGTGTGTCAGAATGGTGGCTCTGAAGGTACTTCGTTTTGTTTGTGTATTAACAGTTATGTTGGAACATATTGTGAAAGATTCATGCGAGGTTTGTATTGTATCGTATTTTTTTTAAAAGAATTTATATTTCACTTGTGTTCCCCTGCGTAAGAAAACACATAGCGCGATTGACACAATACTTTTAAATACCAACCCAAAACTACACAATATTAAACCGATACCAACCAATATTAACCCAATATTAACCCGGTGCTACCGAATAGTAACCCATGAATATTAACCAAATGCCACCGAATAGTAACCCAATACTACCCAATATTAACCTAATACAACCCAATATTAACCAAATGACAACGAATAGTGACCAAAATGTTAACCATATGCCACCCAATATTATTTCAATACTACCTAATATTAACGCACTATGGCTGGATACTCGCCATTTGTATCATTTAATACCAAGGGAGAGAATGACACTTAACGCTTGGATGCAGACCTCACAATATTTCCCCGCGGTTGCGGTTGTCCGGGATTATTCTTATGAGTTTTGTTGGTGTGGCGTTGTGCGACGAATGTTAACGAAGGATGAGTAAAAAAAAGTTATATGGCAAAGAGGTCGGATGTATGGCAAAGATGCAATGTATACAATAAGCGTTGCAGTGTGTCCAATCAATATGTGCAAGGGTCATTCTCGCAAAGAATCGTGCACTAAATTAGGTTTTCATATAATATGGTCTTTAATGTTATTCTGGCTTTAAAGGATATTTTTCATTACAGATTGTTCAGAAGGCTATTCTTCACCACATGAATACACCACTGATGGTATCTACACAATACATCCGGAACTATCACCAACATCATTTCAAGTCTACTGTCAGATGAAAAGCAGTGGGGGTCGAACCATATTTCAGTACCACGAATCGTCGGCCTTCTATTTCAACCGAACATGGCAGGAATACAAAGACGGGTTTGGCTCTCTGGCGAGTGACCATTGGTTGGGTTTGGACAAGATGTATTATCTGACCAATAGCAGGGATTATACTGCTGTGTTCTACATGAAACTTGCTAACCACACTTCTTATCACCACTATTTTGGTGGATTCGTCGTGAAGAATGAAGTCAACGATTATCAAATGACTTTTAGTTTTGCAGAACCACATTCAATCGCTGCGTTGGGTGATAGTTTAACGGCGGTAAAGAATCAATATTTCAGCACTTACGATAACGACAACGACAACAGCACCAGAAACTGTGCTTTAGACATGAGAAGTGGCTGGTGGTATAATGACTGCGCACCTTGTAATCCTAATGGAGAACTATTGAAGCCCAGTGATTCGTTAAAAACAACTGACTATGAAGTGTTCTGGACCAACGATTTACAGAATGCTGTCCCGAATCAAGTTACACTGTGGTTATGGGTGGAATAAGTACGACACTGTGGTCTTGTATCACTGACCGCGAATTGCAAGGCACGACATATGTACAAAGCTTTAGCTGAACCCTACGCATTATCTGGTGAACCACAAAACTAACAGGAAACTTAACAAATGATAAAATCCAAACTAGAACCTTAACAAACGATAAAATCCTAACTAGAACCTTAACACTTAACAAATGACAATAGTATAGTGTGCGCGTGATGGAAAGACACCTTTAATTAATTCATGCTTTAATTGTACACCGTTAAAGTTCATTTTTTAGCCTTACACCGACACCTCCCACGCAAACCGTGATTTTTTTGGTTTAATCTTCCTTTTCACCATGGTAAAAAATCCTGACCAGAACCCTGAAATGTGGTTTAACGCATATAATACTGTAATATGAATGTATATAAACTGATTTACATAAAATGGTTTCCGTTTTTACTCCAATTTCAAATCAGTTATGCTCGGCGAAATAAGCCATTCAGGCTCAATCCAGTGCACATTTTTAGCGCCTGGTTAATCTACATAAGCCGTGTGATACAGTGCAATGTGTCTAGCCCCGTCCCTCGAGTCCCTCAATACAACTAGGGCTGAAGCGCATTACGGTACACGATTCGTGTACTAATGTTATAAGTTTCTTTTATCTCAAATATCGGATATCAGAAGCTCATCTTTTCCCGGTAAGTTAGCATTACAATGTTGATTTAAATTGACCAAAAATTCGTGTTTTCGATGTCGAAGATTTTGGAGGATTTTGAGTTACGGACTCAGGTCCTTTAAATGGCTTAGTTTGTGCCGAGTGGGCGTAAAGCCCCCTTTCCCCGTCGCTCTCGCCCGTCGGCCCGTCCGTACAACAACTGCTTGTGGACGCTTTATACGCTACAGTTAATACCCGATTGACATGAAATTCATACACCATGTTTAAGGGAGAGAGAAAGATGGGGTTTAACGTCCACCCGACACAAACTAGGTCATTTCAGGACTAACATATGGTTCTAATTTTATTTCAGTGGGTCTTTGGCAGTGGTAGGAAACCGGATGACCCGGAGAAAACCTACGAGGTTGGACAGGCCATCCTACTCCTTGTCACGTACAACCGGGGATTCGAAAGCACACCAGTTGACCTAATGATAGGCTTTTTGATACAGCGCGCGCACGCTAACCATCCAGACCCCATCCCCTAGAACCTTAAACAAAGGCACCATCTTAAACAATTGGTATACTGTACGCATTATGGTTTCTCACACAGACGAATACATGGAGCCATATTTAACCATTTCCAAACATAGACGGAATATTCCATGACATATTACACGTCCAGTTACAGTGAAGGTATCCGGGCCAAGGAATGGAATGGAATGGAATGGGGTTTAACGTCCTACTATATGCTCCTAACCTGGGCTAATTGAAGACGGGCATACGCCATACAGTGTGCTATGAGGGAAATTTTTGCCCGGGCAGCGGCGCTACGACCTACTCTTATATCGGATTCCATCTGCCAAGGGATCTTTTACGTGCACTCCAATGTGTACACGGGACCTCGGTTTTCCGTCCCATCCGAACGACTAGGCACCTTGTCAGGCCCTCCTTCTGCATCACTGACAAGGGGAAATCACGCCGGAAAATCGAGATGAACTTTCTCAGCCAATGCAGGGATCGAACACTCGACCTCCAGGCTAACGAACCAGCGCCTTATCAACTTAGCCACCGTGATCCTCCCATTATTAAGGGAGTATTATATAAGATTAGATAAAGAATACGCAGTTCTCGTATAACAGTTAAAAAAAGAAAGCAGAATATGCGGAAGACTTCAGTCAAGTTGTTTCACTCTGAACCGAGTTATTAGCGATTGAATTATCCGTCACAAAATGTATTCTAATCCACTATCAAGTAACATTTCAGACCTAAATAGTAAATGCAGGAGGACTTCACTACACGAAAAACAAACAAAAAAAATCTATAAGATAAACCTGCGGACAAGACAGAAAATAGACATTGCAAACACTAAACAATCATCAAAAAGAAAGGCCTGCATTAGATAGATTTAGCTGTTGCATAATGCAAGTTTAAGTGTTTCCAAAAATAGACGAACATTCAAGGAGCCATTATAACACTCCAATTAACATTAATGGCGCCTGAATAAAAAACACCAAAACAGTTTAGTTATTGTGTTCATTATTTCAATAGGAAAAAAACAATAATCATTTGCAAACTACACACTTCATTATGATACATTGTGAGATTTTGTGACAAAGGTTAAGGGATTTTCGTCGACTTTGACTCAGCCAAATTATGGAGGATCTTGGTATTTATCAGTTCCAATGGGCGTCTACTCTAAAGGGATTCCCATAAGGTGTCGCTAGTAAAAACTCGGTTCCACGTGACCTTATCGATGGTAAGAGAAGCGGTTCGATATTGAAATCCATATTAACAATAAAAACTAATGTTTGAGTTTTGATTAGTCATTTATGATCGGATTTCTGGACCACCTGAAAGCGCAACACATTGAGGTTGTCCCATAGTAGTTTTCAGAGTTATAGAAAGGACTTGAGGATTTATGAGACTGATGTAAATTATAAGGGTCTGTTTTGCCTTGGCATTGAATTTATTTGCATCATTACTTGTATCTGATTTCTGATTGCGTTCCCGACATTTCCTCTCAGCACTTCGCCTGTTATTTCTACTCTGCGAGATTTCTTTTGCAAAGCAAGTAGAATGTGGGTGTTTGTGATTATTCCTTGTCTTCCGGGGGGGGTGTCGGGTGGGTGAATAGTTAGCGTATGCGAGTCTGTCATTGAGTAACTGGCGTGGTTTCAATTCCCCCGTTGTACGTGACAAGGAGTAGGATTGCCTGTCCAACCCCGTGAGTTTTCTCAGGGTTCTCCGGTTTCCGCCCACTGCTAAATACCCTGCGCGCAAGCGAATTATTGAACTAAAGAATAAAATCATATGTTAGTCCCGATATGACCTAGTTTGTGTCGAGTGGACGTTTAACCCCATTTCTCTCTCTATCTCTCTCTCTATATATATATATATAATATGCATGTATTATAAACATGAACTGTGATTATAACTTTATACTGTTTGGTTATTATATAATAATGTAAGTTGGTGAACGCAGGACTCTCCATACCTGGTATCAACCACAATCATATTTTTGTCTGGAGAAATAAAGCTTATTTTTTAAAAAAAAACACCCCACCACAAACACCGTGTTTAGTATGCTAGATTTTACACTAATAGAATGAATGAATGAAATGGGGTTTAACGTCCTACGCTTAAGCACCTTACCTGGGCTAATTGAAGACGGGCATACGCCATACAGTGTGCTATTAGGGACATTTTGCACGGCTGCCCGGGCAGCAACTGATTTCCAACTGCCAAGGGTTCTTTTACGTACACGCCAATGTGTACACGGGACCTCGGTTTTTCGTCCCTTCCGAACTAGGCAGCTGTCCTTGTCAGGCCCTCGCATCACTGACAAGGGGAATTCACGCCGCAAAATCAAGATGAACTTTCTCGGCCAATGCAGGCATCGAACACCCGCCCTCAAGGCTAGCGAACCAGCGCCTTATCCACTTAGCCACTGTGTACACTAATAGTCCACTACTGAATGTGGAAACTCGATGAGTGATTGGAAAATATGACGAGAGAGAGAGAGACAGAGAGAGAGAGATGGGGTTTAACGTCCACTCGACACAAACTAGGTCTCGGGACTAACATGGTTTAATTTTATTTCAAGCATTCGCTTGCAGTGGGAGCAAACCGGAGGACCCGGAGAAACCCCGCGAGGTTTGACAGGCGCCTCTAACCCTCGCCACGTTTGATCAGGGATTCGAAACCCCGCCAGTTGACTCAATGACATGCTTTGTGATACAGCAAGCACGTGCTAACCATTCGGCCGTCCAAGCCTTTTAAGTAATATTTACTAACACTTGACAATATAAGCCATTATAAACCCGGGTTTTTTTTCGAATTTTGTTTAATGGTTTGGATTGTTCGTACTTGGTTTTATTTTATTATTACATGTTTACAATTCTGTTCCATTAGTTTTTAGACCACTCCCTAATAATGTAAAAAAAAATCAAAAGAAATGACAGTTTTTTGCAAATGATTTATCGATAATGATGATAGTAAGACAAGCCTTTTTAGTAACATTAACCAAAACTTGACAATGGTAGCCATGAAAGCTTCGATTTTTACAGGTCTGTTTCATCAATGTTTTGAAAGCTTCGTAATAATGTATTAAAAAAATAACAGTTTTTGCAAATGAGATATCGATTATTATGATAGTAGAAAAAGGGTATATAATATTATACTTGTTTACCTTTCTGTGTTGTTTTACCCATTAAACGGAGGTGCAGCTTATATTCAATACGTTTATGTGTGTGTGAAATAGCTTTATTTTACGTCCGCTTCCACCGAAGTGATATCGCAGACAATTACATTTTATATATACATGGTGATAATATTTACAGTGTGTTTAGTGGAATAATAAGGATAATTTTTTATATATATATGTACAAACAAAACATGTGTAAGTTGGGACAATCACAGACACAACATATAACAAGACAGACATGGACGCGGACAAACATTTACATAGACATTTGACAAAACAGACATGGAGGTGGACAAACATATAAACATATTATGTACATATATATATTTCCGGTCAATTTGGTCGGTCTGGTCGTTCTGTCCGGTTGAATGGCAGGGCGGTGCAACTCTTCCTTGGGGCTTGTTGGTGAGTATAAGTCCTGGTCCATTCTTCCTTCCATTTGGGTTTGTTGTCCGGTATGGTGGTGTTGATTCATCTTTACTTCTATAATTCATTCCTTTTATTGTTGGTTCTCTGAAGGAAGAATCCAGCACCTGAAAAGAGAGAAAGAGAAAAGAGAGTATCTGGGCTTATGGTGTTTTGTGGTTTATTTCGTCTAGTAAGGCTTCTGGGGCGGGGGGGGGGGCAGAAATAATAATAATAATAATAAAGAAAAAAAGAATAATAATAATAGTAATAAAATAATAGTAATAGTAATAAAAGAATAATGATGAAGAATAATAGTAATAGTAAAGGTGTTTAAGAGAAGATTTAAAGGGGAGGCTTTGCATTTATGACATGTGTATCAATAATAGTATCTATAATATAATATTTATTCGTGTGACAAGTTTGTTAGTTTTATTTTAATGTAATTTGTTTCTTTAGTTGGGGTGATTTGCGCTTCCCTCGCTGGGGACGTTTTTACGATTTCACCCTTCTAAGTGCGATGTGGTTGATTTGTGTTATTTATTACATGTGTTTTATTTTCAAGTGTTTTTAATTATTTAGATTTGTTTTGGAATTATGTGTAGGATGGCTGGGCTTCCTTCGTGAGGACGTTTTTACTCAGCCATCCTACGTTGTGTGGAAATTTTGTTAATTTTATTTTTTTTTGTTCAGATAGGGTGATTTGCGCTTCCCTCGTTGGGGACGTTTTTACGATTTCACCCTACTTAGTGTGATGTGGTTGATTAGTTTTATTTATTACATATGTTTGTTCATTCCTATGTTTTCAATGAAGTCCCAGATAAGCTGAGAAGTCCAGTATCTGTCATCAGGTGATGGAGAAAGAAGGGATTTCAGAGAGAGAGTTTTCCCCCTCTCTGTCAGTTTATTAACCATTTGTTGTCGTTCATTGTTCAACTGATTGCAATTGATTAGTAGGTGTGATGTTGTTGCGATTTGTCCGCACGGGCATTTAATTGGTGTATAGGTGAAGTCTTTAATTACGTTTATAGTTTTAAGTCTAGTGATTAATTTGCATATTTTGATTGAGGGATGATTGATATAAACCTTGTCGACAAGATTGCTGTCTATTTGATAGCGATGAGTATTTTCTTGTTTTAGACGGTTTTCCCATGAATTTTTAATTTTATTTTTGGCTATACTTATAAATTCCTGATTGCTATATTCTAAATGTTCTAATTCCTTTAGTGACATCCCCTCTTTGGCTAGTTTGTCGGCTTGTTCGTTGCCGATTATATTGATGTGGGAGGGGATCCACGCAAGGATTACCTCTCTTCCGGAATTCTTAATTATTTGATTAATATCCCTAATTTGACTGATTATTTCCTGCCTGCTTTTTGAGGAATTTGATTCTATAGATTTAATGCTACTCAGGGAGTCGGTCAGGATTACGGCTTTGTGGTGTGTTTGCGTGGCTAGCCATTCTATTGCAGTTTTAATGGCCATCAATTCTGCGGTGTACACAGAACAGTATTCTGGTAACCGTTTCCTGATGTTTAGCTTCGCTTTTGGTATATGAATGCCGTAACCCGTTGATCCCTTTGTAGTGTTTTTGGATCCATCAGTGTAGATTTTGAGATGATCTGCCCATTTGGTGTCTATTAGTTCCATTGTTAGTGCTCTAGCTTCTGTGGGATTAACATGCTTGTTCGTTGTGTGGCTTAGTTGTGTGTTAGTGATAGGATCGCTTAGTTGCCATGGTGGCGTGGCTGAATAGGATTTTGTTTGTATGATTGTTCCTTTCAAACTGTGCTTATTTAGGATGTCATTTGACATCTGCCCGAATGTCATTGGACGAGTATTTTTCCTAGAGCCTATGCGTCTAAATTGATTGAGGCATTTATATGTTGGACATTTTTCTTTTAGCATTTGTAGTTTTCCCCAGTACTTGAGTGACAGTTCCTCCCGCCTTAGGTCAAGCGGAAGTTCTCCCATCTCTTGTAATAGGGCAACTGTTTTGGTTCCTATGGCGGCTCTTGTTATAAGTCTTAAAGCTTTGTTTTGTATTGTGTTTAGTTTGTTGAGTTGTGTATCACTTGCATTGGCATAGGCCAGACATCCGTAGTCGATTACCGAGCGGATGAGTGATCTGTAGATTAGCATAAGTGTAGTTCTGTTTGCACCCCATTGTGTCCCTCTGATGTATTTCATCATGTTGAGTGTTTTAGATGTTCGACTTACCAGGCCATCAATATGAGGCTTCCATGATAGTTTAGAGTCGAATGTCATTCCGAGAAATTTGGCCTCTTTTTTGAATTCAAGTTTTGAACCATTAAGTGTTAAATCGATTTTTCTGTTATTGTCAGTTGGGTGAAACAGTATTGCTACTGTTTTCCCTTCTGAAATTTTGAATCCCCAATCATTTGCCCATTTTGAAGTTTGTTCTAGAGTGTATTGGAGCGATTTTTTGATTATGTCTAGGTTATTGGAAGCTTTCCAGAATGAACTGTCGTCAGCAAATAGTGCGGATTCTGTACCTTTCCCTACGTAGCTAATAAGATCATTTATCATTATATTAAATAGAATTGGACTGATAACTGATCCTTGCGGCGTTCCGTTGTCCATTTTGAATTTATTACTTAAGCAGTTTCCTACGCGTACTCTGATATGCCTATCGTTTAGAAAATCTTCTATCCATTTGTACATTCGGCCTTTAATTTTTGCATTGTGGAGTTTGTGTAAAAGACCATCCACCCATACGAGATCAAAGGCCTTTGTTAAATCGACAAAGATTGCGCAAAGGTATTGTTTGGCTGTGAATGCTCTGCTTATGTCATTTTGTAATCTAATGATATGGTCGATTGTTGAACGATCTGTGCGATAGCCGCTTTGTTGACTTGTTAAGATTTGGTTGCTTTCACAGTGAAATTTTAGTCTGTTTGTGATTATTGTTTCTAATGTTTTGCATAAAGTAGATGTGAGACTTACTGGTCGATATGACGCTGTTTCATTTTTATCTTTGTTTTGTTTGTGTAGCGGGATGACCGAGGCGGTTTTCCATTCCTGTGGTGTTTTTCCTTTGGTCCAAGAGAGGTTAAAGACTTCTAAGACTAACGATAGAGCTTTTTCGGGGAGATTTTTTAACATTGTATATTTCACACAGTCTAGCCCTTCTGCACTATCGGATTTAGACCGCAACGCTTTTTTCAGCTCTTCTATATTAATGGGACTGTTTAAATCGCATTCGTTATCTGCTTCATCGTGCACTATTGGGGGTTGATTTTGTAGGAATGTATTTTTAATTGCCTTGAATGTTTCACTGTGTTGGCTGTTGCTAGAGCCGTCAGCATAAGTTTGTCCTAACAAGTTTGCTTTGTGCGTGTTGTTTAAGGCTGTTTCGTTTTTGTAGGTTAATAAAGGAATATTTTGTCTTACTGTTTTACCGGTGATTGCTGATATTTTGTTCCATACTGCCTTTAGATTTGATCGATCATTTAGGGAGCTACAGAAAATTTGCCAGTTTTCTTCCTTGGCTTTTTTGATTTCTATCTCTGCGCAAAGTTTAGATTCAAGGTATTCTGATCTAGTTTCTTCATTTGGCCTACGTTTGTATTTTCTTAGCGCCGTTTTTCGTGTACTAACTAAGGTTTGTAGATTATCTGACCACCAAGGTTTGGGTGATTTCCTATTAGTTTCTTTTGAACGGGGGATAGATTGCTCTGCTGAGCTTATTATAGCTTTTGTTAGATTATCTGTGAATGTGTCTATATTATTGTTTTTAATTAGTTCGAAATCCCAGCAATTGCACAAATTCCTGTACAATTCCCAGTTTGCCTTATTTATCTTCCATTTAGCCTGACATTTGATGTTTTCTGTGTTGGTTTCGCAGTATATGGATGTATGGATAGCTACATGATCGCTGCCTAAAGTTTCGTTTCCTATTTCCCAATTGCAATTTGCATAAAGTTTATTCGAGACTAGTGTTAGATCTATATGTGTTCCATGTTTACTATTTTTCCCTACGAAAGTTGGCTCGCTTTTGTAATCATTTAGTAGTAGAAGACTGCTGTCTTCTATGTATTCGTATAATTCTTTCCCATCTGTGTCATTTTCTGGTGATCCCCATGATGTGTGATGACAGTTGAAATCCCCGCATATAATTATGTTGTCACCCGGAATTTGTTTAAGAATCCTATCGTAGTCTTTGCTTTTTAATTTGTTTGTGAATACGTTTATGAATGATTTGTGCTTTTTAAAGATACCCTTCCGGTCTTCAAACTGTCAGCTTTGATAACATATTTGGACTAACAACATATTTAAACAAATTAGTCTTGTCAAAAATTGGCATCGAATCCTCTCAAAAGATATAAAAGTTTATTTACAGAAGCCATATTTGTCACCTAACTTGATTGAGGGGGAGTCCATATTTAGAATTTTTGCTTCTAAGATTATGGATTAAGATGAAATTAACTATTGATTTGGCAAGTTGATAGTTTCACACGTACTAAAGTAAAGTTTACATTGTTACATAAAACACTTGTAGAGCCATAACAAACTGATTCTATCTTGTCAACGAAATGCATGTGATAGGAACTTTCATATTGGGTCAATTGCTTTAATTTAACCAATCATATCATTAGTTACACCAGTTCAGGGCCATGGACACGTGCTGTTAGGCATGCTATACGGAGTGCTATAAAGTTATCTATTTGTAAAGTTTAGGCAGTCATGAATAAACAGGCTCGGCATCTAAACAAAAAAACAGATACCAAACCCATAAAGTGGGATAGTGGAGTAAGGGGAGGTCACGATAAGACGGGCCTGGCACCTAAAAACTAATCCCACAAAGATGACATCTACCAATCCAGAAGCAGAAGAGACCATCTACCAAACGATATGTTTTTTTTATTAAATAAAGGGAAGAACTTTCCACTAAACCAAATCCATGGCCTAAGGCCAAAAATGGAAAGATTGCAAAATCATATTCTAAAAAACAGGAAGCAGCTTCGGCTCTCCTATGTCTTGTCTGTGATATCACTTAAGTGGAAACAGACGTTAAACACCAAAAAGAAGAAGATTAGGCAAACTTCGATTAGATTCTAGAGGGGTTTGATCTAAGAGATCCTAGGCAGCTGCGAGGCTGGCTAGGCTTGAGATTAGTTCAGTTAGTATTGACTATGAAATAAAACCAAGTACGAACAATCACAACAATCTGTTAAAATATGTACTATACTGGTATAACAATGCTACATAAAAGGTAACAACAAACTGTTGCATTGTTATAACTAAAGACGACAAACGTCTTAAGAAACCAGTAAGAAAATACACAACGTGAAGGAGAAGTAGAGAGAGCAAGAGACATATTCTAGACGATCACAGGGCTACATATATGTTCGATTGACCGTATGTAAGATGTGGCGATCGGTTTCTCGCACACCCAACGCTCTCCATGTCAGACAAACTTGCCCCTTGGGTGTTGTTTTTGTAATCCAGTATTGTTCTTGCACGATTGGGTGTCTAAAGGCCTACTTTATACATATAAAATAAAAGAGTTGCCATGCTTTTATTTGAAATAACCACTCGATAAATACTTTCGGGATATTGTATCTGTAATATTATCATAACTGATTCCGTAGTTGTTTAAATCAAATATTTTAAAACAACACCTTGTTCGGTGATATAAGCATCAGGTCGAGGGCGTTTGAAATTGTGTGATTGTTCATTGATATAAGCATAAGATCGATGACGTTTGAAATTTTGCTAGGAAGCTACGTTACAGAAAATAATGTTTACGGTTATCAAACGATGAAGTGTTTTATTACTAAACAAAATATGACATAACTTTAAGCATGTTGTTATAAATAAAAAGTTTGAAAATAAAAAAAATGGCCAAAATATATGGTAACGCGGAAATCTCATACTGCATTGGAAACATGAAAGCAAATCGGAAATCTATTACTTGAGTAGTCTACTGAATATATCTAAGTATCAATTGAGACGTGATTGCTCTCTTCAACTTTTATGGTTATATTTGTGTGTGTAACCGCCACAAGAAAGAGATGACATTTTCGTTTACATGATAACACACGGGTATACGAATTAAAGGGGAGTTGGTAGTGTTTCGTTGAGTAATAGTTTTATATACAAGGGCCATTATTTCTATGTTGAAGGGGGGGTTGGGATGGCCTAGTGGTCTAGAGTGCCGGGTTTCGACCTCTAGTTGGCCGGTCACCCCTGGCTTGCGACTGTGGTTAGACCTAGTGTGAGCGTATGTGACATGGAGATAGTGGTGCCTTCTCAACCTCGTGGTTCCCTCCCACTGCTAAAGATCCCTACGCGCAAGCGAATTATTGAAAAAAAAATTAAACCATATGTTAGTCCCCAAATGACCTTGTTGTGTTGAGTGGACGTTAAACCCCATTTCTCTCTCTCTCTCTCGCCCTATCTATGTTGGACAATCATTTGTTTAGCCGTGATAGTGTCGAGACTAGTTTGCACCAAGATTGTGTCAAAATGAAATGGGGTTTAACGTCCTACTCTTCTACTGCACCTAGCCTGGCCTTATTGAAGACGGACATACGCTTATATCGAATTCCAACTGCCAAGTGATCGTTTACATGCACACTAATGTGTTCACGTGTTCACGTTCCGCATCACTGACAAGGGAAAACCACTCCGGAAAATCGCGATGAACTTTCTAGTCCTAACAATTGTGACTCTAATCCTTGCCACGTTTGATTAGGCCTTCGAAACCCCGCCAATTGACTCAATGACATGCTTTGTGATACAGCAAGCACGTGCTAACCATTCGGCCGTCCAACCTCCCAAGCCTTTTAAGTAATATTTACCTACACTTGACAATATAAGCCATTATACCCGGGTTTTTTTTTCGAATTTAGTTTAATGGTTTGGATTGTTCGTACTTGGTTTTATCTTATTATTACATGTTTACAATTCTGTTCCATTAGTTTTAAGACCACTCCCTAATAATGTTAAGATAAAAAGAAATGATAGTTTTTTTGCAAATGATTTATCGATAATGATGATAGTAAGACAAGCCTTCTTAGTAACATTAACCAAAACTTGACAATGGTAGCCATGAAAGCTTCGATTTTTACAGGTCTGTTTCATCAATGTTTTGAAAGCTTCGTAATAATGTATTAAAAAAATAACAGTTTTTGCAAAGGAGATATCGATTATTATGATAGTAGAAAAAGGGTATATAATATTATACTTGTTTACCTTTCTGTGTTGTTTTACCCATTAAACGGAGGTGCAGCTTATATTCAATACGTTTATGAATGATTTGTGCTTTTAAAGAAACCCTCCCGGTCTTCAAACTGTCTGCTTTGATAATATATTTGGACTAACAACATATTTAAACAAATTAGTCTGTCAAAAATTGGCATCGAATCCTCTCAAAAGATATAAAAATTTATTTACAGAAGCCATATTTGTCACCTAACTTGATTGAGGGAGATTCCATATTTAGAATTTTTGCTTCCAAGATTATGGATTAAGATGAAATTAACTATTGATTTGGCAAGTTGATAGTTTCACACGTACTAAAATAAACATCACTTAGAGTAAAGTTTACATTGTTACATAAAACACTTGTAGAGTCATAACAAACTGATTCTATCTTGTCAACGAAATGCATGTGATAGGAACTTTTCAGATTGGGTTAATTGCTTGAATTTAACCAATCATATTATTAGTTACACCAGCTCAGGGCCATGGACACGTGCTGTTAGGCATGCTATACTGAGTGCTATAAAGTTATCTATTTGTAAAGTTTAGGCAGTCATGATCAGACAGGCTCGGCATCTAAACACTCTTCTGCCAAAAAAACAGATACCAAAGCCATAAAGTGGGATAGTGGTGTAAGGGGTGGTCTCGATAAGACGGGCCTGGCACCTAAAAACTAATCCCACAAAGATGACATCTGCCAATCCAGAAGCAGAAGAGACCATCTACCAAACGATATTTTTTTTTTATTAAATAAAGGGAAGAACTTCCCACTAAACCAAATACATGGCCTAAGGCCAAAAATGGAAAGATTGCAAAATCATATTCTAAAAAACAGGAAGCAGCTTCGGCTCTCCTATGTCTTGTCTGTGATATCACTTAAGTTGAAGCAGACGTTAAACACCAAAAAGAAGAAGTTTAGGCAAACTTCGATTAGATTCTAGAGGGGTTTCATCTAAGAGATCCTAGGCAGCTGCGAGGCTGGCTAGGCTTGAGATTAGTTTAGTTAGTATTGACTATGAAATAAAACCAAGTACGAACAATCATAACAATCGGTTATAATATGTACTATGCTTGTATGTATAACAATGCTACATAAAAGGTAAAAAACCAACTGTTGTATTGTTATTACTGAAGATGACAAACGTCTTAAGAAACCAGTAAGAAAATACACAACGTGAAGGAGAAGTAGAGAGAGCAAGAGACATATTCTAGACGATCACAAGGCTACATATATGTACTTTTGATCGTATGTAAGATGTGGCGATCGGTTTCTCGCACCCCCAACGCTCTCCATGTCAGACAAACTTGCCCCTTGGGTGTTTTTTGGGTAATCCAGTATTGTTCTTGCACGATTGGGTGTCCAAAGGCCTACTTTATACATATAAAATAAAAGAGTTGCCATGCTTTTATTTGAAATAACCACTCGATAAATACTTTCGGGATATTGTATCTGTAATATTATCATAACCGATTCCGTAGTTGTTTAAATCGAATATTTTAAAATAACACCTTGTTCGTTGATATAAGCATAAGGTCGAGGGCGTTTGAAATTGTGTGATTGTTCATTGATATAAGCATAAGATCGATGACGTTCGAATCGAAATTTTGCTAGGAAGCTACGTTACAGAAAATAATGTTTACGGTTATCAAACGATGAAGTGTATTATTACTCAACAGAATATGACATAACTTTGTGCATGTTGTTATAAATAAAGCCTTTACATATTTTTATGATATAACTTTGTGCATGTTGTTATGAATAAAGCCTTCACGTAATAATATGGCATAACCGTGTGCATGTAACTGTGTGCATGTTGTTATAAATAAAGCCTTTACGTATTAATATGACATAACTTTGTGCATGTTGTAATGAATAAAGTCTTTACGTAATAATATGACATAACTGTGTGCATGTGGTTATAAATAAAACCCCTACGTATAAATATAATGCCCAAGGGCCGGTTGCTCAAAGCTCCGTTATCTTTTAATGATCCGTTATTTTTTTAACAGAGAGAAATATTGTTGGATGAAGATGCAACTTTTGTATACATGGGCCATTATTCCTATGTTGGACGGGGGGTTGGGATGGCCTAGTGGTCTAGAGTGCCGGGTTTCGACCTCTAGCTGGCCGGTCACCCCTGGCTTGCGACTGTGGTTAGACCTAGTGTGAGCGTATGTGACATGGAGATAGTGGTGCCTTCTCAACCTCGTGGTTCCCTCCCACTGCTAAAGATCCCTACGCGCAAGCGAATTATTGAAAAAAAAAATTAAACCATATGTTGCTGGAAATAAAGGCCCCGAACATTCAAACTATGACATAACTTTGTGTATGTTGTTATAAATAAAGCATTAACGTATGAAAATATGATATAACTTTGTGCTTGTTGTTATTAATAAGGCCCTAACGTAATAATATTATATAACTTTGTGCATGTTGTTATAAATAAAGCTTTACGTATTAATATGATATATAGCTGTGTGCAATTTGTTATAAATAAAGCTTAGTCACGAAATCACCTAGTCGTGTTTAGTTGACGTTAAACCCCGTTCTTTCCCTCTCTCTCTCTATAAAAAAGCCTTTACGTATTATAATGTCCTGATAAACGTTGTCAGTTTAACGATCATACGCATCGCTCGTCTAAAGGTATGAAATTTAAAAAAAATGGCCAAAATATATGGTAACTAGGATGCGGAAATCTCATACTGCATTGGAAACATGAAAGCAAATCGAAAATCTATTACGTGAGTAGTCTACTGAATATATCTAAGTATCAATTGAGACGTGATTGCTCTCTTCAACTTTTATCGTTTTATTTGTGTGTGTAACCGCCACAAGAAAGAGATGACATTTTCGTTTACATGATAACACGTGGGTATATGAATTAAAGGGGAGTTGGTAATGTTTCGTTGAGTAATAGTTTATTTTGGACTTTTGTATACAAGGGCCATTATTTTCATGTTGGGGTGGCCTAGTGGTCTAGAGTGCCGGGTTTCGACCTCTAGCTGGCCGGGCACCTCTGGCTTGCGACTGTGGTTTCGAGCCCTAGTGTGAGCGTATGTGACATGGAGATAGGGGCGCCTTCTCAACCTCGTGGGTTTCCTCCGGGCACTCCGGCTTCCTCCTACTGCTAAAGACCCCTACGCGCAAGCGAATTATTGAAATAAAATTAAACCATATGTTAGACCGAAATGACCTAGTTGTGTTGAGTGGACGTTAAACCCCATTTCTCTCTCTCTCTCTCTCTCTCTCTCTCTCTCTCTCTCTCTCTCTCTCTCTCTCTAATTTGTTTAGCCGTGAAAGTGTCGAGACTAGTTTGCACCAAGATTGTGTCAAAATGAAATGGGGTTTAACGTCCTACTCTTCTACTGCACCTAGCCTGGCCGTATTGAAGACAAGCATACGCTTACATCGAATTCCAACTGCCAAGGGATCGTTTACGTACACACCAATGTGTTCACGGGATCACAGTTTTTCTATCCATCCGAACGACTAGGCAACTTCCCTTGTCAGGCCCTCCGTTCTGCATCACTGACAAGGGCAAACCGCTCCGGAAAGTCGCGATGAACTTCCTCGGCCAATGCAGGGAGCCAGCGCCTTACCCACTTAGCCACGTGATCCCCTCTTATATGGTGTCACTTTACCTTGCTGTAAAGAAATCTACTTCATAGTTAAAGGCGGTTAAATCGAACGGTTATAAACCAGTTTGGGGCGTTAACACTACATACGCCTACATCCACCCACTAACTTTTTTATTACACGTATCAATACATTCGATCAAAAATATTTTACTTCGCTCTCGCCTGGTCCTCTGTACCCCCCCCCCCCCTCCCCCGGATAGAGACCAATACAATTGAATTATATTATGTTGGTCCTAACAATTGTGACGACTGCGCTTAAAACATTTTTCCACTACTGAATGTGGAAACTCGATGAGTGATTGGAAAATATGACGAACGAGAGAGAGAGAGGGAGAGAGAAAGAGAGATGGGGTTTAACGACTACTCGACACAAACTAGGTCATTTCAGGACTAACATGGTTTAATTTTATTTCAATAATTCGCTTGCAGAGGGAGCGAACCGGAGGACCCGGAGAAACCCCGCGAGGTTTGACAGGCGCCTCTAATCCTTGCCACGTTTGATCAGGGATTCGAAACCCCGCCAGTTGACTCAATGACATGCTTTGTGATACAGTGAACACGTGCTAACCATGCGGCCGTCCACCCCCCCCCCCCAAGCCTTTTAAGTAATATTTACTAACACTTAACAATATAAGCCATTATACCCGGGGTTTTTTTCGAATTTTGTTTAATGGTTTTGATTGTTCGTACTTGGTTTTATTTTATTATTACACGTTTACAATTCAGTTCCATTAGTTTTTAGACCAATCCCTAATAATGTAAAAAAAATCAAAAGAAATGACATTTTTTTGCAAATGATTTATCGATAATGATGATAGTAAGACAAGCCTTCTTAGTAACATTAACCAAAACTTGACAATGGTAGCCATGAAAGCTTCGATTTTTGCAGGTCTGTTTCATCAATGTTTTGAACGCTTCGTAATAATGTTTTAAAAAAATAACAGTTTTTGCAGATGAGATATCGATTATTATGATAGTAGAAAAAGGGTATATAATATTATATTTGTTTACGTTTCTGTGTTGTTGTACCCCTTAACCGGAAGTGCAGCTTATATTCAATACGTTTATGAATGATTTGTGCTTTTAAAGATACCTTTCCGGTCTTCAAACTGTCTGATTTGCTAATATATTTGGACTAACAACATATTTAAACAAATTAGTCTGTTAAAAATTAGCATCGAATCCTCTCAAAAGATATAAAAAATTATTTACAGAAGCCATATTTGTCACCTAACTTGTTTGAGGGGGAGTCTATATTTAGAATTTTTGCTTCTAAGATTATGGATTAAGATGAAATTAACTATTGATTTGGCAAGTTGATAGTTTCACACGTACTAAAATAAACATCACTTAGAGTAAAGTTTACATTGTTACATAAAACACTTGTAGAGCCATAACAAACTGATTCTATCTTGTCAACGAAATGCATGTGATAGGAACTTCAGATTGGGTCAATTGCTTGAATTTAACCAATCATATCATTAGTTACACCAGTTCAGGGCCATGGACACGTGCTCTTAGGTATGCTATACCGAGTGCTATAAAGTTATCTATTTGTAAAGTTTAGGCAGTCATGATCAGACAGACTCGGCATCTAAACACTATTCTGCCACAAAAACAGATACCAAACCCATAAAGTGAGATAGTGGAGTACGGGGAGGTCACGATAAGACGGGCCTGGCACCTAAAAACTAATCCCACAAAGATGACATCTACCAATCCAGAAGCAGAAGAGACCATCTACCAAACGATATGTTTTTTTATTAAATAAAGGGAAGAACTTTCCACTAAACCAAATCCATGGCCTAAGGCCAAAAATGGAAAGATTGCAAAATCATATTCTAATAAACAGGAAGCAGCTTCGGCTCTCCTATGTCTTGTCTGTGATATCACTTAAGTGGAAACAGACGTTAAACACCAAAAAGAAGAAGTTTAGGCAAACTTCGATTAGATTCTAGAGGGGTTTGATCTAAGAGATCCTAGGCAGGTGCAAGGCTGGATAGGCTTGAGATTAGTTGAGTTAGTATTGACTATGAAAAAAAACCAAGTACGAACAATCATAACAATCTGTTATAATATGTACTATGCTTGTATGTATAACAATGCTACATAAAAGGTAAAAACCAACTGTTGCATTGTTATAACTGAAGAATACAAACGTCTTAAGAAACCAGTAAGAAAATACACAACGTGAAGGAGAAGTAGAGAGAGCATGAGACATATTCTAGACAATCACAAGGCTACATATATGTACTATTGATCGTATGTAAGATGTGGCGATCAGTTTCTCGCACACCCAACGCTCTCCAAGTCAGACAAACTTGCCCCTTGGGTGTTTTTTTGGTAATCCAGTATTGTTCTTGCACGATTGGGTGTCTAAAGGCCTACTTTATACATATAAAAAAAAGAGTTGCCATGCTTTTATTTGAAATGACCACTCGATAAATACTTTCGGGATATTGTATCTGTAATATTATCATAACCGATTCCGTAGTTGTTTAAATCGAATATTTTAAAATAACACCTTGTTCGTTGATATAAGCATCAGGTCGAGGGCGTTTGAAATTGTGTGATTGTTCATTGATAAAAGCATTAGGTCGATCGAGGACGTTCGAATCGAAATTTTGCTAGGAAGCAACGTTACAGAAGACAATGTTTACGGTTATCAAACGATGACGTGTTTTATTACTAAACAAAATATGACATAACTTTGTGCATGTTGTTATAAATAAAGCCTTACGTAAAAATATGATATAACTTTGTGCATGTTGTTATCAATAAAGCTTTTCGGTATTATCATGAGAGAGAGAGAGAGAAATGGGGTTTAACGTCCACTCAACACAGCTAGGGCATTTCGGGACTAACGTATTATTATGAGATTATGACATAGCTATGTGCATTTTGTTATAAATAAAGCCTTTACGTATTAATATGGCATAACTTTGTGCATGTTGTTATAAATAAAGCCTTTACGTATTAATATGACATAACTTTGTACATGTTGTTATAAATAAAGCCTTTACATATTAATATGACATAACTGTGTGCAGGTTGTTTTTAAAAAAAAAGCTTTAACGTAGAAATATGATATAGCTGTGTGCAATTTGTTATAAATAAAGCCTTTACGTATAAATATGATATAGCTGTGTGCATGTTGTTATAAATGAAGCCTTTACGTATTAATATGACATAACTGTGTGCATGTTGTTATAAATGAAGCCTTTACGTATTAATATGACATAACTTTGTGCATGTTGTTATAAATAAAGCCTTACGTATTAATATGACATTACTTTGTGCATGTTGTTATAAATAAAGCTTTTACGTATTATAATGACCTGGTAAAGTTGTCAGTTTAACGACCATACGCATCGCTCGTCTAAAGGTATGAAATTAAAAAAAAATGGCCAAAATATATGGTAACTAGGATGCGGAAATCTCATACTGCATTGGAAACATGAAAGCAAATCGAAAATCTATTATTTGTGTAGTCTACTGAATATATCTAAGTATCAATTGAGACGTGATTGCTCTCTTCAACTTTTATCGTTTTATTTGTATGTGTAACCGCCACAAGAAAGAGATGACATTTTCGTTTACATGATAACACGTGGGTATAGGAATTAAAGGGGAGTTGGTAGTGTTTCGTTGAGTAATAGTTTATTTTGGACTTTTGTATACAAGGGCCATTATTTTTATGTTGGACGGGGGGTCGGGATGGTCTAGTGGTCTAGAGTGCCGCGCTTCGACCTCTAGCTGGCCAGTCACCTCTGGCTTGCGACTGTGGTTTCGAGCCCTAGTGTGAGCGTATGTGACATGGAGATAGGGGCGCCTTCTCAACCTCGTGGGTTTTCTCGGCCAATGCGGGCATCGAACACCCGACCCCCAGGCTAGCGAACCAGCGCCTTATCCACTGTGATCCCCTGTGTACACTAATAGTCCACTACTGGATGTGGAAACTCGATGAGTGATTGGAAAATATGACAAGAGAGAGAGATAGATGGGGCTTAACGTCCACTCGACACAAACTATGTCATTTCGGGACTAACATGGTTTAATTTTATTTCAATAATTCGCTTGCAGTGGGAGCAAACCGGGTACCCAGAGAAACCCCTAGAGGTTTGACAGGCGCCTCTAATCCTCGCCACGTTTGATCAGGGATTCGAAACCCCGCCAGTTGAGTCAATGACATGCTTTGTCATACAGCAAGCACGTGCTAACCATTCGGCCGTCTAACCTCCAAAGCCTTTTAAGTAATATTTACCAGCACTTGACAATATAAGCCATTATACCCGGGGTTTTTTTTTCGAATTTTGTTTAATGGTTTGGATTGTTCGTACTTGGTTTTATTTTATTATTACATGTTTACAATTCTGTTCCATTAGTTTTTAGACCACTCCATAATAATGTTAAAAAAATCAAAAGAAATGCCAGTTTTTTGCGAATGATTTATCGATAATTATGATAGTAAGACAAGCCTTTTTAGTAACATTAACCAAAACTTGACAATGGTAGCCATGAAAGCTTCGATTTTTACAGGTCTGTTTCATCAATGTTTTGAAAGCTTCTTAATAAAGTTTTTAAAAAATAACAGTTTTTGCCAATGAGATATCGATTATTATGATAGTAGAAAAAGGGTATATAATATTATATTTGTTAACGTTTCTGTGTTGTTTTACCCCCTTAACCGGAGGTGCAGCTTATATTCAATACGTTTATGAATGATTTATGCTTTTAAAGGTACCCTTCCGGTCTTCAAACTGTCTGCTTTGATAATATATTTGGACTAACAACATATTTAAACAAATTAGTCTGTCAAAAATTGGCATCGAATCCTCTCAAAAGATATAAAAGTTTATTTACAGAAGCCATATTTGTCACCTAACTTGATTGAGGGAGAGTCCATATTTAGAATTTTTGCTTCTAAGATTATGGATTAAGATGAAATTAACTATTGATTTGGCAAGTTGATAGTTTCACACGTACTAAAGTAAAGTTTACATTGTTACATAAAACACTTGTAGAGCCATAACAAACGGATTCTATCTTGTCAACGAAATGCATGTGATAGGAACTTTCAGATTGGGTCAATTGCTTTAATTTAACCAATCATATTATTAGTTACACCAGTTCAGGGCCATGGACACGTGCTGATAGGCATGCTATACTGAGTGCTATAAAGTTATCTATTTGTAAAGTTTAGGCAGTCATGATCAGACAGACTCGGCATCTAAACACTTTTCTGCCAAAAAAAACAGATACCAAACCCATAAAGTGGGATAGTGGAGTAAGGGGGGGGGGTCACGATAAGACGGGCATGGCACCTAAAAACTAATCCCACAAAGATGACATCTACCAATCCAGAAGCAGAAGAGACCACCTACCAAACGATATTTTTTTTATTGGCTCTTCTATGTCTTGTCTGTGATATCACTTAAGTGGAAGCAGACGTTAAACACCAAAAACTCTAAAGGGGTTTGACCTAAGAGATCCTAGGCAGCTGCGAGGCTGGCTAGACTTGAGATTAGTTTAGTTAGTATTGACTATGAAATAAAACCAAGTACGAACAATCATAACAATCTGTTATAATATGTACTATGCTTGTATGTATAACAATGCTACATAAAAGGTAAAAACCAACTGATGCATTGTTATTACTGAAGAAGACAACGTCTTAAGAAACCAGTAAGAAAATACACAACGTGAAGGAGAAGTAGAGAGAGCAAGAGACATATTCTAGACGATCACAAGGCTACATATATGTTCTATTGATCGTATGTAAGATGTGGCGATCGGTTTCTCGCACACCCAACGCTCTCCATGTCAGACAAACTTGCCCCTTGGGTGTTTTTTTGGTAATCCAGTATTGTTCTTGCACGATTGGATGTCTAAAGGCCTACTTTATACATATAAAATAAAAGAGTTGCCATGCTTTTATTTGAAATAACCACTCGATATACTTTTTGGATATTGTATCTGTAATATTATCATAACCGATTCCGTAGTTTCTTAAATCGAATATTTTAAAATAACACTTTGTTCGTTGATATAAGCATCAGGTCGGGGACGTTTGAAATTTTGTGATTGTTCATTGATATAAGCATTAGGTCGATCGAGGATGTTCGAATCGAAATTTTGTTAGGAAGCTCCGTTACAGAAAATAATGTTTACGTTATCAAACGATGAAGTGTATTATTACTAAACAAAATATGACATAACTTTAAGCATGTTGTTACAAATAAAAAGGATGAAATTGAAAAAAATGGCCAAAATGTATGGTAACTAGGACGTGGAAATCTTACACTGCATTGGAAACATGAAAGCAAGTCAAAAATCTATTACTTAAGTAGTCTACTGAAAATATCTAAGTATCAATTGAGACGTGATGGCTCTCTTTAACTTTTATCGTTTTATTTGTATGTGTAACCGCTGCAAGAAAGAGATGAAATTTTCGTTTACATGATAACACGTGTGTTACGAATTAAAGGGGAGCTGGTAGTGTTTTGTTGAGTAATAGTTTATTTTGGACTTTGGTATACAAGGGCCGTTGGACGGGGGGTCGGGGTGGCCTAGTGGTCTAGGGTGCCGGGTTTCGACCTCTAGCTGGCCAGTCACCTCTGGCTTGCGACTGTGGTTTCGAGCCCTAGTGTGAGCTATTGACATGGAGATAGGGGCGCCTTCTCCACCTCGTCGGTTTCCTCCGGGCACTCCGGTTACCTCCTACTGCTAAAGACCCCTACGCGCAAGCGAATTATTGAAATAAAATTAAACCATATGTTAGACCGAAATGACCTAGTTGTGTTGAGTGGACTTTAAACCTCATTTCTCTCTCTCTCTCTCTTTCTCTCTCTCTCTCTCGCTCTCTCTATGTTGGACAATAATTTGTTTAGCCGTGATAGTTTGCACCAAGATTGTGTCAAAATGAAATGGGGTTTAACGTCCTACTCTTCTACTGACAAGGGATCGTTTACGTACACACCAATGTGTTCACGGGATCACAGTTTTTCTATCCATCCGAACGACTAGGCAACTTCCCTTGTCAGGCCCTCCGTTCTGCGTCACTGACAAGGGCAAACCGCTCCGGAAAGTCGCGATGAACTTCCTCGGCCAATGCAGGGAGCCAGCGCCTTACCCACTTAGCCACGTGATCCCCTCTTATATGGTGTCACTTTACCTTGCTGTAAAGAAATCTACTTCATAGTTAAAGGCGGTTAAATCGAACGGTTATAAACCAGTTTTTGGCGTTAACACCACATACGCCTACATCCACCCACTAACTTTTTTATTACACGTATCAATATATTCGATCAGAAACATTTTACTTCGCTCTCGCCTGGTCCTCTGTACCCCCCTCCCCCGGATAGAGACCAATACAATTGAATTATATTATGTTAGTCCTAAACATTGTGACAACTGCGCTTAAAACCTTTTTCCCCAACGCTCGCTCCAGTCGTTCCGTCCTTCAACCGCAACTGTGTGTGAAATGTTTGTGGACGCTTTTTATACCACAGTTAATACCCGATATTGTTTTGAAATTCATACACCATGTTTAAAGACATGCGATGCAGAATCCTATTGATTTTCAGCGACCTGATCATTACTTTCAGAGTAAATGTCCTCTACCTCTTTAAATGTCCTCTACCTGTTTTGTTCTTCACAACAGCCTTACATCATTACGATTAGTTTGTAATTTAAATCTGTTTTATAAAGAAATATTGATTTACTGGTCATTATCTATATTAAAAATTGATGAATTCGCATAAAAAAAACATGGTGCTTCAATAAAACGATTGAAATCTCATACAATCGGATTTTTATTCACATGATAAACTTTAAAGGGAGAAATCCAAATTTTCTTAAGAAAGGCGAAACATAATTTTTTCATGGTCTTTTGCTCAATAGGTTATCAACTCACTATTTTACGATCGTGGGCATTATTTCCCACCCTTTAAAATCTATGACACAGGAAATAACACAATTACCTCCCCTGTTTTGCCATTGACAACATGGTGTCTGCCATTTTTCAACGTTTAAATTTGAAATTGAAAATGATATGTTTGCCAATTTCTCAGCTGGCAATAGTAAATTATAGGATTAATATGATTATTCTTTAACAGGGTAGGACTGTTTATAGATACCATCTATTTTGATGCTTTATTTTTATAAATTTTAAGAATATAACTTAAAGGGGCAAAAACACTCTAGCTGGCTTGACAGGTCCAGATTTTTTTTTCTCGCCTTTTTCTAACTACTAGATGTTTAAGTGTCCTACCTGTTGTGTAAATTATCCATTACATCTTATTTTACTTGTCCAGGGCGTTCGATAATATTTTAAAAATCTAAAATACATTTGAAAAGGTTTACGTAATTTTTCCAATTTTTTAAATTCGGATTGTTAAGTAATTTGTATCATCAATTACTTGAAATATTGTAAAATATTACAATTTGTTAACCAGAATAATGATTGGGGCATATTATTCAGTTACAACAAACATGTTATTGAGCCTTTAAAAGTTTGAAATTGTAACTTTAAAATACAATAACATCACTGAATTACCAGTGCCGTGTAAACAATTATTTCCTTTACTTAAAACAACTATGGACTAAAATATATCAGGTCATAACGCTCTAAAAAAAATATTAAAGAACAATGTCACATTTAGGGTAAAGGAAGGTGCTATTAAAGGGACTGTCCCGATTTCAACAGAGTCTAAAAAATAAAGATATGAATCCGTGTGAAATTTAAGCGCCGAAATAAAGAGGAGTGGTGTATTTACTTTGCCTCAAAATTTCAGGTCAAAATATTGAGTTGTTTGGACGTGAACGTCAAAAATGCTTATCCGGACACGTAACCCTTTTAAGATTTCTGGTCAATTTTTCGTTGACTGACCTAATAATCTATTGCCGTTTCTTAGAGGTCTATACAGTGAATGACCCATGTGCTGCACTTGATAACGAAAGGTAAATTTCACCCACGCATTGTTTTTTTATAAAATAAAAGCCTTGTTTTATCCAGACACCCCATAATACAGCTTTGGACACCGGTATCCATTTCCAGATTAAGACTGACGGGTATACGTTGTTTGAAAACATATCACAAATATTGAATTAGTTGCTCGGCCCTTAGGTACAGGATTTTGAGGGGTTTTAACACAAAATTAAGCAGTTTTATTCTCCAAAATATTATCGGGATTAGCCCTTTAAGCATGCCCGGTTGCACTGGAATAACCAGGTTAACAATTATTTCGCCCTGACATAGTTTTCATAGATAAGGAATTGAGAGAAATATGATGAATGAGACAAATTATTGATTCTATTTAAGTGCATTACCAAAACTATAGAAAGCAGACTGGTCATACTGTCTGAACCTTTGTAAATTTTAAACGGATTTTTTTTTGATTAAGGACAAACCACTTGACTTTTATTATGAAACTTACCTGTGTGTTTGTATTTGCCTATTGTTAAATAAAAACCATTGTGCACCTAAATATCCCAACGAATAAAAAAGTTATCTCTTGAAAAATAGAACTAATCAGAAACTTGGGCATGGAAAAATACAAAAATGGAAGCTTATTACGTCAATTGTATGAACTGATCGTTTCGTATAAGGGGGTCTCTACAAGGCTTCTCTATCGTAACGATGTTTGGCTCTTTTACGGCAATTAAAATTTTGTGCACGAATAAGCTATTGCTCTCGGACCCAGTAATGAGTTTGGGGGATTACAAACATAAATGGTTTTATTCAATCGGTGTTGATTTTTAAACACATTGGAAAGTTTTCAATAATAATTATTCGGTAGTTTGTTCACAATCCGTTTAAACTTTACAACGCAGCTATAGTTAATGCCCCCGTCAGAGTGGCGTCCTTACGGCGCTGTTGCGACCATACATCGACCAGAATATACACAAGGTCGCCGGAAAACGTGAACACAACGCGAGAAATGTCCTGAAAAGTAACAAACTTGAAAATAAATCACTTTCGCAAAGCTTCCCAGGCCTGATCGCAGAACCTTGGCGCTAGCTTTGGACATAACCAAAACAAACACCGTGACTAGGTGATCATTAGCGATCATGGAGACCACAGCACGATATCTAGCGTTTCCACCACGCTTACGGCGATCTTGACATGAGATCATTTTCTGTCGCCGTATCAGTGCAGTAACGGGGGCATTAGTAAAGATGTTGGTTCGTTTGCATTTTTCAAGGATATGTTATTATTGTTAGAAATACACGTGAGTGGAAAATTACTAATTAGCCTACGCCATTCGGCACCTATAAGAGACGGAGAGAGGGCGGAGCTAGAATACCTTTTTAGACACGCATTGGGTTCTTTAGACAACCATTTCACGACGTAAGAGTTCCCTAAGTCTAAAGCCAGGCTGACACTTGCACATTTTTTGGCCACGATTTTGTTATGTCCATCAGTGTCCACATTGACACGAACTGGCACGACAAGTTTACGCATAGTTTGCGCATTGTTTACGTACTTCCCGCATTGGCACGACGAGTTTGCGCAAATCGGACGGTGTCGTGCCGACTTAAGTCGTGCCAAAGCGTGCCACGGCATCGTGCAAGTGTCCGCTTGGCTTTAGTCTCTTTGGTTAGACTTTCACAGGAGTGGGGTTGAGAGAAAGAGATGTTAATTTTAAATATTGTAATGTAGACTATTGTGTAACTTTTGTGACATAAAAACGTCTTGCATAAACTATTGTTGTTCTTGTTACATATTTGATTTCGCTATCGTAAGAAAACACAATAGTCAAGTCCTTAAGAAATGAGACACAAAAGTAAAACAAGTCCCGAGTCAAACCTACCCCTAGGCTCTAGACGATCAGGCCAAAACAAAGATATGTGGCAGCGGGAGTGCCCCAGACGTTATCGACACATTTTGGAAATGTGACGCTATGTCAACAATCAAACTCCGTCGATCTATGCGTAATTATGCAAGGACTACCCAATTAGATATGGAAGACCAAACAGTCCTTAAATCCTTAGTCCAAAATACCAATCTTGCAAAATCATTGTCAAAAACATTCCTTCAAATTCATCTAATCCGATTCCTGTGACGACAGGGATACTAATAATAATAATCAATTTGTATAGCGCTGAGTTCTCCAGTTGATAAGCAGCTCCATGGCGCTCTTTACAATTAAAATACATATAAAGCGGTTCATTCCACCGGTTAGCAGAGGCGTAAGCAAAAGCCCGTTCACCTGTTTTAGTCTTTACTGTTGGGACATGAAGTAAGGTTTTGTCAGCAGGGCGCAGGTTCCTACATGGTTTATATGGGGTTAAAAGTTCGTTTAGATATTGTCGGGAACAGCTGACATTTAGACAGAGAGAGAGAGGGAGAGAGTGATGAAGAGAGAGAGAGAAAAATTAGGTTTAACGTCCACTCGACACAAACTAGGTCGTTTTGGGAGTAACGTATAGTTTTCAATTTTTATTTCAATAACTCGCTTGCGCGTAGGGGTCTTTAGCAGTCGGGGGAAACCGGAGTGCCCGGAGGAAACTCACGAGTTTGAGAAAGCGGGGTGAATTATGCTAAAACAAAAGGTTTTGATGGATAGAAAAACGTATGTCGACATTATTTTAATAAACGTTACATTGGGAAACTCCACCTGGCGAAATCTAGTCTAAATGTGTTTTTGATGTAGCACGGTTTGTTCATTAAATGTTTAGACATTAATAAATCATGATACATCATTCAATTACGGAATCTGAAAACAAGCTTGGTCTTATAGAATTTCTTGTCCTTTTCAGAAAACATTGACTGTATTACACGTACATAAATGAGAATTAGAATTATATATATAAATTTATATAGAGAAAATTAAAAAATGGCAAAAGAAAACTACACATTTTCAGTTAGCGCTTTCACAAATTGCGTTGCGCGTCAGACTTTTAGTATTACCACTTATTAATAGAGAGAGAGGGAGAGAAAAGGGGGTTAACATATTGTTTAATTTTATTTCAATAATTAGCTTGCGCATAGGGGTCTTTAGCAGTGCGGGTGGAGGACTCGGAGAAAACCCATGAGACTGGACAGACAACCATACTCCTTGACAATAAATAATGAAGAAATAATAATCATGAACAACGAAATGAAAACAAAGATTTAATAACACTGAATAAAGAGCTGATTGGTCTTCCATAGTATGGGTGGCAACGAAACTATGCGAGAGAGAGACAAATGAGGTTTAACGTCCACTCAACACAACTAGGTCATTTCGGGACTAACATATGGTTTTAATTTTATTTCAATAATTCGCTTGCGCGTAGGGGTCTTTAGCCGTTGGAGGAAACCGGGGTGCTCGGAGGAAACCCACGAGGTTGAGAAGGCGCCCCTATCTCCATGCCACATATGCTCACACTAGGGCTCGAAACCACAGCCGCAAGCCAGAGGTGACCGGCCAGCTAGAGGTAGAAGCGCGACACTCTAGACCACTAGGCCATCTCAACCCGCACGGCACTATGCACTGGGCCACCTAGGCTTTACCCAAAATAAACACCAATGCACTTATGAGGATGTGTGGCTTAGACTTAAACAGAATAAGGAATTGCGTAACAGCTTAAACGGATCAATACTTAATGCATTAACCTGTACTTTAAATGATTCCCCACACATCTCTTTTCGATTGACGAAGCAAAAGCTGGTTTCATGATACCCCAGAAATCTTTGTTCGATTGACGAAGCAAAAGTTGGGTTTCATGAGTTTTAAGAGATTGGAGTTTATCTTTTCTTCTTTTACATTGATATCCATTTATTGTGTTTTGTCTGTAAATGTAAAGATTTCGATTATTTTCATTTCGGTAAGAAAAAAGAAAATTTCCGTTTGATGTTGTAGCTCTTATAATTGATCAAGCCGAAGCACGGAGCGAAAATTGTAAAAGTTATTTTCCATGCACTTGTGTTTAGGGTAGACTATTAGCAAGCTCACCTTTTTTCCATAGGAATTGAGAGGTAATAAATAACATCCAGAATATTATTCAAAATGCCGAAAGTTGTGATATCTGGTTTATTTATGTTTATAAACATGATCTTGAAAATTAACTGTAACGAATTTACAACTTCCACTAATTGTTCTGGTAAGGTTATGGAATCTCAGTATACGTATAATACGTTGACATCAAGGAGCAGATTAGAATGTGCGGTGTTTTGTGAGACAGACTACAGATGTCAGTCTTTCCAGTACGGTGCCAACCAATGTCAGCTGAATGATCAAATGGGTAGAAGCAACTGTAGTAGGATGGTGGATAACTCGTCACTCAAATATTATCAAAAGGTGAGTTGATCATATTATTAATTAATTTTCTTAAGCACCATTTCAAAAAGAGTGCCCAAATCATAAAAATATTCAAGGTAGTATGGAGTCAAAATTAATGTTAAAAGTAAAAGATAAATTGACAAAAGTCCCGTTAACACTTTGGCCGCGATGAGCGCGCCGTTCTTGGCACGGTACCAGGACGCGATAAATTTCAAGAAATTGACCCGTTGACATTACTCTAAAAAAACCGGTATCAGAACCGTGCCGAGCACGCCAAATTTGGAACTTATCAGAGAACAGAAAAGTTAATTTCAGTCCATATACATATTACCCAGGTGAAAACAATTATGATTGTTGATTTAGTTTGAGCAGCCATTTTGACAGAACTCATGACATAACTGTCAAAGTATGGGGGTAAAAAGGGCAAGGTTTGTTTTGCGCATGGGCAGTTATCCGTACTGAATCCGTGCTCAGAACGGATAGCGTTTACACCAAGAAAATTTAGCCGCGCCGCGCCTGGCTCGGTGCCGAGACACCTCATTTCAGTGGGCCAGGCTGACACGGTACTCAGTACGGCACGCTTATGTTTGACCCGTTTACACTACAAAAAATTAAGGGTGTCGTGCCAGGTACCGTTCCTGGTACACTTAAAATTTGTAATGTAAACGGGGTTTATGAGGGTGAATAAAGTACAATTATCGCAATTAATTTTGAAAGTAAAATATAAATATGAAACAGTTATAAAACGACATAGATATTAATCATAAAATGCTATTTAAACAAATGTGTATCTAAGAGTGTATTATATTGCTGCCGTGAATAAAATATCAAAGTCTGTTCCAGTCTGAGGGCAGAACTCTGAAATGCTCTTTCGACAGGGGGGGTGGCCTGGTGGTCTAGAGTGCTGCGCTTCGACCTCTAGCTGGCCGGTCACATCTGGCTTGCGGCTGTGGTCTCGAGCCCTGGTGTGAACGTATGTGACATGGAGATAGGGGCGCCTTCTCAACCTCGTGGGTTTCCTCCCACTGGTAAAGACCATTACGCGCAAGCGAATTATTGAAATAACAATTGAAAACCATACTTTGTCCCAAAATGACCTAGTTTGTGTCGAGTGGACGTTTAACCCCAAATTGCACCGCGGATAGAAAACATGTCGTTATTTCCAACTGATTAAAACATAAATCCTATTTCTTAAACAGAGTGGCTATTGTTACGACGAGATTGAGCAAAGTTTAGAACAAATTCCAAAATGTCTGTCAATCTCCCCAAAACCAGCTTTGAAAAACCAGCTATTTTTTAACGATTTCAGAACTGAAGGCAGCAATTAAGAGTTGGGACGGGTTAGGGTTAGGGTTAGGACTATTTTTACGACTATTAAGTTTTTAACTTCTCCGATGGAGGGCTTTGAAAACATCGTCGTAACAATAGCCTGGGGACTATTTTTAGGACTCGTCGTAACAATAGCCACTGTCTTTCTTCAATCGAAATTTCGTTTTACTTGTCTTTGGACCTGCTTGATTTGTCCAAAAAAAGGCGAGCCGGTTTCTACATGGCGTACGCCGGTCAATGCCCGACTGATAAAAAAATTGGCGTCGGATAATACTATAAAATAAACCGGTTACATGACATGATTTAATAAAAACAGTATTCATGAAAGTATGACTTTAAAGAGACGGAGCCCAGAGGATCAGCCTAGCTGTAAAATGTACCAATTTTCTCCTGTATAGCATGAATGCATTCATATATGGTACCTTAAAAATGTAAGTCTTCCGGATATCTGGTGGTGGGTGTGGCTGTGAGGGCTGTGATTCTGGGCATAAATTCTTGAGCTAGATTAGCTCAAAAGTGTACCACAGTGATGCAGCAGTGTACCTTACATCTTCTAGTGGTGGGGTACCCCCGACAGAGTTATGTAATTGTCAGACCACAGCTAGGCTAGACTACTTGAAAACTGTACCACCTAAAACTACTTGGAAGTTGTTCAGCACAACTACAGGAACCAGGAATGATCAATGCCAGACAGTTTGTGCAGTGGGTTACCCCCTCAAAGACACGCCCAAAATGTCCCGACCCACAACTAGGCTAGATTAGCTGAAGCTAGTACCTGCTACAACTGTTTGGGAGTTGTTTAGCACCACCACAGGAATCAGGAAAGATTACAGCCAGACGGTTTGTGCGATGGGTTACCCCTTAGACACGCCAAAGATGACACGCCCCACAACTAGGCTAGATTAGCGGAAGTTCGTACTGCTTTGAAGTTCATTTAGCACCACCCCAGGAATCATGAACGATCCCGGCCAGACAGTTTGTGCGGTGGGCTACCCCCAACAGACACGCCAAAAAATGCCACGCCCCACAACTTAGCTGAAGTCCGTACCACCTAAACTAAAACTGCTTGGAAGTTGTTCCACACCACTACAGGAATCATGAATTTTCACTGCCAGGCAGTCTGTGTGGTAGGTTACACCCCTCCCCCACCCACAGAGAGGCCCAAAATGCGATGCCCCGAACTAGGTTAGATTAGTTGAAGTCCGTACAACCTACGACTGCTTTGTAGATGTTCAGCACCACCACAGGAATCATGAATGACCACAACAAGACAGTACCCCGGACAGATACAACCACAATGCCACGTTCTGGACTAGACTAGATTAGTTGAGGATCCGTTCCACCTAAAACTACTTTAAAGTCGAAAAGCAGATCCACAGGAATGACCACTACAAGACAGTCTGGGCGGGATCATTCATAATTCCTGTGGTGGTGCTGAACAACTTCCAACAGTTTTAGGCTGTACGAACTTTAGCTGATCTAGCCTCATTAAGGTGGGGGGGGGGGATTTTGTGTGTCTGTTAGGGGGACCCAACTGCAAACTGGTCTGGCCGCGATCATTCATAATTCATGGGTTGGTGCTGAATAACTCCCAAGCAGTTGTAGGCGGTACGAACTTTAGCCAATCTAGCCTAATGAGGTGGGGGGATTTTTGTGTGTGTCTGTTAGGGGTAACCCCCCGCAAAATGGCCTGAATATGATCATTTATGATTCCTGTGGTGGTGCTGAACAACTTCAAACAGTTTTAGGCTGTGTGAACTTAAGCTAATCTAGGCTAATTGGGAGGGGGCATTATGTGTGTATCTGTTGGGGGTACCGCACCGCAAAATGATCTGGCCGCGATCATTCATGATCATTAGCTTATCTAGCCTAATTGAGTGGGGGAACATTTTGAGCGTGTCTTTGAGGGGTAACCGACCGCACAAACTGTCTGGCAGTGATCATTCCTGGTTCCTGTAGTTGTGCTGAACAACTTCCAAGTAGTTTTAGGTGGTACAGTTTTCAGCTAGTCTAGCCTAGCTGTGCTCTGACAATTACATAACTGTGTGCGGGTACCCCACCACTAGAAATGTCTGTCAGAGTGATTTTGTAATACTTGGAGATGTAAGGTACTCTGCTGCACCATTTTCGTGTGGTACACATTTGAGCTAATCTAGCTCACGAATTCATGCCCATAATCCTAGCCCTCACAGCCATACCCACCACCAGAAAGCCGGCAGACTTGCATTTTTAATGTTCCAGATATGCTTGCATTGATACAATATAGGTGAAAATTGGTACATTTTCAGCTAGGTTAAACGCCTGGGCTCCCGGTCTAGTAAGTAAGTTACCCGGAAATAAGCAGAATATTAGTAGTAGTATTACCCAAAAAATCAATTGCATATGAACATCTGGTTTTACGAAGCGCTAATTCAACTTCAAAGCATTTGTTTTAGTTTTAACGCCTTAATAGTCGTGTTTAATGGCAATCCAAACTAACGTGAATTTTATCTCAATGACAACTTCACCATCTTGCACCGGTGTTCGCCGGTGCTCGCCAATGTCGAAATAGAGGCGCATTCGGCGTACGCCGCAGCCCAACTTTTGCCGACTTCCGGTTTTGATCTAGTCAACTCGCCGAGGAAACTGAAGAATTGGGTCAACCGGTATGCACCGGTATGGGCAAAACAAGCAGGGCCTGTACCTACACTAGGGTCTGGAAGAGTTGTTATAATTGACGTGTTCTGAATGGTCTGAGGTATTAGCCAATAAAGCTGTCTGTTAGGCGTGTTTTGCACGAAACTGTCGGTAATCCACTAATAACATCAATGCTGATTGGTTAATCAAATGTCTAACGTCAAAGGTTCAAAAGCCGCTCGTATGACCTCTGGCATGACCTATTGCAATAACCAGATCTTCGTGTAGTGTAGGCCATCGAAAGTATAAAACAAACGAAACGAAATATAGATCTGTATTTTAATCAGATTGTCGTTTATTTAGTCTTAACCCTTGTCGGTGCACATGAGGTCTCCGAGGACCCCATGCACATGTTTTATAGTGCTTTGCAGTAACTAGTGGGTACTGCTTTCTGACATTTAGTGACTTTGTCTTCTATACATTCTAACACGTAGCGAAGTGTTCAGTATCCATCTGCTTCCCACATGCAGAGTTATGTTACATGCAGATCATGCCCAACGCTTGAAGGTAACTTACAACTCACAGTAGGGATTTTGCTAATGTGTTTTCTGCCTGATACCATATTGCGTATGCCAGAGTATTCTCTCCTTAACATCTGCATGTTACAAATACGAAAAATTAAATGATGAATTCCAAATATTCAATGGTTTGTGTATCAAGCGTGAATTGCCATTTAAGAGCGAGTTCGCGATAGCACCAGGCAGGGGGTGATAAGGTGCTAGTCAGGGATTTCGACCAAAATTTATATGTTGGTGGAGGGTGGTGCCCTAAGCAGGCATGCGCCATATCTCGGACATCCTTGCACCCTTGGCTGAGAAAATGGGAAAAACGTGTTTTCGACATCGAAATGGTCGATTTTCACCGATTTTTCAACGTAAAGTTTGTAATACGCTCACGGAGATACTAGACGGCAGCCAGCCGCCAAATTTGGCAGTATATTAGAGGGGACCATGCTCCCATGGCATGACGAGTTTCATGTCGATCGGACCTCGGTAACTCTATAAACCGACATCATTGAAATAGCACTAGCGAAACTCGTTTCAGGGACGAGGTTCATTCGTAGACGCGTAGCAAGTTCTTTCCATGGATCAGGGAAACCGGTTCATACAACATTGGAAGCACATACCCTCCACCACACAATAGAAAAATAAAAATGACTGGAATCCAACTGGAAGTGTCCCTATTGATCAAATGAAAAATTACCAAATTTCGATATTTTCGTTTTTTATATAATTTTGAAATGTATTATCATGCTTCATAATATTGTTGAACAGGCATCAAATCAAATATTTTAGGGACGTTTACTCTGGTTTAAGATTTCAGTTGCATAGCACTCAAAAAAATCTCAATGTTCCATTCTGATCAAATGAAAAATTACCAAATTCGAGATTTTCGGTTATTTATACAATATGGACATTTAAATTTATCATTATACATCAAATATTGTCAGATAGCATCAAATCAAGTATTCCAGGCAGGCTGACTTTGGTCCAAAATTTCAGTTGCATGCCAAACTCAAAAATCTCGATTTCTCTGAGTTTACAACAGTACGAGTACGAGTTCGCTGTAGTATCACCAGGCAGGATAAATTTAAATTTAAAATTGATTAGATTTGATTTGAGATTTGATTTGAGATTTGATTTGAGATTTGATTTGAGATTTGATTTGAGATTTGAGATGAGAGATGAGAGATATGAGATGGGATGGGATGGGATGGGATGGGATGAGATGGGATGAGATGAGATGAGATGAGATGAGATGAGATGAGATGAGCCGAGCCGAGCCGAGCCGAGCCGAGCCGAGCCGAGCCGAGCCGAGCCGAGCCGAGCCGAGCCGAGTCGAGTCGAGTCGATTCGATTCGATTCGATTCGATTTGATTTGATTTGAGATTTGATTTGAGATTTGAGATTTGAGATTTGAGATTTGATTTGAGATTTGATTTGAGATTTGATTTGAGATTTGATTTGAGATTTGATTTGATTTGATTTGAGATTTGAGATTTGAGATTTGATTTGAGATTTGATTTGAGATTTGAGATTTAAGATGGCAAAAAGCGAGTCTTACGGGCGGTCTTGCGAACGACGATGACAGCGACCAGTTTCACGATTCACCAGGGTCACCTAACTAAGTTATGTGCGTTATAAGTCCCTTTACCGCAAAAATGCTGAAAAATATGGTATAAAAATACACATTTTTGACCATCTCTCAGCGCAACTAAGGCTTGGATTCCAGTCATTTTTATTTTTGCATTTCAAGCAACCATTACCACCCTTCAAAACCACATGACCCAAACCGACCAATTATACGGAAAGAAGGAGCTATCGAGCTTGTTACATGTGTCTGTATTTCAGTGTGCCGTTGGGTGTCGTCGAAAATCCGTTATATCTCACAATATTTAAGGTATTTGGAGGATCATGCATGCTCATTCGAGAGACCACGGTCCACTTACATTTCACCCAAGAAGTCATTATCACTCGACTTCCCTACGCTCAGAGAAGCTTTCCCAAAGTAAGGCCAAAATTGAGGTGAAAATCATGCCATTTTGATGTGAAAAATGACACTTTTAGTTCTCCTATTCAGGGAGTGATTCGGGGGAAATCGTTTTGCCACGTGAGTCCTGACCCCAATGGGGGACCATAACCAAAGTATGGTTGGAAAATTCCTACCTGCCACCTTATCACTTTTTCCCGATTTTGCCCGGTGCTCTCGCGAACCCGCTCTTAACCTCTTCATCCCATAGTACACAAAGTAGACATTTTGTTAGATTTATTAAATCTTTTCCAAATTACACTAAAATGTTTTTGTACAATAATTTAGTTGTTTTTGAGTTGTCAAATATGAATGCAAATAAAAACTAAATCACTACCTTTTAATTCAAATATATCTGTGCGTAACAACTTTGAATTATAACTGGGGTCCATATTGACCCCTTGTTACCTGTTGTGTGATTCTCACAACGTGAACCCACAAGGGTTAAACTCCATCAAAATCCCTCTGTGTGGTATGGCGCACCAGACAGGGTAAGCTCACTCGTCTGGACACCTGTTACCACTGATTGTCGTGTATTTTGTATATGGTGAACAGTCCATATGCTGATTACACTAATTTGCCTGATTACACTATTTTGCCTATACCGTCTTCGATTTTTATCTAATGGTTTGGATTGTTCGTACTTGGTTGTATTTTATTTTTATATCTGTAGATGTAAAAAGTAGTTATTCAGAATTCTTATATACAGTCATAGAAGGAATAATATGAATAGTTTGGATACAGTAACAAGCAACGTAATGCTTATATAAAACTGCTTCCAGGATAGGGTGACATGAGTTTTATCTCTGTTAACTTTGACCTTGTGTCTCCGGGTCCTCATCACCAGGTAGTGGTTTGCCAGAGTGGGCAAGAGTCAGTGGAGCTGGTATCCGATCACTCGCCATATTTATTACCAAGATTTGTTTTTTATTTTGACTACTATTATAGTTCTTTACCGTCTTATTCCACAAAACTTATATAAAGACAAACAAACCCAAACCATTAGACCAAATACGAAGTCCTAAAACAGGGTATCGGCAGAATAGTATAATCAGACCTGGAATGTTTCCCATGTCCAAAATACATTATGTGTACTGTCTACCTCGGAAGGCTACAGCAAGCTAACCCCAAATTACAAATTCCAGAAAACGTGTTTTGAGGTTTAATGTAATCGTCTCTCTGTACACACAATTAGTTGAGTGGATGATCTACAATATTTGGTGTCATTTTAAGTAATTCAAAGTAATTTCAAGGTAAAAAGACTGTGATGACTTCACATCTTAACAAGATAAAGTTCACATAAACAAAAAGATGTCCATGTTGAAAAACATGTGCTTTTACACCAATTATAGAGAGTAGCAAAGGGACGTTACTCTAAAATAAAATCAGGATTGATCACACTGATAAAAATAAAAGTCAATTGACAACACATTCCCCGTCTGATATCTTATACTAGATATCACTAAATTAGGGAAATCTAAAATTAGAGTCTATGACACTAGTAACACCATTTCTGCCACTGGTCGAGTATAGGTAGTAGGTTGACCGTCTTTAATTACACGCACTACAACTTTCCGAACTCTTCCATCTTGTCCTGGGAATGTAGATTCGATTACTCCGACGGACCAGTCATTCCTGTGTAGCTGATTATCCCTAAGAAGAACTACATCATTGATTTTTAAGTTTGGGCGACTGTCGGTCCATTTACGTCTGGTTTGTAAAGTTGGAAGAAACTCGTGTCTCCAGCGGTTCCAAAATGTATCTGCTAAAGCTTGAACAGCTTTCCATTGGGATTTATATAAATCTTTGATATCGAATTGACCCATGGGTTCTACGATGTGATCTGTCTTCTGGGTCAAAAGTGTAGATGGTGACAGTATCAGGGGTGATTCCGGATCTGACGATACAGGTGTGATTGGTCTTCCATTAACGATGGCACAAACTTCCGCCATAAAGGTTACCAATACCTCATGTGTGAGATGTTTAGTAGACATGTCTGCTAGCATGGAGTCGAGAATGCGACGGGTTATTCCTATTAACCGTTCCCAGACACCTCCCATGTGCGAAGAATGAGGAGGATTAAAGATCCATTTAGTACAGTTGCTGTCTAGAAGTTGCTTAGTGGAACCGTCTTCATCCATGATGGTTTGAATATCTAATTCGTGTGCTGCTCCAACAAAGTTCGTTCCTCGATCGGATCTAAACTCCTTTACTTTGCCTCTGATTGCGATGAATCTTCGAAGTGCATTGATAAATCCAGAAGTTCCGATGTCTTCTATGACTTCGATGTGGATAGCCCGTGTCGTCAGACATGTGAAGAGTAGTGTCCAGCGTTTACTTCTTGCCTGGTTTCCTCAGGTATGTCGTGTGACTATTGACCAGGGTCCAAAGGTATCCACGCCCACGTAAGTGAAAGGAGGAGCAGGTTTCAAGCGGTCAGGAGGTAGATCAGACATCTTCTGGTGCTCTTGCTTCCCTCTTAGTTTTCGGCATTTTACACATTTGAAAATGATGGATGAGATGAGGCGTTTCCCGCCAACAATCCAAAGTCCAGCTGCACGTACTGCCCCTTCGGTAAAATGTCTTCCCTGGTGGTGTACCACTTCGTGATAGTGACGAATAAGCAGTGTTGCTACGTGATGACGTCCGGGAATAATAAGAGGATTCTTCTCAGCAATAGGTATTTCAGCGTTGGTAAGTCTTCCGCCAACTCTGAGCATATTAGAATTATCGTTGATAGGATTCAAAGACAGTATTGTGCTGCCTTTGGGTAATGGTTTGTCCTGCTGTATGCAGTTAAGTTCCTCAGCATACGCTTCGTGTTGTACCTCGGTGATAATAAACTGTTCGGCCTTGATGTATGTCTCTAGGCTCCTAGAAATTATACAGGTGTGCCAGCCTCTGCATTTGTCCATAATGTGGTATATTTTAAGCGATATGCATAAGTCTACCAATGGTTTTGACGAGCCTCTTCCAGCATGAAAACCGTTGAAAACGATGGGAACCAAGTGAACCACTCTTCGAAATGACTGTGGCAAGTGTCTTTATCTGTGGTCGAAGTTCTTTGTCTTCGTCTGGATTCTCTAATGGATAGGTATCACCGTCCGGAGGTTGGTGAGTTCTAGTAAGGTGCTGTGGACCTTGAAGCCATGTCGAATTCCCTATCTGGGAAGCAGGTAAGGACCTTGTTGCGCGATCTGCAGGGTTGAGTCCTGTTGAGACGTAGTTCCATTGTTCCGGCTTAGTAGTTTTTGTAATACGTTCAACTCTGTTTGTCACATAGAGGTAGAACCGTCTGGTGCGGTTGTAAATATAGCCTAGAATTACTCGACTGTCGGTGTAGAATTTGAGATCATCTGGTTCTAGGTCGAGGTGGTCGTGGATGGTTTCATAAAGTTCCACAGCTAGTACAGCGGCACAAAGCTCAAGTCGTGGTATGGTATGACCATGAGTTGGTGCGATCTTCGCTTTTCCAAGTATAAAACCAAGATGATGATTTCCATCTGTATCGGTTGATTTGAGATATGCTACCGCGGCTATGGCTTTCTCTGATGCATCCGAAAAGATGTGGATTTCTTTCCTGACTGTGTTCTTGAGAGATCTTGAATAAGTACGAGGAATGTTCAAGGTATTTAGTTGCCTTAAGGAATCCCTCCAATGCTCCCATTCTCTCTGATGCTCTTCCGGAAGTGGTTCATCCCAATCTGAGGTTTCGGATATCAGGTTACGAAGTAGGAGTTTTCCTTGGATGAGCACTGGTGCAACGAATTCAATGGGATCAAAAAGACTATTGATTGTAGACAAGACTCCTCGCCTTGTGTAGGGTTTGTTCTCGGAAGAAGCAATGAAGGTAAATGTATCAGATGCTAGGTCCCAGGTTAGACCTAAACTTCGCTGCAGGGGAAGTACATCCGTAGATAAATCCAAGTCTTTGAACTCTTTAGCTCTGTCATCGACGGGAAAGGCTTCCATAACTTCGGCACTATTCGAAGAGATTTTGTGTAGCCGTAGGTTTCCCTCGGATTGTAGAACGCGTTGTGTTCTTTTCATTAAATCTATAGCTTGACTTGGTGTGTTGAGAGATGCAAGCCCGTCATCCACATAGAAATTCCTGTCTACGAAGTCTGACACGTCAGTTTCTGTGCTTGCTTGAGCAGTTCGTCGTAGCCCATATGTAGCAACTGCAGGTGATGGACTATTACCGAAGACATGGACCCGCATTCTGTACTCTTTAAGTTCCTTGTCGGTGTCGTTATCTTGATACCAAGGAAATCTGAGATAGTTGCGATGGTCTTGTCTAACCAAAAAACAGTGAAACATCTGCTGGATGTCGGCTGTAACAGCAATCCTTTCTTTTCTAAAGCGCATGAGAACGCCCAAGAGACTGTTTGCCATATCCGGTCCTTTGAGTAAAACTCTGTTCAACGATATGTTGTCAAACTGTGCCGATGAATCAAATACTGCCCGTATTTGATCCTTTTTCTTAGGGTGGTAGACGCCAAAGATTGGTAAGTACCAACATTCCTCGTTATCCTTTAGAGGTGGTGCTAACTCTGCATGGTTATTATTGAAAACCTTTTCCATGAAGGTTGTCATGTGTTCCTGTTTAACCGCGTCCTTTTTTAGACTGTAATCTAAAGACTGTGCACGTTTAACGGCAAGTGGCCGGTTATTAGGAAGTTGTGGTCTAGTCGATCGGAATGGGAGTGGAGCTACCCAGTTTCCGGTTTCATCTTTATGAAATTCTTTGTCCATGATTTCCAAGAATTCCTTGTCTTCTACAGACATGCCTGGTTTGTCGTCGTCGCGGGACAACTTGAAGACCGTAGTTCCTAAACCATCATTGAATTCCATGGGTATGGGGAATGATGTCGAGTTGGCACACATGTCGTTGAGTTCTGTGCTGACCGGTTTAACCTTGATTAGATTTGGACATGGTTTGAAGATTGAAGAGCGTCCGTCTTGAAGTGTGTGGGTCTTGTTAACATTAAGGGAGTCTGGCTTGTGGATCTTTTCGAGACAGGCTTCTCCAATAATTACCCATCCCAGTGAGAGCTTCTGAGCGTAGGGAGAATTTCTTGGTCCAATGCGTTGGTCTTTGACATGATGAGCCTCTATAGCATCTCTACCAATCAATAATAAGATATGAGCTTCTTCGTCTAATGCAGGTATGTGTGCGGCTATATCTCTGAGGTGGGGATGGTGAAGAGCAACTTCTGGAGTAGGTATCTCCTCCCTTATGTTTGGTATCTGGTCGCATTCTATCAACTCCGGTAGTTTGAATTTGGTCCTACCATCGAATGATTCCATTATCAGACCTTTGGCTCTTCGTCCCTGTGTCTCGATCAATCCAGTGCAGGAAGACATTGTATATGGAGACTGCTCACTGTGTTTTCCCTAACGAACCGTTACTCTGGTCATCTAGCATTGCGTAAGCCTTGATATAAAGTTCAGGTTGTTCTTCTGAGTAAACTCTGACGAGAAGTGTTTTTGAACATGATTTTCCGTGAAATGCGCCACCGCATATTTGCTTGCATTTGGAGACGAGTGAGCTGTATGGTGGTTCTTGTTCCTTTCTCTCCCCGCCATGGGTTGGTGAAGACATGGATGATTCTCCGGTGTGCTGAACATGTAACGCCGAGGGGTGCCTTGAAGTGTTGCATTCATTGCAAATAACCGTTTCTGTGCAAGCTTGGGCCATGTGATTGGTGGTTGCACAACACCTGTAGCATATGCCGTATTTTTTTATGAGATCTCTGCGTTCCCCTAATGGCTTAGCTTTGAAGGCTCTACAGTGGTTCAATAAGTGATTGGTCTTGTGTAGAGGGCAGAGTTTATCATTCCGTGTGTTGGCGTCTTTAGGTTGTAAAGACAAGTCGGTTTTCCGTGTTGAGACAGCATTCCTTGTGTAAGGGAATCTGTTCACACGAAACCTATCCTTCGACTGATAAGCGATGTGAGATGGGCTATCGTGGGCGAAGCTTGGGTCGTTCTTTATTTTGCTGACATCCCGGATGAACTCTACGAAGAAAGTGAATGGTGGAAATGATACTGCATAACGTTTCTTGTAGTTAACAGCTTGCGTTGTCCATTTTTCTTGAATACCGTATGGGAGTTTGTTTACGATTGGTATTACACCTGAAGAAGAGTCGAAGTAAGCCAATAGCGAACTGAAGTTCCTGTCTTCCTTAGCCGATTCTATTTCCGATAGAATGTCAGATAACTCATAGAGTTTCTTTGAGTCTTTATTAGTTAACTTCGGGAAGTTTGCTAATTTATGTTTGAGAGCAGCTTTTTCCATCTCTGGGCTTCCGTAGCGTCCGTCTAGCCTTTCCCATACTCGTTGAAGTCCACGTGTAGGATTACTAACGTTGGCGGCTCTTAGACTTAGAGCATGCCTCGATGATTCTGGACCTAACCATTTGACTAACAAGTCCAATTCCTCTGAAGGCGATACTTGTAATTCTTCCACGATGCTTGAGAATCCAGCCTTCCAAATTCCATACGACTCTGGTTGATCACTGTATGATGTAAAGCGAGACAATAAAAGTTCCTTCTTGAGAAGAAAGCGGGTAAGTTCTGACGTAACAGAAGGGTGAGTATCCTGTTGTAGGTATCGATCCTGTTGCCGTTGTGGATGGAATTCGTCACGAACAGCATAAGGGTAAGTATGAAGTTCGGTTGACGCAGGTGGATGCCTAGCGTTAATGTTCTGTTGAACAGATGCCGGTGTAAATGCCGGAGCATTTGATTCCAATTTTGGTGGGGTACCGGGTAGTCCTAAGGGTTGATGAGCTGATACGTTCTCCGTGCGTCGGTGTGTACATGAAGAGTTTGTATTGAAGGCCAGATTTTGATTTTCTTCAACTGTGTTTTCCATTGGCTGCTGAGGAATAAATGGGTGAGAATGATTGGTTGGTGCATCTGGAAGTACGTTCCTGTCATGTTGACTATCTGTATCTTTCGCATTCTTTTGTGACAATGGATGCTGCAGGACGTATGTTTCTGTGCGTTCGACTGGGTCTTCATAAGGTAAACAAGAGAATTCAGACCGATCTGTGCGAGAATCACCTTTCGTTGATTGTAGAGCACGGTATTCTGCTTCGGCAACTGCGGCTTCTTGTTGCTGTCTGAGAAGTTCGAGATCCGCGTCTAATTGTGTTTGTGCGTGTTTGCTACGTATTTCACGTTCCCTCTCAGCGAACATAGCCTTGGTCCGAGCCGTTTCTGCCTGAGCAAATTTATGTGCAAGAATGGAGCTCCTCTTCGAAGAAGTTGTGCTTGCAACAGATCTTGTTTGGAAAGAACTAAGTGATGAGCCATGTATACTTTTCTCTTTATCAGACATAATAAAAGTTAATAGTAAAATTTTATTTTTTGCACCAATGTCTTTCCATACAATTACTAAGACTAAGGAATGTGGGCCTATACTGGCAGAGAGCCAAAATAAAAAGTTACTGATGTTTTGAATACAAATATTGTTTAAATGGCCTTATTTGAATTCGTAGAAAAGGATACTCAGTTGTTATCTTATAAATTTAATCAATCCTCCTTTAAAGTCCTGTTGCACGTTGGAGAGACTTGCCTTTATCGTGTGATGTACTGTTTGATGTACGACGAAAAATCCAATATATCAGACGCTGACCTAGGAGTCCCACGTTGATAATGTGCCTCTTGAGTTTGTAGTTGAAACAGTTGCCACGTTAGTGTTGGTGAACTTGTGTTCTACTAAGAAGACTTGCCTGTGTTGTGTGATGTACGACGAAGAATCCAAAAAATATCAGACGCTGACCTAGGAGTCCCACGTTGATAAATACCTCTTGAGTTTGTAGTTGAAACTCTGTGTAAACTTGTTGTCATCTGTGACAGCCTACCGTCAGTCTTTTTACTGTACTGTCTACCTCGGAAGGCTACAGCAAGCTAACCCCAAATTACAAATTCCAGAAAACGTGTTTTGAGGTTTAATGTAATCATCTCTCTGTACACACAATTAGTTGAGTGGATGATCTACAATATTTGGTGTCATTTTAAGTAATTCAAAGTAATTCCAAGGTAAAAAGACTGTGATGACTTCACATCTTAACAAGATAAAGTTCACATAAACAAAAATATGTCCATGTTGAAAAACATGTGCTTTTACACCAATTATAGAGAGTAGCAAAGGGACGTTACTCTAAAATAAAATCAGGATTGATCACACTGATAAAAATAAAAGTCAATTGACAACACATTATGAATAGTGGTAACAGTTAATTGGAAGAGTAAGCTTACTCTCTCTCTCTCTCTCTCTCTCTCTCTCTCGTGCTCCCTCTTTCTCTCCCTCTCTCTCTATATCTCATACCATGAGTAAAACATATATCTCGAATTGAAATAAACTTGGTCCGTCTCACCAATCTCGTAATACGACCCCCTTTGCCCAGTTCCTTTAAAGGGCCAATACCGATGATATTTTGGAGAATAAAACTGCCTAATTTCGTGTTAAAATCCCTTAAAATCTTGTAGCGTAGGACTGAGCATCTAACTCAACATATGTTATAGGTTTTAAAACAATTTAAACCTGTGCCCCCAGCTGTATTGTGCGTGTGTCTATAAAACCAGACTTTTATTCTATAAAAATAATGGTTGGGTGAAATTTACTTTTGGTGATCAAGTACAGCACATGGGTTATTCATTGTATATACCTCTTAAGGAACGGGAAACGATTATCAGGTCACCCAACGAAAATATTGACCCGAAATCTTAAAGGGTTTACGTGTCCGGATAAACAGTTTTGACATTCACGTCAAAACCACTCAATATTTTGAAATTAAATTTTGAGACAAGGTAAATACACGATTCCGCTATACTTTGGCGCTCAGATTTCATACCTACTCAAACTTTTATTTTTGAGACTCTGTTAACATCGGGATAGTCCCTTTAAACTTGTACTTTACAATGGTAGGGGCATAAAATATTTATTCTGAAATTTGATTTTGGTCATCAATATTGTGGATATTGGTTTTGTAAATAATCCAGAAAATCGTCGATTCTTTCCAAGACCTTGAAGGTTAAGTTCTCAAATAAACAACACGTTCCAGAAAAAATAACCACACCAAGTCGAGAACATATCATCAATATCGAGATTATAAAAAAGTGAAACTCGTTAGATTAAACTAGATTAAACATGCATTATAAAAAAGATAAATCGGTCAATTGCAGGTTTTTCTTTAGTCGTGAAATGTTATCTACACGTAAATTATTAATTAGATATTTATTGACATCACAAGAGAGTACAATCAGCCCTCGATCCGAATGGATTGATTCGATTTTAAGTAGAATTATGATTCTCACGCGACGAGTACACTAGTTACAATCAGTGCACACATCTTGTCAAAACCTGGAAAGGCTAATTAATATCTTCGCTCAGAATGCAGTAATTTGAATGATATTGCATGATCGAATTAACTCTTAATGTAAATCTTATAAAAGGTTAACTCAGTTTCGCTGGGGTTTTTTACTTGTAAGGATCTTTAGAAGGCAACAACCTCAGCGTATTATATGAACCATTGTTACGTCATTATCAATCCCATCTTCCATTAGCCCAGGTTAGGTGCATAATAGTAGGACGTTAAACCCCATTTCATTTATTCATACGTCATATCAAGTATGTAAGCTATACTCATTTGAAAGAGAGAGAGAGAAGGAAATGGGGCCTTACGTCCACTCGACGAAAACTAGGTCATTTCGGGACTAACATATGGTTTAATTTTATTTCAATAATTCGCTTGCGAGTAGTTTTTTTTGCAGTGGGAGGAAACCGGGGACCCGGAGAAAAACCCACGAGGTTGGGCAGGCGACCTTACTGCTTGCCACGTACAACCGGGGATTCGAAACCACGCCAGTTGACTTAATGACAGACTTTATTATACAGCGCACGCACGCTAACCATTCGGCCATCCAACCCCCTACTCATTCGATACCATCACTGTCCAAATAATGTTGAACGCACTTGAATTGGCGGAAACAATGGCTTTTTGAAAAACGTTTCCCGAAGAACAACAAGGCGACGTCTAACCATGGGGGATTTCACCGGGTATTCTGGTTGCCGCTAACGCGCACGCAAATTATTGAAATAACATTGTACCTTATGTTAGTCCGGAAACAATCAATTTGTTGTCTACTGACAAACCCCATTTCTCATTCCGAAGGACTGTTTTGTCTCTTTTAATTGCAGGTGTGTCACAATGGTGGTTCTATTGGTGCTTCCTTTTGTTTGTGTATCAACAGTTATGTTGGAACATATTGTGAAAGATTCATGCGAGGTTTGTATTGCCATTGTATCTTACGTATTTTCTTTAAAAGAATTTATAGTTCAGTTGTGTCCCCCCGCGTTAGAAAAATAAATGAAATGAAATAAAATGGGGTTTAACGTCCTACTGTGCTGCTCCTATTTGGCTTATCGAGACATGCAAATTCGCCATACAGTGTGCCATGAGGAAAATTTAGCCCGGACAACGGTGTTACGGCCTACTATTATATCGAATTCCGACTGCTAAGGGATATTTTACGTGCACGCCAATGTCTCTAAACGGGAAGTCATTGCCAGTATGGTGGCTTTATTATTTTGCACGCTGGCTGGATTCAAATGTGCCATTTAAATCTAAGGGAGATAACTACAGTCTAGGAGGTGGAAGCAGACCACAGACTGTTTCCCATCTTTTGAGTTTAATTGGCAGGTGTAAATGTGTTGATGGGTTTTATCACCGCGTAGAACATATTAAACACAAACAATAAATAAAAGTTGAATAAAATAAGAGAGAGTTATTTATTTATTTAAACAATATTTTATTCATTTAAATTTACAAAATGTTTATAATAGAAATAGGATACGATAAGTAAGGGTTATCGACTGAGACAGAGGGGTTCAAGTTAGATGAACACCCGAGATCGTGCAAGGTTGAACACTGAGAACGCGTCAGCGTTCGAAGTGTTCAATTGCGCGAGATCGGGTGTTTATCTAACTTGACCCCGAGGGTCGAAGGTCGATAACTAGCTTACACACTGGGCTCTTTGTTTGTGTAAGAAGTTGAATGAAAATGGAAGGATACGAGGGAGACGCCAGTTTATCACAGGCCATTTATCACACAAAATAATTTTACCAATTCGTCTATAACAGGTATCAATACATTATTTTGACCGTCATGTATTGTCGTTTATTCAGCAGATTGAGGTGGGGGTCAATTACCTGACTATAGCCAGCGTTATGTTTATTTACGATGAATACAAATCAGATCATTTAGGTTTCTTAAATACAATTTTAATGAATTTAGATAGGTATATGAATGAATGTATTTTTAACCAATTTGCTGATTTCAGGTTTTCGACACTTTTAATGTCGTAAATTGTCGTCGCTCCCGTCCGGTGTCCACGCTCTGGGGGCTAAAGAATATGGTCATGAGACGAAGAATCCTATTGATTTTCAATAATTTCCGATAATGACTTCCAGATATATGGCACTTTAAATTTAATGTTTTGAGAACTCAACGTCAGTAGGGGGCAGAATTAGAAGTCAAACAATTAAGTATGACAATTACTTGATGGGCTTGTTATTTAATGTGCTGTAAATGTTTTCCTTACCGACAACGTGGGGTTGATGGCCGGGTGGTTAGCGCGTGTGCTTTGTGTTGTAAGATCTGTCATTGAGTCAACTGACGTGGTTTCGATTCAACGGCTGAACGGGACAAGGTGTAGGGTAGCTTGTCCAACCTCGCGGGGTTTCCCCGTGTCCTCCGGTTTCCTCCCATTGCTTAAGTCTCCTACGCACAAACGAATTATTGAAAAAAATTGAACCATGTTAAACCGAAATGACCTAGTGTGTGACGAGTTGACGTTAAACCAAATTTTCTCCCCTTGCCCACGAAAGAAAATTTATGCAACACCCTTATTGACTTCCCGGGCGACTTATTTGATGTGGGCGTATGTTTGGTAGCCTGGCAATCTATCTTTAAAATACACAACAGGCCGACGAATAATGTAATTTTTACTTGGTGTGAATGAGGTATGCGGCATTGACTGTAATATACGTTTTACATTCACGATTTGTCAGCCACAGAACAAACTAACCATGTGCGAAAAAAATAGCATGTGCAATGATGTTGGAAAGGTATGTTACAGATTACATGGCCAAACCGAATTTTATCCCAGTTCGCTAAGTTTTGTGTATTTTATCTTTTTACTTTTGGATGCGTTTTCTAGCTAATGATACTGTTTCACAATCAACATTGAAAAATAAATTTGTTATTGTTTTAACTGCATGTATTTTTCTGTTTTCGTTAACACGGTATTTCTTGTTATTTCTAATACACTTCACGCACGAAAATGCATGGTTTGTTTTGACAATCACCGGGTTAGTATGTTGAGGTGTTCATTTATATGAACACCCACTTTTCCTCAAATGATCACCTGTGCACGTGCTAAAACAACACATTACAGGTTGATCCGTAACTTGAACACCCGAGTCAGAACAAAGGGTCCAGTGTGTAACAAGCTTTATCAGCTTATATGAAATCGCTTCCTGTTCAAGAACATTAATAGAAGTATGAAGGGCGGACTTTCTTGTTTAGAAAACAAGCTAAATTATAACTATTTCACTTAATACTGGTTATGTTGCAGATTATGTACTATTTGTACATTTAACTTCTGTTGTTCTTGAAATCGCCGGCAACAAACTTAAAAACACTGTGACTGTGTAGTTTGTCTTGTAAAGTAGTACTTTGGATTATTTACACGGATTGATTCCTGTTCTTCCACTGGGATCTAAACTTGTCTGCACTGTTTTGGGGATTATTCCGCCCTCCTTATCTTATCGAGTTTAGGGGTTTTATCGTCTCCTACTTGGATTTTTATTTCCGTTGTCCTTTATTACAGGTTGTGCAGACCTTATCTTATCGAGTTTTGGGGTTTTATCGTCTCCTACTTGGATTTGTATTTTCGTTGTTCTTTATTACAGACTGTTCAGAAGGATATTCTTCACCACATGATTACACCACTGATGGTATCTACACAGTACATCCGGTACTATCACCAACATCATTTCAAGTCTACTGTCAGATGAAAAGTAGCGGTGGTCGAACAATTGTTCAACACCACGAATCGTCGTCCTTCTATTTCAACCGAACATGGCAGGAATACAAAGATGGTTTTGGTTCTCTGGCGAGTGACCATTGGTTGGGGTTGGACAAGATCTACTATCTGACCAATAGTAGGGATTATACTGCCGTGTTCTACATGCAACTTTCTAACTTGACTTATTACCACCACTATTTTGATGAATTCGTCGTGAAGAATGAGGTCAACGATTATAAAATGACTTTTAGTCTTGCCCACCCACATTCCGTCAACGCGTTGGGGGATAGTTTAACGGCGGTAAAGGACCAATACTTCAGCACTTACGACAACGATAACGACAACAGCACCAGAAACTGTGCTTTAGACATGAGAAGTGGCTGGTGGTATAATGACTGCGCACCTTGTAATCCTAATGGAGAATTATTGATGCCCAGCGATTCGTTAAAAACAACCGACTATGAAGCGTTCTGGACCAACGATTTACAGAATGTTGTCCCGGTTAAAGTTCAAATTTGGTTAATGGTGTAAAAATATTGTTTAATTTTATTTGTATTTTTTGTCACAAATGTACTTTTGTTTTTGGAAAAAAAGACCAAATTGAACAAAGCACATATCTATATCTGGACTCACAAAGTGTATTTTTGATACCTAAACTACATAAAAATCCCAACAAGAAACCTTTTATAGCAGGTTCATCCCGTTGTTCCACAAAATCATATGGCTGTGAGACGTGGACCACTTATCGAAGACACGAGCGGCAGATCGAATGTTTCAACCTCAAGTGCCTCCGAAACCTGCTCCACATTCGCTGGCAAGATAAGATCCCTGAGACAGACGTTCATGAACAAGCTGAAATGCCCAGCGCAACAACCTCTCTACACAAGGCGCAGCTGCGATTGTCTGGTCACGTGTGCCGCATGTACGAAGACAGAATCCACAAGCAGCTCCTCTACGGGGAGCTCCGCAAAGGAAAACGAAACATCGGCCGACCGAAAAAGAGATTCCGGGACGATCTGAAAGCGTCTCTTAAAGTTTTTGCCATCAACTCGGAGACGTGGGAACAGACAGCTGCAAACCGGCCCTTGTGGCGCTCAACCATCTGCAGAGGAGCGATGACAGCAGAAGTCAGCCGAACGCACCTAGCAAGGCAGAAGCGGCAAAAGCGCAAAGCTCCGATAAATACAAACCAGTCCCCCAGAGGGGTTTCCTCGCCCGGATTGGCTTTGCCAGCCACCTCCGGATCCACAACCGATGATAGACGATGCGATGCCAAAAGTGGTCATCTTCGAATCGAAGGACGAACATCAATTACGATTCCACATATTTTGTTAAGAACCATAGTGATTCAAAAAATAAATTCACCGCTAACAAGATAATTCACATGTTTGATGTTTTAATTGATAATATCTTTGTTGAATTTGGAGGGGGAATTTATCAGCAGGCGGTAGGAATCCCCTTGGGTGACAACTTCTATCCAGATATTAAAAACAACTTATCTCGACCGCCATTTTATTATCTTATACAATACACAGATAACCACAATATAACAACACTAACACATTCCTCTCTTTCTTTTTTGATGAGACGTATGAAATATAAAATAATATTAAATAGCCACAGTTGGAGTAAAGTAGATAAACAAAAAGAGCAATCTGTTATTGTTAAGAGATACAATTGAACATTAATTATAGAGTGGTCTTCATTTTATCCTTATAAGACATATAGAAATAGATTGCACTAAAAATAAACACACTTTATGGATATACTACACTTCTGAATTTTATTAACATGCTACGTTTCAATACACATACAGGTATCGTTATCAAGCAAATAATGATTAATTAACAAAAATGTGATGCAATATATAGATGAACACTTTGGAAGCCATTTTGTAGATAAAACAGTAACAATGAACTAATATAACAAGATGAAAGATGTAATATATACACAACAAGGAGAAACCATTATAGCGGATAACACAATAACAACAATTAATTAACCAGATCAAAGATAACAATTTGAACCATTTTGCAGATACTCTTAGACCATAGTAATTAAACAAATAGATAATAAGTAGAAACCATGTTTCGGGTAAGCCACAGACCACAATCATATACGAGATGAAATACATATATAATAAATAGAAACCATTTTAGCAGATTAAAGAAAAAGAGATTAAGTAGAAACCATGTTTCGGGTGAGCCAAAGACCACAGTGATATACAAGATGAAATAAATATTTAATAAGTAGAAACCATTTAGCAGATAAAAGAAAAAATTGTTGGGGGGGGGGGCACACGTTAACCAACTATTAGGGATTAAGTAAATCTACCCATAGGTTTGGGAGAAAATGTCCAGTGTCTCTGTTTAGTTTTGGCTAGTGGACATGATTTATTACCTGGGCCCACTAGAAAGATAACAAAGCCACACCTTTTAAATTGTCATAGGATGCATCACAAAACAAAACTAAGTGTAGGTCTTTTACTAATCCCAAATTTGGAAATTTTAAGAAGCAAGAGTCAGTTTTTAATTTCTTCACTACTTTATTAGCATGAAGAAAGCCAGTAACTTGTGGATCCTTTAAAGCAGTACTCGATTGTAAAACTTCAAAACACACACCAGGCCGTGTCTTATTGGCAAACCAATTTATTTCTCCAATAAAACTTCGAAGTTGGGTTGTCTCGGTTCTATGAAGTGTCTCAAATTTTTGTGATGATTGATTATAAATGATTGGTATTGAGTCTATACGATTCAAAGAAAATAGGGGATATTTGATTTTTAAGTGTTATTAAAGTCACCTAATGAAACTGACGAAGAAACAAATGACAAAATGAAACGAAGTTCACATTCATCGATTTATTCCAAATTATCGTTAGACTGACTATTATAAGGGTAAAATGATACCAAGGGTCAAACAGCAAATTTACCACAGCATCACAACAAAGTCAGTAACGGGTAAATCTTCTCCTGTTTGCCAAACAAGCATTGATCCGACGTGGCATGCTCCTAATGAGACGTCTAAGGTCATTTTGGTCGAGATTGTCCCATTCCCTGCTGCAACGCAGCAGCAAGTTCTTGGACATTGGCAGGACGTTGTTAACGTTGACGTGACCTCTGTCCAAGCATGTCCCAGACATGTTCGATGGAGGAGAGGTCGGGACTCAGTGCTGGCCAAGGTAATGTGGTGATGTTCTGTTGTTGGAGGTAACCTGCAACGATCCTGGCCCTGTGACATCTTGCGTTGTCATCCTGGAAGATGAAACGGCGGCCATGACGTCGTGTGAACGGCACAACATGGACTGCCAAGATGTTGTCCCAGTAGTACTGGCCTGTAACACGCCCTGCAACAACATGTAAGGCTGTTCTTCAAGCAACAGTGATGCCTCTCCACACCATAACAGAACCACCCCAAAATCGATCATGTATGATGACGTTACACCCTCCAACGTCTGTCCAAAAAATCAACAGTGAACCTTGACTCATCTGAAAACATCACATTGCTCCAGGGTCGATTATCCCAGTGTTGACGATCCCTACACCAACGACAACTTGCCTGAATGTGATGATCTTTCAAACAAGGGATCACGCGAGAACGTCGGACGCGAAGGTGACCCCTATGCAGTCGATTCCGAATGGTCTGGCCACTCACTCTCACGCCAGTGTCTGTTTGAAGACGAGCGCTGATCTGATTTGCTGTGATGACACGATTTCTCAAGGCCAAGGTACGGATAAATCGATCCTGGGCTTGAGTTGTCGCCCTTGGTCGACCTGAGCGTGGTCTGTCCTGTACAGATTGTGTATCACGGTATCTGGACCATACCCTGCTTATGACAGACTGAGAAACATTCATCGTCCGCGCCACAACCGCCTGTGTTGTGCCGATCTGCAGCATGCCAAGGGCACGTAACCTTTCATTTTGGGTAAGCCGACGCATATCAAAATTTGTTTTTTGATCACTAAAACAATTAAACTGATGTTTCCACCCTGAAATTCAACGCCACAATGACTGTAGCATTCAAAGTCAGAGTCGTGCAAATCTTGGGTTGGACCCCCATGATGATCCCAAGCATCACCTGCATTCCATGCGGTAGCTATTGGTGCGTTTGGGCGTCACATGTAACTGGAAATGTTTCTTCTGTTAGGTTCTAGAGTGACTCTTTTGTAGTCATTTGCATATTTTAGTATTATGCCCCCAAAATCAAATAACCCCTACTTTTTTGAATAGTATGTATTGTTAATGTATGAAAAGTGATCAAGAGTTATTTCTTCTCTATTTTTGATTAAATTCAAGTCCGGGGGTTGGGATGGCCTAGTGGTCTTGAGTGTCGCGCTTCGACCACTAGCTGGCCGGTCACCTCTGGTTTGTGGCTGTGGTTTCGAGCCCTTGTGTGAGCGTGGGTGGCATGGTGATAGGGGCGCCTTCTCAACATCGTGGGTTTCCTCCGGGCACCCCGGTTTCCTCCCACGACTAAAGACCCCTACGCGCAAGCGAATTATTGAAATAAATTTAAAACCATAAGTTAGTCCCGAAATGACCTAGTTGTGTTGAGTGGCCGTTTAACCCTAGTCGGGAATTTTAATTTAACGTATCGATTTATCGATAATGTTCTATCACGGAATAATCCTAAATTGAGTGATTATGTAGAATTCATATATCCTGATGAGATCCCGATAGAGAGAGAGAGCGAGAGAGATAGAGAAAGAAAAGAGAGAGAGGGACATGGGGTTTAACGTTCACTCGACACAAACTAGGTCATTTCGGGACCAACATATGGTTTAATTTTATTTCAATAATTCGCTTGCGCGTAGGGGTCTTTAGCAGTGGGAGGAAACCGGAGCGCCCAGAAGAAACCTACGAGGGTAAGAAGGCGCCCCTATCTCCATACCACATACATTCACACAAGGTCTCGAAACTACAGCCGCAAGCCAGAAGTTGCCGGCCAGCTAGAGGTCGAAGCGCGGCACTCCAGACCACTAGGACATTCCAACCCCCTACCAGAGAAAAGAGAGAGAGAGTGAGAGATCGATTGGTTTCACACATCAACTGGGCTGACTTGGCTAAGGAAGACGGACATACGCCATAGATAGTGTACTATGGGGGTAAATTTGCCCGGACAGCGTAACTGCCTACTCTTATTTCGAATTCCTAAAATAATGCTATTGAGCAATCCATGTCACGTGACGTGTGCTCAGACGAAGGTTGGTTCATTTTACAATTTTATCTATTCAAACAGGATTTAGTCAAGTTGTTCTATTTCCGTGAAAACTAGATAAGCGGTGGGATGTAGCTAAAAATTAATATCTATAACAGAATTACTAGTGATGTTTCTATTTCCACCACGGACAAATTGTCTATAACGAGAGATAGAGATTGGGGGGGGGGACATCCATATTTCAATTCTATTTCATTAATTTGCTTGGACGAAGGGGGCATTGACAGTGGGAGGAAACTGTGTGACCCTGAGAAAACCCACGAGGTTCGACAGGCAACCATACAAACGGGGAATCGAAACCACGCCCCCGCCCCACCAAATTGTCTTCGTGTTCCCCTTGTCAGTGGTGCAGAACACAGGGTCTGGCATGGGACAACGTATAGTCATTCGGGTGGGACGAACATCAGACGTCCCCAATACACTTTGACGTGCACGAACAGGATCGCATGGCATTCGATATAAAAGTAACATCTACACTCTGTTCAAACTGTGTTCACACCCTTAACCCTTTCATGGCATCACGTGGCTAATTGGGTAAGGTGCTGGCTCGCTAGCCTGGAGGTCGGGCGTTCGATCCCTGCATTGGCCGAGAAAGTTCATCCAGATTTTCCGGCGTGGTTTTATCTTGTCAGTGATGCAGACGGAGAGCCTGACAAGGACAGCTGCCTAGTCATTCGGATTGGACCAAAAACCTATTTCCCGTGTACACATTGGCGAGCACGTAAAATATCCCTTGGCTGTTGGAATTTAGTTGCTGCCCGGGCAAACTTTCACTCATAGCACACTGTATGGCGTATGCCCGTCTTCAATTAGCCGAGGTGAGGTGCAGAAGCGTAGGATGTTAAACCCCATTTTATTTCATTCCTACCCACCCCCACCCCTATCGTATTTTTTCTCGATGGACTACTTCCAGTGGACTACTTCCATATCGATATAACCGACATCAAACTCTTATCTTAGAGATCACTTGATTGATATAAGGACACGTTTCGTTAATATTTAATGTTCTGTATACAAAGTCACGCGTACCAGTGACCACAGCGGTCACGTGGATTTACTCATCAACCAGAACAGAAGATATTATATATACGAACCGATAATTGAAATATAAAAACACTTCAGTTCATCCCACTTATGTTGAAGATTCCCCCATCCTGTTTGTTTAACAACTGAAGCCGGTTGCATTGTGAATCGATATGTGGGCTTTAATTTCTTGACAATGCGAGATGATTGGGGAAACAATATAGTTTATTGTAAAAAGTACAATCGTATCAGGCCTACATGACGTCATCGTGGCCATCTTGAATTTGTGATGTGACGTCAAAACTGCGATTAGTCAGAAGACAAGGGTCAGATATAATTTTAGGAGCCTTACACATAGGCTAATGGGTTTCCTGAGGTCAAGACGGAAATGGACTAAAACTAAATGAAATTGGGTTTAACATCCTACTGTTCTGCTCCGAAATGGGCTAACGAAGAAGGGCATACGCCATAAAGTGTTCTGTGAGGGAAATTTTGCCCAGACAGCGGCACTACTGGCTACTCTTATACTGAATTGCAACTGTCAAGGGATCTCGGTTTTTCGTCCCATCCGAACGACTAGACAGATGACCTTGCCAGGCCCTTCTTCCTGCATCGATGACAAGGGAGAACCACGCCAGAAAATACGAATGACCTCTCTCGGCCAATCGAGGATCAAACACCCGACCTCCGGGCTAGCGCGCCAACGTCTTCCCCGCTGAACCATCGTGACCCCAGATCAAGACGGAAAAGCATACACGTGTTTGAAATCATTTCCGGGTTTAAACCGGTTCTTTGCGTGTGTCTATGTCCCAACCCTTTCCTGTATTGACGACACATCATCTATAATTTGCCATCACATGTTTATAACCGAAAAAGGTCATGACGAGCTATATGTCGTACATCATGCGTGACTGATCGTTTTAAGGATTAACCTCCAATCTTCTCCCCGTCTTCAATTAACCCAGGCTAGGTGCGTAACAGTAGGACGTTAAACCCTCATTTCATTTCATTGCCAATCCTCTCAAACGATCCTATATACAGCGACTAATATTCTTTAGAAATAAATCTTTGAACCGTAGGGTGTAAAAGATTCCGGGAGAGATAACGAATTAAAAGCGGAAACCATTAAATATTAATTGACCATTTTGATAGGGATCTGTTTTGTGACTCCTGAACACAATACAACCATGTTTTAAAAACGATGGGTTTTGACCTTAAATGAAATGAAGTTTAACGTCCTGCTGTTTTGCTCCTAAACTGGGCTAATGAGGACGGACATACGCCATTCAGTGCACTATGAAGGAAATTTTGACCTGGCAGCGGCGCTACGACCTACTCTTATTTCGAAGGGATGTTTTACGTTCACGCCAATGAGTACACGGGACCTCGGTTTTTCATTCCATCCAAACGACTAGACAACAATTGAGGCACATACATGGCTAAAGTGTGATGTAGGAAATGTCACCGAGTGTATTATGGTTCACTGATTGCAATCCACGGTTTGGTGAGTAAGAGGCTGGCTCGCTGAGCCGTGAGTTTTGGATTAGACCCCAGTTATGGATATAAATAAATTAAAAACTACGGTCAGCTAAAAATCAACTACTTTACTTCATTATGGTATGCACCAAATGGTAAGGAGCTGCCGGTCCTCTATAGACGTCATCAGATGTTCATAATGTATAGGGGGGTTGGGATGGCCTAGTGGTCTAGAGTGCCGCGCTTTGCCCTCTAGCTGGCCGGCCAACTCTGGCGTGCGGCTGTGGTTTCGAGCCCTGGTGTGAGCGTATGTGGCATGGAGATAGGGGCGCCTTCTCAACCTCGTTGGTTTCCTCCGGGCTCTCCGGTTTTCCCCCACTGCTAAAGACCCCCACGCGCAAGCGATGTGCTGAAATAAAATTAAACCACATGTTAGTCCCGAAATGACCTAGTTTGTGTTGAGTGGACGTTAAACCCCATTTCTCTCTCTCTCTTAATCTATAGATAAAAAGTATTGCTAACTTAAACCAGATCAGAACGTAAAGGATATTGATGACTAAAAACAAATTATAACGTTACGTTTATTGATAACTCAATAATATATACAATATGTTAATGAGATTATATATATTTACAATGAAATGAACTAAAATGAGATGAGAATTAAAGTCCTAGTATTCTACTCCAACTGGGCTAATGAGATGTAAGCCCTAGTATTCTACTCCGACTGGGCTAATGAGATGTAAGCCCTAGTATTCTACCCCGACTGGGCTAATGAGATTTAAAGTTCTGGTGTTCTACTCCGACTGGGTTACTGAGATTTGAAGTCCTGGTATTCTTCTCCGACTGGGCTAATGAGATTTAAAGTCCTAGTGTTCTACTCCGACTGGGCTAATGAGATGTAAAGTTCTGGTGTTCTACTCCGACTGGGCTAATGAGATTTAAAGTCCTGGTATTCTACTCCGACTGGGATAATGGGATTTAAAGTTCTAGTGTTCTACTCCGACTGGGCTAATGAGATTTAAAGTCCTAGTATTCTACTCCGACTGGGATAATGACATTTAAAGTCATATTGTTCTGCTGCGCATTGGCTAATGAAGACATGAAATATTAACAATGAGATTCGGAAATAATAAATACATAAATAAATAAAGACGTACATGATTCTTCAATTTCAGTCACTCGTACACTGGGGTCAAATAGAATTAATTTCACCGGGGTCAAATATACTGAATTTCACTGGGTCAGATAAATTAATCCTACGTGAAAACATTTGTTAATTTTACTGGAGTTAACTTTGTTAATTTCACTTTTGTTAATTTAATTTTTTGGTAATTTCGCTTTGTTAATTTCACTTTTTTACAATTCCATTTTGGTAATTTCACTTTTGATAATTTCACTTTTTGGTAATTTCACTTTGTTAATTTCACTTTTTTACAATTCCATTTTGGTAATTTCACTTTTGATAATTTCACTTTTTGGTAATTTCGCTTTTGGTAATTTCACTTATGTTTACCTTTTTCTCGTGTCCATTGCCCCAATGTCTCAGGGATTTGCTCATGTTAATTTCACTTTGATCTACTTGGATCAACTTTCGTTAATATCACTTCGATAAACTTTTGTTGATTTCACTTGGATACACTTTTGTTGATTCCACTTGGTTAAACTTTTGTTAATATCACTTGGTTAAACTTTTGTTAATTTCACTTGGTTAAACTTTTGTTCATTTCACTTGGATAAACTGTTGTTAACTTCACTGAGGTAAACTCCTCTTTCTCCCCAGTATTTTTACAGCACAATCGTGTCGGAACTTTTTGCTTAGTAGCCCATAGATCAACGGGTTCATGGCATTGCTTAAAAATGTTGAGCGCACGCAGAAACTGTATATAAGCAGTTCGGTTGTATTTTCAGTTGAATTGAAATAATATTGGTTGGTTTTGAGGATCTTGACAACGAGAAATGGGACGTAGGAAAGCACAAAGGATATTGTTACAGCCAAGAAAATGGTGGTCATTCGTCCAGTTTTCAACTTCATTTGTCCAACAGATCCGTTACTGGGCCTTGGAAGAAACACCGAGCGGAGACTGCTAGTAATTTTGGTTGCGATTTTTGTACTTTGGAAGGATTCCAAGGAATTCGGTTCAGATACATGTTGCTGAGTGGGTTGATTGACGCTTGATATTTGGGGTAGAGTTTCTCCAATGGCGTGTTTTTGTCGATTCATGAGTCTAATTCCTACGAGAATATAGAAGGTTAAGAAACAGATGAGGCTGAATAAGAATGTGAGTAATAAAAATGCGTAATATACAATTCTAGCTGGGTTTTCCAACATGGAATCGTCTGTAGAACATTCCGTGCCTGTTATTGACGGCACCGGGGTGTTCACTGTTCTCTTACCAAATATCACCAGCGCGGGAACCGCCGTCACTATAGCAACCATCACAGTGATTATGGAACACGGTAGAACTTTTCTCTTAATGTCCTTAAAGGGTTCGTAGATTATACGGTATCGGGAATAAGCAATAGAGACCAGCGTCAATCCGCAGAGACTCTGTAGCCACGTTTCGACAAATCTGAAAATCTTACAAGCGGCTGGGGCATCGAAGGTAAACGGGAGAAGGAGATCGGAGAGTTCGAATGGAATGTTGACGCAGCATGAAACTAAATCCAAAGCCGCTAAATACACAAGAAAATAGTTGGAAGTCCTTTCCCACAGCTGCGATTTATAAATAAAGCAGACAACCGAGTTTCCGGATATTCCGATAACCATGACGACGACCATGTAGATAATCACAGGTAACAGAGTAATACTGGCAGCCCGATTTAAACTTTCCAATGTCTCACTACTGGTCTGTAATGTCATGTTGCTAGTTGGTAATGTCATGTTGCTAGGTGGTGATGTCATGCCGCTAGGTGGTAATGTCATGTCGCTAAGTGGTGCTACTATGCTACTGGGTTGTAAATTCGGAGCGTCCATCGTTTGTATCTTTGGATTTCAAGTTCTAGTCTATCTGAAATGTAAAAAAGAGAAACGGTCAGTCATTTTAGTTGACAACTGAATAAAAGTTGGATATTGGCTGCTCGATATTTAGAAACAGTCTATAACCGTAACAAGTGCGACCTACGATGCATCGGGAACCCAGCATGACGTCATCTCCACCATCTTGGCATTGACACAACGCATCAAAATTTGACAAATTGATGCGCATTTGCCCAAGAAACAAGTTTCATGTTGATCGTACGTGAACTGGCGGAGTCTTGGGCCTTATTACCGAGTAGTGTCTCCCAACACAACAAGAAGATAGGTAGCCCCTGGGTACCAGTTTCTGGCCCAACCACTCCCTCTTCAACGCGTTGTCTGAATCAGAACACAATACACAACCTGTAGTTTTATTTAAACGCCTCAAACCTTAAACCAGTTTGTGAAACCGGGTTAAGTGTATTGTATTGTCCTACATGCGTTCATGCTATAGTAAATAAAAACGCATTGTCTGATATTTAGAATCTGTAGTGTTTTGTAAGCGACTCAAACCTCTAACAAATTTGTATGAATGAGTGAAATGGGTTTTAACGTCCTACTATTATAAACCTAACCTGGGCTAATGGAGGACGGGCATACGCCATACAGTGCGCTACGGTCTACTCTTATATCCAATTCCAACTGCCAAGGGACCTTTTACGTGCACTCCAATGTGTACACGAGACCTCGGTTTTTCGTCTCATTCGAACGACTAGGTAGCTGTCCTTTTCAGACCCTCCTTCTACATCCTTGACAAGTGGAAATCACGTCGGAAAATCGAGATGAACTTTCTCGGCCAATGCAGGGATCGAACACCCGTGATCCCCTAAACCAATTTGTGAAACGGCTTAAAATCCTCTGTTATATTGACCCTACGTGCGTTTAATGATATATATTTATATGTATCGTAACATCTAGTCAAATATGACCTCATGCATTATTGCATTATTGACTTAACTTTCTAACGGCCTCAATAAATATGATAACTACTGCCTGGTGTTTTTCACGGGTTCACGGGTTTATTATCCGATCTTTGTTGTTTATCATAAATAGAAATATGGGCCATTCGATGTTACGAAAACAATTTCATTCGTCAAAAAATTGTTATTTCTTCAAACTACCGATTTTGAGCCAACTTATATCGTGGAAGTCAAATGAAATGAAATTGGTTTAACGTCCTACTTTTCTGCCCCGAATGAGGTAACGAAGACGGCGTGAATGTCTAAAAATGGCTGTCAATCAAAAATGGTTCAATGCCGAATGCAAACTTTCCCTCGTGGCCAGAGGCGGATCCAGGAAATCCAGTTAGGGGGCCGTAGAGGGCCCCTGAGAAAGATTTTGAAAAAATAGGGGTGTCAGTGGTGATTTGTGGCGCATATCTATTTTTTTATACTGTTATTTAGGGATTTAGGGGGGCCCGGGCACCTACCCCCCCCCCTTGGATCCGCCTCTGCTCGTGGCGTTTGCCCGTATTCATTAGCCCAGTCGGAGAAGAACAGTAGGACGTTAAACCTTATTTCATTGCCAATCGGGATTTAGATTTAAGTTAGGAACGTTCTAGTCAAGATTCCTGGATAATTTTGACTATGTAAAGCTTCGGCCAAAGGCACTATAATCTCAGCTCAGGGCATGAACTTTATCGTTGTAAGTGAGAGGGATATTCGGTCTCCCGTCCGATCAGGCAGGTTTCCCCCGAGTTCTTCGGTTTCTTCTTGCAGTAATGATCGAAATCATTCGCACGATCTGTGCCAAGGGCCAAATTTGAAAAAGGCCTCAGGCCTAATTTGCTACCCTTGTAAAATGACGTGATTATTATTATTATTATTATTATAATAACACGGAATATATATAAACTATCCAATCAGAAGGCCGCAGTTATAGCCTATCTACACAGAAGCGATATGCGCAGAATATTAAATTAGTACACAATATGATATTCCAGTCAAATAGTTTCTAAACCTGAAAGTGTTTGAAGTTGTTATTGAATAACATGTTGACTTAAATCTTAAGGTGATAAGTCAATATTTAGTTTCGTATTCACTTCGATTACAACATAGAAACATAAAGTAAAAGTAGACCAGTTTGTGTATCTAATAATACAGTTACAATGCAGTAGTCTAAATTTGTAACAAGTTGTCTAAACGATGTCTAAGATCTCGTTTTGAATCGTATATCTAATGCCAGAAAAATGTGAATATAGTATAGAAACCTGCGCTATATGATCAAGATTGTACACCAGCAATAGATGTAAAAACAAGCCAACAGTCAGGCTGGTGTCCCCCGCCGAGATCCCCAAAAAATTGATGACACATATTAATTAATCGAACATTTATTTTTTTCAAAAGAATCGAGCAATCAAACTATACACAAAGTTTCATTACTCTCTATCACATAGAATCAAGATGATCTTGCCCCAAAGCATCGACCAATGAAATTGGTGAGCTCTGCTTAGATTTATCTCGAAAGACAAAGACAAAGAGTAGTGTCGCCTGTCCGACCTCGTGAGTTTTTCCCGGGACCTTCTGTTTTACTCCCACTGCTTAAGGCCCCTACGCGCAAGCGAATTATTGAAATAAACTTGAACCATGTGTTAGTCCAGAATTGACCTAGTTTGACCCGGAGAAAACCCACGAGGTTGGACAGGCGCTCCTAATCCTTGCCACGTACAACCGGGGATTCGAAACCACGCCAGTTGTGTCGATGACAGGCTTCATGATACAGGGCGCACGTACTAACCATTCGGCCACCCGACCCTCCCCCCTCCTCCTAATAAGACCTTGATCACAGTAAATACTGGTTATCATGTAACTATGGTTACCTTGTAACAGCTGATCAATTTCCCCGTATATTTATATTTTATAAGATAAAAAACGACCGTTCAACCAAGTTATTTGTAATCTGCCATCCTATCGATATAAAAGTCTCCGCTTGTCATTTAATTTTTACCACAATAATTGTTTTTACGACTTAAAGGGACAATACCACTCTTGCTGACTTGACAGGTCCAGAAAAAATAGCCTTTTTCTAACTACTAGATTTATAAGTGTCCTACCTGTTGTGTAAATAACCTATTACAACCTATCTTACTTGTCCAGAGGGTTCGAAAAAATGTTTAAATCCAAATTGCATTTGAAAGTGTTTACGTAAGGCTTTTCAAACAATGTTACGGCATGTAGTTGAATTTTTCCAATTTTTAAAATAAGTTTGTTAAGATTAATTTTGTATCACCAATTAGTTGGAATATTGTAAAATAGTACAATGTGTTGACCAGAATAATGATTGGGGCATATTATTCATTTACAACAAGAGTGGTATTGTCCCTTTAAGGGGACATCCCGATTCTAACAGCCTCAGAAATAAAATCCATGTTCGTATGAAATTGAAGCGCCATAATATCGAGGAATGAGCGTCAAAGCCACTCATCCTGACACTTAAGTCTTGAAGATATTTTGTGTCAATATTTTCGTTGGGTGACCTGATAATCGATTGCCATTCTTTTATAGGTCTATACAGTGCACGACCCACGTGCTGTACGTGGTAATGACTGCTTAATACCCCTACGCGCAAGAGATTTATTGAAATAAAATTAAAATCATATGTTAGTCCCGAAGTGGATATTAAACCCCATCTATCTCTCTTTCTCTCTTTCTCTCTATATCTCTACCTCTCGTTGTTTCCCCCTGTTTCCATAGTGCAGGAAGGACATGGAAGATAAATCCGAGGTTTGTATACCTATGCCAAGAACCGATAGATCCCCGGTCAGCAGAGAATCGAGTGTTTTATTCATTTTGGTTTTATTTGTTCATGTTAAATGATCGAATGTTGAACATATATGTCTTGCGCTGTCTATCTAGAACTACGGCTAGACCTATTTCACATGATCACGTATTTTTAAACAGGGTTAGGACCAGATGCGGATCCAAGGGGGGGGGGGCTACTAAATAACAGTAAAAAATAGATATGCGCCACAAACAATTTCTCGGGGGACCCACACGGCCCCCACTAACAGGATTTCCTGGGTCCGCCTCTGGTTAGGACACGTCATTGTTGCCCGGGATTGTAGCGTGGGGTTAGGGTAAGGCTTAGGGTTAGGGTTAGCGCTAGCCCTGTTTACATCTCGTGAGCGATGACGGAATCTACATGTGAATAGATCTAACTCTAGAACTACGTGTATATTATTCACGACTGTTGAACACGTTTCATACACCGCCCACAGATCATATAAAAATATACACATTATATAAACAATCTAAAAGGTGATATATTGGCAATATCACAAATAATGTTTTTTAAGACAAACTAAACACAAGGCGCTTGCCGTATTACACTCATCCATATCTACAGTTTTTAGCATGTGATAAAACTCAATGGTTGGTATAATTATGCATTTTCTGAGACATTCAAGTATTTTATCTACCAAATGCTAATTTAACGAATTCATGAACAAAGATCTGATGAATCCGTAGTTATTATTCCATTCATTTATTCAATATAATATATCCCATATAATATATTCATTGAGGTTACGACACGACAAAAACAATTCGGCTCCTTTTACGGATTTATTGGCTTTGGCGATGAAAAGAATTTATGGATATTTTATTATGAATCGTTTCTGCCTTTGTTTCTCATTTATTTGGTCGTCTTGGTGGTTCGTTGAGTAATATGCTGGTTTGATTCCGATCTTGGCCAATATATTTCAATTTCCGGCCAGTGTTTTTTTTTTGTCTTTCGGTTGGAACGAACAAACCGAGGTCCGTGTGTACGTCGGAAATTGAAGAAGTAGGCAAACGATTTTGGAATGTGAACCCATTTCACTTCATTCCTCGTTTAATTCAGGTTCCAGTGGAAAAGTGGTCCGATCTGTTGTCAAAAACAAGTTGGAGGCTTTAAAATTTATCCTAAAACATAACATCTACAGCCTCGGTGAATCTCATAGGGTTTTAACGTCCATTCCACACAAACTTTGTTATATGGGACGAACATTTGGCTCAATTTTATTTCAATAATTTGCTTGAGCGTAGATGTTGTTTAACAGTGTAAGGAAACCGGAGGACTCGGAGAAAACCAACTAGGTTAGACATGCGACCCTACTCCTTGCCACGTACAATCTGGGGAATTGAACACACCGTAAACTCTATATTACTGAAATGAGGGGTGGGGGCGACTGATCATAATGTCTGTCATTCGGTCATGTGACGTTGGTTTGATCCCACGATTGCACGGGACAAGAACTGGGTCGCCATCCTCAGCCAAACCTACGTACATACAAGCGAAAAATTGAAATGAAACCTACCTCCCCCCCCTCTCTCGCTCTCTCTCTCTCTCCCAACCTACGTACATACAAGCGAATAATTGAAATGAAACCTACCTCCCCCCCCTCTCTCGCTCTCTCTCTCTATCTCTCTCTCCCAACCTACGTACATACAAGCGGATAATTGAAATGAAACCTACTCCCCCTCTCTCTCTCTCTCTCTCTCTCTCTCCCAACCGACGTACATACAAGCGGATAATTGAAATGAAACCTACCCCCCCCCCTCTCTCTCTATCTATCTCTCTCTCCCAACCTACGTACATACAAGCGGATAATTGAAATGAAACCTACCCCCCTCTCTTCCTCTCTCTCTATCTCTCTCTCTCCCAACCTACGTACATAAAAGCGAATAATTGGAATGAAACCTACTCCCCCGCTCTCTCTCTATCTCTCTCTCTCTCTCCCAACCTACGTACATAAAGGCGAATAATTGGAAAGAAACCTACCCCCCCCCGCTCTCTCTCTATCTATCTCTCTCTCTCTCTCCCAACCTACGTGCATAAAAGAGAATAATTGGAATGAAACCTACCCCTATCACTCTCTCTATCTCTCTATCTCTATCTCTCTCTCCCAACCTACGTACATAATTGGAATGAAACCTACCCCCCCGCTCTCTCTCTATCTATCTCTCTCTCCAAACCTACGTACATACAAGCGGATAATTGAAATGAAACCTACCCCCCCCCCTCTCTCGCTCTCTCTCTCTATCTCTCTCTCCCAACCTACGTACATAAAAGCGAATAATTGAAATGAAACCTACCCCTATCTCTCTCTCTCTCCCAACCTAAGTACATAAAAGCGAATAATTGAAATGAAACCTACCCCCCCCCTCTCTCTCTCTCTCTCTCTCTCTCCCAACCTACGTACATAAAAGAGAATAATTGAAATGAAACCTACTCCCCCTCTCTCTCTCTCTCTCTCTCTCTCTCCCAACCGACGTACATACAAGCGGATAATTGAAATGAAACCTACCCCCCTCTCTTCCTCTCTCTCTATATATCTCTCTCTCCCAACCTACGTACATAAAAGTGAATAATTGGAATGAAACCTACCCCCCCTCTCTCTCTATCTATCTCTCTCTCTCTCCCAACCTACGTACATAAAAGAGAATAATTGGAATGAAACCTACCCCCCCCCCTCTCTCTCTCTCTCTCTGTCTCTCTCTCTCTCTCCCAACCTACGTACATAAAAGCGAATAATTGGAAAGAAACCTACCCCCCCCCCCCTCTCTCTCTATCTATATCTCTCTCTCTCTCCCAACCTACGTACATACAAGCGGATAATTGAAATGAAACCTACCCCCCCCCCTCTCTCTCTCTCTCTCTCTCTCTCTCTCTATCTCTCTCCCAACCTACGTACATACAAGCGAATAATTGGAATGAAACCTACCCCTCTCTCTCTCTCTCTCCCAACCTAAGTACATAAAAGCGAATAATTGAAATGAAACCTACCCCCCCCCCCCCCGCTCTCTCTCTATCTATCTCTCTCTCTCCCAACCTACGTACATAAAAGAGAATAATTGGAATGAAACCTACCCCTATCTCTCTCTCTATCTCTCTCTCTATCTCTCTCTCACAACCTACGTACATAATTGGAATGAAACCTGCCCCTATCTCTCTCTCTCTCTCTATCTCACGTTAGAGTTTCTAAATCAATATTTATATTCAATATTTATCGTGATAACATAATTAACTAATCAATCCCACATATTAACCATAACAATATGCGCCATCATATCCAAGACAAACTAATTATAGACTAATGTTTTACTGGCTCCAGCATATGCACCGTACTGTGTGGCACCTTGGTAACGACTGTGGTGATATTAGTTTCACATATTTCAATTCCATAATTACGCTTAGGCGGGCAACTTTATTCCGTGTCACGTACAAGTTTGTGATGAATTCCACGCCAATTGATGGCAGATATAATCTAAACCGCACTCGACAACTGAACCCTTCAAGACAACATGATGACAATAGGTATCATTGTGCTTGTTAACGATACTCGGATATTTACCGAAACGTTGAGCTTATATAATAAACCAATGACAGTCATAAAAAGCACGACGTTTCGGTAAGTATCATTGTGATTATATAATAAAATAGTGATTGCTTCATACAAAAATGTACAATAGGACGTTAAACCCCATTTCACTTCTTTCATTTATAAAAATTGCGTTCTGTAAAAAAGAGAGAAATGGGGTTTAACGTCCACTCAACTCAACACAAAGTCATTTCGGGACTTACATATGGTTTAATTTCATTTCAATAAATCGCTTGCGCGTAGGGGTCTTTAGCAGTGGGAGGACACCGGAGTGCCCGGAGGAAACCCACGAAGTTGAGAAGGCGACCTTATTTCCATGCCACATACGCTCTAACCAGGGCTCGAAACCAAAGCCGCAAGTCAGAAGTGGTCGGGCAGCTAGAGGTCGAAGCGCGGCACTCTAGACTATTAGGCCACCCAACCCCCGTTTTGTAATAGACCGTGGTTAGTATATCCTTGTTCGATAAGCCAATGATTATCGACACGCCATGTTTATATAAAAAGCCCGACGTTTCGATATATATTCTTGCGCTTGATGGTTGATAACGATAAGAGACTACTTGTCGAAACGGGAGGTTGGATGGCCGAGTGGTCAACACTGTATCATAAACCCTGTCATTGAGTCAACTGGCTTGGTTTCTTCTCCCTGGTTCTACGTGGGTTTCCTCCGGTTTCCTCCAACTGCTAATCAACCGTACACGCAAGCGAATTTTTTTTAAATAAAATTAAATCATGTGTTAGTCCCCAAATGGCCTAGTTTGTGTCGAGTGGACGTTAAACCCCATTTCTCTCTCTCTTTCTCACTTGTCGAAAAACGGGACAATGATTGTTTCAACACCGTGTGTTCTTTGATGGACATGTATTAATATAAGCACAACGTTTCGATAAGTATAAGTATGCTTGATAATGATACGATGAAATATGTCGAAACGTTGTCCCTATACAATTAACCAGTGGCAGCTATAAAATTCAAGACGTTTCGATAAATATCCTGGTGTTTGATAATACTTGATAACAAGATAAACTAACAATTGACAGTTTTCCTATATATTGAGTTCTGAAATATACATTTATAAGACAAATGCCGAAACGTTGTTCTTATTTAATAAACCAGTGGCAGTTATAAATTTCAAGACGTTTCGATAAATATCCCTGTATTTGAGAATACTTGATAACAAGATAAGTTTTCAATTTACAGAAATGACAGTTTTCCTAAAAGATTGTCAAACACACTATTTATGGAATAACAATTACTGTTGAGACGTCGCAATGAAATAAACCATTCCAATTGTTATTCCATAAATAGTGTGTTATTTGATTATGTTCCAATTTCTAAATGCCATTCAAAGAATATTTACGACTAAAATATTGTGTTCTGAAACCTACAGTAATAAAACAAATTGTACTTACTTATCCATAGTCTTCAGCTTTATTCTAATGTTAATAATTCAATGACGGTATAAAACAAGTTACTCGCTTGAATGTTAACCAGGAGATGGGGATAATTATCTACATCCGCCAGACATAGTGATGCTCGTAGTCTTGACCACGTTAACCAATATTTATTTACATTAATATTATAACATATTACTGGTCTGGTTAACAGGGACTATCAGTTCCGTTAACCGCGGTACGGTGATTAAAGGGTATTATTATTGGGTTATATTGAAGCGAAATGATTGGCTCGTGTCATCATCCTCGAGTCATTCAATATCCCCCATTCAGTATTCTCTGTAATACTCATCGTATGATGTAATACATTACTAATAGTATATATATCGCTGTCCGTTATAGAACTCTTCTGTATAGAGACACAGAGAGAGAGAGAGAGAGAGAGAGAGAGAGAGAGAGCGATGTCTAAAGAAGTAAAAGCGTTTGAAACATAAACTTCATGGTTGTGTTTGGGGTTTGCAGATTTGAATTAGATTGGTACGCAGGAGAGAGGGAGGAGAGAGAGCGAGAGAGAGAGAGAGAGAGAGAGAGTTAAATGGGGTTTAACGTCCACTCAACACAAACTAGGTCATTTCGGGACTAACATATGGTTAAATTGTCTTTCAATAATTCGTTTGCGCGTAGGGGTCTTTAGCAGTGGGAGGAATCCGGAGGACCCGGAGAAAACCCACGAGGTTGGATCTTCTTTTTATACATGATATGAAGGAAGCTGATCATGAAAGGTAGGGAAACATGCCGATGCCAGATTTGTAATCTGGTGTCAGTTCCAACATTAAATGAGTGTGTGAAGTAGCTTTTTTTAACGTCCGCTTCCACCGGGTAGATATCGTAGACAAGCAATAGAAGACGATTTATATCCCGTTCAAACGCTTATTTTTAAACAAGTTCAAAACCGCCACCGTCTTCAATAAGCCCAGGTTAGGTGCAGAAGCGTAGTACGTTAAACCCCATTTCATTCATTCATTCAAAATCGCCAGGGATTCTAAGACATGGTCGTGTCGCATTCGCACGTACTATAAGCCAAACCAGTTTAAAGGGGCTATAACGGAGGTCTACAAGGGTTAAATACCATTATGTATTGAGACAGGTTAAGCGTAACAAAGATATAATTTGTTCAAACAAACTTGCTGACAGTTTAATGTCAAATAGACATAAAGATTTCTGGAATGAAATTAAGAAAATAAGTGGGTCATGTAAGATAGGAACAGAGAATACATGTAATCTGTTTTGTAATAAGTACGACGAGTTATTTAATTCAGTGTCTTTCAATAATGATGATATTTTGAATCTTCAGAATGAAATTGGAAATAGTATAAATAAACATTATAATTGCAATTGTAAGCGTGTATTGTGTGGGGACGATGTTATTAAGGCTGTAAAGCACTTGAAACATGGTAAAAAGGATGGTAATCTTGGCCAAACTTCAAATCACACAATACATGTTTCAAACTCCTTATTTGTTCACTCTTCAATGTTATTAACTTCCATGATAGTACATGGCTTTTCTCCTAGAAACTTTGTTCTATGTTCAAGCATACCCATTCCAGAGAACCGGAAGAAGTCTTTAAATGATTCTAGTAACTATAAAGGCATTGATCTTTGTAGCATAATTGGTAAATTTTTGACTGGATATTGATTGAACAAAACAAAGATATATTTCAGTGTTCAGACTTGCAATTTGGTTTTAAAGCAAAACACTCAACTTCACATTGTTCATTTGTACTTAATGAAACAATAAGATATTATAATAACAGGAAATTTGATGTTTATGTAGCACTGCTAGATGCAACACGAGCATTTGACCGTGTAAATTATGTAAAACTGTTTAGAATATTATAGTCCCGGGGAATTTGTCCTGTAATTGCAAGATTTCTTTTAAATATGTATTTAAATCAGAAAATTAGAGTCAAATGGGGCAACACAACTAGTAGGACATTTAATGTGGGTAATGATGTCAAACAGGGTGGGGTTTTGTCTCCGATATTGTTTACAATTTATTTACACGAGTTATTGTCTCGGTGTAAAAATAATGGAATTGGCTGTTATATAGGTCATGTTTATGTCGGCGCTTTAGCATTCGCTGATGATATTACTTTTGTCACACCCATCAGACAAGCTCTTACTAAACTGCTAGACATAGCAAGTCAATTTTCTGAAGAATTTGATCTGAAGTTCGATCCTGATAAAACAAAACTTCTACTATTCCCCTTTAATCAAAACTGTATCAACCCTGTTAAAGATATATATTTGGATGGCAAGGTCATTAGCCCAGATAATCACTTGGGTAACACACCGAACTCAGCATCCAAATCTGAACACTTATTAAACTGTGTTAACAACTTCTTAGTTAGAATAAATGTAACCCTAAAGAATTTTAAACTTATCAAATGTCACTAAATATGAATTGTTTAAAACATATTGTATGCCATTATATGGGTGTCACCTTTGGGGTTATTCTCATAAAAGCATTCATTTATTTTATACAGCATGGCGTAAAACTATAAGACGGTTATTTTGTATTGCTCAACGTACACACAGTAATCTTTTACATATTATTTGTAATGATGTTCCTATAGATTGTCAATTACACAAAAGATTTTTAAGATTTTATCTTAGTTCATATAATAGCAGTAACACATGTTTAAGCATATGTAGTAAACATGCTCTGTATGGAAGCCAGTCTGCAGTTTCTTATAGTATCAATTTTATTTGTTTTAAATATAATTTATGTAAATATGACCTGTGTAATTTTAAATTACCTAAAATCGCCTCAGCCATTTCATGTCCAATTACTGATAAAGATATCCAACTCGGAAATAGTAAAAGAGAATTTATTAAATATAGAGATGTAAACTATGATGATGCTAGAAACCTTGAAGAAATTATCAACTATTTATGTTTATCATAGAGAAAAGTTTAGCTATATTACATGTATATAATTATGTCAATTCTGTAAATAATGTATTGTATTGTGTACTATGAGTACGAAATAAAGCATTATTATAACACTCTTGCTGGATTGACAGCTCCAGAAAATATATATAGCCTTATTCTAATTTTAACTACAAGATGTTTAAGTTTCCTACCTATTGTGTAAATTATCCATTAAATCCTATCTTACTTGTCCAGAGGGTTCGAAAATACTTTCAATCCAAGTCACATTTGAAAAGGTTTACGTAAGATTTTTCAAATCATACAGTTAATTTTTTCCAATTTTTAAATTGGGTGTGTTAAGATAAAATTAGTATCATCAATGAATTGGTATATTGTTAAATAGTACAATTTGTTGACCAGAATAATGATTGGGACATATTTTTTCAGTTACAACAAGAGCGGTATTGAGCCTTAAACTATTCTGGCTTCTTCGGTCGGAGGTTAGAGTTAAGTATGCGTGGGTAGCTTCACATTGTACATTCTTTATTTTGTCTTGTATGCTTTCGCCTGACCCTGACACTTTCCAGGAATGTTACTTACTGCAAACTGCGCTTGCTCAGAGCGAGCTAAAGTCGGGGTTTTATTCAGCCCGTTCAGACGGCCAAGATGAACCAGTTTAAAATAAAAACTCAAGTCAGGTCGCGAGCTCGATTTTTTAAAATTGGTTAATGTGCCCACCATTTGCGTTCAGACGACAAAGTTAAACTGGTTTAACGATCCCCGTTGTTTTAAACAGTTCAACTTAAGCGTCTGAACGGGCTATTAGCCACCAACGTACGTGCAACAACCAACCTAACTAATGAAGACCAGGATACGCATTGTTGTGCTGTAAATTTGCGGTGACAGCACGTTTTCGCCCACTCGTTATGGAATACACCACTGGAACATCGCGAGCAACTTTGTTGGAAAACACTTCAATAGAACAGTATAATCATTTCTCCAGTATTATATATTGTATAATTATATCTCCACTATTATATATTTTATACTTATATATCCACTATTATATATTTTATAGTTATATCTCCACTATTATATATTTTATAGTTATATCTCCAGTATTATATATTTTATAGTTATATCTCCACTATTATATATTTTATAGTTATATCTCCAGTATTATATATTTTATAGTTATATTTCCACTATTATATATTTTATAGTTCTATCTCCAGTATTATATATTTTATAGTTCTATCTCCAGTATTATATATTTTATAATTATATCACCAGTATTATATATTTTATAGTTATATCTCCACTATTATATATTTTATAGTTATATCTCCACTATTATATATTTTATAGTTCTATCTCCAGTATTATATATTTTATAATTATATCACCAGTATTATATATTTTATAGTTATATCTCCAGAATTATATATTTTATACTTATATCTCCACTATTATATATTTTATAGTTATATCACCAGTATTATATATTTTATAGTTATATCTCCAGTATTATATATTTTATAGTTATATCTCCACTATTATATATTTTATAATTATATCTCCAGTATTATATATTTTATAGTTATATCTCCAGTATTATATATTTTATAGTTATATCTCCAGTATTATATCTTTGTATAATCTCCATATTACATTATATTTTATAACCTCCTTTATTCTACTCCCACGTTGATTTGCTTGTGGATGCTCTATAGACGCTAAGGTGAATATTTAATTAACTTTAAATGTATAAGCAGTGTTTTAAGGTCATCAGACAAAGAATCCTATTGATTTTCAACGATTCCCGATAATCACTGTCAGAATTATACCCCGTAATCACGTGTGGATGCTTTAGAGGCCATAGTTATCATTTGATTATTTTTATACTCATACACACAGGTATTGATTGACTTTAGATTTATAATAGCTTGACAAAAAAAACAAGTTCAAGTTCTTTATTCTTTTAAGTAAAAGACGCGTCAGGTATAACATAATGTCTACTTCATCGTTAACACGTTTCATTGTGTGCATTTTAAATACCGATAGTTCATTGGCCAATTACGCTATTTTACCGACATTTCGCCTAATAGTTTGGATGTAGCTATGACAGGGTAAGCTTACTCTTCCGGACACCTGTTACCACTATTTGTCGTGAATTTTGTACACGAGGAGCAGTCCATTTGCTGGTTAGACCTTTTTGCTTGAATACACTATTTTGCCTATAACGTTTTTTAGGACTTCGAATTCTGTCTTATGGTTTGGATTGTTTAATTTTATAATTACAGTACAGACAAACAAATACAATATGTACAAAAAAAATATCAAAAACACATATTAAACTGGGTTATATACCTAATGAAATATAAGTAAGAAATATAGGAGAGCAGGCGTTTTTCTATCCAAGTAGCTGGTTTGCTAAACATAGAAATTTCTCTAGATTAATTAGTTTTATCAGTATTTAATAATTGAATAGTTTGCCAAATATAGAAAATTTCCCTAGATTAATTAGTTAATTAGTTTTATCAGTATTTAATAATTGAATTAACTTATGAATACTTGGGTTGGTAAAAAGAAGTATTGAACAAGTATATTGATTTTCAATGAGTTTTAATAACTTGAACAGCTATATCCATGATATTAAATATTTTGTATACTAAACTTTAGAACAAAAGGGTGAAAACCCCTATCCTGGTATTTACCCCGGGGTATTTTTGTAAGCCAATCGTGAGTGACTAAAGGACATTCCTGTAAACTGATATGCGAATCGCTCGTTTTCAGGGAAATTCTTAGTGCGTAACGTAATGTTTAAGAATAAGTTATTAAGTATAAAATTCTTTGAACAACAACGCATGGGGTATAAATATAGATATGAGTTTAAGCTATGAAAGAAAATTGAAAATTGTTTCAAGGCCACTCTAAATAAAACTGGCACACAAGCATCGAGAGGAGATGTCTACTTTATAAACGGATGTACATGTAGTACCGGTAATTACTTTTAAGAAGACGTGACAGTTAAATCCTTTTTTAGTAACGGGATCATCATACTGAGGTAGTGCTGGTTTATTGCGCCCACGTTATTTCTGGTCTTTTTAATTGCTGACTTGTCCTTGACAGTACCTCCATCATGGGGACATTTTCGTTCGATAATGGCTCTCTAAATTGGGCAGCTGACATAAAATTACTTTTATATAATGTGGGGTTTTCTTTTATTTGGGACCAACAAGACGCGTCTGAGCCATCTACCTTACCACTAATACAACAACGCATAAACGATCAATTTTACCAGGAACGCTTCGCAACACTGGAAAACTCAAGTAAACTGAGATTTTATAAATTATTTAAGATTATTCATCAACCTGAAAGCTACCTTCAATTAAATATTCAAATGAAATACAAAACTATTATCTGTCATTTTCGTTGTGGTATTCTCCAACTAAACATTGAAACCGGGCGTTACAAGAAAATCGAAAGAAACAATAGATTATGTAAATGTTGCAGCATGAAAGCCGTTGAAAATGAATTCCACTTTCTGTTGTGCTGTCCCGCTTATATTTCTCTCCGAAGAAAATATTTTTCGCGTTATTTTTGGTCGTTTCCATCACTCCAAAAGTTTAGAAACCTGATGATTCAAGGTAATAACATTACAAAGTCACTGGTAAATCTTGGAAAATATTTATATTATTCAATGAAAATTAGAAATCGTAATACTTTTAACTTTAAATCGACCATGAATATATATCCTGATTCTATCATACTACTCATACTATGGCTGATTGCGCAGTGACTGGGTCGCTATAATTTTTCTTTCTTTGTTTTGTTGTTGTTGGGGTGCGGTGTGTTAGTATCAAAATAGTAATTGTTCCGATTTATTAAATTATTTATGTTATATCTTAACTATTATTTGGTAGAAAGCGGGAAGGGGGATGGGCGGGAGGCGTTATCAAAATATTATATAATATTTTATTTTATTTTATTTTTATTTTTTTTTTTTTTTTTTTTTTTTTTTTTTTTTTTTTTTTTTTTTTTTTTTTTTTTTTTTTTTTTTTTTTTTACTCTCTGCTTTGGATATATATATATCCAAAACTATTAGCACAACCGCAAGCTGCACTACTTGTAGGATTTGGGGGAAGGGGGTGGGGGCATGCTCGATAAATTCCGAGGAACTATCTCGGCCATTACCATAAGCCAACAGGAGACCTAATCAGGAAGTAGATGCAATTCGACAAAGAGTAGGGAGGAGACACCGCTGTCCAGGCAAAATTTTTAGTTTTATCGTGGTTACTACAGCAAACAGGATGTGAAAACCCGTTTTATTATATTTCGAATTACATTGTAGGCCATACTGGAGATAAATCGGCGAGATAGACATATTAGAATATCGTTTTTCACCTTGAGAATGACGATTGGGGAATGTTCATCGTCCGTACTGATGTAATTGATTTATCCCCCAACCCCCATAACATAGATCTCTCTATCCCGCTCTCTGTCTCTCTCCAACATATTTCCACCCCATTTCACTCCCCCCCCCCTCTTTCTCTCTCTTTGGGCAAATGTTTAAGGTCAAAAATAGTTTTTTAACCTCTTTTGTTGGCTTAGAAGTACGACTACCAGATGAAAACATGCGCATGGAAATTCGCATTCCGAAGAAGCAAAAAAGTGCATTTCGCAAAATATGCCAGATACGACCTTTGACTCCCCACCGACGATAAAGTTTAATTTTATTTCAATAATTGGCTTGCGCGTAGGGGTCTTTAGCAGTGGGAGGACACCGGGGGACCCGGAGAAAACCCACGAGGTTGGAAAGGCGAACCTACTCCTTGTCACGTAACCGGGGATTCGAAACCACGCCAGTTGACTCAATGACAGGCTTTATGACACAGCGTGCACGTTGCTTCAATGACATGCTTTATGATACAGCACGTACGCACTAACCATTCGGGCATTCCACCCCCTTTGCCCAAGGACATTTACCACACTGATCCTTGAATTTCTATAGATTTATATAACAAGACATGAGTAATTAAACAAACTCAACCATATACATCCCATAAATAAAGTATGACATAAACATCTTTTCATTCAATGTGTACATATTTAGTTTTTCATTTCCAATGGGTGTAATTTAACGTAAGAATACATAAATGTAGCTATGTGCAAGCAAACAGGGGCCGCGGAGCCGGGGGGGGGGGGTGCAAGGGGGGCTTTATCCCCGGCAATAATTTTTAATAGTGAAAATAAAATGTCGCCAAAAGCTCAAAAAAGCGAAAAAAGGTTAGGGGGGGGGTCGGGGGGGTATGGTCAGTAGCACCCCCCCCCCCCGAAATCGGGCCCGCTCCGCGGCCCCTGTAACCAAATATGTGTCTTTTAACATTATGATAATGATGTCATGCATTTGTCAGTTTATATTTAGAATTAAAAGTAATCTGGATCTACGCTTCACTAACCATGCATAAAAGATATGTGCACATACAAATTCAATAGAGTTGCACTTGTATTGTCAATATTCAATTTACATGTGCGCAGAACGTTAATATCATTTCATTCGACTGCATTTAAAGGTCAAAATAAGTGTACTGAACATTAAAGGGGCATTCCCATATTCTCGAGATAAAGAAATGGGGTTTAACGTCCAATCGACACAGACTAGGTAATTTTGGAACTAACATATGGTGACCCTACTTCTTGTCATGTACAACAGGGGATTCGAAACCACGCCAGATGACTCAATGACAGGCTTTTATGATACAACACGCATGTGCGAAACATTCGGCCAACCACCCACCCCCTCTTCGAAAGACAAATTAAAGAAATAACCCGTACAACTTGTCAGAAAGTTTCAGTTCAATTTATTTGGCCTAATTACACATAATAATTTTTGTGTTTGTGTTTTAATAGAATATTTGTATACCCCGAGTCAATAACCTATAAATCATGAAATGAATATTCATCAGGATAAATCATGAAATGAATATTCATCAGGATAAATCATAAAATGAATATTCATCAGGATAAATCATAAAATGAATATTCATCAGGATAAATCATGAAATGAATATTCATCAGGATAAATCATGAAATGAATATTCATCAGGATAAAACACGAAATGAATATTCACAAGGATAAAACAATAAATGAATATTCATCAGGATAAATCATGAAATGAATATTTATCAGGTTAAATCATGAAATGAATATTCATCAGGATAAAAGATGAAATGAATATTCACAAGGATAAAACACGAAATGAATATTCATCAGGATAAATCATGAAATGAATATCCATCCGGATAAATCATGAAATGAATATTCATCAGGATAAATCATGAAATGAATATTCATCCAGATAAATCATGAAATGAATATTCATCCGGATAAATCATGAAATGAATATTCATCAGGATAAATCATGAAATGAATATTCATCAGGATTAATCATAAAATGAATATTCATCAGGATAAATCATGAAATGAATATTCATCACGTTAAATCATGAAATGAATATTCATCAGGATAAAAGATGAAATGAATATTCACAAGGATAAAACACGAAATGAATATTCATCAGGATAAATCATGAAATGAATATTCATCAGGATAAATCATGAAATGAATATTCAAAACGATAAATCATGAAATGAATATTCAAAACGATAAATCATAAAATTAATATTCATCCAGATAAATCATGAATGAATATTCATCAAGATAAATCATGAAATGAATATTCATCGGGATTATTACGATCCAAGATTTTAATAAAGCAGCCAAACGTTTTAGACAATGACAAACCTAGGTTTCATGCAATTTTGATTAAAATTAATCAAAAGACAGACCCTATTTCGTTTCGTCTTTTATAGTTCAAAATTTCGTTTTACTACCCTAGGATCTGGAAGAGTTGTTATATAACCTGCGTCGTGCTTGGTGTTATGGATTAGCCAATGAAACCATCTGTTACAGCAGCTCCTTGGCGCGCCGTGCACTGAACGGTGGGTAAACCTGCGTTCTGCTTGGTGTGAGGGATAACCAAATGAAACCATTTGTTAAACCCCCAGAAACGTCAATGCTGATTGCTTAATATCAATATCTGACGTCATAGGGCCAAAAGTCGCTCGGAAGACCCCTGACGTGACCCCCAGTACAACTGGTCAGATCTTCATGTAATTTAGGCCATCGAAAGTGTATAAAAAAACGAAATGAAATATAGATCTGTATTTGATCAGATTTGGTTTTACGAAACTTCCGATGAACAATACCAGAGTTATATTAATCAATTTTATAACTATTACTCATCAAGTGGCAATGTGAAGAAATTTTGCCGAAATAAAACGAAGTAACCATTGCACGGTGCCAGATAATTGTCGCTTGAAACAAAACAAGGGTCGTTATTATCTTATAAATCGTAATGAAGATTTATCAGCAAAATCGTGTAGCCCCCCCCCCCAAGTCAGTTAATTTCTACACCAGAAATCCAATGATTGCCGCGAGGGACCCCCTTCCCTTCCCCACCCCATGATTCTCGATGTGTGATATGTAGTTGTAAGATTTATCAGCCAAATTGGGTAGGTTTTTCCCCCCAAGTCAGTTAATTCCTACATCAGGAATCCTATGATTGCCGCGAGGGAACCCCCCTCCCTTCCCCACCCCATCCCCATGATTCTTGATGTGTGGTATGTAGTTGTCAGGTATGTGACTCCGTCTATCTTAAAGGTTACAATACTTACACCCAATAAAACCTCGGGGCATTCATTAGCACTGGATCAGGAATCCAATGACTGCCGAGAGGGTGACACCCTCCCCTCCCTCCCCTCCCTCCCCTCCCTATCCCATGATTCTCGATGTGTGGTATGTAGTTGACAGGTACGTGACTCAGCGTATCTTTAAAGGTTACAATATCTGCACCCAAAAAAACCTTGGGACATTCATTCGCTTTAGAACAAGTTTATAAAATGCAGGTATACAACACACCACCTTCACTTACACCAGTGGCAGAGGACGTGCTCGTCCAATTGTTTGGAGTATTTTCAATCCGTGAATCACCCGGGTGTAAATAACTCTCGAGTATTTTCAATCTGACATTATTGTCCATATTAGGATTATTATTAGTTTGGCTTCTCGCCATCTTACCTGGACAGGATATGGTAAATATACTTTTACGTTCCTTTTGATCTTTTTAAAAAATAAACATAAAACCAAGTATGAACAATCCAAACGGTATAGACAAAATAGTGTAATCATCAAATGGACTGTTCACGATGTACAAAATACACGACAAACAGTGGTAACAGGTGTCCGGAAGAGTAAGCTTTAACAAAAATGAATTTTAAACAGTATTATAAAAACCATTTCTGGTAGGACTTAAGTAGCAATTTAATACACAAAGAATTTCAATTCTAGATTGTCATTTTAGCTCCCTATTTTAGATTGTTTTGGGTGTTATTGAAGTCTATACCACTACAGGCCCATTACTGAAATTTTGCACAAGGGAGACATTCCTCACAATAGTTACAACACCGGCCATGGTGAATTGACGGAATCTCGCGTTCATAAACTTGATGAAGATTTATTTTTAGCGACCCTGACAGGCGCCGCGTGCTAGGGTAAGGGTTACGGTTAGGGTTAGGGTCGGGTTTGGTCCAAAAATTATAACGTCATGTGCAATTCAACGTGATTAACCCTGTGAGGAATGTCTCCCCGACGACCAACTCCCATTACTGCGCATTTAGTGCAGTTGACAATGCAGGCTAGCCCCTGGATCGATTCAATCGACCTTGTATGTTCGTTTTTTGTTTGGGGTGTCAGTGTGTTATGTCATTTCCGTGCTTTTATCTAGTGTATTTTTTTTATATATACTGAGGTTCCCCTGCACGTTTTATTAAAGGAGCTAAATCGCTAATATTTATAATTTTAAATGTATACTGAGGCCCCCCTGCATTTTCTATTAAAGGAGCTAAATCGCTAATATTTGGGACCTAGAAAATGACGCAAATGGATCGCAACGCATATAATAATGTAATCTGATTGTATATGAACTTATTTACATTCAATTGTTTCCGTTTTTACTCTAATTTCAAATCAGTTATGTTCCGCGAAATAAGTCAGCAATCTCAATCAAATGCAAATTTCTAGCGTCTGGTTATTCCAGTCTACAAACGGCGTTTGGTTTGGTGCAATATGGCTATCCCCGTATCTCAAGTCTCTTGTCAGAACTGGGGCTGAAACGCATTATGGTACACGATTCGTGTACCAATGATAAAATGTCTTTAATATTGAATATCAGAAACCCAGCTTTTCCCGCTAAGATCACAACATCAATGTTGGTTAAAATTGACAAATAATTCGTGTTTTTATTGTCGAAGATTTTGGATGATTTTGAGTTAGAGACTTAATTAGCTCCTTTAAGCATGTGTGTGTGTTATGTCAGGTCCGTAGGTTATGTAATTGTTTATGTATGATGCGGCTGTAACAATGTGGTGACTGAAACAATATTGGTATCTTTATAAATTACTGATTCTCAATCCATAATTAAGAAATTAAGCAAGTCTTGCGGATTCTTGGTGCATGTTAATTCTATATTAGGAATTAAGCTGTTGTCAGCCTGTGACGTAAATCAATTAGGGTTGGACACCTATAAAAGAGGAAGCGAGGGCTAGAATAGCCAGACACGCATGGAATTTTTCAGACGACCATATGATGTAGTGGTTTTCCGAAACTAGCCACGTCGGTTAGAATTTTACAGGAATTAACTGAAAGACATGTTAATATTAAAGCTTTATTATACACTATTGTTTCGACTTAAAACCGTATCGTCATGTCAAAATACAGTTTAACCCCCAACAAATTGCTACAAAAGTTTCCCAACCGATTCTTGCAGGGCTTAGTGTACTTTATAGCAATTATTTACTGAATAAATGGTATAATTCTGAAATAATAATTTCAAGAATGAAATAATTAAAATCAGGTTAATTTATAACATACTAAAAGTTTACCAGAGTAGACCCCCGGAAAAGTTAGGCGTGTTTTAAAGATAGCGTCAAAAATGGCCATCAAAACATCCTAATGGTCATGTAACTATCAACTCAAATTTGTTGATCTAAGGGTCTATTCTTAAATTGGGGGGGGGGGGGGGGGCACCGAACACATTAAGACCATTAAAAATTATGTTGCCCTATTATGTAAAAAATGGCCGCCAACACTTTCAAATGACCACAAGTCCATAATTATTGACTTTGGTTTTGGGGGCAAGGAACACATTGAGACAACTTTGGATGTCACGGATCTGTTTCTTTCTGAAACATTGAACGTGTGACCTGTTTTAACAGAAAAAAAAGAAAAGCTTTGTTGTTAATTTATAATTAAATAATGGTTATAATTCTTAGCGAAGGGAATGGGATATATTTATTATCAAGGTTTATAACATGACCGTACCACAAGTTAAATAACATAAAACCAAGTAGGAACAATCCAAACCATTAGAAAAAAATCGAAGTCCTAAAAAAAACGGTATAGGCAAAATAGTGTAATAATCAGGCAAAATAGTGTAAACAGCATATGGACTGTTCACCGTGTACTAAATACACGACAAACATTGGAAACAGGTGTCCGGATGAGTAAGCCTACCCTGTCTAGCGCAACACCCGATTCATAAATCTATTTGTTTAATACGAAAGCCCAGAAGGCTCATTCCAAATTCCAAATTCCAAATCTGATCAGATGTAATAGCAATATTCCAGTTCCGGTTTGCTTCGGCAGATGAGAACAGTTTGGTGACTCTGTGTATTAGTCACCTGAAGATGGCTAATTTAATTTCCCGCTCCCACCGTAGCTACTCTGCAGCAGCAAAGATAACTGTACGTAATGTCAAGTGTTTTTTTGAATTTGGAATTTCGCATCTGGAATTTGGAATTCGGAATTTCGGATTTAGAATTTGGAATTTGGAATTTGGAAATTCGCAATTTGGAATTTGGAAATTCGCAATTTGGAATTTGGAAATTCGCATTTGGAATTTGGAAATTCGCATTTGGAATTTGGAAATTCGCATTTGGAATTTGGAATTGGGTTAAACAAGTCACGATGACTTCCAAGTAAATTGTTTTACTATAATATGATGTGGTCAGATTGATGAGGAGTGTTTCTATCCGATTATGGAAATATGTCGTTTGTTAATAATCTACCTGTCATCCTAGTTCAGATTTAAAAGGTAATATGTCGTATATTAATATACCTGTCATCCTAGTTCATTTAATAACTTGTCATGATGTCCTTACTATACGGTTCAACTAGGTCCCCTCTTTGGTTTGGAACATTTCTTTTTTTGCGATACACAACACACAAACAAGTGAAGAGGCTCGGGATGGCGAGGACTCGTCATCTGGTTGTAAGTTGTAAGTGGGTCTTAATACAAAAAATCCACAACAGCAAAAATTAAGACTCAGAGACTTGTCTGCCAAATCACTATTTTATTACAACACCGTTTATGTATTTATTCATTTTTATACATTTTATAAACCTCCAATCGACACAAACTAGGTAATTTCGGGACTAACATATGGTTTAATTTATTTCGATAATTCCCTTGCGCTTAGGAATCTTTAGCAGTGGGAGGAAACCGGAGGACCCGGAGTCAACCCACGAGGTCGGACAGGCGACCACACTCCTTGTCACGTTCAATCAGGGATTCAGAACCACACCAGTCGACTCAATGGCAGGATTTATGATACAGCACGCACGTGCTAACCCCCAACTCCCTAAAAGAATAAAACGAAGAGCAAAAATGAAATGAGACGGCGTTTAACGTTCTACTTCTCTCTGGGGGTTGGGGTGGTTGTAGCAATATAGTCGTGGGGACATTGTTTTTAAGATTATAGACATTAAATGGGGAGATAGAATAGCTTTATGTTTCACCCATATTAGTATAAAAACGAGTAGTGTAGCCAAACATTACTAGCTCTATATGTCAACAATATGATAATTAATATCTCATGGGAATGTTCATTAGTGAATTTCCATTCTACCGTATAAGGGTGGGTTGTTGACGTAATGGGCTCAATTGACCAATCTCTATACTTATTAACATCATATCTGACCAATTAGATAATTTAATGCACAAATCCATCAGATACAAAATCATGCTCTGGTGGTAAATCGCCAGACAACATTTGGTTTCAGAAGGAGAAAGATGTGAGAGCTCCTATTAGCAAACTCGCCCAGCGAGTTTAGCTAGCTTTGAGGAGACTTTAGCTAGCATTGACTGTAATTGTAATCTGTAATCCGCTTGTATGCATAACTATATCTGCTACATAAAAGGTAAAAACGAACTCTTGTATTGTTTTAACTGAGAAGACGAACGTCTTAAGAAATAAGGAACCAGTAAAAGTACACAACGTGAAGGATGAGCAAAGACGATCAAGGGCTGTTCTAATATGTAGTAAGAAACAGATGCACGAGTCGAATGTACAATATGGCGACCAGTTCGGACAACTTCTGCTCTCCATGTCGGACAAAGAACCTCGTGGTACTACATATACTAGTGGTCTAGAGTGCGGCGCTTCGACCTCTAGCTGGCCGGCCACCTCTGGTTTTCGGTTGTGGTTTCGAGCCCTGGTGTGAGCGTATGTGGCATGGAGATAGGGGCGCCTTCTCAACCTTGTGGGTTTCCTCCGGGCACTCCGGTTTCCTCCCACTGCCAAAGACCCCTACGCACAACCGAATTATTGAAAAAAAATTACACCATATGTTAGTCCCGAAATGACCTAGTTGTGTTGAGTTGGCGTTAAACGCCATCTCTCTCTCTCTCTCTCTCTCTCTCTCTCTCTCTCTCTCCCTGACAAGGACGGCTGCCTAGTCGTTCGGATGGGACGAAAAACCGAGGTCCCGTGCACACATTGGCGTGCATGTAAAAGATCCCTTGGCAGTTTGAATTCAGTTGCTGCCCGGGCAAAATTTCCCTCATAGCACACTGTATGGCGTATGCCCGTCTTCAATTAGCCCAGGTTAGGTGCAGAAGCGTAGGACGTTAAACCCCATTTCATTCATTCATTCTCTCGTGTATAATTGTATTTAACTGTAATTTAAACACAAGGTTTTATTTAAACCCCATTTCATTTCGATTTTCCGGCGTGATTCCCCCTTGTCAGTGAAGCAGAAGGAGGGCCTGACAAGGACAGCTGCCTAGTCGTTCGGATGGGACGAAAAACCGAGGTCCCGTGTACAAATTGGAGTGCACGTAAAAGATCCCTTGGCAGTTGGAATTCGATATAAGAGTAGCCGTAGCGCCGCTGCCCGGGCAAAAATTTCCCTCATAACACACTGTATGGCGTATACCCGTCTTCAATTGGCCCAGGTTAGGTGCTTAAGCGTAGGACGTTGAACCCCATTTCATTCATTCATTTCGATTATTTTATTAAATTGCCTACGCCTGTTTATATATTTATATTTTGTTTTCCAGGAACAAAATGGGTATGACATGGAGAAAGGGGTAAGTTCAGTAATTAGCTGTAATTATTTTCTGATGACTAGCGTCTATTACATGTAATCACTAATATTGTTCTTGTTTTAAAACGCGACAAATTAAATATCAACTTTCTGTTTAAAGTCCGCGAAACCTGACCATTCCATGGTATTCATAGTCTTGATGATCCAGCCTGTTCACGTTACAGTAATTATTATGGGAGATGTTAATTGTAGGCCGGTCGGGAGTGTTCGCGTGTTTCCGGAGTTCAAAATGGCCGCTTTATATAAATGAGAATTTTGGGGAATACTAACCCTAATTCTAACCCTAACCCTTTTTAAAATACTGAACTTGGATCTAATTTACATTTTACACCTCTTAAAAGGGTTAGGTTTTGGGATAGTATTCCCCAAAATACGCCGCATTTATATAAAGCGGCCATTTTAAACTCCGGAAACACGCGAACCTCCCCGACCGGCCTACAATTAGCATCTTCCAATTAGTATTCGAACTTACCCTGCATACCTGCCATAATGTTATAAGGCGCGTAGCTAATTGACCGAGATTTTAATTCCTAAATCGACAATTTTAGTCTAAAACATTTACATGTAAGTATGTTTCGAGCATTTTGATAAGTATTTATTTAGCTTCCATTTTATCAAATTGAAAACGGTCGTTTAACCGTTGTGTGTATGCCAGATAAGAAGGGCCTATACCCATTTTTCGATATGGCAGCCATCCAGGACAGAATGTATAATCATGTATCTTTCTGCACAATAAGAAAGTGTACGGGGTGTCGCCGAATGGTTAGCGTGTGTGCGCTGTGTCATAAGGTTTGGCAATGACTCAACTGGCGTAGTTTTGATTCCTGGATTGTACGTGACGAGGGGTAGGGTCGTCTGTCTATCCTCGCGGTTTTCACCTGGTCCTCCGGTTTCATCCGGCTGCTAAAAGGCACTATGCGCAAGCGATTTATTGAAATAAAAATTGAACTGTGTTAAACCCAAAATGACCTAGTTTTTGTCGCGTGGACGTTAAACCTCCTTTTATCTCTGTCTCTAGAAAGTTAATCCTGCCTATACGAATGGTAATGGTGACATGATAAAAGGAAAAATAATTGATGCAAATGACGTACTAGTGGAAGAAGAAGACCCATGGAAAGTTTCCGCCATCGCTGTTTCACAAACACCTTTTAAAGGTACGTATAACGATATTAAGCGTCTTGGGTGTCTGCAGGTTTGTCTTGTGTAATTGTTTTGTGTGTGGTGCAGTCACCCGGATCTTACTGTTTGTGGTCGAAGGAGGATATTAGCATTAATTAAATTACATACATGTAATACCATACGACAAATGACCTAGTTTGTGTCGACTCTCCCCCCTCTCCCCCTCTCTCTCCCCTCTCCCCCTCTCCACCCCTCTCTCCCTCTCTCTTTCTCTCTCCTGCGTACCAACCTAATTTAAATCTGCAAACCCTAAACACAACCAAGATGTTAATGTACAATATGTTTCCCATGCTTTTATTTCCTTAAACATCCCGGTTTTTTCGTTCCATACGGGTTCTCATTCGTGAATTTCTTAGTAGCGGAAACCGGACTGGAAAATGCCGAGTAACTGGCAAGCCAAACACCGGGATCCAACATTCTATCTTGTGTGATGGACAGGATCTAACCAATGAAATGTTTATACATGCAATTTATCTTTGTTTTTTTTTCAGAGCTGGATTCAGTTGGTAAAGTGAAGCGAATTATTGGAATGACAGTACGTTTTGTCCTCGTCATAGCCTGTTTATATTTCTTCATCTGTTCTTTGGATTTCCTGAGTTCAGCTTTCAAACTACTCGGTGGTAAGTTCGCCATGTTTTACAAAACAGTCCGTCTTTATTCACCCAGCTTTCAAAATACCTAGTGGTCAGTTCGCCGTTCTAATATCTTACACACACGGACAATGACAAACCCGTGACATGTCGCCCAATTGATTAAATCAAAGATATTCTTTACTTGAGCTTGTTGTAATGTGACCGGGTTATTCCAATGACGCTGAGCAAACTTTTGTTGCAATTTTTCAGCCTGGCTTGCTCGATATTGAATGTTTAAGTAATACCATTTATATAAATTCAAAGAGATGTCAGATTTGATCGTGTTATTATTGCATCTCTGATCGGCAATAACAGATGATTAATTTGCTTTTTATTTTAGGTAAGAAGGCTGGTGAGGTGTTCCAGAACAACGATATCTTGAAGAATCCGGTGGCTGGTGTAATGATGGGTGTGCTGGTCACTGTGTTAGTCCAGAGTTCTTCTACGTCAACTTCTATTATCATCAGTATGGTTGGTGCCCACAGTAAGTTGGTGGTCTTTTCTCATGCCTTCCTAATTTAGGAAGTTACGTTCCGGTGGGCGCAAATATCGGTCGGAACCAAGATCTTCGGGTTATATACATGCAGTTCAAGTTTCATCAAAATCAAATTAATATTGTGAACTCTACAGGGTCCACAACCTTGATATATTTTTTTTAACACTATTCGCGTACAAACGGCGGCCATTTTGGCTGGCAATTTTAGTCCGATTTTCCCGAAATTTGAACTCAATCTTCATTAGGATTTAACGGTGATATAATCATACGAGTTTTTTTTAAATCAGAAAATAATCTTGACCTCCAGAGAACCACAAGCTAAAAATGGCGGTTTTTCGAACAATCAGGGGACAAAATTTAGGAAGTTACGTTTCGATGGGCGCAAATATCGAAAGGAACCAAGATCTTTGGGTAATGAATATGCGTTTCAAGTTTCATCAAAATCGGTCAAATCAGGGGCCATAATTCATGAAGTTACGGTACGATATATACCAATATCGAAAGGAGCCGCGATCTGTTAAGTTTCATTGAAATTGGATAAAAATTGTGACCTGTAGACGGTTCACAAACAATTGTGGTCGGGCGGACGGACGGACGGTCAGGGGCGACGACAATATACGTCCACATGAAAATGTAAAGGGCATTTGATGAAAGTGTCAGTCAAATTGAACCGAGAATTTGGCCTTTGAATTTTAGATTTAGATCATCATTACTAAAGTAGGTACTACAAAAACATAGTGTCGATTAAATCATGAATGAAAGTTAAGTGACAAATCGGATTCTTATCCAATTAATATCGCAGGTTGGCGATGGCACCGAGAGTTGATTATTGTCCTGATAAGTTAATTAATGTCTGAATAACATAGGCCAGTAATAGGCTAACTGGCGTTGGCCTTCCGGTTTCGGTGGTACATGCTACTTATATTTCAATTATATTTATTATGTTACAGTTTTACCGATTAGATCTTCTATACCAATTATCATGGGAGCGAATATCGGTACATCAGTCACCAATACTATTGTAGCACTCGGTCAAATCACCAACAAGAATGATTTCAGACGAGCTTTTGCCGGGGCCACTGTACAGGATATGTTTAATTGGCTGGCTGTTATTGTCTTATTGCCTTTAGAAGTAGCAACTGGTAAGTACTATGTATTATAGCGTATCTATATTAAAGTCTATGTGCATCATTTCACTGCTATAGAATCACCTGGACTTTAACACTGCCAGGTCCTTCATCCTTCAACGCTGACAATACCAAACTTTATAGCGTATTGATATTAAAGTCTATATGCATCATTTCGATGCTAAAGAATCACCTGGACACTATACTTGCCAGGTCCGCCATCCTTCAACACTGACAATACCAAGCGAGGTCGGAAAATCCTAAATAACCTTCTCGGCCAACACTGATATCGAAGTCGGGACTTACTGGTTAGCGACTTAGCGTGACACACACCGCGCCACTGCCGACAATGGGGACGAAAAAAAAGAGTAAACGAAAACAAATGGAAACGAAGTAGTAATGATATAGGTAATGGCCGATGGTACACAGTCTAGATCTGTGATAGGTTATGTTATTATATGGTAATAATATCTGTATTTCATTTGTAGGCTATTTGTTCCATTTAAGTGAATTAATAATAACGAGTTTGCACTTGAAGACAAATAAAGATGCTAATAAAGATTTATTGAAAGTTATAACCAAACCCTTTACTGAGCTAATCATACAGGTAAAGTCAAAAACATATCTCTCTCTCTCTCTCTCTCTCTCTCTCTCTCTGGCGCCAAGAAAACCTGTCTGACAATCACCACCAACTTTCCCGCCAACACCGGAAGCCCACGACTAACTTTCCCGCCAACTCCGGAAGCTTACTCTTAGTCAGCCCGCCAGCTTCTTACTCACTGAGTCACCGCCCCCCCCCCTCATGCAATTAATTGAAATTTGTTCTGCTTTGTTTTGCAGGTTGACAATGGAGGCATTACTAAAATCGCTACAAACACACACGCAAGCCATGCGGTCAAGTTGATGAAATCTTGTTGCGATGAGACAAACCCGGAAGACTGTTGTTCGGACGATTTTAACTCCACCATTGCCCAATATACGACGTCAATGAGGACTCAGTTCTGCGATGCGATGCAAGCGAGCTGCTTCCAGCCACCACTAAACACTTCTACTGCTAACTGTCTTAGCTCATGGGTTGACGCGACCAACGACAATGGAACGGATTCATTTAATTGTGAGGCGTTTACAACAAACCACACAACCACCTGCTACAAGCCATGTAAGTATATATATATATATATATATCAAACGACAGCAAGGGAGGGGGGAGGGGTCTAGTATGCTTCCTTCTACTTGTGGCAATAGTTTCGAACCCAGATGGGAGATGATAATTGTAGGCCGGTTGGGGAGGTTCGGGTGTTTCCGGAGTCAAAAATGGCCGCTTTATATAAATGAGAATTTTTGGGAATACTAACCATAATCCTAACCCTAACCTTTTTTAGAAGACTGAACTTTGGTCCAATTTACCTTTTACCCCTCTTAAAAGGGTTTGAGTTCGGGTTAGTTTTCCCCAAAACACTTATTTGTATAAAGCGGCCATTTTGGACTCTGAAAATTCCCGAACATCCCTAACCGGCCTATAATAAGCAGCTCCCTACCCAGATGTGACCGTACGTGGCTTGGAGATAAAGGACACCTTCTCAACCTTGTGAGTTTACTCTGGGTACTCCGGATCCCTTCCACAGAAAAGATCCCGAAGTGCGAAGTAAGGATGGACTGGACGGGGACGTGGCTGTCTCTTTCTGTCCACCCTACCTAAGTGCCTTACTGCTATAAATGTTTTTGACTACCAAATGTTGAGATACACTCTATTATCCTTCCGCCCCAAACTAATGAATATGGACCAACACCCTCGTCGTTCATTCTAGACCAAAACATCAACAGAAATTGGCATGCAAAAGGGGAGGAAAGTGACAGAGGGAGAATTGCTATAACTAGACGAATCACAATTTGTGGATACCGAGATGGTGAAGTTTAATGATGGCCTGAATCCTTTATAGTTACGTCCCTTTACTACAAGTAGGCATTTTCAATTTTTCTTTTTTATAATTAATTATTATTTTTTTCCAGGTGACTACGCCTTTAAAGGATTAGACGAGCATATTGGCGAAGAGGGAGTGGGCGCCATCTTGTTGGTGATAGCCCTGGCTATCCTCTGTATCTGTCTAGTGGTCATCGTAAAGATGCTGCATCAATTATTGCGAGGACAACTAGCAGTGTTAATTAAAAACTTCATCAATGCCGAGTTCCCGGGTAAACTGTCCTTTTTGACGGGTTACATCGCCATTTTGTTGGGAGCTGGTTTAACCATCCTGGTACAGAGCAGCTCCATCTTCACCTCCACACTCACACCCTTGGTCGGTATGGGAGTCATTGAAATCGATCGAATGTATCCACTGACTCTTGGTGCTAACATTGGAACCACTACTACCGGTCTGTTATCGGCGCTGGCCCAGGATTCGGACACCATCGCAGATTCCTTACAAGTCGCTTTCTGTCATTTGTTCTTCAACATCAGTGGAATCCTGATATTCTACCCCTTCCCATTCTTCCGACCACCGATTCCGTTAGCTAAATTCCTTGGCAACCAAACGGCTAAGTACCGATGGTTCGCCCTCGTCTATATTTTCAGCATGTTTTTCATCTTACCAGCTCTGATCTTTGCCCTCTCTGTTCCTGGGTGGTACGTGCTGGCCGGTGTCATGATTCCAATCGTTGTATTTTGTATCATTGTCGCTTTTATCAATTGTTTACAACGTAAGAGACCCGGATGCTTGCCACCTGTTCTCAGAAACTGGTATTTCTTACCAGAACCTATAAGATCTTTAAGACCATTGGATAGATGTTTCACCAAATGTAAATGTTGTCGTCCAAATGAAGATGCTGACGACAAACCCGCTATTCAAATGGACCGAAATGGCCACAGTAACGGTCAAGACAATCCAGGCTATGTAGTCAATACCCATCTGTAAGGGAAAATTATGGACTGGTTTGTCTTCCATAAAATACTCCTCCCATGACACAACAAGACCGTGCGCATAACCTAATTGCATTTGAGAGAAACGTAAATTCATTGGTCTTATAAAGTTATTTACACGTAGGTTTGGCGGCTACCGAATCATGACTCCAATCAAGGGTAAAATTTAAAGATGCATTATGTAAGATTTTGATTAAAAAAAGATAAAAAAAAAAAATTCAGTCAAATTGCCTTAATCGTAACAATATTATTAGTCACGATTTTCGTGTACCAGTGCTGCGATAATAAACAGACTCTCAATTATCCATTTAAAGTTTACATAATGCATCTTTTAAGATTTTACATAATGCATTTTTTAAGTCATTTACAATATAAATAGATGTAATATAATTTTATGTTTATTGTGAATGTAATATATTGTAATATAAATTCATTTTATACATGTTTTACAAATATATAAACTTACATAGAATTAAGATTTCTCTTGTGTGGGAAGAATCTAGATATTGTTTTCGTTTTTTTGGGGAAGAATTAAAATTTTGTGTATGTTTTTTGGGAAGAATTAAAGGGACAATAACACTCTTGCTGGCTTGACAGGTCCAGAAAAAAATTAGCCTTATTCTAGCTACGAGATGTTTCAGTGTCCTACCTGTTGTGTAAATTATCCATTACAACCTATCTTACTTGTCCAGGGGGTTGAAAATGTGTTTAAATCCAAGTTGCATTTGAAAGTGTTTAGTAAAGCTATCAAACCATGTAGTTGAAATTTTCCTCTTTTTTTTAATTCGGTGTGTTAAGATGAAATCTGTATCATCAATTAATTGGAATATTGTAAAATATTGTAAGATTTTAGAGAGAAAACCCACCATAAATGAAATGGGATCAGTTTTAATGAATTTTGCTAACAATTCGCTCCAGACAAAAGCTACTGGTCTATATCATTATGTAATATATATATATAACACTGTCACAATTTCTTTCCACATTTGTAATTGTATGCTTGATAACGACCAGTGAATTCTTGTCGAAACGTCGTGTGTTTATAATATAGTGATTGTTATCCATAGAACTGTGTTGTGTTATATTATGTTCAGTCGCTAAATGCCTTTCAAAGATTATATTTTTATATTTGTTTTTAAAGCCGTTTTATACGTCATGTACTTTTTTCAGATATGTCTTTTGTCACCGCTTAATCCTCACTAAATATGTACACTCGTATTAATTATTTGATGAAATGAAATAAAACCAAGTACGAACAATCCAAACCATTAGACAAAATTCGAAGTCCTAAAAAAACGGTATAGGCAAAATAGTGAAATCTGGCAAAATAGTGTAATCAGCATATGGACTGTTCACCGTGTACAAAATACACGACATTTGATATTTTATTTATACACAAGGTTTATTTTAAATAAAAGAAATTTATATTTTATTTTTTAATCGTTAATGGCGGTAACACAACATCTTATTGGTTGTCCTCATCGGCATTTCCACTGTTGCTTCGTTCGTCTCCACTATACAATGGGTCCATTGCCGGGGATCCAGATTATCTACCCTTGGTCTCTCCATTGGCCACGTAGGTTTGAGTCTACGAACCAATCAACAAGCAGTATACATACCAGTCTTAGCATGCTGTTAAAGTTAATCTCAATAAAGGAGAATTGCGAGAAGAAATGCAAGGAATTTAATATTTCGGTGGATGCGAAAGGAGTGTTCTATTTCAATTGGGGACGATTCCAAGTCCACCCCTGAGAGAGAGAGAGAGAGAGAGAGAGAGAGAGAGGGAAGAGAAAGAGAAAGAAGGGAGATCTAGAGAGAGAAAGAGATAGGGAAGACGACCAGGAGAAAACCCACGCGGTAGGACAGGCGACCCTACTCCTTGCCACGTACAACCCGAGACTACGCCAGCTGACTCAATGACATACCTTATGATACAAGGAGTAGAGTCGCCTGTCCAACCTCGTGGGTTTTCTCCAGGTCCTCCGTTTCCCCCACTATTAAAGACCCCTACACATAAGCGAATTGTTGAAATAAAGTTAAACCATATGTAAGTCCCGAAATGACCTAGTTTGGGTCGAGTGGGCGTTAAACCTCATTTCTCTCTTAAATCCACAACTTTTCGCATTTCAATTTCATTATTTCCTTATTTCTATTGAAAAACAAAATTAATCATGTTGGTAAGGTCCGGTGTCATCGTTATGCAAAGGCACATGTCATTTCTGAAGGCTACGGTCGACATAATTGTATTCCGGCATAACAATGGTGGTGCAAATTAAATGAAAATAATTTTCTTTCGCATTTGAAACATGTTGGAGAGAGATAGAAAGGGGGAGAGAGAGATATGTGTTATCGGGGGGGCGGGGGGATAAATCAATTACATCAGAACGGACGTTGTTAAAACTTGAAAATATTCAGAAAACATTCCCCAATCGTCATTCTCAAGGTGAGAGACGATATTCCAAGATGTCTATCCCGCCGGTTTGTCTCCAGTATGGCCAACAATGTAATTCGATATAAAATGAAACGGGTTTTCACATTCTACGATAATAAGAAGAATTTTGCCCGGACAGCGGTGTCTCCCCCTACCCTTCTCCGAATTCCATCTGCTTCCTAACCAGGTCACCTGTTGGTTCCCTGTGATGGCCGAGATAGTTCCTCTGGATTTATCTGGCGTGCCCCCCCCCCCCTCCACAATCCCTCATCTTGTCAGCGGAGACGGTTGAAAGGGTTGAGGGGTTGACAATAAACAGGGTCTGATGGTTCTGGTTTGTCAAAAACCCGAGGCTGTGTACACGTTGGAATTCTAGATTAAGATAGGTCGTAGCGCATTTTCCCTCACAGTACACTGGATATGTATTTTGTATCTCTGTTTTCGTTGGTTCCGGGGGGTGGAATGGCCTAGTAGTCTGAAGTGCCGCGCTTCGACCTCTAGCTGGCCGGTCAGCTCTGGCTTGCGGCTGTGGTTTCGAGCCCTGGTTTGAGCGTATGTAGCATAGAGATGGGAGCGCCTTCTCAACCTCGTGGTTATTCCTCCGGGCACTCCGGTTTCCTCCCACTGCTAAAGACCCCTACGCGCAAGCGAATTATTGAAATAAAATTAAACCATGTTAGTCCCGAAGTGACCTAGTTTTGTTGAGTGGACGTTAAACCTCATTTATCTCTCTCTCTCTCTCTCTCTCTATACCGATGTATGGTTTATTCATCCTGTCAGTTTTGGATCATCAAGATCCTGTGTAATTCTGCCAACCTTGGAATTACTACGGCAACGCCCAGAAGACATCTGTAAAAAAAAATAGTCTAAAACAAAGTGAGCACAGAAGACTTCGGCTGAATACTGGTAAAATAGTACGGCTGTGGTATGTAAGGTTGATGATGGGATGTGTTGAGTGCATGGACTACAACGATCTTGGGGTGGGGAATCAGGCTAGTTTCGATTTCTTGTTACCGCGATGGTTGACCAAGGAGAGGGGGAAGGAAATGGGGTTTAACGTCCACTCCACACAAACTAGGTCATTTCGGGACTTACATATGGTTCAATTATATTTCAATAATTCGCTTGTGCGTAAGGTCTTTAGCTGTTGGGGGGAAACAGAGGGGCACGGAGAAAACCCACGAGGATGGACAGGCGACACTACTCCTCGAAACGTACAACCAGGGGGCGGGGGGCAAGGGAACCAATTGGCCCGAGGTCCCAGAGCTAAAAATCCGCACTGATACAATTAAACCACGATTCATTGTTACTATTTTTATTTCAAATTTTTATCATTTTTTTTATCATAAATATAAACGAATATCACCAATATGATGTTGTGTTACCACCATTAACGATTAACTTAAAAAATATAAATTTCTTTTTTTTTAAAAAAAACTTGTGTATAAATAAAAAAAGGTTGGTTGAATTTGTACATGAATGTCAAATAATTAATACGAATTGATATTCAGCGTGGATTAAGACGGTGACAAAAGAGATATCTCACAAAAAAGTACATGACGTCAACGGCTTTTTAAAAAAATATAAAAAAATAATGATATATTAAAATATATAATATTAAAATCACATATATTATATATTTACAAATTGTGAGCAAAGTTGATTAAAACAGATCTCATAACAAAGGGGGGGGGGGGCTTTATTTTATTTTCCATTTCCTTGTGGACTTTATTTTATTTTTAAAATCCCAAAATTGGAGAATAAAATCAAGCAGGTTTTTTTCTATTTAAGACAGTTTCTCAAAGCATAATGTCCGATACAAGTCAAAATATTTGATGGTAGATTTAATAAAGAGAGAGAAAGAGAGAGAGTGAGAGAGATGGGGTTTAACGTCCACTCGACACAAACTAGGTCATTTTGGGACTAACGTATGGTTTTTAATTGATATTTGAATAATTCGCTTGCGCGTTGGGGTCTTTAGCAGTGGGAGGAAACTAGATTTAATAGAAACTGGCAGTTAAAAGGCTAATATGTTACTATCAATTTTCGGCGGGTTTTTTTCTTGTTACAATTTTTTTTATTGGAAACGATCAACAATTTGGTTTCTTTAAATTGATAGTTCTTGCTGCACCAAAAATTCTTCCCCAAAACAATATCTTAATTCTAGTTCAAATATATGAATTCATTGTAAGTTTATATTTTTGTAAAACATGTATAAAATGGATTTATATTACAATATATTACAATTCACAATAAACATACAATTATATTTCATCTATTTATATTGAAAATCACTTAAAGATGCATTATGCAAAATCTTAAAATGGACAATCGAGACTTTGTTTATTATCGCAGCACTGGTACTTGAAAATCGTGACTCGCATAATATTGTTAAGATTAGGGTAATTTGGCTGAATTTTTTTTTTTTTTTAACTTTTTTTTATTATCAAAATCTTACATAATGCATCTTTAAATGGTACCCTTGATATGACGTCATGATTTGGTACCCGCCAAACCTACATGTAAATAGCGTTGTTATCCCAATAACTTATAAGACCAATTAATTTACGTTTCTCTCAAATGTATTTAGGTAATGTGCACGATCTTGTTGTGTCATGGGAGGAGTATTTTATGGAAGACAAACCAGTCCATAATATTTCCCTTACAGATGGGTATTGACAACATAGCCTGGATTGTCTTGGCCCTTGCTGTGGCCATTTCGGTCCATTTGAATAGCGGGTATGTCGTCAGCATCTTCTTTTTGACGGCAACATTTACATTTGGTGAAACATCTATCTATTGGTCTTAAAGATCTCATAGGTTCTGGTAGGAAATACCAGTTTCTGAGAACAGGTGGTAAGCATCCGGGTCTCTTACGTTGTAAACAATTGATGAAAGCGACAATGATACAAAATACAACGATTGGAATCATGACACCGGCCAGTACGTACCACCCAGGTACAGAGAGGGCAAAGATCAGAGCTGGTAAGATGAAAAACATGCTGAAAATATAGACGAGGGCGAACCATCGGTACTTAGCCGTTTGGTTGCCAAGGAATTTAGCTAAAGGAATCGGTGGTCGGAAGAATGGGAAGGGGTAGAATATCAAGATCCCACTGATGTTGAAGAACAAATGACAGAAAGCGACTTGTAAGGAATCTGCGATGGTGTCCGAATCCTGGGCCAGCGCCGATAACAGACCGGTAGTAGTGGTTCCAATGTTAGCACCAAGAGTCAATGGATACATTCGATCGATTTCAATGACTCCCATACCGACCAAGGGTGTAAGCGTCGAGGTGAAGATGGAGCTGCTCTGTACCAGGATGGTTAAACCAGCTCCCAACAAAATGGCGATGTAACCCGTCAAAAAGGACAATTTACCCGGGAACTCGGCATTGATGAACTTCTTAATTAACACAGCTAGTTGTCCTCGCAATAACTGATGCAGCATCTTTACGATGACCACCAGACAGATACAGAGGATAGCCAGGGCTATCACCAACAAGATGGCGCCCACTCCCTCTTCGCCGATATGCTCGTCTAACCCTTTAAAGGCGTAGTCACCTGGAAAAAAATAATAATTAATTATAAAAAAGAAAAATTAAAAATGCCAACTTGTAGTAAAGGGACGTAACTATTTAGGATTCAGGCCATCAGTAAATTTTACCATCACGGTATCCACAAATTGTGGTTCGTCTAGTTATAGCAATTCTTCCTCTGTCTCTTTCCTCCCCTTTTGCATGCCAACTTTTGTTGATTTTTTGGTCTAGAATGAACGACGAGGGTTTTGGTCAATATTCATTATTTTGGGGCGGAAGGATAATAGAGTGTATCTCAACATTTGGTGGTCAACCCAAGCAAATTTTTGTGCAAAGACATTAGTCAAACTGTAAGGAGAGAGAGAGAAATTGGGTTTAACGTCCACTCAACACAACTAGGTAATTTCGGGACAAACATATGGTTTTAATTTAATTTTAATAATTCGTTTGCGCGTAGGGGTCTTTAGCAGTGGGAGGAAACCTAGACCACTAGCCCATCCCGCCCCCCCCCCCCAAAAAAAACTGTGAGGAGTATGATGCACGGTTATAGTAGTAAGGCACTGATGTAGGGTGAACGGAAAGAGACAGCCACGTCCCCGCCCAGTCCATCCCTACTACGTGCATTCGGATTTTTTCTGTGGAAGGAAACCAGAGTATCCAGAGTAAACTCACAAGCTTGAGAAGGTGTCCTTATCTTCAAGCCACGTACACAAACGTCTGGGTTAACTATTGTCACCACCACCATCCCTCCCAGTTTCCCACCTTCCCTCTCCTCTCATTTATATAAAGCGGCCATTTTGGACTCCGAAAACACCCGAACCTCCCCAACTGGCCCACAATTTGCATCTCCCATCTGGGTTCGAAACTATTGCCACAAGCAGAAAGTGACACACTAGACCCTGCCCCCTCCCTTGCTGTCGTTTGATATATATATACTTACATGGCTTGTAGCAGGTCGTTGTGTGGTTTGTTGTAAACGCCTCACAATTAAATGAATCCGTTCCATTGTGGTTGGTCGCGTCAACCCATGAGCTAAGGCAGTTAGCAGTAGAAGTGTTTAGTGGTGGCTGGAAACAGCTCGCTTGCATCGTATCACAGAACTGAGTCCTCATTGACGTCGTATATTGGGCAATGGTGGAGTTAAAATCGTCCGAACAACAGTCTTCTGGTTTTGTCTTATCGCAACACGATTTCATCAACTTGATCGAATCGCTTGCGTGTGTGTTTGTAGCGATTTTAGTAATACCTCCACTGTCCACCTGGAAAACAAAGCAGAACAAATTTCAATTAATTGCCTAGAGGGGGGGGGGGGGGCTCGGTGACTCAGTGAGTAAGAAGCAGAGCCACGTTTAACATGGTGACTAGGCGGCGCCGCCGCCGCGCACTTGCCAAACTGTGCCGCCTACTGAGTCCAAAAGTTGAAGACTTGGCGGCAACATACATACGTTTTGAAAATCGCTGACAAGGTTTTCCCATGTCAAAGCCTGGATTAATCAATCCATGGTTTAACAAGATGCCAAAACTAAAAGTGTATCAAATGATTAAGTGCTCACAAATCGAGTCCAAGGGAGTCAATTTTCAAAATTTTTGGGAGAGGGCGGTCTCACACCTGCGATATTCGCACGGCCAAATCCTTAGGCGAGGCTCTGGTAAGAAGCTGGCGGGCTGACTAAGAGTTAGCTTCCGATGTTGGCGGGAAAGTTGGTCGTGATTGTCAGACGGGATTACCTTGGGGCCAGAGAGAGAGAGAGAGAGAGAGAGGGGGGATATTTGACGAGAGATAGAGAGAGAGAGGGAGAGAGGGTGAGAATTTTGATCTTACCTGTATAATCAGCTCTGTAAAGGGTTTGGTTATAACTTTCAATAAATCTTTTTTAGCAGCTTTATTTGTCTCTAAGGGCAAGCTCTTTATTATTAATTCACTTAAATGGAATAAGTAGCCTACAAATGAAATACAGATATTATTACCATATATACCATATAAAAAAATAACCTATCACAGATCTAGACTGTGTACCATCGGCCATTACCTATATCATTTCTACTTCGTTTCCATTTGTTTTCGTTTACTAGTATTTACGTCCCCATTGTCGACAGTGGCGCACTGTGTGTCACGCTGGGTCGCTATCCAGTGTTGGCAGAGAAAGTTCCTTAGGATTTCCCGACGTCGTTTGGTATTGTCACCTGGGTCGCTGACCAGTAGATCTCGACGTCGATCTCAGTGTTGGCTGAGAAAGTTCCTTAGGATTTCCCGACGCCGTTTGGTATTGTCAGTGTTGAAGGATGGTGGACCTGGCAGGGATAGAGTCCAGGTGATTCTATAGCGGAGATATGATGGTGCATAGGGATTTTAATATCAATAAGATAAAAACCAAGTACGAACAATTGATATAGGCAAAATAGTGTAATCAGCATATGGTCTGTTCACCGTGTACAAAATACACGACAAACATTGGTAACAGGTGTCCGGAAGAGTAAGCTTACACAAAAATGAAAATGAATTTTAAACAGTATTATAGAACCCTTTTGTGGAAGGACTTAAGTAGCAATAGTACTTACCAGTTATTACTTCTAGAGGCAATAAAACAATAACAGCTAGCCAATTAAACATATCATGTACAGTAGCCCCGGCAAAAGCTCGTCTGAAATCATTCTTGTTGGTGATCTGACCGAGTGCTACTATAGTATTGGTGACTGATGTACCGATATTCGCTCCCATGATAATTGGTATAGAAGATCTAATTGGTAAAACTGTTAATTATAATTTAAAATAAAATAAATAATACTGAATAATCTACGTATATAAGGATTGATGTATCTTGATTAATAACCTCAAGACGAGATCATTTCCAGACTAACATAATATGGTACAATTTTATTTTATAATTCGCTTGGGTTTAGTGGTCTTTTTAGCAGTGGTAGGAAACCGGGGGACCCGGATACAACCTTTGGGGATGGACAGGCAGACTGAAGGGGGAACCTAGGGGAGAGGGGCGCAAAGTTGAGTAGGCAACCTCACTCCTTGTCACGGAATAAAACATAACAGAAAGGAGTGTATGGTACCATACAATCGACCACCTGTGGGCGGACACATGGCTAACCACCCAGAAATAGTTGCGGCAGTAAATCGTGTCTATGGAGGCAGGGAAAGGGGTGTGTCTAGAAGGACAGAAGAAGGGACCGATAACTTACTCTGGGCGCCAACCATACTGATGATAAGAGAGAGAAGAGATCGTCAACTTACTCTGGGCACCCACCATACTGATGATAATAGATGTTGACGTGGAGGAACTCTGGACTAAAACAGTGACCAGCACACCCATCATTAACCCAGCTACAGGATTCTTCAAGATATCGTTGTTCCGGAACACCTCACCAGCCTTCTTACCTAAAATAAAAAACAAATTAATCATCTGTTATTGCCGATCAGAGATGCAATAATAACCCGATCAAATCTGACATCTCTTTGAATTTATATAAATGTACTACATGAACTCACAAGTCCAAAACAGGATAATTGCCATAAGTGCTCCGCAGAAGCATTGGGATAACCCGGTACCATTGCAAAAGTTAATAGAGCTCTTGAGAGGTCCAATACTGGTAACGACTGGGGAAGACAAGGGTCTGCGTTACAAGAATATGCTTTGATTTAATCAAGCCAACTGGACAATATGTCACGGGTTTCGCAATGGCTGTGAAAGATATTAGAACAGCAAACTCACCACCAAGTCATTTGGAAGGTCGGCTAATAAAGACGGACTGTTTTGTAAAACATGGCGAACTTACCACCAAGCAGTTTAAAAGCTGAACTCAAGAAATCCAAAGAACAGATGAAGAAGTATAAACAGGCTATGACGAGGACAACACGAACTGTCATTCCAATAATTCGCTTCACTTTACCAACTGAATCCAGCTCTGAAAATAAAGACAAATTGCATTTATATACATTACACAACATCGAATAGTTTCAATGGAATTTGATTCAGCGTTTCGTCAACACAGAGGTGGGATAGGTTCGATCCCGGACAATAACAGCCCTGTTTCCTCCTTGATGTATGAAGGAGAGACTGGCAAGAAACACCATCTAGTGGTTAGTTGGGACGTGAAAGAACCCCGGACAGTTTCGACTGCATGGGCGGAATGTCCCAAAGCACATCCGTCTTCAATAATCGGGTCGGTGTATACGTTAAACCCGATTTCGTTTAATTGCATTTCGATAATAATATACGCTGTTTCGTTTTATCTCAATGGTCACCTGTGAAACATGATGGGTGGATTGTGTACAGACAGTGGCGTGTCCTTCTACTCGTCTATGAATTTCAGAAACCATTAGTTCCTTTACGTGCACGTCAGTATCAGCACAAGTGGGACGGTGTTTATCGTCTGGTCATCAGAGAGTGGACCCTTAAGAGTTACTCGGCATTTTGGTGTAGGAGAGTCTGTCTAAGTGGCGGGGTTTCCATCTACCAATCATGGCTATTTTTGTGAAAACTTTTAACACCCATAAATTCTCTCAGAATATAGTAACTTTACGGAAATTCTTAATATATTCATTTTTCATTATCTATTTTAAACTATTAAATCAGGAACGACCAGGCCTCCATCTATATCTTACATAATGCATTTTCATATTATGTTCGTATTATCATGCAGTATTAGGGACCATTCGCATCGGTACGAAAACGAATTTGAGAACGTCATCGAAAACGTCAACCCAGAATTTACTATTTAATACTATTACATTCCAACATTCCGGGGGGGGGGGGCGGAGAAGGGTATAAGCATTAATTAAATTATAGACATTTAATACCTTACAGTTGCTTGTCGCCTCAATAGGGACCTTTCGCATCGGTACTAATACGAAAACGTAAAAGTCATCGATTCGTGTGTTCGTGTGACGTCAATCCGTAATGAGTGTTCCGCGTGTGGAGCTGGATTCACAGTGGGACATTAAACCCCAATTTCATTAAATTACACATCTACAACTTAATAACTATCACCAGAATATTCAGCGTACGTAAATCTATTATAAAATGTTGTAGATTTAATTAAGATTTACACGCATCGCCTACCAGGAACTGTAGTTTATTTGTCGTTATAGCGGTGAGTTTCTTTAATATTTGTTTTTAAAATATATATTATATTGAAATGATATAATGCATGTTTTATTCACCATTTAGATGCACGTACTGAACCTGTACGACCCATTATCATCCTTCATTCAAATATTTTATTTTTAATTTTAAACATCATAACAAAAAATAAGTATGAACAACAACGTTTATTTCATTCCTTTTTTTAAAAAATTAAAAAATAGAAGAGCATTTCATTTAGCGAACAACGAAAACTATGCAGAATAGTGATACTAAATGTTGATTGTTTTAAAGTTTTGGAAGGAAAGAGAGAGAGAGAGAGAGAGAGAGAGACAGAGAGAGAGACAGAGAGAGAGAGAGAGAAAGAAAAAAAAGGGGGTTTAACGTCCACTCCACACAAACTAGGTCATTTCGGGACTAACATATGGTTTAGTTTTATTTTAATAATTCTCTTGTGCGTAGGGGTCTTAAGCAGTGGGAGAAAACCGTAGGACCCGGAGAAAACCCACGAGGTTGAACAGGTGTCCGGAAGGAAAGAGGTGTTAATTTTTTAGCGCCGTGTAAGGACTGAACGTGCTTAGTTTGTTGTGTTTTTTAAACACCAATGTTGTTGCGTTTAATACCGCAATTTTGATGTAATAGCCGTACCTGTAAAGGGTGTTTGTGAAACGACTACGGCGGAAACCTTCCATGGGTCTTCTTCTTCCAATTCATTTTCATCAATTATTTTGCCTTTTATCATGTCACCATTGCCATTCGTATAGGCAGAGTTAACTTTCTAGAGAGAAAAAAAAACAAAGCATACATAATACTACATTCTGGACGCAGAGAGTTAACTACACTGAGAATAGACCTCTGAACTGAATAGCCGCCATATTGAAAAAACTTAGTATACTATTTTGTAATGCGGTTCTAATACAGTTAAAGGGCTAATCCCGATATTTGTTTTGGGGATAAAACTGCTTAATTTTGTGTAAAAATCCCTTAAAATATTCTAGTCAAGGGCCGAGCAACTACTTCAGTATTTATGATACGTTTTCAAACGACCGGTGCCCCAAGGTGTATTTTGTGGTATCTGGATTAAACCAAGCATTTTTTTTTATAAAAACAATGTCTAGTTGAAATTTGCCTTTCTCTATCAAGTACGGCACATGGGTTATTCACTGCATAACCGTCTCAAGTAACCGTAATCGGTTATAAGGTCACCCAACGAAACAAATGACCCGAAATCTTAAAAGGGTTACGTGTCCGTATAAGCAGTTTTGGCGTTCACGTCCAAACGACTCACTATTTTGAGTTGAAATTTAGAGACAAGATAAATACACCATTACCCTATAATTTGGCGTTTTATTTTCATACATTTTCAGACTTTTATTTTTGAGCCCCTGTTTAATTCGGGATTGTCCCTTTAACATCGTTCATACACACAAACACTAAATACACATTTTCAAATCTCAAAGTATATCAGGCCCCATGTTCACAAAGAATTCTCAGACTTAAAGCTGAACTCCGGTTACAAAAACACCGAAATATTTAAATAAAAAAAAAGTTAACGCCCCCAAGCCGCCATACTTGTTGCAAACTTTAGAAACAAAGATGGTGGATATGGAGGCTTATGACCCGGAGAGGTTAGCTGATCTCACTTCCAGTTCGTTTCTAGTCAGTCAGGTGTAGACATCAGGCTTTATTCTTATACACGCTTCACTGATCGCTATATTTTCCCCCCAACAGTGAGTGACTCACTGACATTATACCAAATTATTGAAGATTGCAAAATGTTTGATAAGGTAAGCCTGAAAATGATTATATAAACTGTGTCTACTGCAATATTATAGCCGCCTAAGCTTTACTCTAAAACAAAAGATGCAAAAGATGACTTACTTCAACCTGGAATTTTCAACAAAAACAAATCACCTATTGTCATCTTCATATTATCATGCCTCTAAAAGATCATTATCATGGACCTTATAAAATATAAGGTCCATATTATTATTGCCACGTCTTCTTGTGAATATCTTACACATATATGTAAATCACCAAAAATGTTATCGCACTATAATGTCCAGTGTAATTATAACTAATATTATGCAATAAACATATTATGCATCTTTTGTTTTAGAGTAAAGCTTAGGCGGCTATAATATTGCAGTATAGACACGGTTCATATAATTATTTTCAGGCTTACCTTATCAAACATTTTGCAATCTTCAATAATTTGGTATAATGTCAGTGAGTCACTCACTGTTGGGGGAAAAATAGAGCAATCAGTGAAGCGTGTATAAGAATACAGCCCGATGTGATGTCTACACCTGACTGACTAGAAACGAACTGGAAGTGAGATCAGCTAACCTCTCCAGGTCATAAGCCTCCATATCCACCATCTTTGTTTCACAAGTTGGCAACAAGTATGGCGGCTTGGGGGTGTTTACTTTTTTTTTTATTTAAATATTTCGGTATTTTTGTAACCGGAGTTCAGCTTTAAGTTGGGTAAATTCTCTTTGGGCATTCTCAGACTTAAGTTGAGTAAATTCTCTTTGGGCATTCTCAGACTGAAGTTGAGTAAATTCTCTTTGGGCATTCTTAGACTTAAGTTGAGTAAATTCTCACAAAGCATTCTCAGACTGAAGTTGAGTAAATCTCACAAAACATTCTCAGACTTAAGTTGAGCAAATTCTCACAAAGCATTCTCAGACTGTGGTAGTAGATTTAGGAATTACAATGCCAGTTCTCGTGCGGTGCTGATCGAAGATATACAGGGAATGTTTCGAATGATAATTACACTAACGTAGATAGGTTGGATAATCAAGACTATGGATTCGGTTAATTCGTTTGTCGCGTTTTAAAATAAGAAGAGAGAGAGAGAGAGAAAAATGGGGTTTAACGTCCGCTCAACACATCTAGGTCATTTCGGGACAAACATATGGTTTAATTTTTTTTCAATAATTCGCTTGCGGGTAGGGGTCTTTAGCAGTGGGAGGAAACCGGAGTGCCCGGGGGATACCCACGAGGTTGAGAAGGCGTCCCTATTTCCATGCCACATACGCACACACCAGGGATCGAAACCACAGCCGCAATCTAGAGGTAGCCGGCCAGCTAGAGTTCAAAGCGCGGCACTCTAGACCACTAGGCCATCACAACCCCCGTTTTAAAATAAGAAGAATATTTATTGGTAACATGTAATAGAGAGAGAGAGAGAGAAATGGGGTTTAACGTCCACTCAACACAACTAGGTCATTCCGGGACTAATATAAAATGTAATAGAAACTGAACAATACAAATATTGTCATCAGAAAAAATAATTATAGCTAATTATTCAACTTACCCCTTTCTCCATGTCATACCCATTTTGTTCCTGGAAAACAAAATAGAAATATATAAACATAGGCCATTTAATAAAATACGGGTATTTAAAATGTATTAAATCATTTCTTTTACACGTCACCAGCTTCGTCACATTGTAAAATGTATTACTAGCTCATTCATTTTATACGTCATCATTTCCGTCGCATTGTCATCATTGACGTCACATTGTCGTCATTTACGTCACATTGTTATCATTTACGTCATATTGTCATTATTTACGTCACTATTACATGTTACGAAACAAGGGATATATATATACTAAGACAGATGATCGACGAAGTAGTGATAAATTGGATATAACACATTGTTCGATTAATGATGTCACAATAAACACTAACTTTGTTGATGTACTGCTGTCTAATAGTAAGTGCAGGAGGACCGCAAGACACGCAAAATAAAAATCTACAAGATAAACCTGCGGACAAGACAGAAAATAGACATTGCAAAAACAAACAATTATCAAATCAAGTGAATGGATCCGGAGGCCAGCCGTAAGCGTCCACACAACACAGTTCTATAGATAACAATCACTATGTTATATATACACGACGTTTCAACAAGAATTCACTGGTCGTTATCAAGCATACAAATTGTACTGCTGTCTAGATTTAGCAGAAATAACCCCTTTGAACAATCAAGTTTTCAGAATTCATTTTAATTCGTAGTTTACCAACCATCCAATTCGTGTTTCGCTTAGTCCGTTTTGTATGTAGAGAGAGAGAGAGAGAGAGAGAGAGAGAAAGAGAGAGATTTACATATGCAACTGTATACGTTTTAAAATATGAAGATCTTTGAAATTATGCTAGGTTAACTCTATATCACGATTCGCGCTACGATTGAACTCTTGGTTTTAATCGTGGAATAATCTTGGTGATCCTATCAGGTCATATCATGTATTGAGATCAGTCGTAGCAATTGTAGTTTCAATCATGGAGTAATCTTGGTGAACATATCAGGTCATATCATATATTGAGGTCATTCGTAGCAATAATGTTGATCGTATCAAAACGTATTCGAAGGTTTATGTAACAGATTGTAGACTAAATAGAGATAATCCAATCGTAACGCATCACACGACAGCAGGAACCTATCAGATAGGACGTGTCCCTTGCGATATGGCCAACAAACATACATGTAGACGAACACGTACCCGGTATAATAACATCAAATCACTTATTTAATAAAATAAAACCAAGTACGAACAATTCAAACCATTAGACAAAATTCGAAGTCCTAAAAAACCGGTATAGGCAAAATAGTGTAATAAGGCTAATAAAACCAAGTACATGTACGAACAATCCAACCATTAGACAAAATTCGAAGTCCTAAAAGAACGGTATAGGCAAAATAGTGTAATAAGGCTAATAAAACCAAGTACATGTACGAACAATCCAACCATTAGACAAAATTCGAAGTCCTAAAAGAACGGTATAGGCAAAATAGTGTAATAAGGCAAATAAAACCAAGTACATGTACGAACAATCCAAACCATTAGACAGAATTCGAAGTCCTAAAATAACGGTATAGGCAAAATAGTGTAATAAGACAAAACAGTGCAATCAGCATATGGACTGTTCACCGTGTACAAAATACACGACAAACAGTTGTAAACACGGGCCCGGTATGATAACATTAATAGTAAGTGCAGGGGGACTGCACCACATATGATTTACAAAAAAGACAAATATAACGACAAGACACCATACTCAGAAACAACAAACAATTCAGTCCCGGGCCTGTTATGGTACAGGCTTTACTAAAATGATTTACACAAAATACGACCAATCTTGACAGAGGCCGTCTCTTCAATATGTTGGTTGACGTCAGGTGTTAGAACGTCATATAATTCTAGATTAGTCGTGGCGGAACCAACATGTTTAGTTAGAGAGGGGGAGGGAGGGTGACAAACAATGTCTTCAAATTGTATATAATTGGAACCTAATCACCAAAATACACAAATTTACACATTTCATGAATAATGCATACTGTTATTTAAGGAGGGGTGAGAGCTCTAGGGCACTGTTCTGGGTCCAACACTGTTGACTTACATTCACTTACTGTATAATGGATTCTGCTTAGTCATCCCGTCTTCAATTAGCCCAGGTTACATGCAGAAGAGAAGAACGCTTAACCCTATTTCATTTCTCTTTAGTCATGTTCATAATAAAGAGGAGTATTCATTCATACTTTGGAATTTTCCCTTTTTTTTATTTCATCAACATGACGTAACTTTGTGTACACATAATATTTGGTCCAATTTGTTTAAAACGTTATCATATTGTAACGCAGTTAGCTATTGGTTGCTTATCGGATTATTGGCCAGTCATAATTTGCAACAGGAGTTTGCTTAGGTTACAGCATATTCCTGAAGCAACGGCCCGAGAAATCCCTCTCTGGCCATTGCTGGATTCGCTTCGGATTCTTGACATTTAAGTAAATGTGTCTATTCTTCTCGTTCAATCAAATCTACTACTTACGTACAGTAACATGACATTCCGTCGTTTAATCTTGGGTCTTCCTTAATATTTTGGACAAAGATTTAAGTTATTAAAAACGTTAAAAGTCTGTTATTTACCATACCGTAGTGTTTACTTTACGTCAATACCGATAGCCTCGTTTGTCACGCAATTAGTTTTGCTGCAATATCCTGCTATGCGCTGGTTAATATAGCATAAAAAAACCGTGCAGCCATGACGTAACGTTACGAAACACAGTTGTCCTAATTAAACGTCTTGTTTTAAAGGTAATACCTTTGTAACGAATTCGGTGATTGGTCAGTAATAGGACCACTGGCCAGTCATAATTAGTGACAATAATACCCACTCAGTCCAGCAGGGAGTAGTCAGATTAGCTCTAATCAAACGGAACACTGCGAGGAGGATGAGGTTACAGCAGTGATGGAGTCATGAGTGGGATTATCTATAACCAAACCAAACACTGCATTGTCTTTATTTCGAAATTACATGAACGGAAGTAAGAAATTAGACGAAAGCATGTTTAAATTTTGAATCTAATATACACGCCATAGAGTAGGAGGCCACGCGAGAAAAGCACAACAATGTTTGGTGGTAGTCGTTTTCTGAATACCGTTTCGTTAGTGACGGTCTGTTAGTTGGTGTCACGAGTTCGAACATTAATAATAATAAGGGGGATAATCCTGATAGAATAACCCGGAAGGTGGTAACAAGTACACGTTCGGGTGTTGGTCGTCGGGGAGACATTCCTCACGGGGTTAATCACTTTGAATTGCACATGACGTTAGAATTTTTGGACCGAACCCAACACTAACCCTAACCCTTACCCTAGCACGCGGTGCCTGTCAGGGTCGCTAAAAATAAACCATCATCAAGTTTATGAACGCGAGATTCCGTCAATTCACCATGGCCGGTGTTGTAACTATTGTGAGGAATGTCTCCCTTGTGCAAAATTTCTCGTTCGAGTGGTATGAACAATGGGGTCCCAAGTATACAAAAGTAAACCTTAGCAGTCGCTGTATGAACAAAATTTCCCTCACACCCATATCAAGCATCTTGTCAGGCGGATTACTGTCTTCCATTGGCCTAGTTTACAAAATGTCATTGTGCTTTATAACGACAAGAGGATACTTGTCGAAACTTTGTGCTTCTAGAATAAAACCAGTGATTGTTTCCCATAAAAATTGTGTCCTGTTCTTATTCCATTGGCCTAGTTTGTGAAGAAAAATAGGTCGTTAAACCCCATTGTATTTTACGATGACCTGGCAAGTTTTGTTCGTATAAGTCATTCAGTGAATGAATTATCACGCATGTTTTGGTCAAACATTGTTATTCCCAACGCCAGACATTCAATATAATAATCTATTAGTATTATGGACACATTCCCACTCAAAGAATATTGTTTGGCGAGTGACCGTTTTCATGGGGCCGGTTGGTTCAAAAAAGTTATACAAATTCCGGCTCAAAGAACATTGTTTGGCGAGTGACCGCTTTCATAGGTCCGGTTGGTTCAGACAAATAGTACATGTACAGAAAAATACAAACGAACTCAATTAAATGTGAAATATATTACGCATCATAAAAGTTAAAGAACGTTGAACGCGATATTATTTCATTTTTGCTTTTCGTTTTGTTTTTAATACAAAAATAAAAAAATATATAATTAAATAAGTACATAAACGGCGTTGTGACGTTGAACGCGATATTATTTCATTTTTGCTTTTCGTTTTGTTTTTAATACAAAAATAAAAAAATATAAAATTAAATAAGTACATAAACGGCGTTGTAATAAAAAAGTAATTTAGTTGTATTGTACCCACGTTCGTTGTCTAATCTTATGATTTATTGGCCTGCCTGAGGGAAATCTGACAGACAAGCCTCTAGGATTTAATTTTTGTTATTGTGAATTAGCGCTATTTCGGCATAGTTGTTGTAACCGGTTTGGCCCATTCCTTGCGCATAAAACTTAAATGAAAACACCCTCTTGACACAAACTAGGTAATTTCGGGACTAACATAATATAGTTGAATTTTATTTCTTTAACTCGCTTGCGCGTGTAGGGTTCTTTAGCAGTGAGAGGAAACCGGAGGACCCAGAGAAAACTCAAGAGGTAGGACAGGCTTCCATGACAAATCCAGGAGCGAACCCATAACAGCCTGTCGGGATCGAACCAATAACAGCCTAGTTGGTGAGCTAGCTCCTTAATCACCGTGCGACCGTGCCCCCTCCCCCAAGTAATTCTGAATTGAATAGGTCATATGATAGCGTGTAGTTAAAGTCAACTAGCGAAAACTAGCAAGGCCCTAAGTCTTTTGAAATACAAATGTTTGTCAAGACGGGACCTAATATTAAGTGCAATAGGACCGTACGAGTCATACACAGGTACACAAGACAAACACACAGAGAGGACACACACACACACAATATGCAGAGATAAAAACATTCAAGTTGGTCCAGAAATCTGTGTCAGATTTGTAGAATAGAACCTACTAGTAAATGCAGGATGATCGAACCACACACACACAATTACGCAAGACAGACCCAAGGACATGACACACAATATACACAGCAAACAACAAACGAACATATTGGATCAAGCGAATGGACACGGGGACCAGCCGTAGGCGTCCATCGCGCTGCAGTGATACAGATTTAACTTACAATTGTTCTGCTCCTGGCCGGGCGAATGGAAGACGGGACTTCTCTTAAAATGAAAACAAACTGATCGTAAGGGTTTTAATAGCGATCTAAACAGTTTTACGCTACTAATGACAACTTGTTTTGGGTTTTTTAAAGTACCGATTAAAATCCATTTTCATTTTTTCGAAACATTTATAAACTTCTAACTAAAACTTAAGACACAACAAAAAATCTGTTTGTTTAACAAAACGAACGAAAGAAAATTAAAGCTAACTGAAAGAAAATCTATTTGATAAAAAGATCAAAAGGAACGGAAAACGTATATTTACCATATCTTGTCCAGGTAAGATGGCGAGAAGCCAAAATAATAAAAATCCTAATATATACAGTTATGTACGGATTGAAAATACTCCAGTGTTATTTAAACTTGGGCGATTCACGGATTGAAAATACTCCAAACAATCAGACGGTTGGATAACTCACTCGTCAGGTACGAGCACGTCGACTCGTGACGTCGTGTAAATGAACATGTTGATGCAGTTACCTGTACTTTATAGCTTTAAAGAAAATACCCCGAGGGCTTAATTGTGTGCAGGTAGTGTGACCTTTTAAAGAGATTGGGTCACTCACCTGACAGGTATATACGTATCACACATGGAGAAGGGTGGGTTTTTTATTTGTCCCTCGATGTAATCACTTGATTCATGCTGTGTTAATTAACTGATTGTTAGAAAAAAACTCTACACGATTTTTTTTAAAGTGATTAAATAATCTTTTATTGAGATTTATGTCGTAATAAAGGCTCTATTGTTTTATTCGGAGAGATATTTAACGGGCGTCGTACCACGGTTTTGTTTTATTTTAGGAAGTTGCACAATACTCTAATTTCACACCAAACCAAAATTAAATCCAACGTGCGTAGCTCTAAGTAGATTTGTTTAATTGTTTATGCGGCAGTTTGTGGGTCCTTTATTTTAAACAATATTTTATTCGTTAGAAGAGAGATGGAGAGAGAGAGAGAGAGTGAAATGGCGTTTAACGTCCATTCAACACAACTAGGTCATTTCGGGACTAACATAATATGTTTTAATTTCATTACAATAATTCGCTTGCGGGTAGGGGTCTTTAGCAGTGGGAGGAAACCGGAGTGCCCGGAGGAAACCCACGAGGTTGAGAAGGCACGCCTATCTCCATATCACATACGCTCACACCAGGGCTCGAAACCACAGCCGCAAGGCAGAGGTGGCCGGCCAGCTTGAGGTCGAAGCGCGGCACTCAAGACCAAAAGGCCATCCCAGCCCCGCCCCCCCCCCCCCCCGGTAAAAAAGGATTGAACAACAGGCAAAGCCTATGTAAGTTCTTAAGTCCTTTTTGTAATGCAATAACTGAATTTAAATTTAAATACTTCAACAATAATTCTCCTGGTACGGTGTCAGCTGATGTGGTGTCAGCTGATAGGGTATATTTAACGCCCGATACAGGGGGTAAATCAAGACTATGGATTCGGTTGATTTGTTTGTCGCGTTTTAAAACAAGAGGGGATCACGGTGGCTAAGTGGATAAGGCGCTGGTTCGCTAGCCTGGAGGTTGAGTGTTCGATCCCTGCATTGGCCGAGAAAGTTCATCTCGATTTTCCGGCGTGATTTCCCCTTGTCAGTGATGCAGAAGGAGGGCCTGACAAGGACAGATGCCTAGTCGTTCGGATGGGACGAAAAACCGAGGTCCCGTGTACAAATTGGAGTGCACGTAAAAGATCCCTTGGCAGTTGGAATTCGATATAAGAGTAGGCCATAGCGCCGCTGCCCGGGCAAAATTTCCCTCATTGCACACTGTGGCGTATGCCCGTCTTCAATTAGCCCAGGTACGGTGCTTAAGCGTAGGACGTTAAACCCCATTTCATTCATTCATTCATTTAAAACAAGAAGAATATTTAACCCCGATAGATGGGGTAAAGTTCGTTCGTGGGTTTTAACAACTGGGGGTACAGTTCGTTCGTTGGTTTTAGCGTCTAAGGGTAGAGTGTGTTCGTTGGTTTTAAAGTCTGAGGGTAAAGTTCGTTCGTTAGTTTTAAAGTCTGAGGGTACAGTTCGTTCGTTAGTGTTAATGTTTGAGGGTACAGTTTGTTCGTTGGTTTTAACAACTGAGGGTAAAGTTTGTTCGATGGTTTTGACGTCTAAGAGTAAAGTTCGTTCGTTGGTTTAAAGTCTGAGGGTAAAGTTCGTTCGTTGGTTTTAAAGTCTGAGGGTACAGTTCGTTCGTTGGTATTAAAGTCAAAGGGTACAGTTCGTTCGTTGGTTTTAACGTCAGGGGGTAAGGTTTGTTCGTTGGTTTTAACAACTTAGGGTAAAGTTCATTCGTTGGTTTAAAGTCTGAGGGTAAAGTTCGTTCGTTGGTTTTAATGTTTAAGGTTAAAGTTCGTTCGTTGGTGTTAACGTCTGGGGGTAAAGTTCGTTCGTTGGTTTTAAGGTTTGAGGGTAAAGTTCGTTCGTTGGGTTTAACGTCTGGGGGTAAAGTTCGTTTGTTGGTTTTAACGTCTAAGAGTAAAGTTCGTTCGTTGGGTTGAACGTCTGAGGGTAAAGTTCGTTCGTTGGGTTGAACGTCTGAGGGTAAAGTTCGTTCGTTGGGTTGAACGTCTGAGGGTAAAGTTCGTTCGTTGGTTTTAAGGTCTGAGGGTAAAGTTCGTTCGTTGGGTTGAACGTCTGAGGGTTCAGTTCGTTCGTTGGTGGTAATGTTTGAGGGTAAAGTTCGTTTGTTGGTTTTAAAGTCTGGGGGTAAAGTTCGTTCATTAGACATGACGTCTAGGAAGAAAATTAAAACAATCGAGGTGTGAATGGTGATCGAGGGCGCATATCTGGTCCTGAATATAGCATTCTATTTCATCAGTCACTTCTACAAACAAAAAGGTTAAACTTACACGTTCAGTAAACAGAATAATAAGTGCACCCCACCCAAACAAACCTGCATCCGTGAATGTATTGTATTGGATTTAGTCCTCGCCCCAACGAACCTGCATCCGTGAATGTATTGTATTGGATTTAGTCAGACTCTAGCACTTACTTTTAGAGTAAGAGAAAGAGAGAGAGAAAGAGAGAGAGAGAGAGAGAGAGAGGGAGAGATGGGGTTTATCACCCACTCTACACAAACTAGGTTATTTCGGGACTAACATAACTAATTTTATTTCAATAATTCGCTTGCGCGTAGGGGTTATTTAGCAGTGGGGGGACGGAGGACCAGGAAGAAACCCACGAGGTTGGACAGGCAACCTGACTCAATGTCACATACAACCGGGGGTTTGAAACCGCGCCAGTTGACTCAATGACAGGCTTTATGATACAGCGCGCACATGCTAACTATCCAGCCATCCCCATCCCCTAGCAAGAATGTCTAAATAACTAAATAACTAAATCGTAATGGGCGATCTTTTAAAATCGTAATGGAGGATCTTGTACGGAAGAGGGATGCGTATATTCTAATAACTATTGGTCGACTTAGATTTTTTATATTAAATAAACCTGTCCGTAACTGACACAAAAAAGCCGTTAACATGTTATTTATATCTGGATCAGAATCGGACACGGTTGACTTACTCTTATAAAAAGGAAAGCCGCGAGACGTAAATACCTGTGGAGAGTGAAACAGATAAATGATGTTTTTGTACACGATGTTTAAAGTGGCCAAGTCGCGAACTCAATATCATCCATTCTTCTATAGATAAGCTTAGTCCCGAAATGACATAGTTTGTGTCGAGAGGACGTTAAACCCCAATTACTGAGTTTGATACGAGAGTATCCTCGTCGAAACGTCGCTTAGTATCAAACACGGTAATTGTGTATCCATAAAATTGTACCTTGTGTTATTATGTTCAATTACTAAATGCCAATCAAAGAAGATATTTTCATCCCATCTGGCATTTCGAAAACAAGTAGTTTTAGGGGCATGTTATTCAACTATTACTGATGTGAAAAGTGGCGTCCCACAGGGATCCAATGTTGCTCCGTTACTTTTCTTTATTTTTATAAACGATCTCCCACTTTATATCAGTAAATGTCATATTGATCTTTTTGCTGATGGCAACACCCTTCAGTTCTTTAGCAACAATCTAGTTAATATAAAGAGTGTCCTAGAAGAGGATTTACTAAATGTATTTAATTGGTGTAATGATAATAATTGTATAGTAATGAATGCTAAAAAGACCAAAGCTATGCTGATAGCTTCAAAACACTAAAAAAACACAAACAGCTTATCATTAAAAATTAATGGAAAATGTATCTGAGCAGTGTTATTAGGACTTACTGTTGACCAGAATTTATCCTCCCAAATCTAGTTCCTGATAAAGTCAAAACCTTATTTACCACACGATCCAAGAATTTTATTTTTCAACGGCTATTTTTTACCATACCCCGTTCAGACGCTTATAATTTATCCGGCGATTTTTATCCGGCAATTTTTGCGTTCAAAAGTGTTTTAAGATACTGGCACTATACTGGATTAACATTCCTAACCATGTTCCTGACCTCGTCGGTCAAGCATCAGAGGTAAACGCGCATGAGCACTGATAGTCGCCATTTGTCTAAGATTGTTATTTACTACACACTGCGCATGTCCAGAGGGAAAATATCCGGATATTTTAATCCTACCCGTTCAGACGCCGAAAGTTAAACCAGATAAAAAAAAAGCTGAATTCAATTTACCTACGGAAGTGGATATTTTAAAATAGTTAAAAATCTCCACATATGCGTTCAGACGACGAACATTGCTGAATTAACTATCGCCGGATAAAGTTAAATGGGCTATAAGATTGCTGTTCCACAGTTTGGGTTAATGCCAATAAAGGCAAGTCAGAGGTCTTGTATAAACTTCAACATCGTGCGGCAAGGAGCATTTTGGATGTAAAACCTGATTCACATTCGGCACCTTTGTTTGAATCTCTAAATTGGCTTACAATCTACCAACGCATTCAATACCACCAAGGAATGCCCACCTTCGAAATTCTAAGTGACAAATTACCATCATATTTTTATAACACATTCTGTGAACATTCTAAATTGACCGAAACTAGCATGACATTGAGATTCGAAAGTCAATTAAATTACCAATTCCAAAATGTAACAAAAAGGCCATGACAAGTACATTACAATACACCGCCTCTGTATGCTGGAATTCACTACCTCATACTGTGAAACATGCGTCTTTAAGTTTTATCTTCAAAAAATTAGTTAGTAAAACATGTTAAGTCTTTGAACCCTTGTTAATTACTGTTGTCCTCTACCTCAAACTGTGAAAAATGTGTCTTCAAGTTTTATCTTCAAAACAGAGTTATTAAAACATGTTAAATCTTTGAACCCTTGTTATTTACTGTTGTCCTCTAAATGCTTGTTTATTTGCCATTTTTTTTTGTTTCTTGTTTGTTTGATATGTTTTTTTTTGATTATTAAAATAATATGATATGCATTTCGTAAATATTATTACTGTATAGTTGCGAGTTTTAGAGAGTAGTTAAAAATTAGAACTCATGTACTAAATAATATTTTCACTTAGAAAATAGTCATTATTATTGTTGTATTATTATTTTACTTCATTTCTTTGGGGCTGTTTTTATTGTGTGTATGTGATATTTATATTGTGAATAGAGCAGAGTTTAATCCTATTAACCCGCGTGACATCATCGGGAATCCTAATGCAGTTTTAGTCCCGAATTGACCTAGTTGTGTTGAGTGGACGTTAAACCCCATGTCTCTCTCTCTCTCACTAATGCAGTTTATAACATTATGTAACAATGAGTTTATGGATCGCTTCAAGATCGAGTTTTTGTTAGATGAAGTCATTATACAATAACAGAAATAATCAAGAGAGGGGGGGGGAGTAAAATGTGGTTTGACGTCCACTAGATATAAACTTGGTCATTTCGGGACTAACATAATAAAGTTTTATTTCAATAATTCGCTTGCGGCATAGCAGTGCGAGGGAACCTGAGGACCCAGAGAGATCCCACGAGGTTATACAGGCGACTCTACTCCTTGTCACGTACAAGTGGGGAATCGAATGACAGACCTTATGATACACACACGTGCTAACCCCCCCCCCCCCACACACACACACACACACACACACACACACACACACACACACACACACACACACACACACACACACCCACACACACACCAAATATTCAAGAAGCTTTGTTTAACTTTAGATTGTTATTGGGTCAAGGGTCATGTTTCCGTTTTCAAGCTTGTGCAGGACAAGGATTAAAGCGCCTGTCGAACCACGTGGGTTTTCGTCAGATACCCCCGTTACTCGACTTTCAAACCTCGTGGGGTTTCCCCTCTCCCTCCAACTGCTAAAGATACCTACGCGCAAGCGACTTATTAAAATAAAATTGAAGCAAATGTTAGTCTCGAAATGACTAGTTTGTGTCGAGTGGACGTTAAACCCTCTTTCTTTCTCTCCAATTTGTATACCTTTGTGTATTCCCGTCTTCCATTAACCCAGATTAGGTGCATATAATAGTAGAACGTTAAACCCCATTTCATTCATTCATTCCTTTGTGTATTTTCAAGTTTTTTGTCTATTTCACAATATTCTTATATATAAATAATTAAAACAGCATCCCAAGCTTTATAAATAATTACCCGTGTTATATATTCTAATGTGATCTGTCATACATATAGAAAGACTAATTTCAGGTGTCAGTGGTTGTGGGTGCAACATGACTGTAAATCCGTTTAGATCCGTGTCATCTATAGCCTCGGGTTACCAATAAAACAATAATCGGTCTGAAACATATTCCCCAAACCTATGTCACAATGCTCTTACATTAACTATACAGGGGGTTGGGATGGCCTAGTGGTCTAAAGTGCCGCGCTTCGACCTCTAGCTGGCCGGTCACCTCTGGCTTGCGGCTGTGGTTTCGAGCCCTAGTGTGAGCGTATGTGGCATGGAGATAGGGGCGCCTTCTTAACCTCGTGGGTTTCCTCCGGGCACTCCGGTTTCCTTCCACTGCTAAAGACCCCTACGCGCAAGCGAATTATTGAAATAAAAATTGAAAACCATGCGTTAGTCCCAAAATGACTTAGTTTGTGTCAAGTGGACGTTAAACCCCATTTCTCTCTCTTAACTATGCAGATTAAACATATTCCCGAAACCTTTGTCAGAATAATCTCAACTATACAGAGAGAACAAGGAAGTGCAAAAAATTGAGCCCTCAAACATATTCCCAACACGTATGTCAGAATACCCTCAACCTGCCTCAACTAACCAGAGAGAACGAGGAAGTAAAATAAATCTGAGTCATCGTTACCGGGTCACCGTTGCTCCTTACTATCCCAGCTCTCAGAAACAAAATGATGTATTTACGTTACTCATATTCTTCTTCTAAACCCAAATAACTCACAATTTTGTGGATTTTGTGTACAGAGAGATAAATGGCGTGTTACGTCCACTCGACAGACTAGGTCATTTCGGGACTAACATATTGTTTATTTTTATTTCAATTATTCGCTTGCGCGTAGGGGTCTTTAGCAGTAGGGGAAACCGGAGGACCCGGAGAAAAGCTACGAGGTTGAACAGGCAACTCTGCTCCTTGTCACGTACAACCGGGGAATCGAAACCACGCCTGTTGACTCAATGACAGGCCTTGTGTAGAGGCAATGATTCACTAACTTGGGAGCTGCACGGGATTTCCCACCGGATTTGTGCGGTACCGAGGGTGAGGGGCTGGACAAAACAGCGTCCAGATGTTCGGATGGGACCAAAACCAGAGATCTCGAGTACCATTGTCCATGTTGTGCACGTTAAAGAACCCTTAACAGTTATAATTCTAAATAGAATTAGGATGGACTTCCGTCGCAGGCCTTTCTGTACAGCCTTCGTGGAAGGTCCATTACTATTGGCCCAGATAAATGTAACATTAAACTTCCACTCCATGCCATTTTCTGAATTTACCTCAAATTGAGTGTGGAATATTTGTGTGGTTGCTAATCATTGAGTATAATTGAGATTTCCTGTATGTATTTTAGAACGCGGGCATGATAACGTCACTAGGTCACGTGAAGACACGTAAACAAACACGCGAGGTCATGGTAACTATTGTTCACCGGGTTGTTTATTTTAACATATTGTTGGGTCACGAAATTAACAAGAGATTGTGGGCTGAATCCTGTTTTCAGTGGCCATAGCATTTTAAAACAACGCGTTGTCCACCTGTAAATATTAATATTATCTAGATACAATGTGCAATTGACTGCGATATCACTACAGGCCCGGGATTGTCCAGCGCAGTGGACGCTTACGGCTAGCCCCCGGATCCATTCACTCTTTTTTGAATTGTTTATTTGTTTTGTTTGCTGTTTCGGAGTATGATGTCTTGTCGTTATATTTGTCCTTTATGTAAATCATACGTGGCGCAGTCCCCCTGCACTAACTATTAGGTGTACACGGACGTTAAATATAGCTAGTTCCCATACAACAGGGCGCTATTCATTAAGGGGCTGTGGTAGTCAAATGGTTAGCGCGTGCGCGTTGTATTATAAAGTATATCACTGAATCAACTGCGGTTTCGAATCCCCCAGTTGTACGTGACAAGGAGTAGGATAACCAGTCCAACCTCGTGGGTTTTCTCCGGTTCCCTCACACTGCTAAAGACCCCTACGTGCAAGCGAATTATTGAAATAAACATAAACGATATGTACATTTAAGTCCCAAAATGACATGGTTTGTATCGAGTGGACGTTAAACCCACCCCACCCCTCTCTCTCTCTCCCTCTCTCTCTTCCTCTCCCACTCTCTATCTCGCTCATTAAGACCATTGTACTGCTGAATTGAAATAGTAGAAAGCCTATTATCGACTCTAATCTCCTGCAAAAGAATATAATCTGATTTTCTTTCTTACTCTAACAAACTTAACAAACTTATATAATCTAAAACGTTAAATAAACAAAGGTAATCTGAATTTAGTAAACGTATACATACCAATCCAGACAGATAGTGTAGTTAGCTAATAGTTATTTAATGGTATACTATATATTTATACTACGTAAATATCTATTACAAATAGAATGAATGAATGAATGAAATGGGGTTTAACGTCCTACTGTCATGCACTTAACCTGAGCTAATTGAAGACGGGCATACGCCATACAGTGTGCTATGAGGGAAATTTTGCCCAGGCAGCGGCGCTACGGCCTACTCTTATATCGAATTCCAACTGCCAAGGGGTCTTTTACGTGCACTCCAATGTGTACACGGATCCTCGGTTTTTCGTCCCATCCGAACGACTTGGTAGCTGTCCTTTTCAGGCCCTCCTTCTGCATCTCTACAAATAGAATTAGAGCGCTAAAGATTTTATTTCGAAGTTTATTAAGCCTTCCTCCCTTCCTTTTAAACTTGGGGGGTTGGGATGGTCAAGTGGTCTAGAGTGCCTCTGGCTTGCGGCTGTAGTTTCGAGCCCTTGTGTGAGCGTATGTGGCATGGAGATAGGGGCGCCTTCTCAACCTCGTGGGTTTCCTCCGGGCACTCCGGTTTCCTCCCACTGCCAAAGACCCATACGCGCACGCGAATTATTGAAATAAAATAAAACCATGTGTTAGTCCTGAAATGACCTAGTTGTGTTGAGTGGAAGTAAAACCCCATTTCTCTCTATCTCTCTCTCTCTCTCTCTCTCTCTCTTTCTCTCACACACACACATTAAAACAGTTCATGAAACTATCACTATTTTTTTAATATCGTTAAGTGCATTAAACTCAGATTAAATGATGAGAAATAAGCATTGATTTTTAACTTTAAAAAGGAAGGAAAACAAATCTTTTATTTCACTGTACATGCGCACTTGTTTGTTGTTATATATAGGATTGTCTCGTAGTGCATATAGTTTTTAAATTTCTGTGAAAAAAACATTTTACAAGAAAACATAAAATATTGTTTGTGTGTGAAAGAACGAAAGCTTACATCACCAGAAACAGAGGTCGTGTTATTGCTCATGAACAATGTCACCGTGTATCGCAAAATGTAACAATGCTTCTCTTGTTGTAGCTTGTCGATCAAACTTTTTTTTTAATTTTAGATTTATTTATGCCCTTTAAGACTTTCATTACCTTATAACGTTTCCACATAAGAGTAGGTTGCAGCGTCCTTGCTAGAACAAAATGTTTCTCATGGCACACTGTATTCCCTGTGTTTATAATAAATTATGAATTTGTAGAGCGCAATTCTTTCCAGTAAACTGCTCAAGAGCGCTAGTCATATATTTGCTTGAAGATTGATGTCTTTAACTGTGATTTAAAAATGTTCGATGTTGCGGATCTTTTGATGTCTATGGGAAGCCTGTTCCACAAAACTACACCACATCGCACAAAAGCACGATCTCCATATTTGGTTCTTGATTTTGATGGCACTGCCAACTGTAGTTGATCGGCTGATCTTAAAGCACGGGATAGTTGGTAAAAGGAGAACAGATCTTGAAAATAAACTGGACCGAGATTATCTCGCGCGCTTGGTGCAGAAAGGTGAGATATATTGGTTTCCGAGGCGGATATCAAGAGAAGGAGAGGGAGGGGGTGTTTAACGGTCACTCGACACACACTAGGTTATTTGGGGACTAACATATGGTTCAATTTTATTGCAATAATTCGTTAGCGCGTAGGGCCCGGAGAAAACTCACGAGGCTGGACAGGCGACCCAACTCCTTGTCGTAAGCAACCCACTCAATGGCGAACCTAATAACACAGCGCGCACGCGCTAACAATTCGGCCACCAAACCCCCCGAGCAGGTGACAAAAACTATCAATTATTTGAAATTCTTACAGTGAGACCAAATACCCAAAACTATAATGTTAATGGTTTATTATTTTTTTTGTAAAAACAGCCAAAAACCAATTGTTAAAAATTTACACAGGGCACCCGTGTCGCTTATCTTCAATCACAAAACCCCTTTTTATGGCTTTAAATTTAAATATATTCCTAATGAAAGGGGTGGGAGGGCCTAATGGTCTAGAGTGCCGCGCTGCGACCTCCAGCTGGCCGGCGATCTCTGGCTTGCGCCTTCTCAACCTCGTGGGTTTCCTCCGGGCACTCCGGTTTCCTCCCACTGCTAAAGACCTCTACGCGCAAGCGAATGATTGAAATAAAATTAAACCATATGTATGTACCGAAATGACCTGGTTGTGTTGAGTGGTCGTTAAAACCCATTTCTATTTCTCTCTCTCTCTCTCTCTCTCTCTCTCTCTCTCTCCCTAATGAAAGGCACATTCTTTACAAATATCTCACAAACACCATTTATACCTTGAACAACAATGCATAGATTTCGACGTAAACATTTGGCAGGTCGACTATAATATAATCCACGTGTATATGAATGAATGAAATGGGGTTTAACGTCCTACTATTATGCACGTAACCCGAGCTAATGGAAGACGGCCCCGAGTACATACATGTACCCATTGTATTTACCTATGTACTTGTGACTAATACCGAATATATATATATATATATATATAAGTACATAAGGTACAAGTAATAAGGAATGCATGAAATGGGGTTCAACGTCCTATTATTATGCACCTAACCTGAGCTAATGGAAGACGGCCCCGAGTATAAACATGTACCCAATGTATTTACCTACATACGTATCCATAATACCGAGTGTATATATATATATATTATATCAAAGCCCCAATACCACTCTTGTTGTAACTGAATAATATGTTCCAATCTTCTGGTCAACAATTTGTACTATTTTACAATATTCAAATTAATAAATGATACAAATTTCATCTTAACACACCTAATTTTAAAATTGGAAATAATCAACTACATGGTTTGAAAAGCTTTACGTAAACACTTTCAAATGCAACTTGGATTTAAACATATTTTCAAACCCTCTGGACAAGTAAAATAGGATTGTAATGAATAATTTATAAAACAGGTAGGACACTTAAACATCTTGTAGTAAGAATAAGGCTAATTTTTTTCTTGACCTTTAAAGTAGATAAAGTACAGGTACTTCTTTGTTTACGGTGGATAAATGCATATATCTACCGTACGTCCAGGTAAAAAAATTCTCCACTTAACTTCATTCCGATATATATTGTTTCTATACCTAGTTACCTACATTACTTAGGAGAGATGTAATATAGGCCTAGCCTGTTCCTCAATCCTTTTCTATGAATAAAATATTGTTTATAAAAAAAAAACGAAAAAAAACCCTACATTACTTTGAAAATTATATGAAACATGTCAGTAATAAAATAACTATCTAGAATGGACGCATTTACTTTATTTTACGTACATTAACAGAGGCGGATCCAGGAGTGGGGGTGCTCAGGGCCCGCCCCTCCTAAATAACAATATAAAAAATAGATATGCGCCACAAATTACCACTGACACCCACATGCCCCCCCCCCCTAACAGGATTTCCTGGGTCCGCCTCTGTACATTAAGTTATATAAGCTAGCTGTCTGCCCTCTATGTATGCATAATACTACGCATATAATTATGTTACTTACAAAGAGTGATTCATTCACAAAGTGTCATTCAGTACTTCAATATTTACAACGAGTACGTAATCTGTTGATAATCGGGGGGTTCGCTGACCGATGGTTAGCACGTGCGCGCTGTATCATAAGGCCTGTCATTGAGTCAAATGGCATGGTTTCGAATCTCCGGTTGTACGTCACAGGGAGTAGGGTCGCCTGTCCAACTTCGTGGGTTTACTCCGGGTCCTCCGGTTTCCTCCCACTGTTAAAGACCCCTACGCACAAGCGAATATTTGAAATAAAATTTTACAAAAAAAACAACATATTATGTTAGTCCCGAAATTACCTAGTTTGTGTCGAGTGGACGTTAAACCCCGTTTCTCTATCTCTCTGTGTTGATAATCCATACTTCATTCAGTGGCGGGTGTGATATTTGGTTAGAGGGGTGGGGCAATAGCTGGCTATCACGACTGGGCCTCCTAAACCGTCTACACCACTACAGCAACGACATAAATCGCAATATTATACCTTTCATAGAAACTTGTCTGCGATATCACTTAAGTGGAAGCAGACGTTAAACACCAAACAGACTTTCTTAGAAATTAAATTGCAGGTGAATAATTTAATCTTTTACTTAGGGGTGGTCCCGATCCCTTAGGCTCCCATTTCGGATCCGGAGCTGGCAATTTATGGATAACAATCACTAGCAACTTTAATAGTGCAAGGTAAACGATAATATGATACAATAAATCTGGGAGTGAACATTTAAGTATGAAAACTTAAAAAGAAACCACAAAGACAAGAAATAATATCCCTTTAAAATACATGTATATAAAAAGATCAAAGACGAATAGGGGTTTTGATTACAAACTAAACATTAATAAACCATATACTTAGATAATTAGGACGCAATTATACATAGTAATAATATCCTTTTTAAATATATAAAAAGATCAAAAGCTGATTAGAGTTATGATTAAATCTATAACAATGATAAAAACTACCATACACATAGATAATCACCATGAGCTTCAATTAACGTTTAAATAATCAATGACAAGGGTATAATAAATATCACCATTAAAAATCCAACTCGAACTCGAACGTAGTTAATTGCGAGAAATCATATTATCTAAGAAAGTCAAAACATAATTATTTTTCAGTCTTTTGCGCAATAGGTTATCAACTCACTATTGTACGACCATTGGCATTATTTCCCATCCTTTAAAATCATTGAAACCGGAAATAAAAACACAATTACCTCCCTTGTTTTCCCATTGCCTCGCACGCATTAGCTTCCTTCAAACGTTGGAATTTGAAGTTGAATTAGGTATTTTTGCGTGCCATTGACAGAAAATAAAATCAAGTACGAACAATCCTAACCATTAGAAAAAATTCGAAGTCCTAAAAGACGGTATAGGCAAAACAGTGTAATCAGTATACGGACTTACCGTGTACAAAATACACGACAAACAGGGTAACACACCCGCCATTATGACAAGGGATAAGAATTTGATTACCATCATATCAAGTTGTTCTATTTCCAGTCGGGGATCACTGTAGCTAAGTGGATAAGGCGTTGGTTCGCTAGCCTGGAGGTCGAGTGATCGATCCCTGCATTGGCCGAGAAAGTTCATCTCGATTTTCCGACGTGATTTCCCCTTGTCAGTGATGCAGAAGGAGGGCCTGACAAGGACAGCTGCCTTATCGTTGGACGAAAAACCGAGGTCCCGTGTACACATAAGAGTGCACGTAAAAAATCCCTTGGCAGTTGGAATTCGATCTCAGAGTAGGCCGTAGCGCCGCTGCCCGGGCAAAATTTCCCTCATATCACACTGTATGGCGTATGCCCGTCTTCAATTAGCTCAGGTAAAGTGCATAATAGTAGGACGTTAAACCCCATTTCATTCATTCTAGTTCCAGTCTTGGCCTCACAGATTTTACTGTCAGCTTAAAGATACATTATGGTAGATTGGATGATGAGCTGACAGTTCTCACTATAATAGTTCAAAACTACACTATAATAGTCAAATTGATCCACTATGAACCAAGAACTGAGCGGATGAAAGTTAAGTCAGCCTCGATCATGATTATTGAAGTCGGTAGGAAAGAACTAGTTGATTATACTCTGGATAAGTTACTTAATGTCTAATTAATAATTTTAAAAAGATTTCAGGATCTGCAATTCTCAAGTTTAGATCTTGCATAATGCATGTTTAACTATTTGCCTTTTCACATCGTCTACCAAATTTGATCCCGTCAAAAAAACAATATTGACATTTTATGACATGATACAGCTGTGAAGCTCCATTTAAAATCGTCCTTTGAATATATGTTACTAATGTAAATATTAATAGGCTCGAATCTTAAGTATAACAGACTGAGTCATATGATGGTGCAAAAATAAGAGCATGTTAACGAATTGGCTAAGTGCTTGAGTTCTTAAGCAGGATACATGGCTTGGGCTGGACTGGGGGGGGGGGGGGGGGGGGTGCTGGACTATTTACTTAACTACGATTGCAGGCTTTGTAGGACCCGTTTTAATTTGTTTGGGGACAACGGTCTCTAATCTGAAAACCGTATTCGAAATCTTATCGTTGAAGACTTTTGTGATCCGGACTGAGCACGTTAGAGACCCAATGTGGCACTACGGAAACTCAAATATACATGTATCTCTTCTACCAAGAAAGGGTGAGAGAGGGGGTTTGGGTGTCCGCCCATAATCGCCCAATGCCTTGCACAGATAGCAGTGGCTATAGTAAACATACATTATGCAAAAGCTAAATTTCCCTATTGCGGGTCTTTTTGGCATGGAGTGTTATCTTAAATATTAATTAGACATTAATTAACTTATCCAGACCATAATCAACCGAGGGGTTGTGATGGCCTAGTGGTCTAGAGTGCCGCACTTCGACCTCTATCTGGCAGGCCACCTCTGGCTTGCGGCTATGGTTTGAGCCCTGCTGTGGGTGTATGTTGCATGGAGATAGGGGCGCCTTCTCAACCTCGTGGGTTTCCTCCGGGCACTCCAGTTTCCTCCCACTGCTAAAGACCCCTATGTTAGTCCCGAAATGTCCTAGTTGTGTTGAGTGGACGTTAAACCCCATCTCTCTATCTCTCTCTCTCTCTCTCCGTAATCAATCCTCGATGTTTAGCGGATTGGATTAAATTTTGTGAAAGATAATCAATCGTAAATATGGATGATCAAGACTTGTTAAAAGCTAATATCTCAGTTCAGAGAGGAGCAATTTGACTGAACATTTTAAGCATACTCTATTTACGTTTTCTCCGCTTTTATTATTATAGCGAGAATTGCCAGCTCTTTATGGGAGGATATTTTATAGATATGCAAAGTCTACGCGTTATATCAAACTTTTGATGATTTAATTAAATAAAAAATGATAAAAATTCGTGATAATTATAATATTGACAAAAACCAGTCCTCCTAATCACCGAATGAAAAGAAACTAAAAAATATACATTTATATGTCGAACAGTTCATGTGAAATTTTAAATGAAAAGATTTTGTAAATCAAATATTTGTAAAGTTGGCCATTGCACGTAGCACAAAAAAGGTACGGCAAATATACTATTCATGCCAACATGCAGAGTCTATTCAAGCCTACATGCATAGTCTATTCAAATAAAGTTGCATCGGAAGTGTTTGGATAGAGACCCTCGTGTGAATCATTTATATTATTATTGGGGAAATGTGTCAAGAGTAACTCATAATATCAAACGTTTATATCATTCTCTTATTCGATTTCAAGATATTTTTTTTTAAAAACTCCACTCGAGTAATTCACACCTGTATGAAGTAGTGCACCTGATTTCAACATTTTTTTAAAACTATTATTAAGGAAATACTTCAAGAGTAACTCATAATATCAAACGTCTATATCATTCTCTTATTCGATTTCAAGATTTTTTTTAAAAAAAACTCCACTCGAGTAATTCACACCTGCATGAAGAAGTGCACCTGATTTCAACATTTTTTAAAAACTATTATTAAGGAAATGCTTCACGAGTAACTCATAATACAAAACGTCATCATTCTCTTATTTGATTTCAAGATTTTTTTTAAAACTCCACTCGAGTAATTCACACCTGAATGAAGTAGTGCGCCTTTTATCCGCCAGTGTTTTGTTACTACGCCTATTGAGCAAGATTTTAATGTAGAATTGTACTTGAGTGAATATACGTCCTGAATAAATTAGTTCATCTTTTGTTTATTTTAAAGGTTTAGCTGCGACGCCTATTCAGAAAATTTAATTTTAATGCAAAATAACAAGTGTCTGTTTGATTTGAATGAAACTTTTTGCATCAAATGAATTTATTATGTAATGAATACTGGAGTTTTCAATTGTGTCATCGTCTTAAGTCAGGGCCGTATTGAGCGGGGGTGCAGGGGGGATTGCCCCCCCCCCCCCAAAAAAAGGCGCCCCGAAAAATGGCGCCCCTCCCCACCCTCAAAAATAATTCGACAATCTTTCAATTATAAAATAATAGGCCTACACTTGATTATGATCACACAGTAATAATGCTCTTAAGGCACTGATCAGTCAGTCGGTTTTAAGGGCGACCACACACCAATTGGTTCGTTTGCCCTGATCCGAACTTTCTTATATCAGTTACGTGGAGACTATGACGCCCCACCACTCTGTTGCACCCCCACTTTTTAAATCTTACATACGACCCTGTCTTAAGTACAATAATACTGTTTACAGCACGTAGCTAGTTTAATTCGTAATAAATAGTCAAAAAAACATAAATAAATTGTTGATTTTTTTTTTGTTCTCTCGGGGAAAAAAATGACGGGTAATTAAAGGACCTAAGTCCGTAACTCAAAATCCTCCAAAATCTTTAACATCGAAAACACGAATTACTGGCCAGTTTAAATTAACATTGATGATGTAAACTTACCGGGAAAAGATGAGCTTTTGATATCCGATATTTTAGATACAATATTTTTTTAAACATTGGTACACGAATCGTATACCATTAATGCGCGTCAGCCCCAGTTTTAATAAGAGACTTGAGTAGCGAGGCTAGACATATTGCACCATACCATACGGCGTATGTTGACTGGAATAACCAGACGCTATAGAAATTTGCACTAGATTGAGACTGTATGGCTTATTTCGCCGAACATAACTGATTTGAAAATGCCGAATAAACGGTAAATATTGAACGTAAATCAGTTTATATACACTCGTATTACAGTATTATATGCGTTGCGACCCACTTTTGACAATTTCTAGGTCCCAAATGTTAGCGATTTAGCTCCTTTAAACGAGTGTTTTCATTTCTAAAAATGGATAATTATTTTTACAATGTTTTTTTTAAATTTCTTTTGTTTTCTTACGTAGCTAGTTTAATACATTATAACTAGTAAAAAAAACATTAATAAGTGTTGATTCTTTTTTTGTCCTCCCGAGAAAAAAATGACGCGTAATTTAACGACTGTTTCATTTCTAAAAATGGATAATTATTTTTGCAATGTTTTTTTTCTTTTTCTGTTTTCTTATGGCTAATCCCTTTGATCAGACAGCATGCTTGACTTTAAATTTGTAAAGAGTTGTTTGAATAGTATACTTGAATATGTACCATTATTCAAACATGCATCCAGGTGAAATATCTGTGACTAACTAAGTAAATGGCACGTAATGTTTTGAAGTGTGGCATACCGATATATTGGATTTCCTGTCATTTTCCCACGAGAAGACATACGGTAATTTTAAAGATACAAAATTAGTGATAGTTTCATAAACTGTTTTAATGTGTGAGAGAGAGAGAGAGAGAGATGGGGTTTAACATCAACTCAACACAACTCGGTCATTTCGGGACTAACATATGGTTTAATTTTATTTCAATAGTTCGCTCGCGCGTAGGGGTCTTTTAGCAGTGGGAGGAAATCGGAGTTCCCGGAGGAAACCCACGAGGTTGAGAAGGCGCCCCTATCTCCATGCCACACACGCTCACACCAGGGCTCGAAACCACAGCCGCAAGCCAGAGGTCACCGGCCAGCTAGAGGTCGAAGCGCGGCACTCTAGACCACAAGGCCACCCCAACCCCCTGTTTTAATGTAGCTAACCTTTAGCTCAATACCATTCAAAGTCTTTGATATTAAAAAACACGAATTATTTGTCAATTTAAATCAACAATGATGTTTTGATCTTACTGGGAAAAGGTAAGCGTCTGATATCCAACATTTAAGACAAAATAAACATTTTACCATTGTTACACGAATCGTGTACCATAATGCGTTTCAGTGAATTTTCTCACAACGGTGGCGTCATATTCGTATCTGGAGAGCATGTGCAAACAATAATATAGGTGTAGACTGGAATATCCAAACGCTAGAGATTGTCATTCGATTGAGGCTCGTGGCTTATTTCGCCGAACATACCGGTTACGCCTTTAGTAATGATGATCGAGGCTAGGCCAAAATTCAATCGTTAAATTCTCGGTTCAGCGTTGATCAATTTGACAGGAATTTTCAGCAAACTGCCTTTACTCTATATAGTTTTTATATATTATAGTGCGAACTGCCAGCTCGTTATCTAATCTCAAATAATGTAATTTTAATGTTACATATCGATTATAACTCGGATTTTCAAAAATTATGAAATTTCGCGAAAAGGTATCATGAAACAACAAATCCGGGGTTATCAAGTCGATGAAGTTCAACTAAGAGTCAAATATGTAAATGTTGGGTCATCAACCGATTTTTGTTTTTGTCTTTTGTGAGTTCAAGATGCGGTTATAAAAGATACCTATCTGGTTCATTCAAATCCTTAATGCAGAAATTTATAACCGATCCTGATCAAATACGGATCTGATTCAAGATCCTGGTCAAAAACGGATCCCATTCAATAGGAGATTATAAATATTGGTTTACTGGGTTATTATTACACACGGTTACCTGATCTCATGATATTCAGACAATATTGACTTAGTCTCGTAAACTTTAAAGGGACAATTACACTCTGGCTGGCTTGACAGGTCCAGATTTTTTTTTAGCCGTATTCTAGTTATTCGGGCAATATTGACTTAGTCTCGTAAATTTTAAAGGGACAATTACACTCTGGCTGGTTGACAGGTCCAGAATTTTTTTTAGTCGTATTCTAGTTATTCGGGCAATATTGACTTAGTCTCGTAAACTTTAAAGGGGCAATACCACTCTGGCTGGCTTGACAGGCCTAGAAAAAAAAATAGCCGTATTCTAGCTACGAGATGTTTACGTGTCCTACCTGTTTTGTAAATTATCCATTACATTCTATTTTACTTGTCCAGAGCGTTCGAAAATATGTTTAAATCCAAGTTACATTTGAATGTGTTTACGTAAAGCCTTTCATTATCATACAGTTGAATTTTCCCAATTTTTAAAATTAGGCGTATCAAGATGAAATTTGGATGCTCAATTAATTGGAGTATTATAAAATAGTACAATTTGTTCACCAGAATAATGATTGGGGCATATTATTCAGTTACAACAAGAGTGGTATTAGGGCTTTAAACGTAACGAAGATTTGAAGAAACGGAAGTCAGGCAAAAATGGAAAGCAAGAGTTATTCGTCTACATTACTGACTGAATTTACGAGCCATAACAGATATATAGTCGAATTTTAGCTCACTGATGATTCCGAAGACTTGTCTGACCGCGAGAGGATATCTAATAATTTTTAAAACATGAAGTTGGTAAGGTGCTACTGTTCTGCTCCGAATGCCTATTGGAGAGGGGTATACGGTGTTCTATTGGTGGCTAAGTGGGTAGGGTGCTGCCTCGCTAGTCTGGAAGTCGGGTGTTCGATCCCTGCATTGGCCGAGAAAGTTCCGGCATGGTTTCCCAATGTCACTGATGCAGACGGAGGGCCTGGCAAGGACAGCTGCCTAGTCGTTCGAATGAGACGAAAAATAGAGGCCCCGTGTACACATTGACGTGTACGTATAAGATCCCTTGGCAGTTGGAATTCAGTTGCTGCCCGGGCAAAAAAAATCCTTATAGCACATTGTTAGCGTATTCCCGTCTTCAATTAGCCCAGGTTAGGTGCAGAAGCGTAGGACGTTAAACCCCATTTCATTCATTCGTGTATGCATGATTTCTGGAGATAACACGGTTAATACTTATATACATATGTCACTGACATGTCTAACAAACCCACAAGTGACTAGTCCATGTTCGGCGTGATCTATAGGGGATCAAGTTGTAAGCCGGGCGTTAGTATTAAAGGGCCATTATTCTGTCTGTGGTCACGTGACGATCTACGAGGATTGAGTGTGCATACGCTTCATCGAAGATCCCTTGGCCTTGTAACTCCTCGTTACGCCTGACAACTTGAAACAGGGATTAAGCAATCCCTAAAACCGTTGATGTATTCTCCCCAACGTATACTTACAACCGTGTATATTTACATTATATATTTGCCTGAATAAATCGGTGAATAATTCATCTTATGTGTAAACATCCATGTGAATACAAAGAGAGTGCAATGTTTGCAGCGTAGGAGTTGCCACGTGTGTGAGCGGTGCATGGCGGACGATCTAGAAGTAAATTTTGAACGGCTAATCGGTCATTGACGTTAAATTACTCTTGACACATGGCGTTCACGTGAGAGAGAGAAAATTGGGTTTATCGTCCACTCGACACAAACTAGATCATTTCGGGACTAACATATGGTTTAATTTTTGTTAAATATTTTCATCGACAAACGATTCCAACTAGAATGCCGTTCCACGTTTTGGGGATCACGTGGCTAAGTGGATCGCTAGCCTAGAGGTCGGGTGTCCGATCCCTGCATTGGCCGCGAAAAGTTCATCTCGATTTCCCGGCGTGGTTTCCTATTGTCAGTGATGCAGAAGGAGGGCCCTACAAGGACAGCTGCCTAGTCGTTCGGATGGGACGAAAAACCGAGGTCCCGTGTACACATTGGAGTGCACGTAAAAGATCCCTTGTCAATGAGAATTCGATATAAGAGTAGGCCGTAGCGCCGCTGCCCGGGCAAAATTTCCCTCATAGCACACTGTATGGCGTATGACGTCTTCCATTAGCTCAGGTTAGGTGCATAACAGTAGGACGTTAAACCCCATTTCATTCAATCATTCATTCATTCATTCATTGCATAGTAGTAGGACGTTAAACCCCATTTCATTCATTCGTTCCACGTCCTGACTATAGTGACAAGTGTCACCACTAGTGAACCACCAGTGAGCGGCGTGTAGCGAGAGAGAGAGGGTGAGGGACCATATAATCATGACGCGCATGACCTTCCCTTAACAATCGCTTTATTTAATTCATAGATGTACCTAATTATATTGACTACAAATACTCTCTCGCCATCGTTTTGGAAAGGTGGCGAATTGTTTTCTGCTTGAGAGAATATGAATAACCTATATAATACCCTAAATAAAGACACCTGGGTGACACTGGACACGGGTGACCGATCCCCCTTTATGTCCGTTGCGGCCTCAGTTGATGAAGCTTGTGTCATTTTCAGACATTGCTCGTGCGGGTCATATAGTAAGGATGAATTAGAGTCTGAAAGCACTTAGCTACGCGATTAAGGGTACGTCTCACTCCTAGTCCAGTAGACAAAGTACAAGGGTTAATCAGCGAAATGGATGTATGAGATGTGTTGTTGACGTTTGGGAAAGTAGACGAGGGGAAATGTGTAGGGAGTGAAGTCTAGCTCTTATTACAATGATTTTTTTTAAACAATATTTTATTCACAGAAACTGGATTGGAGAACATGCAGAAATAGACCCCCTCTAACAATGATAAACTTGATTTAATACAATACATACTTCCGCGTGGTTTCCCCTTGTCAGTGATGCAGACGGAGGGTCTGAAAAGCACAGCTGTCTAGTCGTTCGGATGGGACGAAAAAACGAGGTCCCGAGTACACATTGGCGTGCACGTAAAAGATCCCTTGGTAAAACAAACTGGATGTTCATTTGATTTCTCAGACAGGAACTGGTTGCTCGAGCACTCGATACTATCGCCTTCGCCCAAAACGGCAATAAACTTACATTAAAACGGAGATAAACTTCAAAAGAACGACGCAAAAGAACTGTCTTGAAGGGAAATAGTTTGTCAGTTAATAGAATGGTAAATGGATTTTAATCACAATGATGGTACCGTATATAGAATTGGAGTTTAACTTCCTACTGTTCTGCCTCGACTGCCCCAATGAAGAACGGTCGGTGTGCTATCAGGGACTGCGTCGCTACAGCCTTTTGTTTTCGTAAACGCCAGAGTATATCGGGTCTTCGTCCCATCCGAACGACTAGACAGATGTCCGTGTGAGGCCTACCGTTCTGCAACAGCGACAGGGGCCGAATTATGACATGTTTCAAAGTCCATGTCAGTTTGCTCTAGAATAATGGTATACAAGTGATGTCGTCTTGTATAGTTATGTAAATTACTCGAATGTACAAAATAGTAGGACGTTAAACCGCAATTCATTTCGTAAGTGTGGTCCACTAGAAGTACACGCAGTACCTTGCAACTTTGATATATGATACTGCTATTAATGTCGTTTTTCGATCTGTGCAGAGAGGTGTTGGATGGCCGAATGGTAAACGTGTGCGCGCTGTATCATAAGGTCTGTCATTAAGTCGGCTGGCGTGGTTTCGATTACCCGGTTGTACGTGACAAGGAGTAGGCTCTCTCTCTCTCTTCTCTCTCCCTCTCTTTCTCTCAATGTGTTAGTCCCAAAATGATCTAGTTACTAATTGTGACGTAAGACAGAGAGAGGGGAGATAGAAAGAGAGGTGGTAACGTCCACTCGACACAAACACGGTCATTTCTGGACTGGGTCTTTAGCAGTGGGATGAAACCGGAGGACCCGGAGAAATTCCACGAAGAGGGACAGGCGATCCCACTTCTTGTAACGTACAGCCAGGGAATCGAAATCCCGCCAGATAACTCAATGACAGACCTGGGATCATGGTGGCTAAGTGGATAAGGCGCTGGTTCGCTAGCCTGGAGGTCGGGTGTTCGATCCCTGCATTGGCCGAGAAAGTTCATCTCGATTTCCGACGTGATTTCCCCTTGCCAGTGATGCAGAAGGGGGGCCTGACAAGGGCAGCTGCCTAGTCGCTTGGATGGGACGAAAAAACCGAGGTCCCGTGTACACATTGGAGTGCACGTAAAAGATCCCTTGGCAGTTGGAATTCGATATTAGAGTAGGTCGTAGCGCCGCTGCCAGGGCAAAATTTCCCTCATAGCACACTATATGGCGTATGCCCGTCTTCAATTAGCTCAGGTTTAGTGCATAACAGTAGGACGTTAAACCCCATTTCATTCATTCGACAGACCTTATGATACAACTCACACGCACTAACCATTCGGTGACCCATGTTGGAGATAAGTTATATTCAGTTGCATGTTATTCCGGGTAGATGTGTTTTATTAAAGCTTCAATACCACTCTTGTTGTAACTGAATAACTTTTTCCAATATTTAATCTGGTCAACAATTTGTACTATTTTACAATATTTCAATTAAAAAATGATTCAAATTTCATCTTAACACTCCTAATTTTAAAAATTGGAAAAATTCAACTACATGCCGTAACATGGTTTGAAAAGCCTTACGTAAGCACTTTCATATACAACTTGGATTTAAACATATTTTCGAACCCTCTGAACAAGTAAGATAGGTTGTAATGGATAATTTACACAACAGGTAGGACACTTAAACATCTTGTAGTTAGAATAAGGCTAATTTTGTTCTGGACCTGTTAAGCCAGCAAGAGTGTTATTGTCCCTTTAACGTTCATACAAAACAAATCTCCAGTCAAAATCCCGACAGGTTTATAATGACAGCGATTATCTGAACATGTTTGTTATGAATTAAGATGGCAGGTGGGTGGAAATATGAATATACTTGACAGATTGTGGTTCAAATTAAATGGGGTTAATTAAATTATATACTAGATTTCGTTTTTTTGGGAAATCCGAAGAACTAGACGCTGCGCCACTGGCCAGGGGGGGGGGGATATATACCACGGGAAAATGTAGTCGTTCGGATGGTACGAAAATCGAGGTCCTGTGGTGACCACATTGGTGTGCACGTAAAATATCCCTTGAGGGTGGAAAATCAAATTAAGACTACTTTGTAGTGGCGCTGTCGGGGCAAAATTTCTCTCATTGCACCCTTCATGGCGTAAGCCCGTCTTCATTAGTCAGTCGGGGTAGTACAATAAGACGTTAAACTCCATTTCATTTAATTTTTCTAGCGTTTTCAAGAAAGAAAAAAAGAAATGGGGTTTAACGTCCACTCGACAAAACTTATCATACAAGTTAAGAGATTAAAGAAAATTCAAAGCTTTAAAGTTTGTTTGAAGAAAAACGTTTTAGCGGTTTGTTAACGCCTATTTTAACAGCATGAGACGATTGACTTTATAATTAGGCTGTTTTTGTTTACCGTCTGTCATTATCGTCTTAAAAAACAAAAAAACATAAATCCTCTCTAATTATAGTTTTAACTTTTTTAAAACGTTAAGTAAATTATCAGCTGACTGGGATTTTAATTGCGTTAATTGCCATCGTATTGGGTTAAATGCTTCGGTAAAAATCACCCCAAATGCTGTAAAAAAAAATACAAAAAAATACTATGGATTACGATTATAAAACGGATTTTCTTAAAAAAAAAATAATTTTAGGCTTACCTGTGCCCGGAATTCCCTTTCCTTGTCCATGTTATGAAATATACAGGTATAAATGTCACCTGAAATCCTATCACCTGAGAACCGGTGAGTTAATGGTGTAGATCACCTGTGATCGGTGAGGTATGATGGTGTTGTTTCGAGAATGATTTCGTAGGATCTGCCACCGCTACCTGCCCTGTGAGTTTTTGTTAGTAGATAGAACACACGCCCCTTACAAGGTGTATCAACATCTTTTCATTGGCTCTTAGAATTCTTTTGAAACCGTTTACCTGTCGAGGGGATTAAGTCCGACCCCCTATTAAGGCTTTATAAAGAAGGATCAAAGTAATTCGTGTGAGATTATTGGTAGTAGATTAAAGACAGCGTTTTTTGAATTAATCTTAGTCGACGATTAGTTTTACATGCTTTCATAAATTAATTAAATACACAAAAAAAACTCAGGTGTAACTCCGGGATTCGAATCTTTAACTTGAAGTTATTTGTATTAAAGTCACGTTTTCTTCCCACTAAGAACAAACAATGATTGTAGAAACCCCTCCGTCTAGCTGACCTTAGTGTTGTGAAATTAAAATAGAAATGTAAAAATGTGTTGAGATACCTGCTGCACACTAGGTTTATGTTATTTTCAGTTAACCCCAGGTTGATTTGGAGAGAGATATATTTCAATAGATTATCATCTTTGTCATTATATCTTATCTTGACTTATAAGGCGAATATGGAGAGAGAGAGAGAGAGAGACAGAGAGAGAGAGAGAGGAGAGAGAGAATTTAAGAGAGAGAGCGGGTGAGGGAGAGAATGAGAGCGGGGAGAGAGAGAAGCGGAGCAAGCGAAAGAGAGAGCGGATGAGAGAGATAGAGAGAGAGTGAGAGCGAGGGGGAGATGGAGCGGATGAGAGAGAGAGAAGAGAGAGAGAGTAGGTGAGAGAGATAGAAGAGTGAGAGCGGGTGAGGGAGAGAATGAGAGCGGGGGAGAGAGAGAAGAGAGGGAGCGAGCGAAAGAGAGAGAACGGATGAGAGAGATAGAGAGAGAGTGGTTGTTCGAGAGAGAGAGTGGGGGAGAGAGATCGGGTGAGGGAGAGAGTAAGAGAGAAAGAGAGCTCATGGGAGAGATAGAGAGAAGAATATTGGTTTAAACAGTATTCGATTAAACATACATAATGCAAGAGCTAAATCTGCTTATTGTGTGTCTTTCTTTAGGACTGAAATGTTCTCTTACTTATTAATTAGACATTAATTAACTTATCCAGACAATAATCAACTCGCAATGTCATCGCTGCTCAACTTTCGTTTATGATTTAATCTCGAAATGGATAATTGAGACTATGTTTTTATGGTATCTAACCGACTTTAGTATTGATGATCGAGGCTAGGCCGAAAATTCAATCGCTAAATTCGCGGTCCAGAGTGGATCAATTTTACTAAAATTTTCAGCAAATTGCCTTTACATTATCTAGTTTTTAACTATTATAGTGATAACAGTCAGCTCTATATCCAATCTCTCATAATAATAATAATATCTTTAACATATAATTACATTCTATATACAATACATACTTCCGACGTGGTTTTCCCTTGTCAGTGATGCAGACGGAGGGCCTGACATTGACAGCTGTCTAGTCGTCAAATTGGACAAAAAAAACGAGTCGTGTACACCTTGGTGTGCTCGTAAAAGATCCATGGCAGTTGGAATTCGATAAAAGAGTAGGCCGTAGCGCCGCTGTCCGGGCAAAACGTCCCCCATAGCACACTGAATGCGTATGTCCCTCTTTATTAGCCCCGGTTTAGGAGTAAAACAGTAGGATGTTAACCCCATTAAATTTCATTTCATAAGCATATAATATCATGTCATCTACCTTGTTAAAACAGTCACCGTGACATTATTATCTACATCGTAGCAGATACAGAACTAGGGTCGGTTGCTTAAAGCTCCGTTATCTTTTAAAGTTGCAATTTCAAATATTTAAGTTATATTTTTAAAATTTATTAAAATATCGTCTAACAGTAGATGGTATCTATAAACAGTCCTACCTTGTTAAAGAATAATCCTATTTATCCTATAATTCACTATTGCCAGCTGAGAAATTGACAAAAATATCATTTTCAACTTTATATTCCAACGTTGGAAAATAACTGCCTATGTTGTCAATAGTAAAACAGGGGAGGTAATTGTGTTGTTATTCCCTGTGTCATAGATTTTTAAGGGTGGGAAATAATGCCAATGATCATATAATAGTGAGTTGATAACCTATTGAGCAAAAGACATAGAAATAATTATGTTTTGACTTTCTTAGAAAATTTGAAATTCTCGCTTTTACGATCCGTTAACTTTAACGGACATGTCTTGGTAACGTGTTGTTTGTTAACTTTCCGTTAAATTTGCTACAGAAAACACTATAGAATACTTTATCTTTTTTACATTAGTATAAATCTGTAGTAAAAAAAAGATAACAGAGCTTTGAGGTTTAACGCCCTATCTACACAGACTATGTCACGTTTTTTTATCAGTGGGAGGACCCGGACAAACCCCATGAGGTTGGTCAGGCGACCCTACTCCTTGTCACGTAAAATCGGGGATTCGAAACCACGCCAGTTGACCCAATAACAGGCTTTATGATACAGCGCGCACGTGCTAACCACAAGGTTTCATTCTAGACCACGGTTACTAGTTTTTCGGAATTGTTTAGTATGGGGATAGTCGGACGAGCTAGTAACTTGTTATTAGGTAGGAGAAATGAGAGGGAGAGAGAGAGAGAGAGAGATGGGGTTTAACGTCCACTCGACACATTTCGAAACTAACATATCGTTTAATTTTATTTCAATAATTTGTTTGCGCGTAGGGGTCTTTAGCAGTGGGAAGAAACCGGAGGACCCGGAGAAAACCTACGAGGTTGAACAGGGTAGGGGAAAGGGAACGAACTAGTAGCAAGGTATTGTCAACTAACATCCACTAAGTGAACCACAAGGCGAGATGTGTAATCCTATGAAATATGGTTTAACGACCTACTTTTAAATCATGCGGACTCGTAAGTCACGAGAGACAAGTTAATTCATTTAAGTCACTACAGGCGGAAATGTAATCAATTTAAATCATTTTACCGCCCACTCAACAAAAAAAAAGCTTATTTCGGGACTCGCATATTTCATTTCATGACTTCGCGTGTAGGGGTCTTTAGTAGTGGGAGAAAACCAGGGCCCTGAAAAACCAACGAGGTTGAACACGTACACGTAATCCAAACCACACTAGTTGACTCAATGACAGACCTTATGATACAACGCGTACTCGCTAATCATACGGCTAACCATTAGCTCAGTCGGAGCCGTAGGACGTTAAACCCCATTTCATTTCAATCCCTACTGAGCCACCACGTTGATTGTTTATATAACGGTTTAAGATGTAACAGCTATTGAGTCTTTTTTTTCTAAACAATATTTTTTTTATTGAATTTTAGGATTAGGAGACAGGCAAAGCCTATATAATCCCTTCCCTTGAGTCGTGTATTTTGTACACGGTGAACAGTCCATAAATTGCTGATTACACTATTTGCCTGATTACACTATTTTGTCTTTACCGTTTTTTAAGGACTTCGAATTTTGTCTAATGGTTTGGATTGTTGTGTGTATGTGTTCTTAGTGTTTAACGTCCGCTTCAACCGAAGTTGATATCGCAGACAAGAATTATTTTTATTACCGTATTTCCTCTAATAAGCGCCGGGTCTCCAAAAAGCGCCGGGCCTCTAATAAGCGCCGGGGGGTCAAGGGGTGCTGAAAAAATGAGCGCCGGGTCTCTAATAAACGCCGGGTCTCTAATAAGACATTAGATTGCTTTTGATCAAATGCCGTAATTCAAAAGATTCTCCGACCCAATGTCCATGGTAAATGACGGCTTTACCCTAAATTCAATTTGCTATTAAAGAAATAAGCGCCGGGGCTCCAAAGAGCGTCGGGCCTCTAATAAGCGCCGGAGGATCAAGGGGTGCTGAAAAAAGAGGAAATACGGTATTTTTCGTTTTTATTATCATAGCGAACGTGTAGGGGTCTTTCCTGTGGGAGGAAACCGGATTACCCGAAGGAAACCCACGAGGTTGAGAAGGCGCCCCTATCTCCATGCCACATACGCTCACAGGGTTCGAAACCACAGCTGCAAGCCAGAGGTGAACGGTCAGCTAGAGGTCGAAGCGCGGCACTCTAGAATTAAAATAAAAACCAAGTACGAACAATCCAAATCATAATTAAGAATTCGAAGTCCTAAAAACGTTATAGGCAAAATAGTGTATTAAAGCAAAATAGTGTAATCAGCAAATGGACTGCTCCTCGTGTACAAAAATACACGACAAGCAGTGGTAACAGGTGTCCGGAAGAGTAAGCTTACCCTGCCTGGCGCCACGCCATCCCACCCCCACCCATTTTATAGCCTAGTTTCTGTACATGGTGTGAACTCGTTGACAAGCGGGGTTCGTGTTAGACGACTCTCCTCGAGTAAACACAGTCTGTCTTTGTCAGTAGCGAATACAAAATTTAATATACGCATATATTGTCAATTTATATACGTTTTTATGTACTTGATATACATTCCTGCATACCTCGTTTACACTTGTCAGGGTTGACACATGCGAGTCTGATTGTAAGCCCCGTTTACACTTACAAAGAGAGAGAGAGAGAAATGGGTTTTAACGTCCACTCAACACAATTAGGTCATTTCGGGACTAACATATGGTTTAATTTTATTCTATTAATTCGCTTGCTCGAGGGGTCTTTAGCAGTGGAAGGAAACCGGAGTGCCCGGAGAAACCCACGAGGTTGAGAAGGCGCCCCTATCTCCATGCCACATACGCTCACACTGGTCGAAACCACAGCCGCAAGCCAGAGGTGGCCGGTCAGCTAGAGGTCGAAGCGCGGTACTCTAGACCACTAGGTCATCCCAACCCCCTTATACTTACAGGAATTGCCGCTCGAGTTTACACTAAGTCAGGGTTGACGCATGCGAGTCTGACTGGAGTACACGTAAAAGTTAGAATATGATGCGGAATTGGACGGCATATGAATCTAGTCGTTCCGATAGGATGAAAAACGAGGTCTCGTGTACGTAACGGAGCCCTTGTCAGTTGTAATTGGATACAGAGAAAGTGGTGTCAGGGCAAAATGACCTTCAAAGTACACCGCGTGGCATATGCCCAATTTTATCATCCGTAGTTGATCCGCAACAGTAAAAAGTTTAGCCCTTTAGTGACCATAGAAAACTACGCTAATTCAGTTTGCATAAATATATCCCGTCTCGATGCACCATCTTCATTAACCAAATTTGTGCTGGAAAGTAGGACAGTAAGCCATGTCTCAGAAATGTTTGTATACCTGTAAAAATTCGATATATTCCTAATTAATAGCTATTCGTATCATGAATGTGTAGTTAATGATCGGACCATTGTTGTATTCCTAATCCGCCATTGTTTCATGGCTAATCCGCCATTGTTATTGTTTTATTCCTAAGCCGCCATTGTTTTATTCCTACTGCGCCATGTTATGCCGCCATTGTTAGGGAAGCACAGTTGCTTAGCACAACTAGAAATGCCCGAAAAATTTCGAGTTTTTATATACAGCGCCGCCGGTTTTCTTTGAGAGGCGAATTAAGCCCCAAGAAAATTTTGGATTATTTGACGGTCGCAAACGCGTTTTACTGCTAGTTTCCTCTGCCTTTTTCCATCCCGGTGCCCGTTTTTTGGGCAATACCGTTTTTTGGAGCATACCTATCATAAGAGAGCTTCGGGCATTTTTTCGGGCATGCAGTGAACATGAAAAAAACGAGAAAATACTGTTCGGACAGTGTGGATCTCATAGAAATAAGTTAGTTATATATTTTTCTCTAAACGTTAATAGAAAAAAAGGTCGTCGGCCCTACTCCTTGTCACATACAACCGGGGATTCGAAACCACGCCAGTCGACTCAAGAACAAAAGTGGGTCGCAACGAATATAATACTGTAATATGAATATATATAAACTGATTTACATTCAGTGGTTTCAGTTATGTTCGTCGAAAAAAAAGCCAGCAATCGCAATCAAGTGCACATTAAAAGCGTCTAGATATTCCAGTCTACATAACTCCGTTTGGTTTGGTGCAATGTGTCTAGCCTCGTCCCTCGTGTCTCTCAATACAACTGGGGCTGAAGCGCATTATGGTACACGATTCGTGTACCAATGTTTAAAAAAATGTTTTATCTTAAATATCGGATATTAGAAGCTCATCTTTTCTCGAAAAGTTTACATCGTCAATGTTGATTTAAATTGACCAATAATTCGTGTTTTCGATATCGAAGATTTGGGAGGATTTTGAGTTTTGGACTTGGGTCCTTTAAACTCAATTTTAGTTCAAAGAACATATTAATAATAAGTTGAGTTACCTAACCATTCTGGGAGTTGGGATGGCCTAGGGGTCTAGAGTGCCGCGCTTCAACCTCCAGCTGGCCGGCCACCTCTGGCTTGCGGCTGTGGTTTCGAGCCCTGGTGTGAGCGTATGTGGCATGAAGATAGGGGCGCCTGCTCAACCTCGTGGGTTTCCTCCGGGCACTCCGATTCCCCCCTACTGCCGAAGACCCCTACAATTATTGAAATAAAAATAAACCATATGTTAGTCCCGAAATGACCTAGTTGTGTTGAGTGGACGTTTAACCCCATGTCTCTGTCTCCTCTAACCATTCTACGTTGTATACAAACAGTTGGCCTTGGATATCGAGTTAAAACTAGACAAAACAGGTTTCCTTTTTGAATTGTGATATTTTGCGTGACCCGAGACATATAATTGTCAGGTCAGCAAGAACTGTAATAAATAAAGGCCCCCAAATAAACTTTATAAGTAAATAATTAGAACTCTTATGGAGAACAAATCTAGCGTAACAGCCATTTAATGTTCTCTCGAGTGGAAAGTCATTATTTAAATATTATCTGGCCTAAAGCTGGAGGGTTTCAGTATTATCTGGCCTGAAGGGGGAGAGGGTTTCAATAACACAATTGAGAGATAAATGGTGTTTAACGTCCACACGACACCAAATTGGTTATTTCGGGATTAACATATGGTTTAATTTTATTTCAATAATTCGTTTGTGTGTAGGGATCTTTAGCAGTGGGAGGAAACCGGAAGACCCGGAGAAAACCCATGAGGTTGGACATAGGCGACCCTACTCCTTGTCACGTACAACCGCGAATTCGAAACCACGCCAGTTGATTCAATGACAGGCTTTATGATACAGCGCGACCCAGTCGGCCATCCAATCACCTATATGTCTAAACCAACTATGAGGAATAACAGCGCTATGAGGAAATTTGCCGTCTGCTCTTATTTACGTTCCGGACGCTTATTTTTGAACTAGTTCAAAGATAGGGTCGTGTTGCGTTCACGCGTACTATAAGCCAACTTGGTTCATAGTTAGTACGGGTGATTGTTAACCAATCCAGTTGAACTATTCTTTTCCAGCGTGGTTCTTTCTTGTCAGTGATGCAGGACGGAGGGTCTAAGAAGGACAGCTTTCTAGGCGTTCGGATGGGACGAAAAACCCAGGTACCCGTGTACATATTGGCGTACACGCAAAAGATCCCTTGGCAGTTTTGGCAATTGGAATTCGATATAAGAGTAGGCCGTTGCCCGATCAAAATTTCTCTTATAGCTCACTGAATGGCGTATATGCCAATCTTCATCAGCCCAGCTCGGAGCTGAACAGTAGGACGTTAAACCCCATTTCATATCAGTTTAATTATTCTTGCCTCTTTGGTCCCAAAAAATTAAAAGCTTAGTTACATAATCTAAAACATTTTCGCATCTACGACGCTCAATTCCATTATGTCATTATTCTTTAAAGGGACTGTCCCGAATAGAACAGAGCCTCAAAAATAAAAGTCCGAGTACGTATGAAATACAAACGCCAAAATATAGAAGACTGTTGTATATACCCTGACTCAAAATGTCAGCTCAAAATATTGAGTCGTTTGGACGTGAGCGTTAAAACAGCTTATCCGGACACGTAACCCTTTTAAGATTTTGGGTAAATTCTTTCGTTGGGTAACCCGATAATCGATTCCCGTTCCTTTAGAGGTTTACACGGTGAATGGCCCAAGTGCTGTACTTGATAACAAAAGGTAAATTTCACCGATACATTATTTATATAAAATAAAACTCTGGTTTTATCAAATCACCGCATAATACAGTTTGGGACACCTTATTTCATTTCAAGATGAAGACTGTGGGTCTAGAGTGCCGCGTTTCGACCTCTAGCTGGCCGACCACCTCTGGCTTGCGGCTGTGGTTTCGACTATGGTGTTAGCGTATGTGGCATGGAGATAAGGGCGCCTTCTCAACCTCGTGGGTTTCCTCCGGGCACTCCGGTATCCTCCCACTGCTAAAGACCCCTACGCGCAGCAAGCGAATTATTGAAATAAAAATAAACCATGTTAGTCCCGAAATGACCTAGTTGTGTTGAGTGGACGTTAAACCCCATTTCTCTCTCTCTCTCTCTCTCTCTTATCATCTTCACGGTTATAGTGAACCGCCGATTGACAAAACATCTATTATTTTCCCACTAGTGTTTCATACTTAACACGTCATTAAAGCCACGTGCGATTAGCAGAAAGACTACTAGTAGAACACAAGTGAGAAGACGAGTGACACGCCTAGAGTGATATACCGTATTTCCTCTAATAAGCGCCTGGTCTCCAATAAGCGCCGGGCCTCTAATAAGCGCCGGGGGGTCAAGGGTAGTTGAGAAAATAAGCGCCGGGCCTCCAATAAGCGCCGGGTCTCTAATAAGCGCCGGGTCTCTAATAGACATTAGATTGCTTTTGATCAAATGCCGTAATTCAAAAGATTTCTCCGACCCAATGTCCATGGTAAATGACGGCTTTACCCTTAATTCAATTTGCTATTAAAGAAATAAGCGCCGGGCCCCCAAAGAGCGCCGGGCCTCTAATAAGCGCCGGGGGGTCAAGGGGTGCTGAAAAAATAAGCGCCCGGGCGCTTATTAGAGGAAATACGGTAGATATCATGTATGTACATGCTTCGAGATAAACATTATAATTACACAACTATTTCATATAATTTTCACCTTACCTTTGATTGACCCAAGTCACCGAATATAATTTCATATCAACATAATAAAGCTAAATCTTTCTTTTCATCGAATTCATTTGGTATGACCAGTACAATTAGCCCTGCTATCAAAATAAACACATAAAAAGTCTCCTTTTTTTCAATTTGACTGTATAATAAATCTATTAATAATTCATTTCTAAAAATACAGATTATATTACATGATATGACAAGTGGACGGTTTTTTTATTTCACGAGAGAGAGAGATAGAGAGGGGATAGAGGGAGAGGGGGGATAGAGAGAGGGGGAAGGAGAGAGGGAGGGAGAGAGACGTGGGGTTTAAACATCCACTCGACATAAACTAGTTACATGTATTTGAGTCAACTGGCGTTGTTTCGAATGCCAGACTGTCCAAAACAAGGAGTACCTCATGGGTTTTCTCCGGGTCCTCCCACGGCTAAAGACCCCTACGCGCAAGCGAATTATTGAAACATAAATAAACCATATGTTAGTCCCAAAATGACCTAATGACAGGCTTTATGATACAGCACGTGCTAACCATTCGCCCCTCTCCCACCTCGGTTTTTATTTCAAACTACATAATCTATTATAAAATATGCTAAGATTGTAACATTAGTGACTTGTCCTCTTTAATATCTAGAGGGGGTGGTCGAATGACTAACGAATGAAATGGGGTTTAACGTCCTACGCTTCTGCACCTGACAACGATAGCCTGAATCTAGTGAGACACATGATATCCAATATTTTAACACCTAGACCCACATTCTTTATCTCTAGTGATCCACGTGCACATAGATAAAATACATGTATAGGGATTTTATCAACTTTAGAGTCATTGCCCTTGATTGGCCTTATTAAAACAATCTTTCAAAATGAATGAAATGGGTTTTAATGTCCTACTGTTCTGATCCAAACTGGGGTAATAATAAAGACGAGCACACGCCAAGCAGTGTACTGTGAGTGAAATTTTGCCCAAACAGCGGCACTACGGCCTATTCTTATATCGAATTCCAACTGCCAAGGGATCTTTTACGTGCACTCCCACCCGAACGACTAGGCAGCTGTCCTTGTCAGGCCCTCCTTCTGCATCACTGACAAGGGGAAATCACGTCGGAAAATCGAGATGAACTTTCTCGGCCAATGCTGGGATCGAACACTCGACCTCCAGGCTAGCGAACCAGCGCCTTATCCACTTAGCCACCGTGATCCTGGTCTTATTAAAACAATCTTTCAAAATGAATGACATAGGTTTTAATGTCCTACTGTTCTGCTCCGAACTGGGTTAATGAAGACGAGCATACGCCAAGCAGTGTGTTATGAGGAAAATTTTGCGCGAACAGCGTCACTACGGCCTATTCTTATATCGAACTGCAACTGTCAATGGATCTTTTACGTGTACGCCAATGTGTACACGGGACCTCGGTTATTCGCCCCATTCGAACTACTAGACAGCTGTCCTTGTCGGGCCCTCAAATGTCATTATAGTTAAGATTTGTCACTAATAATTAGCACGTGTGTTGACGTCGAGTTCACAGCCATTTCCCGTTCGTAAAATCTGAATAATCCTCAATGAATGTTAACCATTGGTTGGTTGCTAAAAACCGGTTGGTTTACATTTGACAAATGTGTGACATTTTCTAAGAATAATTAACTCAGTCACTTCCTGGTCGAATCAGGATACTCGATCATTCGGCAAACCTCGACAGATTCCGGTACCCTCCGTAACCTACATCTAGACTCGGATGTATGATAGTAATTGATATGTACCTACTACCGATTTACTTTAACAGGAAAACTTTCCGCTTTTACAAAAATGTCCCAAAATGGCAGCCATGGGGGCTAGTCTCGATCACCCAGAACCCCCGGATGATAGAGACTACATGGGGGCAGCCATTGTTTATCCGGTTCCTTTAAAGTAGTTCCAAAATGGCAGAATTCGTCGTACATCCGAGTCTAGATGTAGGGTACCGGAATCTGTCGAGATTTGCCGAGTGGATACTCGATGTCAAATATGTCTGTATCTTTCCGTTCTTTTTCTTCGTTTGTAATATCCGCTTCAACAAAGATACACATCAAATTTAAAAAAAAAACAGCCAATCTGGAATGTAATGTAACCCAGAGAAAAACATGGTGTACTTGCCAGCATGAGTCATAATCTGTAATATGTCACATGAAATATGGCTGCGGGCATATTGAAGTAAAACAATTACCTACATAAAAAGCAATCCCCACCCAGTAGTATATTTAAAACGACGCGCAAGCGAATTATTGAAATAAAATTAAACCATATGTTAGTCCCGAAATGACCTAGTTGTGTTTAGTGGACGTTAAACCCAATCTCTCTCTCTCTCTCTCTCTCTCTCTCTGACAATCCAATTAGTCAATCAACATGGGATCGTTTCGCTCAGCTTCCATGCACAATGAAATTACCAACAATGACATGGAGGTTAGCGTCCAACGACTACATATCGTCCATTGTCAAACCCTCTGTCCAACACCTCTGACAAGTTATGGTTGCGAGAAATATACCTTACATTTACACATTAAAGGAGCTAAGTCTCTAACTCAATATCAACACAAGTCTCTTACTCTATCAACCAAAGTCTCTTACTCAATATCAACAAGTCTTTGACATTGAGAACACGAATTATTTGTCAACTTAAACCAACGTTGATGTTGTGATCTTACTGGGAAAAGGTGAGCGTCTGATATCAAACATTTAAGACAAAATAAACATTTTACCATTGATACACGATTCTTGTACCATAGTACGTTCCAGGCTAGACATATTCCAGCAAGTCATGTCAATAGGTGACACCATATTCTATATATAAGGCTCTGGGTGACACCATATTCTTGTCTGGAGACAATGCACAATACATACTATTGCTATAGACTGGAATAACCACTAGAGACTGGCATACGATTGAGACTTCTGGCGTATTTCGCCGAACATAACTGATTTAAAATTAGAACAAAAACGGACACGATTGAATGTGAATCAGTTTATATACATTTATATTACATTTTAATATGCTATGTGGCCCATTTGTGTCAATTTCTAGGTCCCAAATATTGGCGATTTAGCTCCTTTAAAGTGATACAAAGTCAGTCAACATCAGGTCGTTCCGGTCTGCGTCCATGCATAATTTCACACATAAATATAATGAAGATTAGTGCACAATTCCACACATAAAGTTAGTAAACACGGTAATTCATAAAAACGTGGGCCACATGTGATACCTGGCGAAAACGTGGCGTGGTTTGATATACAAGTGTACATGTACTTTAAACTGACTGATCAGCAGTGAATACTCGCTATAATAATAATAATAATAATAATGTACATTTATAGAGCGCCAAATCCATCCAAAAGCATGCTCAAAGCGCAATGAGTCAATATTTACATAAACAGTGAATAGAAAGTTTAATTCTCGTAGTATTCTCTAAACAAATGAGTCTTCAGCTGTGATTTGAAAGTAATCAAAGATTCACTGTTTCGGATATTCAGTGGTAAATTATTCCACAATTTAGGTGCAACTACACTAAAACTTCTGTCACCAAAATGTTTCAGTTTTGAGTGTGGAACGACGAGAGTATTCTGGTAATAGGATCTCAAGGATCGATTTGGTTGATTAACTTTTAGAAGTTCTGATAAATAGCTATAGGCCGCTACCATCGCTGATAATGCCCCCGTCAGACCGAGTGGCGTTCTTACTGCGCTGCTGCGACTAAAAAACTTACAAGTTCGCAGGGAAACGTAAACACAACGCGATAAAATGTCCACAAAATTTACAAACTTGAAAGAAGTCGCGTTCTTTACCCCGTCAGACCGTGGTGGCGTCTTTACTGCGCTGCTACAACGACGGAATATGGCCCCATGGGTTATACATGTTTACCCATGCCCTAGCGTGGTAAAGCGTGATGGAAACGCCAGATATCGCGCTGTGGTCTCGATGGTGGCAAATGATTGCCGAGTCATGGTGTTTGTTTTGAGCATGTTCAAAACAAACGCCAAGGATTCTGCTAACTGCCCTTGAAATATGTGAAAACACAATTCTTTTTTTTTCAAGTTTGTGATATTTTGGGACATTTTCGTACTCTGTGTTGACGTTTGTGCATTTTCTGATCGCCGTACGGTCTCTGCAGCGCAGTAAGGACGCCACCCGATCTGACGGTGACTAGGCGATCATTCACGACCATGGAGACCACAGCACGGTATCTGTCGTTTCCACCACGATTTTACCGCGCTTATATGCGTTGTCATCCTCGGTTACCCAGTGTACACATTCCGTTCTACTCCACTATACCCTGGGTTAATCCATAGGGATTCCACGATTTCAAAATATCAGAATGTAGTTAAACTGTACGAGCCAATCAAAGAACAGTTTACAAATAAGTCTTCCGAAGACCCTTTAGCGACGTTTTTTACGTCATACAACTTGTTTACATATTTGCAAAGTGTGCAAGAACGAACTTCGGCGGCCATGTTGGGGTATTCTTTGTTGAAAAAAGATGAGAGTTACTTCCCTTCGTTTATTTCCCTTCCAAGTAACGCTTTCTGGGATTGGACGATAAAAATATCACAATCAGCCAGGGCAGATAATTTGAAATCGTGGAATCCCTATGGATTAACCCAGGGTATAGTGGAGTAGAACGGAATGTGTACACTGGGTAACCGAGGATGATGCGTTGTGACCCTTTTGTGTCAATTTCTAAGTCCCAAATATTAGCGATTTAGCTCCTTTAAATTTTTCCTCCGATAAATTTTCTAAAACATTCTTTTTTTATGTATTAGAAAAATAAAAAAGTACGCTTGAATTATTTTGTAGGTAAAACATTGTAAATGTCGGCAAAAATATTTCCTATTTAGTGTAAATGGGTATTAAAATGAGTACAAGGCACCATTCTGACCCAACCAGTTACGTTATATGTAAACAATGCACGCGTCATTTGAGACAATGATTGCCGCCGCGTGATGTGATTGCACGTGTTGAAGACAGTCATCTTTAACATAGATATTTAAGATATCTTAAAACACTTTCGTAATTCTCTGTGAAAGAGTTTGCATGTACTCATCGCAATCAAATTGTTATATTTTCATTTCCATCATCGTCGGGCAAGCGCAAGGGTCTTTCCTGTTGGTGGGAAACGGGGTACGCCAGGTAGAACTCGAGCCGCGACACTCTAGACCACTAGGGACCACCCACTCCATACCTTTCCCGGTTTTATGTCCACTCTTATTAGCAGGTGTCTTATTGAATGTTTTCAGTTAGTGCGGTCTGTCGTTGAATCAAGTGGGGTGGTTTCGAGTCCGGTTTCCTCCCAATGATAAAAACACCTACGTGCAAGCAAATTATTGAAATAAAATTTAACCATATGTTAGATACGAAATGACCTAGTTTGTATCTCTTTCTTTCTCTCGTTGTTTTGGTGTGTGTGCTGCTGTGGTCCGCCGGTACCTGCTATATTAACTGATAATTTCATACTTGGTTGGGCTTGAATAGTAAAACTCAAGGTACGCACAACGACTTTAATAGACCAAAACAAAAAAAAAAACATCAGTTTACTTGGATGAGATTTTATGAATTATTCGGGTGGAATTATATAAAAAGCAAAAATATAAGTTATTGGAGTGGCCTGGCATTTCGAATATGTTTACTTGTCCGGGTTTTGCATTTTTTTGTATTCATATACACATTTGTGACCACGCTTTAAACATTAGTGATATCGAAATCATTCGTGAAGAGATTTTATTTTTGTGTTTTGTTTGTTGTATTACCTGCAAGGCGATCGCTACGGCTGAAGGTAAAAAAATAATGAATACGCTACAGCATCTTCAATAGAAGGCTTGATCTCGCCTTAACTACATTCATCTTATAAAGCCCTTCATGTAACACTCTGCTTTTTTCGGCACTACGTTTGATTGGGTATAGTCACAAACTGTGATCCAATCAGATTCCTTCGTTAAATGGGTTACTAAAAATAGACTACTTTCAATTCATTTTATTTATCGAAGGCTCGGATTAGCCCATACCGAGCACGTGATTTCACCGGAGTCATGGTCAGCCGGCGAATTCCTTATTGCATGCTGCGTTAATTGTTCCTTATGTCGTGTATGGTGAGTGGTCTTATTGCTTAGCTATTGTGTGCCAGTTTGAGCTCGGCGACAGTACAGTGCGAGTGTGTTATGTGCCACGACCTCTGATTGGACAATGCTTATTAGTCACGTGTAAACACAACAAGCGTAAAGTTCGGGATTTGCCCAGTGTTGAAGCAACGGTTAGATGTTGTAAAACTCGCGGCCGTTGCTCCAGGAACATGACGCTACAGGTGCTCTCTTGAAACGTTTTAGTTTCCTGCATTATAGTCCAGGGGCCTGTTTCACGAAATTTTAACTTAAGATAAAATCCAAATTTTAGTACATACTTAAATCTGATTGGCTAAGCGCTAAAATCAACCTAATACTATCCAATCGAATTACTAAAATCAGATTTTATCTTAGTTAAAATTTCGTGAAACAGGCCCCAGGCATTGGAACTCAATTTAGCATCATTTCGGGCAGTTGCTGTAAAAAAAAAAGAAATGCCGGTCACGGTTTATAGTCGGCCTAAACGTATAATATCACCAAAAACAGTCCCAGCCCGAAATCTTGTGCCAGATTGGGTCAAATTGGTCAAAAACAAAATGGACGCCGGCTTTGGCTTGTACACTTTTGTTTCCAACCAATGATCATTAAATGATCGAGTTTGGTATCTAAATATACGTTTACGGGGTAACCGAATCCATTTACCATGCATACTTTTGTGATGGATGTTACCGATGAATCAATATTGGGGGGTTGTTCAAGATGTCGGCCAGTTTTTGCGGGAATATTCGAATTATACATACAAGGTTCAAGTTTGGTCGTTTTTGTGGTAGCTGAATCCATTTTTTTAACATATATAAGTACATTTGTGATAAGGTTATTCCCTGTGTCAATATAGGAGAAATTCCAATTTAGGATTGAGATTTCTTATTGGGGATTGGAGATTAATGATACCCCGACCCAAGATCTAATACGCAGATAACACAAACACATTACCTTGTAAACATCAAAGGAGTGCTAATCCAATTCCATCATCAGGTGGGGTCCTCCTTCCTTGGCTGTTTCGGCGCTATTCCACAACAACCTCCAGAGGTGCGCCGGCTCAGGTGATCAATCTGAACCTGGAACTGGATGGCCTACACGGCTCCTATGTCTCAGCTGATGTCATTGCTGTTCTTCTGTAACTGAATGCTGTTCTGTATATCTAAATCTGTCCATTATCTACACAATAAATGTTCATTGTTCTACCACTTTGTACTTTTCCACACTTCGTCTCTTTTCCTCCAAATCCACTGTGATGCCACTTCTGCTTCTCTACACACTTCTGTAATGAGTTTCTTCCTCTCTGCTCCTACTACTCCCAAGGTCCTAAGTGCCCGCCACATTGACTGTCCTGCAAAGCCCCTGCATCCGACTTCTATTGCCATACACCACGTCCTCCATCCCCGCTGTTTGCAATCCTCTACTAGCTGCTGGTATTTTGCCATCTTTCTTTCATAAGCTTCCTCTATTCTGTCTTCCCATGGGACTGTCAGTTCCAGCAAGACCGCCTGCCTAGTTCCCTGTGACCAAATGACTATATCTGGTCTTAGCGATGTTGCTGCTATTTCTGCTGGGAAACTCATGCGTTGATGTATGTCTGCTGTCAGCTGCCAGTCTGATGCTGTTCCAAGTATCCCTAAACCTTCTGCCTGGTTGTCTTTCTTTTCTCCAGCCCTCACAAAATTTACAAATGTGATGTTCTTCTGCATCTTTCTCTTCTTTCTCCTTGTGGTATCCAACTTTGCTGCTATTGTTTTCAATACACTGTCATGCCTCCATGTATATCTTCCATCTTTCAATGCGACTGGACATGCTGACAACACATGCTGTAGAGATGCTGGTTTGTCTTTGCATAAGGTGCACGTTGGGTCTTCTATCAACCCCCAGGTATAGAGGTTCGATGGGCTTGGTAAAACGTCATACACTGATCTTAGTAGAAAACTCAATCTGTACCCTTCCATACTCCAAATCTCGCTCCAGGTCAAAGCCCTGCTTCTCGCTCCTTGCCAATTCAACCAACTACCCTGCTGTTTCATTCCTACTGCCTTAACATTCCTACTCTCTTCTTCCATCTGTCGTATTTCCTGTTGCACCAGTTCCCTCCGTCCCTTCTCATTTGCTGTATCCCACCTTGGTTTTGTTGTCATACCAAATCCCTGTCTACCAACTGCTGTTACACCAACGATGACACTGTGCTTTAGTCTAGTCTCAGCTTCCTTAACTGCTTCCTCTGCTTTCCATCTTCTTCCTGTCCTGATCTTTACTTTGGCTCCTCTCACTTTAGCATCTTTGCTGTCTCTCAACGTCATAACCTGTCTTGTCTTTGTAACTTTATACTCTTCTGTCAATGCCTTCATTGGTAATTGTAGCTTTGTTCCTGTGCTGTAAAATCCAATACTGCTGAAACTTCTTGGCACACCCAACCATCTTCTTAGGCATGCACTGATCTTTCTCTCTAAGGCCTCAACTTTGGACAATGGGAACTCGTAAACTAGTAATGGCCACAATATCCTTGGTAAGACCCCATGTTGATATATCCAGGCCTTATATCTTCCTGGGAGCCCACTTTTGTCTATCTTCGTCAGCCATTCTACCAATTGCACTTGAACTTCACCCATGTTTACCGTATCTGCTAGTGTTGCATCAAACTTTTTACCTAGACATTTCACTGGTTTCTCTCCAACTGTTGGTATCTTTTCACCTGCTAACTCAAATGTCTCATCTTGCACTTTGCCTTTCCTCAATACCAAACTTCTAGATTTACTTGGTTTGAACTTCATCCTGGCCCACTTAATCATCCTTTCCAATTCCTCTAAAGTCCATCTTCCCTCTATGACTGTTTTGGCTGTCACTGTCATATCATCCATAAAAGCTCTTACTGGTGGTTGCCTGACCCCTGATGCCAATAATGGTCCTCTACTTGGTTTTTCTACTGAATTTACAATCAAGTTCATTGCTGCTGCAAACAGGACTACTGATACTGTACACCCCGTTAGTATTCCAACCTCAAGTCTCTGCCAAGCTGTGGTGAAGTCTCCAGCTGTGAACCTCATTTCAATCTTGTCAAAATACTCTCGCAGCATAGTTCTGATAGTTGGTGGAACATGATACCTCTCCAATGTCAGGTCTACTAGTTTGTGAGGTATGGACCCATAAGCATTAGCCAGATCTAGCCAAAACACTGCTAAGTCACTTTTCTTCTCCTTTGCTTCTCTTAAAATCTGTGTAATAACGCTAGTGTGTTCGATGCAACCAGATACTTCAGGCATGCCTCCTTTCTGGACTGCGATGTCTATATATTCGTTGCCAAGCAGGTACCTCGTCGTTCTCCTTGATAAAACTGCCAGGAATATCTTCCCCTCAATGTTCAATAGGGAGATGGTTCTAAACTGTTCAACTTTCCTGGAGTTCTCTTCTTTTGGTATAAAACATCCTTCTGCCTTGTACCATGACTCTGTCATCTTTCTCCTTCTCCAAATTACTTTTAATAGCTTCCACAACCTTCTGATCAGTCTGGGACAGTTCTTATATACCCTATATGAAATACCATTTGGTCCTGGTGCTGACCCTGCTCTTGCCTTTCTCACTACGTCCTGCACTTCTTGGAACTTCAGGTCTGACTCATCAAACTGTTCTTTTGGCTCCTCTGGTGTTAACAATTTCTCACATTCTTCCAGGTCTTCTCCTCGTCTCTCATCACTGTGGGTCTTCCTGAGATGTTCTTCCACTTCTTCCCTCGAGTTTTCCAGTTTGCCAGATCCTCTCGCTCCAAATAATCGCTTCATATACTGAAATGGGTTTGCTGTAAATGTTGTTCTCTCCTTTGCCTTTTTCTTTCTATCTCTTCTATGCGTTTCTGCTCTGTTAAGTGTTTTAAGTTTCTCCCTAGTTTCCTTTCTTAACTGCTGTAATGGTAACCTTTCATTCTCATTGGCGACTTTGTACCTCTTCTTTAACCTTCTCAGGTCTCCTCTCAATTCCTTGATCTTCTTCTGTCTCCGGTTACTATGGCCTAGTTTTGTTGGTTGTTTCCCTTGTGGTACCACTCCAAATCTGTCCTTTCCTACGCTGTAAATAATGGACGTCATTGCTGTTATCTTTCTGTCTACACTGCCCGCTAATGTTGCCTCTAAGATGTTTTCCAAATCTTCGTCAAGCGCTTTCCAAGCTGCTTTGTCTGCATTCGTTGGCCATTTGATCTTCTCTTTGCGTGGCTCATTCTCTTCTCTGCGGGTTGTTGGTTCTATCCCGTCTTCTTTCCGGACTGTTGTTTCTATCCCGTCTTCTTTCCGGACTGTTGTTTCTATCCCGTCTTCTCTATGGACTGTTGGTTCTATCCTCTCTATCTCTTCTGCCTCGTCAAGTTGTTCTACCTCTGTAGGCTGTTCCTCGTGCTCATCCTCACCCTGGGTCACAGGGAGGCTATCATCACTGTGGTTTGCTTCCTGGATGGTCTCCTCCTCCGTCTGACCAGATCTCTCTGTGCGTTGATTGCCAGAATGGGGTTGCACACATTTCATTCTACTTTGATGGATCTTCAAACCTCTAGAATTCTTACAGACTTTGCCACAAAAACATTTACATCCGTTGTTCTGGTTCGTTGTCCTTGTCGGTTCCATAGTCGTTTCCTGGTCCTGTCCTATGGGCTGTTCATCCTCCCTCGCTCTCGCACAGCCCCGAGGGTGTCTTAGTATATATCGTTCCATAGCGTGTAAAATGGGTTCCCCTTCACAGGAGATGCACTTTGACTTGCCAAGCCTCATGCCCCGGTTACCAGTCTCTCCTGGCTGCCACCTGTCTCTCCAGGTTGCCACTGTTCTCTTCACAGTCGTCAACCAGACTTTCCTGGTGGTCACTGGGTTTCCAGAAGTTGATTACCTTGTAAACATCAAAGGAGTGCTAATCCAATTCCATCATCAGGTGGGGTCCTCCTTCCTTGGCTGTTTCGGCGCTATTCCACAACAACCTCCAGAGGTGCGCCGGCTCAGGTGATCAATCTGAACCTGGAACTGGATGGCCTACACGGCTCCTATGTCTCAGCTGATGTCATTGCTGTTCTTCTGTAACTGAATGCTGTTCTGTATATCTAAATCTGTCCATTATCTACACAATAAATGTTCATTGTTCTACCACTTTGTACTTTTCCACACTTCGTCTCTTTTCCTCCAAATCCACTGTGATGCCACTTCTGCTTCTCTACACACTTCTGTAATGAGTTTCTTCCTCTCTGCTCCTACTACTCCCAAGGTCCTAAGTGCCCGCCACATTGACTGTCCTGCAAAGCCCCTGCATCCGACTTCTATTGCCATACACCACGTCCTCCATCCCCGCTGTTTGCAATCCTCTACTAGCTGCTGGTATTTTGCCATCTTTCTTTCATAAGCTTCCTCTATTCTGTCTTCCCATGGGACTGTCAGTTCCAGCAAGACCGCCTGCCTAGTTCCCTGTGACCAAATGACTATATCTGGTCTTAGCGATGTTGCTGCTATTTCTGCTGGGAAACTCATGCGTTGATGTATGTCTGCTGTCAGCTGCCAGTCTGATGCTGTTCCAAGTATCCCTAAACCTTCTGCCTGGTTGTCTTTCTTTTCTCCAGCCCTCACAAAATTTACAAATGTGATGTTCTTCTGCATCTTTCTCTTCTTTCTCCTTGTGGTATCCAACTTTGCTGCTATTGTTTTCAATACACTGTCATGCCTCCATGTATATCTTCCATCTTTCAATGCGACTGGACATGCTGACAACACATGCTGTAGAGATGCTGGTTTGTCTTTGCATAAGGTGCACGTTGGGTCTTCTATCAACCCCCAGGTATAGAGGTTCGATGGGCTTGGTAAAACGTCATACACTGATCTTAGTAGAAAACTCAATCTGTACCCTTCCATACTCCAAATCTCGCTCCAGGTCAAAGCCCTGCTTCTCGCTCCTTGCCAATTCAACCAACTACCCTGCTGTTTCATTCCTACTGCCTTAACATTCCTACTCTCTTCTTCCATCTGTCGTATTTCCTGTTGCACCAGTTCCCTCCGTCCCTTCTCATTTGCTGTATCCCACCTTGGTTTTGTTGTCATACCAAATCCCTGTCTACCAACTGCTGTTACACCAACGATGACACTGTGCTTTAGTCTAGTCACATCAAATTTTAAAAAAACCCAGCCAATCTGGAATATAACCCAGAGAAAAAACATTGTGTAATTGTGTAAGTCATGATCTATTATATGGCACATGAAATATTACTTCAGGCATATTGAAGTAAAAAGTTATCTACACAAGGAACCATATTACTGTAGTGTATTTTAAAAAATCCCCACCCCCCCCCCTTCCAGTTGTCTATTTAAAACGACGCGCAAACGAATTATTGAAATAAAATTAAACCATATGTTAGTCCCGAAATGACCTAGTTGTGTTGGGTGGACGTTAAACCCCCCTCCTCTCTCTCTCCCTCTCTCTCTCTCTCTCTCTATTTATAACGATACTGACAATCCAATTATTCAATCAACAGCGACTAGATGCCGTTTATTTCCATGTATATCCTCTGTCCAGCAACTCTGATCAATCTGCGTAACCTCGTGGGTTTCCTCCGGACACTCTGGTTTCCTCCTCCCACTGCTAAAGACCCCTACGCGCAAGCGAATTATTGAAATAAAATTAAACCATATGTTAGTCCCAAAATGACCTAATTGTGTTGAGTTGACGTTAAACCCCGTCTCTCTCTCTCTCTCTCTCTCTCTCTCTCTCTCTCTCCTTCTCTCTCTCTCTCAGATAAATCTGATTAAAACATAGATCCAATTTAGTTTCGTTTTTCATAGTTCAAAATTCCGTTTTTACTTGTCCTTACTATATGTAGAGTAGTAGGCCATCAAAAGTATAAATAAACGAAATGAAATATAGATCTATTTTTTAATTAGATTGCACATTGCAACTCTGATATATATGGTTGCGAGAAATATACCTTACATTTATACATTTTAAGGGCCTAAGTCTCTTACTCAATATCAACCAAAGTCTCTTACTCGATATCAACCAAAGTCTCTACATCAATATCAACCAGTCTTTGACATCGAACTCACGAATTATTTGTCAATTTAAATCAACGTTGATGTTGTGATCTTACTGGGAAAGTGTGGGCTTCTTATATCCAACGTATAAGCAAAATAAAGATTTGAGCATTGTGTATACACGATTCCTGTACCATAATGCTTTTCGGCGCCATTTGTAACAAGGGACTCTAAGAACGAGGCTAGACATATTCCAATATTAACTTTTTTCCTCCAACCAATTAAATTCTGAAGACGTTTGAAGTATTTGTAGGTAAACATTATTTCCTATTTAGTGTAAATGGGTATTAAAACGAGTACAAAGCACCATTCTGTCCCAACCAGTTACGTCTTATGTAAACAATGCACGCGTCATTGAACCAATGATAACCACCGCGAGATGTGGTTGCACGTGTTGTCTGTTGAAGACAGTCATCTTTAACATAGATATTTAAAGGGCCAATCCCGATAATGTTTTTGAGAATAAAACTGCTTAATTTCGTGTAAAAATTCATTAAGATCCCCTACCTTAGGGCCGCGCAACTAACTCAATATATGTGATACGTTTTCAAACAACTTAAACCCACCAGTCTTCATCTTGAAATAAAGTCTGGTGTCCCAAACTGTATTATGCGGTGATTTGATAAAACCAGACTTTTATTTTATGAATATAATGTGTCGGTGAAATTTATCTTTTGTTATCAAGTACAGGACATGGACCATTCACCGCGTAGACCTATAAAGGAACGGGAATCGATTATCGGGTCACCCAACGAAATCATTGACCCAATGAGGTTGAGTGTTCGATCCCTGCATTGGCCGAGAAAGTTCATCTCGATTTTCCGGCGTGATTTCCCCTTGTCAGTGATGCAGAAGGAGGGCCTGACAAGGACAGCTGCCTAGTCGTTCGGATGGGACGAAAAACCGAGGTCCCGTGTACAAATTGGAGTGCACGTAAAAGATCCCTTGGCAGTTGGAATTCGATATAAGAGTAGGCCGTAGCGCCGCTGCCCGGGCCAAATTTCCCTCATTGCACACTGTGGCGTATGCCCGTCTTCAATTAGCCTAGGTACGGTGCTTAATTCTATTCGGGACTGTCCCTTTAAGATATTTATAAAAACACTTTCGTCATTCTTTGTGAAACAGATTGCATGTACTCATGCATGTAAAGTACATGATATGATATTTTTTGTTAATCATAAATTATTATAAAATTATGTAGGCCTACTCGTGCATGTAAAGTACATGATAATAATAAATCTTGTTGATCATAAATTATTATAAAGTTATTTATGTTGATGTTGATCCAGTTATTTTGATGTCGGTAGGGGAGGGTGGGTTACAGGGGCATGATTTCTATTATTAATGAATTAATCCTAAATGAAATACCATAGCAAATAAAATTACATATCCAGTCGAAGCTACTAAAAGGCCCAATACCACGCTTGTTGTAACTGAATAAAATGCCCCAATCATTATTCTGGTCAACAAATTGTACTATTTTACAATATTCCAATTAATTGATGATACAAATTTTATCTTAACACATCGAATTTAAACATTTGGAAAAACTCAACTACATGGTTTGAAAAGCTTTACGTGAACACTTTCAAATGCAACTTAAACATCTAGTAGTCAAGCCAGCAAGAGTGGTATTGTCCCTTTAACAGCGCTATTTTAAGAAGTGAATACATTGAAACCATGTTTGTGTAGATCATAGCAAAACCAATTTAATTTACCCGATCCGCCCCGTATGTGTTGTGAAAGAAATGGGGTTTACTGTCCTATCGAAGATGGACATACTGGGCTAATGAAGATGGACCTACGCCATGCAGAGTGAAATGGGGGAAATTTTGCCCTTAGCAGCACTACAGCCTACTTTTATATCGAATCCAACGTTTACCTGCAGTACCATCCGAACGACTAGACAGCTGTTCTTGTCAGACCCTCCGTCCTGCATCAAGCCCGAAAATCTGGATGAACTTTCACAGCAAATGCAGGGATCGAACACCTGACATCCAGGCTATCCAGCCAGCGTCTTGCCACTTAGCCACCGTGATATCCTCCGTATGTGGAGTACACATGGCCACACTGTAAAAACTAAACTTTTAGTTCAAAATATAAATTTGTCTTAAGACTTGAAGAGAGAAATACATGTATACAGAAAAATTCAAAAATAAAACTTAACATTGAATAAAACATTCTTTAACTATTAAGAAAAACACCTCGATACAAACAATAACTATGGACCAATAATAATTGAGGGATTCACAAACTTGGACCAATTTAACTTGCATTTGAAATTATGACACTTAAACATAGAATTATTAAAAGGCATAAGGTCAACTGAAAATGTGAAATATCCCCGACTTCTTTCCACCGGTACAGGGGACTGTATCACGAAATTTTTAACTAAGATAAATTCCACATTTTAGTAATTTGATTGGATAATATCAAAATTGAAATATCTACTAAAATTTTGATTTTATTTTTAGTTAAGATTTCGAGAAACAGGGCCCAGGAAACTTGGTTAAAATATCGTTTGCATGTTTTTAAAATGTGGCCCGTGGAACAAATTTCATCGAACTGACATGTCGATAATTTTAACACCTGACGTCAACTGGCAGACTATCGCCATTGAAGAGACGACCACTGACAAGATCGTTCGCATTTTTTTGTTACGTCTTTTTTGTATATCATTTTAGTGAAGCCTGTACCATAACAGGCCCGGGACTTTAAAGCGCAGTGGACGCTTACGGCTGGCCCCGAATCCATTAACTTGATTTGATAATTGTTTGTTTTTGCAATGTCTGTTTTCTGTCTTGTCCGCAGGTTTATTTTGTAGATTTTTGTTGGGTTTTTTTATAAACAATATTTTATTCAGGATGTCTGAATGGGATTGGGAACAGGCTTAGCCTATGTAAAAAAAACTCTCCCTTGTAGATTTTTGTTTTGCGTGTGGTGCGGTCTTCCTGCACTAACTATTAGAAACTAGCGATAGTCTTTAACTCTAACTTCTGTACTCACTGTACTGTATCACTCGGCAAATCTCGACAGATTCCGGTACCATACATCTAGACTCGGCTGTATGACGAATTCCGCCATTTTTGAACTATTTTAAAGGACCCGGATAAAAATTGGTTGCCCCCATGGAGATTATATCAACAAACTAAAAAATGGCTGCCCCCATACAGATCATATCTAGAAAAGAAGCCATTTGGGGACTTTTTTGTAACAGCGGCACGTTTTCCTGTTAAAGTAAATCGGCATTATGTATACACGATTCCTGTACCATAATACTTTTCGGCGCCATTTGTAACAAGGGACTCTAAGAACTAGGCTTGACATATTCCAATATTAACTTTTTTCCTCCGACAAATTAAATTCTAAAGACGTTTGAAGTATTTGTAGGTAAACATTATTTCCTATTTAGTGTAAATGGGTATTAAAACGAGTACAAAGCACCATTCTGTCCCAACCAGTTACGTGTTATATAAACAATGCACGCGTCATTGAGCCAATGATTACCGCCGCGTGATGTGATTGCACGTGTTGAAGACAGTCATCTTTAACATAGATATTTAAGATATTTTTAAAAACACTTTCGTCATTCTCTGTGAAACAGACTGCATGTACTCATGCATGTAAAGTACATGATAATAATAAATCTTGTTGATCATAAATTATTATATAATTATTTATGTTGACGTTGATCCAGTTATTTTGATGTCGGTAAGGGGGGGGGGTGTCACAGGGGCATGATTTCTATTATTAATGAATTAATCTGAAATGAAATACCACAGCGAATAAAACTACACCCGGTTGAAGCTACTTAACAGCGCTATTTTAAGACGTGAATACATTAAAGCCGATTAATAATTTTTTACCCAATCCGCCCCGTATCTGTTGTGAAAGAAATGGGGTTTACTGTCCTATTCTTCGGCTCCGAACTGGGCTAATGAAGATGGACCTACGCCATGCAGAGTGCTATGAGTGAAATTTGGTCCGGACAGCAGCACTACAGCCTACTTTTATATCGAATTCCAACGTTTACCTGCAGTCCAATGTGTACACGCGACCTCGGTTTTTCGTCCCATCCGAACGACTAGACAGCTGTCCTTGTCAGGCCGAAAAATCTGGATGAACTTTCTCAGCAAATGCAGGGATCGAACACCTGACCTCCAGGCTATCCAGCCAGCGTCTTTCCCACTTAGCCACCTTGATAACCCCCGTATGTTGAGTACACATGGCCACGCTGTTCACACTTTATGCTATGTTCACACCTAATGCGCTTCCAAAGCGCTTTCCGTAAAACGCCCTGCGGAAGGCGCTTTCGTTACCACGGGTGGCGTCACACTACAAATTAAACCGCTTTCGATTCGCATTAAAACACGTCACACTCAATGCGCATTAACAGCTTTCCCCATGCGATAAAACGGAAGTACTGCACTGCGCAAGCGCTGTTCGATCTCAACGCTGTAATGCGCGTCAGTTATATCGCTTCAGCCAATGCGCATTAGAAATGCGGTTTCGCTAAAGCGGCTTAGTTTTGGTTTAATGCGCATTGAGTGTGACGCGTTTTAGCGACTTAAGGCTTTAATGCGCATTCGATGCGCATTAAAAGGCTAGTGTGAACACAGCATATGTTCAAAATATTAATTTGTTTTAAGACTTGAACAGAGAAATATGTAGATAAAAATTTCAACAAAAAACTTAACTATTAAGAAAAACACCTCGATACAAACAACAATTGCTATGGACCAATTTAGTGATCCATAAACTTGGACCAATTTAACTTGCATTTGAAATCATGACATTGAGGCATACGGTCAACTGAAAATGTGAAATATCCCCGACTTCTTTCCACTGGTCCAGGGACCTGTTTCACGGAAATTTTTAACTAAGATAAATTCCAAATTCTAGTAATTTGATTGGATAATATTACACTGATATTAGTTAAGATTTCGAGGAAAGGGGCCCGGTAAGCTTGGCTAAAATATCGTTTGCATGTTTTTAAAATGTGTCCCGTGGGACAAATTTCATCAAACTGACGTGTCGAGAATTCTTAGAAACTAGCGGAGGACTTTAACTCTAACTTCTGTACTGTATGACCTAGATACGACAAGTTGTTTGTAATACAAGAGAATGTAGCCTTCAATTTTATATCTTGGCAATTCGGAAACCAGTCTACAAATTATAATATGTAACGATATTAGTCAAATAAACCCATAAAATTTTCTTTATCTTGTTATTTTGGTATATCTCCAGTCCACTGGATGTAAAATTTTAATTCGTGTGGCCCCTGCAGTAGAATATTCAATCCCGCCATTCCAGGTACATGCTCGGGGGTTATACACAGAGAGAGAGAGAGAGAGAGAGAGAGAGAGAGAGAGAGAGAGAGAGAGAGAGAGAAACGGGGTTTAACGTTCATTCGACACAAACTAGGTAATTTTCGGACTAACGTATGGTTTTCATTTTTTATTTCAATAATTCGGTTGCACGTAGCGGTCTTTAGCAGTGAGAAGAAACCGGAATACCCGGAGGAAACCCACGAGGTAGAGCAATCTGATTTAAATACAGATCTATATTTCGTTTTGTTTTTTTTATACTTTTGACCCTATGAGCTAAATCTCAAACTCGTCATTGTTCATAATATTTGAAATTCAAAACACGAATTAAAATTTAATATTGGTCTGTTTCAATTAATATTGGGTTCTAATATTAAAGGCACAATTAACTCTTTAAAATAAGTACACGAGTCGTGTACCCTGTGGTGTCGGGGGCCATTTGTAATTCGGAAGTTATTATATACGGCTGATTCACAAACAGTAACAAGTTTGAAATCGTGTAGGATGGATTTGGTAGACGTAAAAAGGTGGCTGTTCGCGTATTTCACGGAACATAATTGATTACAAATTACAATATTTATTTTTCTAAAATGAATAGACATATACATTCATATAACATTAATAATATCTGCTTTTAGACCAAATTTCGTTTTTTTAAGGTTCAAAAGATTAGACAGTTTATTATTCGATATCACGTAATGTCGCAATAAATATGGCGTTTTCGATGGGTAATTAGAATTTTGATAGCATAACAATCACTAATTGTTTTAAAGTAAAAACAAAGTAGCCCCTGTGCAGATATATTCATAACGCAAATGGCTTTAACAATTAACTATTCTCAATAACATTAGAGTAGGGGTGTATATAGCCGAATGGTTACCGCGTGTCTGCTATTGAGTCAACTGGCTTGGTTTCGATTCCCCGGCTGTACGTGACAAGGAGTGTGGTCTTCTGTGTAACCCCTTTGGTTTTCTCCGGGTCCTCAGCTTTCCTCCCATTGCCAAAGACACCTACGCGCAGGCGAATTATTGAAATAAAATTGAACCATACGTAAGTCCCGAAAAGACCTAGTTTGTGTAGAGTGGGAGTTAAACCCCATCTCTCTCTCTTTGAATATCACGTGATGATACAATATGGCGTTATCGCCATGATTGTTTAGAATCCTGATAATAAAATCCTCAGTTATTGTTTTAAAAGAGAAGAACTGTTTTTCGGGGTTGTTTTTCTTCTTCTTTTTTTTTTGAAGGGGTGGGTATAATTCAAATCGTGCAAATAAATAAACTTTTCTATAAGATTATAAGCCTCTTTATTATCCACGCCCTTTAACAATAGGGCGACACTACAGTCAAATAGAAACTAAATTTGACTTCACGTTGTGTATATGATCAATTAACTCTGAAACACTTTGTTGGTTAAAACTAAGTTTATATATCGAATACAATAATACAAAGGTTATATGGGGGATCACGGTGGCTAAGTGGATAAGGTGCTGGTTCGCTAGCCTGGAGGTCGAGTGTTCGATCCCTGCATTGGTCGAGAAAGTTCATCTCGATTTTCCGACTTGATTTCCCCTTGTCAGTGATACAGAAGGGGGGCCTGACAAGGACAGCTGCCTAGTCGTTCGGATGGGACGAAAAACCGAGGTCCCGTGTACACATTGGAGTGCACGTAAAAGATACCTTGGCAGTTGGAATTCGATATAAGAGTAGGCCGTAGCGCCGCTGCCCGGGCAAAATTTCCCTCATAGCACACTGTATGGCGTATGCCCGTCTTCAACTAGCTCAGGTTAAGTGCATAACAGTAGGACGTTAAACCCCATTTCATTCATTCATTCATTCATACAATGGGTATATACAGGAAACTACGCACACAGCTATGATATTCAATATAAGCTAAATGTAAGGTCTCTATTCCCTAAAGGGGGTTGGGATGGCCTAGTGGTCTAGTGTGCAGCGCTTCGTCCTCTAGCGGGCCGGCCACCTGTGGCTTACGGCTATGGTTTCGAGCCCTGGTGTGAGCGTGTGTGGCATTGGAGATGGATTTCCTCGGGCACTCCGGTTTCCTCCCACTGCTAAAGACCCATACGCGCAAGCGAATTGTTGAAATAAAATTAAACTATTTCAACACAGCGTACTTATATGGACACACAGGAGGGCATGTGTCCACGTTTCTAACGAATGGGGTTGCCATATTTGGATTGCCAGACTATGATGTCATTGCCCTATTTTAAACTGTTATCCTAGTTCTTCTCTCTCTATCTCTCTCTCTCTCTCTCTCTTTCTCTCTAATGTCACTGGTACCAACGACTTCAAAACATTAACCAGAGCAATTTACAGAAAACTTAAATAAACTCTACAGGCCCTCAACAACAACAACAACAACACTGAACATATATAATGTTTTCAACATTGAAATTTCTAAATACATGCAAGTCAAGACTCATAGCAGTTAAGGGGGAATAACTCTTACATACATCTGTCACAAAGCTGTTGGTCACAGATCACTAATGATTTCCCAATATATAATTTGCCAAATTTTGACAATAATCATATAGGACTAGGCCTACCAGAAATAGGAAATAATAAGTTGACAATAGTAACCCATCTACAAATATATAATTTTGTGTTACACAATTTAATCATTAAAGTAGGTATTTTATACATTTTTTAATTGTCTTTCTGAATTTGAAATTAATAAATTATGTTTAGGGTCACATTAGGTAATTTCATGAATAACATTAATATTGTACAATCTTAATTAAATAATTCATTTATTTGAAAAAATGTGATAATTTATAAATAAAACATGATTTTTGCCCAACCCGGCTAGCCCCTAAAGGGATAGCGGTACTAAGAATAAACAATTGTATTTTGCCAATAATTTGTCAATAAGAAAATAGGCCTAGACCTAAGTAATAACTAATCTAGAAATATATAATATAATAATTATGTATTGTTATAGTATACCATTTAACAATTAGGCCTAGATATTATAATTGTCTTTCATGAATTTAAAAAGAATATTTAAGAATTCTTATTTGGCAATAAGAAAATAGGCCTAGGCCTAAGTAATAACTAATCTAGAAATATATAATATAATAATTATGTATTGTTATAGTATACCATTTAACAATTAGGCCTAGATATTATAATAATTGTCTTTCATGAATTTAAAAAGAAATACTTTGTCAAATTGTCTTAGTACCCTATACGATTACTAGGCCTAGCTCACAGTCACAGGATAGAATAGATTGATAGCGGCCTAAAGTGTTTGGTTAATGGTTGTTTAAAAGAATCAATCCATATCAAAGCACCAATAATAAAACAATTTTATTTTGCCGATAGGTCCCCTAGTTTGGCAATAAGAAAATAGGCCTCTAGGCCTAAGTTATAACTAATCTAGAAATATATATGTGTACTGTTATGTATATCATTTAACAATTACGCCTAGATATATATATATATATATATATTAAAGTAGATAAAGTACAAGTACTTCTTTGTTTACGGTAGATAAATGCATATAAAAATAAAAAAATACGTCCAGGTAAAAAATTCTCCACTTTACTTCATTCCGACATACATTAAGTCATATAAGCTAGCTATCTGCCCTCTATAGGCGTCTTCAGATATTAATAATGCATATATATATATATATATATATATATTATAATTGTCTCTTATGAATTTGAAAAGAAATACTTCGTCTTAGATACCAGGCCTAGCTCACGGTCACAGACAGAATAGCCTAGAATAGATCGATAGCGGCCTAAATCTAACTCGTGTTGATTATTGATTATTTGACATAATCCATTTAAAAGGCAATAGAACGTTTGCATTTAAGTTTGATACAAACACATTATTACTGATAAATAATTCAAGTAAGTTAAAATATAAATTTTCATGTTGATAATAATAAAACTAACCATTCATTGCCGTGGAATCCAGACGATCGTAGTTGCTTGGACTTGGTTGTTCAAGCCGTTGATACGGTTGACTTTGTCTGAATTATCCGAGTCTGCAGAAGGCTCAAATTGATATGGATGAACCCTGCCGTCGTCTTCAATGACATCTCTTTCGAAATTCTCAAACGACGATTAATTATTTGACAAATTTAACTAGCCTAGAACTCCTCTGTAATTGATGCATTATCCAAACGAACACACGTTGTCGCCATTTTGTTTACATTCGTCTCACACCTGTGACGTCACAAGATATTTCAGGGAATTACCGGAAGTCGACTCGTACGCTAATTGGATTTCCCCAAGCAGGTGTAAAGGGGGTTTTCCAATCTAAAAATATCGGTAACGGAATGACCGATTTTCGTCATTTTTTTTTTATTTAGGGGTTTTGACATTATTCCTATTCATTCAAAGAAAAATATTCTAGTCTCAATTTTATCTTTAATGTTAATTCTCGTCTCTAAAAAGACGGGCTCTAATAAGCAATTTGTAAAAAATACAGATCTATATTTCGTTTCGTTTTTTTTATACTTTTGATGGCCTACACCATTTACACAAAGATCTGGCCAGTTTTACTAGAAGGTCACGTCAAGGGTCAAACGGGCGACTTTTGACCCTATGGCGTCAGGATTAATCAATCAGCGTTGACGTTTCTAATGGTATACACACAGTCCCGTGCATCGCACGCAAAGATGTCGATGTAACGGACCGTTTCATTGGCTAATAATCATATCAACTAGAGCGCCTGATATAAATCAACTCTTCCAGATCCTAGTGTAGTACATATTAAAAAAAAAGAAGAAATTTCGAACTATAAAAAAAGAAAAGAAACAGATTTGAAAATTGAGGTGTCTAAAAATACACATTAATGTAATTTGAATGCATTGAAACAAATATTACGATTTCTAATCCGCTGTCTTCGGTGTAACAATATAAGTGAACGGGGGCCTGTTTCACGAAATTTTAACTTAAGATAAAATCCAAATTTTAGTACATACTTAAATCTGATTGGCTAAGCGCTAAAATCAATCTAATACTATCCAATCGAATTACTAAAATCGGATTTTATCTTAGTTAAAATTTCGTGAAACAGGCCCCAGATCAAATTGAATGCCAGCCTTTGAAGTCTGCCGTGTAAGTTCTTCAAGATTTTCCGACGTGGGGCTGGGGGGTACTGACAAGGTGAGCTGTCTAGACGTTTTGATGGTACAAAAAAACAGGTCCCGTCACCCGTGCATACATTGGCGTGCACGTAAAAGAGCCCGTGACAGTTAGAATTCGATATAAGAGTAGGTCGTAGTGCCTCTGGCCTACATATTACCGTATTTCCTCGAATACAACCCCGGGGTTCTATTTCGTTCAGCACCCCCGACCCCCGGGTTCTATTCGAGGCCCGGGTTATAATCGAGGACGGGTTGTATTTTTTCAGACCCGAATTAATGCTTCGAAATCTTCTATAGGAGTGACATTTTGGACAAGTAAAACAATCAGACAGTGTCGGTCTTGCAAATACGAAGGCCGGACATGAGACAATTCTACTTCCCGTGCAGGGATCATCAATTAATTTATATTTTGACAGGGTGTATTCAGTTTTTACGTTAGACCCGGGTTATATTAGAGACCTGGGTTATATTAGAGACCCGGGTTCTGTTCGAGACCCGGGTTCTGTTCGAGACCCGGGTTGTATTTATCTCAACACCCCCTTACCCCCGGGTTCTATTCGAGTCCCGGGTTGTAATCGAGGCCGGGGTCGTATTCGAGGAAATACGGTAATTACCTTCGAATTATCATGTATGCTGATTACACTATTTTGCCAGATTACACTATTTTGCCTTTGACGTTTTTTTAGGACTTCGAATTTTTGTCTAATGGTTTGGATTGTTCGAGTACTTGGTTTTATTTCATATGGCTTGCTTTCTCTATTACAAAGATTCACTGTGTCTTAATAGTAAATGCAGGAGGACTGCACTACACACAAAACAAACAAACAAAAAAGTCTACAAGATAAACCTGCGGACAAGACAGAAAATAGACATTGCAAACACTAAACAATTATCAAATCAAGTGAATGGATCCGGGAGCCAGCCGTAAGCGTCCATTGCGCTGTACAATCCCGGGCCTGTTGTGGTACAGGCTTCACTAAAATGATTTACAAAAAAGACATAACAAAAAAAAAAATGCGACCGATCTTGTCAGTGGTCGTCTCTTCAATGGCGATAGTCAGCCAGTTGACGTCAGGTGTTAGAACGTCAAATAATTTTAACAATAAGGCCGATAATCCGGACAGAAACTCGGAAAACGCTAAAAAAATAAATGTAGTGAGCAAACAGGAGCAAAGCCCGACAACGAGAACATTCTGCAGTACGAAATATTCGATTTGTTCTTTAGCCTTAACTTTATGTTTGTTTGGTTTAATATTTCTATATATTATTGTTTGCCTTTGAAACCCCCTCTCTCTCTCTCCCTCTCTCTTTCTCTCTCTCTCTCCTCTCTATCTCTCTCTCTCTCTTACAACATAAATTAGCTTTTTGCAGATGGTCCCTCTCTCCCCTCTCCCCCCCCCCTCCTCTCTTCCTCCCCCTCTCTCTCTCCCAGGAATTTGAGCATGGAGCGGTGCCTATTTTGCTGCGCTTTTTTATTATCGACTCTTTTGTCGCACAAGTAGGCCAAAATGACGAAAATGTCGAGACTATGTATAATGAATACACTTTATAAAGCGACGTGGTAAAATTTATAGCAACTCAGCATTTTATGGGTCAGTGTATAGAAATATTCGTCTATATGTTCTTATTATATACGCTTAGAATGCTGTTGTTGTTTAAAATCCGTCCACATGAACTCTTGTTATGTTCACTAAGTAAGAATACTATGGTGGTATAGTCCCGACACTTTCCACCCTTGTCAGTGGCGCGGAACGGAGGGTCTGACAAGGAAGCTGTTTTGTCTTCCCAGTGGGACGAAACTTAACGTCCCGTGTGCACATTTAAGGTCACTTGGTAGTTGAAATTCGATATAAGAGTAGGCGCGGACAAGAACCCCCCCCCCCCCCCCGTAGCACACTGTGTGGCTTATGTCCGTTAATCCAGTAGGAGCAGACTATTTCATTTCATTTCATTTTATTTCATGCGATACTAGACAAAGTTTTACCATGACACCACGACACTATTATATCCGCTACGAACCGGTTGTACGTCACAAGGAGTAGGGTCGCCTGCCCAATCTCCGGTTTCCTCCCAGGACTAAAGCCCCCTACGCGAACGCGAATTATTGAAATAAAATTTAAACCATGTTAGTCCCGAAATGACATAGTTTGTGTCGAGTTGACGTTAAACCTCATTGCGCTCTCTCTATTATTATTATTTATTATCATGTAACTTTATATATTCACCTCTATTGTCATTTTGGAAAAATAAATTAAAAAAATAAATAAAAAATGGAGCCACGCAGGTAATATATGGCAATACCCATCCACCATACATTTGAACTTCTAACCCGACCTAATTATCCCTGGCCACACTATTAATATCACCCAGGACCCGGGGTTGGTGACATTTAAAAAGTGACATACCAGTGTCCAAGTGCTGCTTAAAATTAATGACAGATACCAGTTTGGTAAGAAGTGTAGTTTTCTATTTTAAAAGTAATATAAGTGAATGAATGAATGAAATGGGGTTTAACGTCCTACTGTTATGCACTTAACTTGAGCTAATTGAAGACGGGGATACGCCATACAGTGTGCTTTGAGGGAAATTTTGCCCGGGCAGCGGCGCGACGGCGTACTCTTATATCGAATTCCAACTGCCAAGGGATCTTTTACGTGCACTCTAATGCGTACACGGAACCTCGGTAAATGGTAATCTTTGAGAGGCATTTAGTAACTGGATAGAGCTATAATCTATACAACACATACTAAGGGAAAAAAAAAACCAGCTATACTTATTTATTGAGCGACGTTTCGAAGAGTTGTATACACATTGGAGTGCACGTAAAAGATCCCTTGTCAGTTGGAATTCCATATAAGAGTAGGTCGTAGCGCCGCTGCCCGGGTAAAATTTCCCTCATAGCACACTGTATGGCGTATGCCCGTCTTCCATTAGCCCAGGTTAGGTGCATAATAGTAGGACGTGAAACCCCATTTCATTCATTCGTATGTTTAATTCATATTTTATATTGTAATTTCAATTGTGACTCATTTTGGACATATTAAGGGACAGATTAATTGCAAAGTTTCATCTGTTGCAAATGTGAATTTATGTAAGATGTAATGGGTGGTCCAAACTTGTATCATCGAAGTGTCTATTTGATATAAGATTTAAGCTTAGCACTTGTTGTTTCAGAGCTAAGATGCGTGAACATTAATAATTAGTTTTCATTGTTCTGATTTCTAATGCTATTAACTATATATATTTATATATATTCTCTTTATTTTGAGAAGGTTATCTAATAAGTTACAGAGTACTTATCTACCTTAGAGCCATCAGTTCTAACGTGCCTTAGGATTTTGATAGGTATTGCTGGATAGCATATAGAGCCCAGTTTAAAGTTAGGTAGGAGGAGACTACAGTGGAGAGAAGAGGTCTTGGAAGACCCGTGGAGAAGTCGAACCCCCCCCCCCCAGAACATTGGAATCTGCCCTCAAATTGATCCACTATGAACCGAGAATTAAGCGATTGAATTTTAGGCTTAGCCTCGATTATCATTACTAAGATCGGCATGATGAAAATAAAGTCTTGATTATCCATTTCATGATTAAATCATAAATGAAAGCTAAGCAGCAAATCGGATCCTAATCCAGTAAATATCACAGACTAGCGATGACATCGAGAGATTGTTATGGTCTGGATAATTAATGTGTAATTAATAATTTAGATAAAAATTAGCGTTGCGCTGTTTTTCCTTTTCTTACTCTTACCTGTTTTGTCGAAAAAAATAATGACGTGTTTTTGTTTCGAATTACTTGTATATGTTTATAGGCGCAACACAATCGTTTAAATCTTAATTCGGCCCCGAGGACAAGATAGGAGCACACTCGATCCGCACTATATTCAGGGCCGGTGGTATAGCAATTCTTGATTGGGGGGGGGGGGGGGCTTCCATCCTAGGTCCTTATAGGCGAAGGTTGAGGGGCACAAGAACCTGAATAAAGAATACTTGCGACCAAATTATTGGCGGGGCTAAGGCCCCATCCCCCTAACCTACACCCCACTCCGCCGGGCGTGGTATTTACCATTACAGATCAGATGAAACATAGGTTTAATCCCGCTATAATGGAAGTACCATTCATAATTTCTAGTTTTTGCCCCTTCAAAACACGAAAGTCGAAAATAAGAAATTAGGGGCAAAAAGTAGAAATTATGAATGGTAGTTACAGACGGAGAGGTTATTATTACTGTTCGTCTAGTTAACGGTTAACTTTGAGAATGATTAAAGTATATGAAATATCTTAAATATTATTCACTTATCGCTCATTCAAAATCTACTCATGAATGAAACAGAGAGGTTATATAGGCCTAGCAGGGCTAGCCTGTTCCCCAATCCTATTCTTATTGAATAAAATATAGTTTTTAAAAAAAATCAAACCTATGATTAGAATCTTACTATGATTGGCTCGCTCCTACATTAAAAGAGTAGTTCATATTCCGCAGTTCATATCGTCGTTAAACTTCAGTTATCAGGGTTGTTTTGGATGGCCTAGTGGTCTAGAGTGCCGCGCTTCGACCTCTAGCTGACCGGTCACCTCTGGCTTGCGGATGTGGCTTCGAGCCCTGGTGTGAGCGTATGTGGCATTGAGATAGGGGCGCCTTCTAAACCTCGTGGGTTTCCTCTGGGCACTCAAGTTTCCTCTCACTCCTAAAGAGCCCTACGCGCAAGCGAATTATTGAAATAAAATTAAACCCTTTGTTAGTCCCGAAATGACCTAGTTGTGTGGAGTGGACGTTAAACCCCATTTCTCTCTCTCTCTCTCTCTCTCTCTCCCTCTCCCCCCCTCTCTCTCTCTCTCAATTATTAGGTGCTTGTACATATAACATAACTTTGTTTTTTTTATTTCCAGCTGATGGTAAATTAAGCTGAGTGACAATAAAAATGAGTTGGTTACTGATTTTATTCGTAGTTTCGATAACATTGTATATTTTCACAACATGGCGAAAAGACAGCCAAAAGGCTCCTCTACCCCCAGGCCCATCCCTGTGGGGATCTTTCAAGATCATCTGGGGCATGGTCACACGACACGACATACATATTGTCGGAGAGAAACTGGCTTTGCGTTTTGGAGAGATACTGATCGTCCGTTTCTTGGGATTGAATATCGTGTTTGTCAACAGTGCTCGACTTTTACGGAAATTATTGACGAACGCCAAGTATCGGGACATAACGAACGATCGACCGCCGTCGTTTCTAAGAGATCACGTGATGTACGGGGGGAAGGATATTGCCTTCAGTGACTACAACGAATATCAGACGAATCTAAGGAAAATATTACACCGTGTCGTGCAGCTATATGGGGAAGGGGTTCAAGACTTTGAGAATATGGTCCATACCGAAATTGATAATCTACAAAAGAAAATGGTGGCGGTTAAACCTGAAGAATCATTCGACATGCACCAGGGTCTGAAAACTGCAGTTATACGAATATTGCATCTATTTGTAAGTCATTATCTTTGCTTGCTATTATTTTGTTTTAATTGTCAAAGAGATAGAGAGAGAGAGGTGAGAGAGAGAGAGAGAGGTATGAGAGAGAGAGAGATGAGAGAGAGAGAGAGAAAATTTTCCAGGTAAGTTTACATCATCAATGTTGATTTGAATTGACAAATAATTCGTATTTTCATTGTCGAGGATTTTTTTTATGATATTCAATTAAAGACTTAGCTCCTTTAAATTTTAGAGAAGCGCCTCAAATGAAGACTTTAAGCAGTTTTAACCTAGGCTAAAATATTAGCATGCATTGTGCCACTATAACATTTATCACTTCTCGGGGCATTCGACTTATATAATAAAATGACAATATTAATATGAATAGTCCCGTATGCATCTTTAATATTTCAGTTGACAAACGAAAGTCTTAAGGAAGATGTCCAAGCCGAGTTCTGTTCTATTGTGGAAAATTATGATGAACGCTTCAATAATATAATCAGAATTGACACCAATATGGCATTAACTTTGTTACCATGGCTACGTCATTTACCGGGGCCACATGGGAAACTGGTGCAGGAATTACAGCTGTACCAAAATAAGTTGACAGACTTTTTGCTAAACCCATCAAAAACAAAGGTAAATGTAATGAATTTATGCAATACAGGAGGTGAATGCTGTTTTTATGTAGAAGGGGTTGGATGGCCGAATGGTTAGCACGTGCGTGTTGTATCATAAAGCCAGTTATTGAGTCAACTGACTAGCGTGGTTTCAAATCCCCGGTTGTTCGAAACAAGGAGTAGGGTCGCCTGTCTAACCTCGTGGGTTTTCTCCAGGTCCTTCGTTTACCTCCGACTGCTAAAGACCCCTACGCGCAAACGAATTATCGAAATAAAATTAAATCATAATAATATGTTAGTCCCGAAATGATCTAGTTTGTGTCGAGTGGACGTTAAACACATAGACAATACCAAAATAACGCACCGACACACAAAAAACATTTAAAACATTTTCATCCAAGAGGAAAAATGCACACCAAAAAATGCACATATTTACATACCGTACTCTATCAGGCATGATTAGACCAAGAATAGGCAACAATTACACACATATTAATTCGTCACGTATCTCGCGAACCGTCGAATCTGATATATATTTAAGTATTGAGAATTATGTATACTCTGTTGTTATCTCTGTGGCCATAAAATAATAATATTTATTTAAATGACGTCCAGTGTCCTGACGTATATGTATAAAATATACATTAAAATAAATATTGGTATTTGATGACTACAAAGAGAACAACAGGGTATAAAATTCTCAATACACTATTCTCAAAACTTAAATATATATATATATATCAGATTCGTCGGTTCGCGAGAAACTCGACGAATTATGTTGAATGTATATTAACTTAAAGGAGCTAAATCGCTAATATTTTGGCCGCTTGCTAGAAAATGGCACAACTTGGTCGCAACACATATAATAATGTGTAATATGAATTTATATAAACTGTTTTACATTCAATAGTTCACTGTAAATTGTCGTCAGTTGAGTTGGCGAAATACGCCAGCAGTATCAGCCGAGAGTCAGTTTCTGGCGTCTGGTTATTCCTGTCAACACCGATAGTATTTATTGATTGCGCCTGTTCTCCAAATAAGAATATGGCATCACCGTTTGACATGACTTGTGGAATATGTATAGCCCCATTCTTTGAACACCTTGTTACAAATTGCGCTGAAACGCATTATGGTACACGATTTGTTTACCAATGGTAAAATAGTTATTTTGTTTTAAATATCGAAAAGCCCATCATTTCCCCGTTACTACACAACACCAATACTGATTTAAATTGCAATGTCGAAGATTTTGGAAGATATTGAGTTACACGTCGTTCGTATCTGGAATTTAACGCCCACTTCAATTTAGGGTTATACGTAATTCGCTACTTTAAATGGAAGTCCAGACTGTTCTTTTTATTCAGGGGGAATTGGGTGGCCTAGTGGTCTAGAGAGCCACGCTTCGACTTCTAGCTGGACGGTAACCTCTGGCTTGCGGCTGTGGTTTCGAGCCCTAGTGTGAGCTCCCTAGGCTTTTGGGTTTTCTCCGGGCACTCCGGTTTCCTCCCACTGCTAAAGACCCCTACACGCATGCGAATTATTAAATAAAAATTGAAAACCATACGTTAGTCCCAAAATGACCTAGTTTGTGTCGAGGAGATGTTAAACCCTATTTCTCTCTTTTTATTCAGATATGGAAGCAAAATGGAAAATCTCTCCTAGGTACGATATTAGCTGAACAACAGGTTGACGACCGGATAACAGAGGAATCCATTAAAGGAGTGATCATTGATACGATTGTCGCTGGCTTCATAACAACTACCGGCTTCCTTAGTGGATTCTTCTTGCTGATGCTTCACCACCCGGACATACAGCAGCGAATACAGGAAGAGCTGGACAAGGTTCTTGCGGGAAGACAACCGAGCCTTGGTGATAGATCAAGTATGCATTACACCAATGCAGCAATTCTCGAATGTCTAAGATACATCCGACATGTTCCATCTGGTGTCCCACACATGAACAGAGAGGAGCTGGAAATTGAAGGACATAGAATCCCTGCCAAATCAACGGTAAGTGCGATAACTTTGTGATTTTATACACAAAAAAAAGGAAGGAGAAATGGGGTTTAACGTCCACTCAACACAACTAGGTAATTTCGGGACTAACATGTGGTTTTAATTTTATTTCAATAATTCGCTTGCGCGGAGGGGTTCTTAGCTGTGGGAAGAAACCCGGAGGAAACCAACGAGGTTGAGAAGGCGCCCCTATCAACATGCCACGTACGCTCACATCGGGGCTCGAAACCACAGCCGCAAGCCAGAGGTGGCCGGCCAGCTAGAGGTCGAAGCGCGGCACTCTAGACCACTAGGCCATCCCAACCCTCTCTATAAAAGGCAATTCAGACAAAAAAACAACCAATCTGTTTGTCCATAAAACGATGGGGTGGGAGGGTGGCCTAGTGGTCTAGAGTGCCGCGCTTCGACCTCTAGCCGTGGTTTCGAGCCCTAGTGTGAGCGTATGTGACATGGAGATAGGGGCGCCTTCCTAGCCTCGTGGGTTTCCTCCGGGCACCCCTGTTTCCTCCCACTGCTAAAGACCTCTATGCGCAATCGAATTATTGAGAAAAAAAAAATTGAAAACCATACGTTAGTCCCAAAATGACCTAGTTTGGGTCGAGTGGACGTTAAACTTCATTTCTCTTTCTCTCCATAACCCGATGACTGTCCTTACATCTCAATAAAACACAGATCCTATTTCGTTTCGTTGTATAGTTCAAAATTTCGTTTTAACCGTCTTTATTCCACCTTGTTCTGCTAATTATAGGGGCGAAATTCAGACTCGCTCTTCAACTTAATACGGACACCGATGCCATAGATGCGGTTTGCGGGGCGAAGCTTAGCTTACCGTGTTTCAAATTGTTCATGATTGTTTGGCTAGCGCATGCGCGTTGTATCGTAAGGTCTGTCATTAGGTCAACTGGCGTGGTTTTGATTCCTTAGTTGTACGTTACCAGGAGTAGGCTCGCCTGTCCAACATCGTGGGTTTTCGCCGGGTCTCCCGGTTTCTTCACACTGCTAAAGACCCCTACGCGCATGCTTATTATTGAAATAAAATTGAACCATATATTAGTCCCGAAATAACCTAGTTTGTGTCGAGTTGAACATTTAACCCCATCTCTCTTTCGCTAGCCTGGAGGTCGGGTGTTTGTAGCAATATAGCCGTGGGGACATTGTTTTTAAAGTTATAGACATTAAATTGGGGGATATAATACCTTTATGTTTCCCCCATATTAGTATAATATCTGGTGTGTACTGAGATCAACTTAGAGTTAATTGACATATTTATGTATAAAAAAGAGTGCAGAACTGATTCTATGTGTAAACATAACTGGTTATATGGTCAACAACAGGTTAACAGATATTTCATGGGAATGATTGTTAGTGAATTTCCATTCTACCATATAAGGGTGGGTTGTTGACGTAATGGGCTTAATTGACCAATCTATGCGCTTATTTATATCATATCTGACCAATTAGATAATTGCATGTCCAATATACAACTGATACAAATAAAGGGTTCTCGTGGTAATTCGCGAGACAACATTCGGTTTCAGAAGGAGGAAGATGTGAGAGCTCCTATTAGTAAACTCGCCCAGCGAGTTTAGCTAGCTTTGAGGAGACTTTAGCTAGCATTGCCTGTAATTGTAATCTGTAATTCGCTTGTATGTATACCTATATATGCTACATAAAAGGTAAAAACGAAGTACACACGTGAAAGGAGAAGAATAGACGATCACAAGGCTAACAGAATTATGTAACAAGATGCACGAGTCTAACTTAGGATCTGGGGATCTCTAGCCCTGCTCTCCAGGTCCGAAGAAGACGTCGTATTGTTACATGTTCGATCCCTGCATTGGCCGAGAAAGTTCATCTCGATTTTCCGACGTGATTTCCCCTTGTCAGTGATGCAGAATGAGGGCCTGGCAAGGACAGCTGCCTAGTCGTTCGGATGGGACGAAAAACCGAGGTCCCGTGTACACATCGGAGTGCACGTAAAAGATCCCTTGGCAGTTGGAATTCGATAAAAGAGTAGGCCGTAGCGCCGCTGCCCGGGCAAATGTTCCCTCATAGCACACTCTATGGCGTACGCCCGTCTTCAATTAGCTCAGGTTAAGTGCATTACAGTAGGACGTTAAACCCAATTTCATTCATTCTTTTATTCTCTCTCTATCTCTCTTTCTATCAAAAAATGGGTGGGTAATCGAGACTTTGCTTTTTTTATCCTACTGACTTTAGTAATGATGATCGAGGCTAGGCGCAAATTTTCGAAAACCATATCTCGGTTCAGAGAACTGTCAATTCTTTATCAATTTCCCATAATGTAGCTTTAACGTAGTATATATTCATTGCCGAAAAATGCTATGTTTTTATTATTCAGAAAAGTTCGCTAGGGAATTTAATTGTAATTTTATTGTAATTTTGCTTTTCTCTTTAAGATCATGACCAACCTGTGGTTTATAGCTAAGGATGAAAACCAGTGGGATAATCCGGACGTATTTAATCCCGACCGATTTTTAGATGAAGACATAAATTTTCTCCCGGTTACCCACCCGCTACGACAACAGTAAGTGCAGTATGACTTTGTTTTAATATACATTATACAAAAGCTAAATCTGCCTATTGCAAGTCTTCCTTTAGGCCTGAAATGTTATAGGAGTAGTAGAGACGGTACTCTGTTGCATTTTTGGAATTCCGATCTGATGACGTCACAACATTCCACAGTTGTCACGTGACATTCCACAGGTGTTCTATTTATAGCTTGAACCGTGACTGAACCTTGAGGTTATGAATAATAAAACAGGTATTGTTGTAGTCAGCAGGTGTTTATTCTTTGACCTCGTTTGAATTTTTTGTAACAAAAGGGGACTGAGAAGGTCAACACATTACTTATCAGTGTATGGGGTAGGGGTCGATATTCACCCTTTATAGTCAGGTTCACGTTGAGTTCACAGGTGATTTTGTCAATTTTGTTCTAAACCAATAGTTTTAATCTACATATTTGGGGTGGGTGGGGAGCAGGGTAGGGGCTAGTTAAAGTTTCGAAAATCTAGGTATAAAAGTAGGGTGGCTACACTTTTAAATGTAGAATTGTTTTATGAAGTTGAACAAGAGGTTAACATCATGAGTATTGCCGTGTATCGAAAAGAAATTGGAAATGATTATTTGGTTGTGAAATGTATTTGGCAAGAAGAGGTATGTTATCACATCAGACTGTATGGTTACGGTATTAAGAGTGATAGATATCCAACCCCCAATGGTATCATGTTTTTAGAGGGTCAATGGCAAGCGTTGATGAGCATTGTCTCGGAGATAGATGGGTATTTACAAAAAGACATTGTAAAGAAATCTGTGCCTATTGGTAATGACGTGTACGTAACGATCGACAGTAAATATCCTGGAGTCAACATTCGTAAATTTTGGTGGTGTGAAGAGGAGCGAATGCCAAAGCCTACCCGAAAGGGGGTTCATTTAAACTTGAAACAATGGGAGGCTCTCAAAGCTAGCTTCAAAGAGTTGAGTGAAAATAATTTTACGTGTGAGGAACCGCCCCTAGGTGGGTTAGGTTTAGCAAAGGCGGAAACCTGTGTATAATTTCTGCCAAACGTGTTTTTTATTGGTCCGTCTGAGCGCACCAATAATATAACGATCTGTATATGTATATATAAATAGATATCTGACTATTGAGTTATCATACGAAACAACATGGCTTCACCCAAGATATCAGATGTTTCAGTCGGGTTGACACTAAGTTTAGGGGACAATGATAATACAGACCCTGAAATATTACTGAAGGCTGGTTATTTAGGGCTGAAGCGTAAAATGGTTTTTAAGATGACCTTAAAAGAATGGAGTCGTGTTGTTGATCGTTTCAAAAGATATTTAACCTGTACAAAACCTACGAAATTTGCCGTCAACAATGAGTTAAGCTGTGAATTAGGCACCGCCCGTCAAATGGTTCTGGAACGAAAAAACGGTAGACAATTGGTGATACCCGAAAAAACCTTTTCCGACCTGGTGGCTGTGGCTCGAGTTACAAGATCGTTCAAGCGCGGTCGTTATCATGTGTATGGTTGTCCCCCGACCCAGACGGGTCTCAAAGTAAAGGATTGGAGTTTGTTAAAATCTGGACAAACGTGGCACAACACGCCGGAGGACTGTGTTTCTGCAGCAAACAATGAAGACTGGGACCAACCCGATTGCTACAGCACCGAAGTACGCGTAGAAGGGGTCTACGATGAACATCAACTCATTTTCCACGAGGCTCCTGTAGCTGAGACGGAAAACGTTACCCTCCTCGTACCGTGTCCCATGTGTTCAAAACCCGTGCTTGCCAATGACGAACACTACTGCCCAGCCGAAAATGTACGCTCAGTAGTTGTGCAAATCTTGGGAGACATGATCAACACGGAGATTTCAAAAAGTGTAACCGGTCGTTGTGAAGGCTGTCTCAATGCTTGTGGCGGTCAGCTTGAACATACATGCGTGGGGATCGACCATTGGTTCGGCGAAATCAACTTTGTGGATTTGTACTTTGAGTCCTGTTTTCTAGAGTTAAACATAGATCGTTTTTTACAGATAGCACGATTCGTCCCAGAGATTCGTGATCAGAGTGATGTGTTGTTTCTACACGCCACGTTGTATTGGAAACCTCAAATCCTAGAATGTGTTCAAACGTTGACTAAATAACTTTTTTTTTGTGCTTATAATTTAATTTTCTATGTGTATTACATTTGTACTTTGATATAATAAAAGATTAAACATTTTTAAATGGAATTAGTTATTTTTACCCCAGGCTAACGAAATGGATGTAAGACTAAAGTTCCCATTTACATGTATGATATCGGGGCCAACACAATCGGGTAAGAGTCAATTGGTCAGACGCTTGATTCTAGAACTACCACAAGCTGTCGATCAAACCATAGACCGCATCGTGTGGTGTTACGGTGTTTGGCAACCGTTGTACGAAGAATTAGCGGGTGTCGTAGAATTTGTCGAAGGGTTATCTGTTAGTCTAAATCCCAAGGAAAGAACGCTATTGATTATCGATGATTTGATGGACGAGACAACGGACAAAGTATCAAAACTCTTTACACGTGGGAGTCATCACGAAAATACGTCCGTCGTTTATATTGTTCAAAATCTGTTTCATAAAGGTAAACATCACAGGACGATCAGTCTGAATGCCCATTACATGGTAATATTTAAGAACCCTCGAGACATGTCTGCTATAACGCAGTTAGCCAAACAGATGTACCCAGGGAAAACTAATTTTGTTCGTGAAAGTTACGAGGATGCTACAAGGAAACCCTTTTCTTATTTATTTCTCGATTTGAAGAGTACAACTCCAGACCTTTTGAGACTTCGGAGTAGTATTTTCCCTGGAGATAACCCCATCGTGTACATCCCAAAGGTATAAAAGCAATTGATTTTCGACTGCACCTCGCCATAGTTGCCCGAAAATAGATAATGTATGGTCTAGATCGACACACCAAGCTATTACAAGCACTCAAACGGGCCAAACCAAGACATCGAATACATATTATTAAAAACGCAAGTAAACCCATCATTGATGCGTTGTGTGAGTGTTGTCTTAACATCTTGAAAGGTAGAGTTCGACTATCGTCATACCACAAGAAACGCTTATCGAAACACAAACATCGTCTAAGACATTTAACGGATCGTAAAGTGACCCTGAAACAGAAGAAAAAAATCCTTCAGAGGGGTGGTTTTCTTGGTAGCTTGATAGCACCTCTGATTGGGATTTTAGGGAGTGTGGTACCTAAATTATTCGGAGCGTAATGGAATTTACTAAAAAGATGGCACTAGTACCCGAGAGTTTGTTGGAAAATTTGCAAACACCTAAACCCCTGATATTACAGCCGCCCTCCGTGAGAAAAGTTTCGGAATTAGACAATGAAATACGACGTATCCTCGAGAACCTCGAAATGGATGATTCGGAAAAGGCCGAAAAGTATGGACAACGGTTAAGAGAATTTATATTTCATAAAAATCGTGCCGTTGAACCACCTATGGTATATGTCAAACAACCAGAGTTAAGTACTGGTCTTACTACCAAACAACCTGTTATAAATAACAAAGATCCAATCGTTGAGGGACCACAAATGGAACCCACAAGGGTTATTGATGTACCACCGTTAAAATTGGACATCCTTGCAACAGTTCCGAAATCAATGAAAACTAAGGCGGATCTATTAATAGAAAAATTATATCAAACACCAAGCGTCGTGTGGGACCGTACAGGTATGGTCACAATAGAGGGTCAACCTATTCCGGGTTCAAATATAACGGACCTCGTCAACGATTTGCTACGAAAGCGTAAATACTTCAACCCCATAGGCTGGCAGATTTTAGGTAGGGCGTTGTCAAACAATAATTTACCTCAAGATTTGATAGGCAATACAGATCGATATCATTACATAAACAATCCCACTCTAACAGGTACCCCGACTAGCAGACAGCGTTCACGCTCGCACTCCACAGGATACACAACCCATAGGAGGCGAGGGTCTGAACGTGTTGGGACTCCCCCCTATATAAACGTCACGCAGAAAGTCGGTCGTGACCTTGAATCCACACCTGGCCGGCATAAAACACGACGAAGACAGTCCTCTCCAGACTGGTTACCCTACAGAAGCAAATGAGGATTGGCGTGAACCGTTTGCTGACAAAGATTTATTATAACCCTGAACACCCAGCCTCGTATGGGGGTATTAAAAAACTGTATCAATTTCTTAGACAGAACAACCACACAGTCTCACTTAAAGACGTACGTACTTGGTTGTCTAAACAAAGTGCCTATACGAAACACGTGACCCCCCGACGCCGATATAAACGTGACAGAATCATCGCTGCCGGAATTGATCACATATGGCAAATTGACTTATCAGACCTGACCTCATTAAAAAAACACAATAGACGACATACGTTCCTATTATGTGTCATAGATGTTTTAAGTAAATATGCCTGGGTGTATCCGATGACAAGTAAAAATGCTCAAAGTGTCGTGCAAGCATTTACCCACGTTTTGGAAAACTCACAAAGAAAACCCGTTATGGTACAATCGGACAAAGGTACGGAATTTGTGAACAAATCCTTTCAAGCAATGCTCAAGAAACGTAGTATAGGGTTTTATGTAAGTCAAAATGACGACATTAAAGCATCCGTCGTTGAACGTTTTCAAAGAACGCTCAAGGGACGGATGTTCCGTTATTTTACGAGAAACAACACGTATCGATACATTGATGTTTTACAAAAGATCGTCAACGGCTACAACAAAGCCAAACATCGTAGTATACAAATGGCTCCTGCTAACGTACACCCGGGTAATCAAGACCGTGTAATGGACATTCTTTACAAAAAACACACAAACCCGAAAGAGAAATACGTATTTAACATTGGGGACTATGTCAGAATATCAGGATCTAAACAACCGTTTAAAAAAGATTATTTGGGGTCCTACAGCGAAGAGATATTCCGAGTGTCTCGGAGATTGCGACGTGATCGACCCCTGTATAAAATAAACGACCTACAAGGGGTTGAGATCAAAGGTACATTTTACCGTGAAGAACTGGTTAAGGTTATACCCCCTAAACATTACGATATCGAGCAAGTCATTTCCAGGAAGACAGTACGAGGTTCAAAATATTTACTAGTTCGGTGGAAAGGTTATGGTAAAGAGTTTGACAGCTGGATAAAAGCATCCACTGTCCTTCAAAAATGACAACGTTAAATCCCCAAGTTTACAGGGGTGACCGTTCGTTTCTAGATGCATTTTGTGAAGCGCTTCTGCAGGACTCGTCACAATGACCATGATAACGGTTGAATTTTTAAATATGGTAGTGATAACTCCAGAGGTAAAGAGCAAGAATTCATCGAGGCTGTAATATTTTTTTTTACTTAAAAGGTCTGTATACAGGGGTATACGTATCAGTCTCGAAGGAATTAGACAGTCATGGCTGAGCGGGATGAACAAATATTTCTGACTCTCCCATCTAATAATTCAGTTAACTATTTCCCGAGCAACAAGATCAGCAATTATACAACAAAATTGGCACGTCCACTTCACCTAGACGGGGCCTGGACATGTGGGCTCGTCGAAATTCAATACCCTTGCAGTTGGAACAAAATATACCTCAAAGATTGTTGGTTGACATACCGTAGTAAGACGGAAATCGAGGGTCCACATCGCTTGCGCTTTTCAATACCCGACGGCTACTATGATACAGGTCACGACATAATCAATCATTTTAATAAATCAACGTTGGAGGTGGGGGCATCGTTATCTATCATGAAAGACCCTGAGGGGTATGTCTTCTTACTCATAGGTAAAGACGGTCGAAAAGTCCACTTATCTAAGAATTTAGCCCGGATACTCGGGTTTATGAAAGCGAACGAATTTACAAGCAGTGTGAAAAGTGACACAAAAGTCGATTTAGATTCCAATTTTCACAATATTTATATTTACACTGATATTATCGAAAATCAGTTGGTCGGTGATACCAGTGCACCTTTGTTGCGGGCTATACAGGTTGATCTAGCTAAACCCTTTGGATCGGCTGTATATAAAACGTTTGACACCCCCTATTATATTCCAGTCAACAAACATTACATAGACACGATTGAACTCGGTCTTTACACGGAACTAGGACAACCAGTACCATTTGAATTTGGACACGTTCTTTGTAAACTACACTTACGCAAGGTCGAATAATGACGTGCCTGCAACCCTATAGGTGTGACGATGCAAAGATACGGCGCTATTACCTCAGTCAAACGGGTGAAGGATTTCCTATTTTTACGGGGTCTCCGTATCAGAAAGGTTACGGTTTAGGATCGGTTTTCTCAAGTTTATTTCGAGTCGCGACACCTCTTCTAAAGTCAGCAGCCAAAACTGTCGGGAAAAAAGCACTCACCACAGGCGCCCAGATTTTTGGAGACGTTCTTCATGGTAAAAATTTAAAGACCTCCGCTAAACAACACTTGTTACAAGCAAGTCGTGAGCTTGGTACAAGAGCCCTGAAGAACATCGCAGGTCCTATAAAGGGATCTACTCGCCAAGGTGCTGTCAAACGTCTAAAACAAGCCCGGGGTAAGAAGCGAAAGCGACGTAAGCAGACATCATTGGACATTTTTAGTTGAAATTCTGACTCTATTATAGGCCCGAAAAATGATCGATCCTCGTTCCTGTGAATGCCTAAGTAGTGGCCTCGATATCTTCAGTGCACCAAACACCAAAATAGACATTGAAAGTGGGAAATGGCACGAATATCATCCTATATCTAATCTAGACAGTGGTGCCCCAATCGAATTTTATATGTCGGGGTCCGGTGAAGAATATTTAGATCTGGCTCAGAGTTTCTTTACGGTACGAGCCAAAATTTTAAACACCGATGGTACAAATATAGCAGATACCGCTAACGTGGGACCCGTTAATAATTTCTTAAACAGTCTGTTTAGCCAAATCGACGTGTCATTAAACGGCAAGCGAGTGTCACAACCAGCCGCCGTCAACCCCTATAGGTGTTATTTGGAGAATCTTTTGAGTTATGGATCGGATGCTCAAAAATCACATTTATTATCTTGTCAGTGGCGTTTAGACACACCAGGGCATTTCGAAAGTTGTGACGCCTCTGACGGCGGTAGTAATAATGGTTTCAAGTTTCGGGCCAAATCCTTCAAAGGTAGTAAATCTGTGGATATGCTTGGGAAACTACACTTGGATTTGTTTAGTCAGAGTAAATACTTACTGAATGGTGTTGATATGAGACTTAGATTTGTACGTTCTAAAGATGCCTTTTGTCTCATGGCTGCAACGAACGATTTTAAAGTTGTGATCGAAAAAGCGTCGCTTTTTATACGTAGATTAAAACTGAACCCTTCCGTCATCGTTGCCCATGCCAGTGCCTTGCTGAAACGCAACGCGATTTACCCTATTCGGCGCGTCGATGTAAAAAGCTTTACTATACCGGCGGGGAATCGTAGCTTGGATAAGGATAATCTGTTCTTGGGCCAAACACCACGTCGAGTTCTCGTGGCACTGGTAACGAACCAGGCCTTTTCAGGTACCTCCGATAAAAATCCTTATCGTTTGCAGAATTTTGACATAAACCATATATCGCTACAAGTCAACGGCGAGGATGTCTTCGCTAAACCACTGAGCCCGAATTTCAGTGAAACCCTAGGTTACGGTTATACACGAGCTTTCAACACTTTATTTTCGGGGACGTCTAGTCTTTTCCAGGACAAAGGACCCGCAATTACTCTGAATGGTTATCGAAACGGCTACTGTATTTTCTGTTTTGATTATACCCCGGAACTTTCTGACGACAATACTGTACATCTTAACAAAACGGGTAATGCCAAACTCGAAGTACGATTTGGGACAGCCTTGGTATCTACGGTGAACGTGATACTATACAGCGAATTTGAAAACAAGATAGAAATAGACAGTGCCCGAAATGTAATAACAGACTTTTGAAATGAATACAAAACATATCAGTGTCATGTTAAAAAGTGACCCCCAAATAGTCCCTCATTTTCGAGGTGTTTTTGCCCGTGACAAACTACCCAAGACGTTACAACGTGGTCTTTATATTTACAATACCCACACATCCAATAAGAAGGGTGAACATTGGCTACTTCTTTATGTGGGGTACCATAAGGTTGAACACTTTGATTCCTTTGGCCTTAAACCCCGGCATAATGATGTTATGCAAAGGATTATGAAAACAGGGTTGCCGCTCGTATACAGCAAGAAGCATCTACAGGACTTGTTCAGCGACGTGTGTGGTCAATATTGTGTATTTTATGCCTACCATCGATGTAGGGGTAAAAGCATGAAAAGAATTTTAAAAACATTTTCACGAAACCACCGTGAAAACGACAGATATGTCCGTCGTTTTATAGCGCTTAGATTTAAAATGTAAATGTCCATATCTGCATGATCTCTCGTATGTTAAAATGTAATTCGAGATGTAGAATAGTTGAATAAAATGTGTTTTTTAGAAAAAACAAAAACAAGGTCTTATTTTTTAATTTTTTATATCAGATATTACAATATACGTAATTACAGTTACAATCGTTATATATACATACATATACACGTGTCATTATTCATTTTGTTTGACATACCCATAGGCCTTTGTATCGTAAGAATCCCTAATTTCTACACGTTTATCGTAATTGAATGATAAGGTTTTCGACTTCTCTTTCATAGAAACCACAAACACTTTATTGCGGTGGAAAGCTTTCGGGTATGTGACTTTGACCTTATGACAGTGATTGTGCACTAAATCGACAAACGTTTGAAACTCGATAAGTTGACTGACATCATGGTTAAATGTAATACCTTTAGATTTAATGGTATAAGAAATTTCATGCGTTTTTTCGTTTTCCATTTTCAAAGCGTAGGATTTGGGGGCAGTGGCAACGTATTCAAGTATGCGACAGTCGGGTGACGTTTCATTTGTAAATTGACCTAAGTAATTTCCGGTTGCAACAGGGTTGTCATTTTCGGTCTCTGTAAAAATGATGGAATCAGTATCGAAATACAGAACCCGTTGGTTCAATTTATCTAAATATTCATACAGCTTCATACGCCCGTAGGCTGCCGTAAAAGCCCCTATGGGTACATTCACATGAGGGGCATTAGGGACAAGGGCTTGCCGATCTGTATACTGAACCAGGACCATTTCTTCGTTGAGAATTTCGATATTCCTGACAACCTTTGTACCGTCATAAAGATAATCGTAGAAGACGGTCGGGTCTGGTATCATAACAGATTGTATTCGATCATCCGACCTTTCAGCGAATTTCCCCCATAAACTATTTAATGCTGTCTTCGACACGTATCGTAGCCCCGGGTTTTTAGATATTTTATCGGCATCGAGAGTAATGTTTTCGTGTTGTTCGTAAGCTTTAATATATGCCGCACGTTTTTGTTCGAGAACATGCCAGTCAATATGACAACACGTATCTAGATTATCACACAAGTTACACGAAGGGTTAAGCTCATTTGGATACCCTGAACTCTCTTGTTTAATTTTAAGAAACATGTTGATATATTCGCTGAACAGGTCTTTTTCGGGTAGCTGTGCAAATATATCAGTTTCTGGGATATCAGTATAGTCGTCACGGATAGTAGACACATGAATATCGTAGTCTTTCTGCTCGATTGTAGCGCTGTTGTGGCAATATTGACGGGTGTGTGGGAAATGCCACACCTCGAAGATTTTGAGTATGCGATAACCTTTTTTAATTGCCTCAACCACTTCAAATATAACCCAAGTCCCCGTCAGGGACCTATCATATACGTTGTGAGTACAAACCTTCTTGCTACGATCCATTGCACATTTAGAACATAACGGAAATAAAAGCTTACCATTAGACCGATACGGTAGGACTGGTATGTATAACTCTCGAGGTGGGAGAATTTGACATTTCACAAACCCTACATAACGTTCCAAAGGTAAGAAGTCTCGCAGAATAATCACGGGGTGTCCAACCGGGTAGAGGGCCGTTTTATTGATAAAGGGGTAAAGTGACGTAAAATCCAAATAGCGTATTCTTTCGTTTTCACGCACCTTGTGATAAAATTTCAATAAGTTTGTCCTACCCCCATAAAAGGCGTCACGTACTTGTAATGGGGTACTCAAAGGTGGGACTCTTGTTTCAAAGGTTAAATACAAAGGTGTATTTGTGAGGCGACGGTATTCGCATTCCCATATACATCGAACACGACGGTTCGGGGCCTTCAGGCGTTCCAAACGGTCCATGTGTTCTTCGTACAATATGGCCATGGTTTTGTTATTGTATGGTGATGTACGATCTCTGTTTTTGATGCAGAGACAACCATGGAAAACACAACCTAAAAATTCGATACACACCTCGATATTGTTTTCCATATACCAACCATCTACAGACATATTAAAAATAACCTTTTCACCTCCGTTACGGGCATGTTGTATATGTCGGTTTTCAACGTATTCCAGATATTGCATGTAACGTATACTTGAATTTGAATACTGACGGGCACTTACGTACTGACCCTGAGGAGCTATAGCAATCGTAAAGGGGGGTAGGAATTTTCGACGGTAGACAAGATTACACAAAGATGCAATCGTAATAGCCTTTTGAAAGGGTGAGATTTTGGTCAGCGCTATGAAAAGTCGACGAAACCGTGAGCATGCGAGTCTGAGAAGAATCACATCGCTAACACAATAGTTTGTCAATTCTGTTTTAGTGTCAAAATAATTGTTTTGTAACACCCGCTCATTATACCATTTAATAACCTTATTACGATCCTGAGAAGACATAGTTGACGTTTCGTAAAAGCTTATTGGGGGCATTACACCTTTGTAGTCCAAATTTTCAGGTTTAAGGAATGAATACGGAAATATACCCTTCGTAATCGGTAAATCAAATGTTTTACTAAAATCTACAAGTTTCATTTGCATAAACGCCAGGCTATCTAAAAAGCGTATATTATTGTTTATAGTCATACAAAGGATTTTAGATCCGTTTGCGATGATTTGAGGTATAACTCTCGTATGGGTGACGAAATATCTCAATACAAATAGAGCATCGAAAGCCTGACTATTATGTGCTATGAACCTCGAGTGTCGATGGGTTAGAACGGTAGTTTTTTTACCCTCAAGGTCAACATTTATTTCGGTCTGAACTATCCAACGGCAAAACTCTGAGACACAATATTTACCATAAAAAATCCATTCTCGCTGGTTGTTCTTTAAGTTACAACCGACACACGGTTCATTAATATCTTGCTCCAAACATAAGGGACACACACGATGAGCAACACATAATATAGGGACATGTATATTATTTTCATCCAAAATAGTCTCAAAGTCGTAAAACACAAAATATCTGATGGTCTCAACTTCAACATCCTCGGATAATCGCTTCATATAACATCTATGGGTAGGTTTACACAGTTGCCCACAATTACGACATTTGTGAACGTCACATGTGTGTTTATTCATTGCATCATCTTCTTCGTGTGTGTCTATTGTCGTATAACACTTTAAACAGGCCCTATATTTCACACATGTCGACACTGTGTATTGTGGGACATTTTGGTTATGTCTCTCCAAACACTTCAAACCTCTAAAATAACGGTGACAAAGTTTGCACTGTATTCGTGGTGCCGTCAGAGGACAAGCATCTAACTGTTTACAGCTTCGACATGTCATTTTGCAGACATGTTTTTTCTTATTAGAATACGGTTTTTCACAGAAAGAACAATAGTATGACTGATTAAATAAGCTGTTGATTTTCTTTATATAGTAAAAATGTTTTTCCATTAAATACAGTCTTAAAACGGGCACATTGGGATTCGCAGCACCTCTGAATATGATACAATTTGCACTCTGGGCGTCATAGATGACAATTTGATATTTAGCTTTTAAGTGCTCTTGGAATATACACCATTCAGAACGACCTGATGGTGCTAACGGGTTAACGCCACACTCTTGATACATTTCCATAGCCATAGCAATCTGTAACGGTTTTTTCACACGTGTGCCTGCTACATGTTTGTAATGTTTAGTTTCTTCGACTGTTGGGGAAATTTTCTGGTGATAAGAAATTTCATTTATACCCAGGATGATAGATTGTCCAAAACAAGTTTGATAACCAAAGTTGGCGACTGGTGATATAAATGTCCGTTTTTTTGAACTCATAAAAGCTTCGTTCAAAAGAACATTATTTGTAAAAACACCGCCCTCTTTAGACGCGACATAAGTCACGGATATAGAAGTTTGATTGTCTATAACTAATGTTTTTTTTGACTGCATAACTTTCGCAATTTCTGCCAAAATTAATTCCAGAGTTAGTTCTTCGTAAGGCCTAAACGCAATATATATCGGATTGTCCAAGTTGGGGTGATTTAATTGTATTCTTACCCGTTCGTTTGGTTGAACATTGAAATTTTCTCTGATGGTCTCTAATATCTGAGTGAAAAGTCGTTCTAGCCAGTCAGGAGTAGTAGCTGCATCCGGGTTTATAATTTCGAGACGCATTAATTCTGAGTGTATATTAAACTTCCTTGAAAAACGTTGTTCCACAGAAATCAACCTTACTAAGTCTTCGGCTCCTCGACCGACTTGACAAATCTTTAAAAAAAAAAGGAGGTTGGTGCTTTGTATGGTATTTAAAAAAACAAACCTGGGGGTGTTAACAAATCAAAAATGTCGACTACTTCGTCATCTTTTTGATCACACACCTTGGCTACTAAAGATTCGATATTACCAGGAGATGTTATGTCACTCGTTAATAGGGCAATTAATGGATCGATATTTTCACCTTCTGTAGCCGAATTAGGTTTCCGGTTATTTTGAATATCATGTAAAGTTTTTTTGCTCACCTGTGACGTTTCAAAGTCACTATCGGCATCTGAAAATAATATTGGGCTAGTCGGCTGGCGGTTTCTTATTTCCAAACTTTCTTCTTCTTCTTCTTCTTCTTCTTCATAGTCATCGCTGGTGTCATGGTTAGACAGCGGACGTTTAATGGCTTCTGTTTCATTATGATTTTCACTCTCGATGTGGTCTAGAGTTTCGTTAACGGCCAAGGTTTGACTTGTTGTCCAAAATTCAAATTCGTCTGTAAGCTGTATTATTTCATTCCACTGTGTGTCTGTGTAGGGCTCAAATGCACCCATCCTAAGAAAGCAGAAAATTTGTTTTAATAATAATTATCAAATTAACATGACTAACAATTTTTTCACTTTTTTTTAATTATTTTTAGGTTCAGATGTAGAGTTTAAACTGGGGAGGGGAAGTAGCTAGATGGACCCTTATATACTCTATAACGATCGACTGGCAACCTTTGATAATCGTTGGATGCATACTAAGCCAACGCCCCATAATTTAAGCATGGCCGGTTTTATCTACATTGGGCCTTCTGATCGCGTAAAATGTTTTAGTTGCAACTTAATATTGAAATCTTGGAACCCTGGAGACAATCCATGCATTGAACATGTTCGGTATAATCAAACATGTAGTTTTATGCAAATGATTAACCCTTGTTTGACTGTTGGTTTCCGATGGCAGTTCAGAGGTTTTTTCAAACAGCGCGTGATTACCCTAGCGGCTTCCCGAGTTTTGTACGAATCTAAAACTGCCTGCATCGAGGCTGCTAAGAAATCGGAATTTAGCTTTTTCGATTCAATAGGTGTACCCTATCTATTCTTGACAGAGTGGAATTCCAAAAACGATAAAGTGAAGGAGTATAATATAGACAACATGGCTATAGAATCGTGTAATTTTAAAAAAAACCCAACGAAGTCTATTTGTTAAAAACAGGTACCTTACGACATGATGACAACTGTAAGTATTACTAACTCCTTGCATAATGACTAATGTTCCCTTGACATGCACAGGTCAAACTTAGAAAAAAAATTCCAGGGTACTACAGGACTATTCGGGTTATCCCCAACTGTCCTAATGTATAATTTAATATAGGTTGTCTTATTCCTAAAACGTTACAGGTCAAATCGAGTTATCCCCCTTATATAGACATTAGATGGTCTGCATCCTACACCTACAGGGTAATTCGAGTTATCTCCCTTACAACGGCACAATAGATCAAAATTTATTCTTCGGGGGTTTGTGGATTAAGCTTTTCAAAACACAACTTTCTTGATAAAACTGTCGAAATTGACTGAAATTTTAGACGTACCTATAGACGCGGCTTTTGCGATGCACCAATATGTAATTCTACATAAAGTAAATATACGTATACACAATCAGAAAACATTTGTAGGGGCGTGGCCTATTTTTTGTAAACAAGAGCGCAGACGACAGACGTCTTATTTCGACAAATAACATCGGGGACGGCTTTCTATTAAAAAAAGGTATTATAACGCACTCAAAATCAATTAAATATATATTGTACTTGTAGAATTTACAACTTGTAGCAAGAAATTTACTTAAAAACACACGTATTTGCATCAAATGAGTAGGGAAACTCAAACAAGCTCAAAAGCATTCTACGTATTTCGGTAGGGTTGAACGAAATTGTCATCTGACTGGACTTTCCTTGCCATCATATGTACACGACAACAAACAATTCGACAGTTGTGGATAATAAAAAATAATGATTATCTTAAGTAATGTATATTTAAAGGAAAAAACTTACCTTTTCCAAATTTTACCCGGTGTAGACGCAAAGACAATGGCTTCGGTGATATACTACACAGGTTGTAACTTGCATCACGACACGATTAAACCCCTACAGACTTCAAGGTTTGGTTTGACAAATAGCGAAACACCAGGCCTTTTAAAGGCACCTCATGACAGTTGGTGTTCTGTGCACAGCGAGATACCCGTCAACTTTTTCCGAAAATTATTTCAGCTCACTGACTCTGTCTAGTACTTCATAAACACCACAAGTTTATAACCCAACGTCCCGGTAAGAAATGTAATTGATCCTTCCTAGACATCAAAATTGAGTGTTGAATTTACGTTCAGTTCATGAATAATATTTTTAAGTGCCGATATTTATTTTAAAATTATTCATAACTTGTCATTGTCTAGTTTTAATGTTTACTATTTTAAAAGGAATATTTTAGAACAGCTCTAACCGACCAATGGTTTATAGTTACTCATAAAAGTATTCAACGCCTTTATAAACAGCAAATTGATCTGTGAAAATTATCATTTGTTGAAGCCGTAACCTAACAGCAAACACGTAAAGCTTTGTAAAAACCACCAAGAAATAAACGAGAAGTATAATAGTACAGCCTAAAAAAATGTAAGTTTATTATTTTTCAAAATTATGGTTCGAAATCTACTTTAAACAAACAGTGTCTTTGTTACATTAAATCCTCCCATTTTGAAAAGCTGACGTAGGGCATTCAATCTATAAGGGGAATAACTCGAATTGGCCTGTAGCGTTTTGGAAACAGACCACTTCATCCCGGCTTTCATTATGCTAAAACGCTTCTACTTACTCGTCCGTCACGGACCAAAAATCGACATACATTTATCGGTATTAACCAACCTATTAATATTTTGTCAGTGAAAATATCTTTAATATAAATTATTATATTATAATTTTGTTGTTGTTTAAGGTACAGTATTGTGCGAAACCTACTTTAAACAAACAGTGTCTTTGTTACATTAAATCCTCCCATTTTGAAAAGCTGACGTAGGGCATTCAATCTATAAGGGGAATAACTCGAATTGGCCTGTAGCGTTTTGGAAACAGACCACTTCATCCCGGCTTTCATTATGCTAAAACACTTCTACTTACTCGTACGTCACGGACCAAAAATCGACATACATTTATCGGTATTAACCAACCTATTAATATTTTGTCAGTGAAAATATCTTTAATATAAATTATTATATTATAATTTTTTGTTGTTTAAGGTACAGTATTGTCCAGGTTCGGTCATATTTGCATAGTTTAATTACATTAATGATGGCTACCACAGTATCAAGTCTTAGTTCAATAGGTGTACCTGATATAGCGTTACAGCTGCGAGATATTCTAGCAGACACGGAAAATTTACTAGCAACACATAACCCCTACATACCAACTATACCGCCAACCCCCGCACAGGCAAAAGAAATGTGAGTTTTTTTAGTGTTTTTTCTTTAACGACCAAGGACATGGGTGTATTCTGATTTTTTTCATTAGACCACCGGTAGGCACATCCCCACTCCTGGTAAGGGTTAAAATGTTTCACGACATTTCGTGTCTACCCCTTCCCCCACACCCCACCGTTTGCAGTTGTTTGTGTGTACATGGGTTGACATGTTTTGGATTGTGTGAGAGGGTGGTGTGGTCAGGGTGCTGGACATAGTAAGGCTATATAATTTTAATATTACTATTGTTTTATTTTATTTATACCTATCTCTTTTGTTTTTTTCTGTAGATTACTAGCTTTTATCGACCACATCCTGGCTCGTTTACGAATGGTGGAACCGACAAACCACGGATTTAAAAAAATAATTGCCACTCTGGCAATGTATAGAGAGTTGACGGATTGGAACATGTCACCCCTTTGATGTACATAAATATATATATATATAATCTTTTCAATAAATAAAAAATATTATTTAAAAAAAAGTCTATTGTTTTTTATATTATCACTAATTGAGGCATGTAGACTACTGAAATGGGTTTTTGAGGGTTAGGGTGTTGGTAGGGAGTGCTGGGATATAAACAACCGCCGATAAACATTTGCAACCTGATCACCTGTCAAACTTAATAGCGGAACACTAGTATAACTAAACGTGAATCCTACTTAACATACACCTGAAAGTAACCGGTTGACCTGACCCCACCCCAACTTTTGTTACAAAAATTCAAACGGGATCGAAGAATAAACAGCTGCTGACTACAACAATACCGGTTTTATTATTCATAACCTCAAGGTTCAGTCATGGTTCAAGCTATAAATAGAACACCTGTGGAATGTCACGTGACAACTGTGGAATGTTGTGACGTCATCAGATCGGAATTCCAAAAATGCAACAGAGTACCGTCTCTACTACTTATAGGAGTTATTTTTTAGATATTAATTAACTTATCCAGACCATAATCATCTCTTGATGTCATCGCTATCCTGCGATATTTACTGGATTAGGATCTGATTTGCTGCTCAATTTTCATTCATAATTAAAGTATTCAATGGATAATCGAGGCTGTTATTTGGGGGTTTTTTTATCGTATTAGGGTTTAACGTCCTTCTGTTCTGCTTTGACTGGGTTAATGATGTCGGGCATACGCCACCCAATGTACTATGAGATATATTGTGCTTGGACAGCGGCACTACAGCCCAACAAACTTTAATTTAGTGTAACGGTCGTTTAAACTGTTTCGCTTGGAAATTTATCAAATTATGATTCGAGTAGCTAGATTATAGAAACAGATAGAAATAGATTGATATCCATTAAGAAAGTGTTAATGAAAGAAAAATAAACCACATTAATTAAACGCAAGAATGTCATGAAATGAATATATTCTCAGATACATGTACCTGTTCATTTCTTACAGACTAATGCCGTTTGGAGTTGGAAGAAGAATTTGTATCGGGGAATCCTTTGCTAAATCACGTATATTTCTATTTGTGACGTCATTGCTTCAGAAGTTTAATTTCCGTCCAGATGGCAACCCACTGGCACCAGAAGACTCCAAACTATGGCCAATGAATGCCGCCATTCATCCGCCATTTCTGAAATGCATCATTGAACAACGCAAATAACATAATAATTGTACACAGACACTTCATTATTGCTTGGTTTTTATTTTTTTTCAATCTCTTCAAGTGTAATTGTAATCGAGTCTTTTGTAATGCTATAAACATTTTATCTTTTTTTTTTTAAAAATTGACTTTGATATGCATGGGCTATTTAATTGGGGGAGGGGGTATTCGGGTAAATGTGAAAAAAAGGCTAAAAATGAAATGAAATGCTGTTTTACGTCCTACTGTTCTGCACCTAACCTGGGCTAATGAAGACTGAATGAATGAATGAAATGGTGTTTAACGTCCTACTATTTTACGCCTAACCTGGGCTAATGGAAGACGGGCATATAGTGTGCTATGAGTGAAATTTTGTCCGGGCAGCGGCGCTACGGCCTACTCTTATATCGAATTCCAACTGTCAAGGGATCTTTTACGTGCACTCCAATGTGTACATATGGGACCTCGGTTTTTCGTCCCATCCGAACGACTAGGCAGCAGTCCTTGTCAGGCCCTCCTTCTGCATCACTGACAAGAGAAAATCACGCCGGAAAATCGAGATGAACTTTCTCGGCCAAGCTAATGAAGACGGGAAAAGGCCATATACCTCCAGCTTCTAAATCAGTTATATGCACTTGAGTAGATCTAATTGATAAGGCCAACTTGAAGTTTGGTCTATTTGTTAAGGCCAACTTGAAGTTTGGTCTATTTGTTAAGGCCAACTTGAAGTTTGGTCTATTTGTTAAGGCCAACTTGAAGTTTGGTCTATTTGTTAAGGCCAACTTGAAGTTTGGTCTATTTGATAAGCCAACTTGAAGTTTGGTCTATTTGATAAGCCAACTTGAAGTTTGGTCTATTTGATAAGCCAACTTGAAGTTTGGTCAAAAGACACTAGATGTTAACAGGGCTTGCCCGAATCCCAACCCTAACCCATGACCTAGCCATAATGTTTATCCTAACCTACAAGAATCTCGCCAACAACCACGTGCCCTAACCTTATTTACATCTCAGCGACCGTGGCGAAAATTGAGCTGGCCTTAACAAATAGATACAAGCACCTTTTAAAAGATATGCAATCATAATGGGCGAGGAATCCATGGTAGCTCAGTGAGTAAGACGCTAAAGATCATACAGATTCCTTGTCATTTCGGGACTAACATATGGTGTAATTTTATTTCAATAATTCGCTTGCAGTGGGGAGAAACCGGAGTGCCCGGAGGAAACCCACAAGGTTGAGAAGGCACCCTATATCCATGCCACATACGCTCACACCAGGGTTCGAAACCACAGCCGCAAGCCAGAGGAAGCGGACCAGCTAGAGGTCGAAGCGCGGCACTCTAGACCACCAGGCCATCCCAACCCCCCTGATGCAGTACGGACTTTCTGGAGGCTGTATTTTAATCAGATTGTAGTTTGTTTTAAATACTCCAATATTTAACTAATTGAAAGTTCAGGTGTGTTTGCCTTAAAGGAGCTAAATCGCTAACATTTGGGACCTAGAAATTCACAAAAGTGGGTCGCAACGCATATAATACTGTAATATGAATATATATAAACTGATTTACATTCAATGATTTCCGTTTTTACTCCCAATTTCAAATACGTTATGGTCGACGTAATAAGCCAGCAATCGCAATCAAGTGCACATTTCTAGCGTCTAGTTATTCCAGTCTACATAACCCCGTTTGGTTTGGTGCAATGTGTCTAGCCTCGTCCCTCGAGTCTCTCAATACAACTGGGGCTGAAGCGCATTATGGTACCAATTTTTAAAAAAAATTTATCTTAAATATCGGTTATCAGAAGCTCATCTTTTCCCGGTAAGTTTACATCATAAATGTAGAATTAAATTGACCAATAATTCGTGTTTTAGATGTCGAAGATTTTGGAGGATTTAAGTTACGGACTTGAGTCCTTTAAGGGCTATATAAATACAACCCAATGGCACTCAAAAGTGCACTAGATGTTCACAACATAAGTAATTTAAATACAATTCAGGACATCTCTGACAAGAAATGCAAATGTTTTCTCGGTCACCCAGAAACTCTCCAACGTACCGAGTGTCGTCTGGGTCAGTTGTCAATATTTTGCGAAACCAACTACCCACCCCACCACCCCACCCCATCCTAATTAGGTAAGGACAATGGGAATTTTTACTTAAAGCATGATGACGACGAATCTGGATTTTAATAATAAATATAGATATGGTCCTTAAAGAGGGAAATTTTTACAATAAAAGAAAGTACGGGTGCTAGGTATTTGAATAGGCAAAGCTTAAATATATAGCCTTCTCTGAAATGGCAATACTTAAATTAATTTTAGGTGCGTTGGCATCTTGTTTTTAGGGCTAGTTATCTCCCGTAAAAGACCGGATAATGTAGCCAATGACCAAGTTGTTGTCAAATGCTGTTATGTAAAGACTTATGTAAATGGGGTTATGTGAAGACTAATGCAAATGGTGTTATGTAAAGACTAATACAAATGATGTTATGTAAACACTAATGCAAATGGGGTTATGTAAAGACTAATGCAAATGGTGTTATGTAAAGACTAATGCAAATGGTGTTATGCAAAGACTGATGCAAATGGGGTTTTGTAAATATTAATACAAATGGGGTTATATAAAGACTAATGTAAATGGTGTTATGTAAAGGGTAATGCAAATGGGGTTATGTACAGACTAATGCAAATGGTGTTATGTAAAGACTAATGCAAATGGTGTTATGTAAAGGGTAATACAAATGGTGTTATGTAAAGACTAATGCAAATGGTGTTATGTAAAGACTAATGTAAATGGTGTTATGTAAAGACTAATGTAAATGGTGTTATGTAAAGACTAATGCAAATGGGGTTATGTAAAGACTAATGCAAATGGTGTTATGTAAAGACTAATGCAAATGGGGTTATATAAAGACTAATGCAAATGGTGTTATGTAAAGACTAATGCAAATGGTGTTATGCAAAGACTGATGCAAATGGGGTTATGTAAAGAAATACAATTTCTGTGAACGTGCACGTGTAATTGCTTCGGACCTAAATCCATTTGCATGGCTCAAACAGAAAACGTGACTCAAAGTCCTATTAGTCCAAGAGCTAGGTAGGTTTGGGGTGCTAGTGGTGTATGGCTGGGTAAGGAGACCCCATAAAACAACAAATAATAATCGATGCCCGCAAAATATCGCCCTCACATGGTATAGAGTTGCCCCAGACCAAATGTTTTATCCACAGTCAATTCAATACAAATTCGTGATATTCACCCCGACCCCCCTACTCTGTTCCATTTGCTCGTACTACGCCCGTCCACAATAGGTTTCTACGAATCTGAAGAACTTGATGGTCTTTCCTTGGTCTCTGCCGCAGGATTTAGTTACGAGGGCGAGGACGGGTATATTATAGCCTCACAAAACTGAAAGGGCACGTATTTAAGACCACCAAAAGCTTTTTTGTTTTAATCCTTCACTTTATTGTTAAAATCTTACAAAATATATTATTAAAATCGTACAGACATTTTGTCATGAAAAAGAAAATCTCGATAAAATACCACTATTCGGCAATTCAAAAAAAATTATTAGAAATATGCAAATAAATATTGATAAGAATAAAAATGGCAAATGATAAAACAGATTCTCCACACAAGTCTCGCTATCCAGTGTACGATAAAAGATCTCTTTGTGCAATCTGGGGTCGGTTGCTGAAAACGAAGTTATTTTAACGATCCGTTAAACTCTAACGGACATATCTTGGTAACGTGTTGTTTGTGTTAAATGTACTACAGAAAACAGAAAAAAGAGAAAAATAGAATACTTTAATTTTTCCTTTAGAAATATTAGCATAAATCTGTAGGAAAACTTTGCACCACAGAATGTTCGGGGTCTTTTTTTCCAGAAACAATCTTTCTCTCCGTTAAAGTTAACGGATCGTTAAAAGATAACGGAGCTTTGAGCAACCGGCCCCTGGAAAATATCTTTCTGTGTTTATACTCACAATTGTAACCCTACCCGTTCAAAATAGTTCTACCCACAATCCACCGTTTTTACACCATCAAAATGTAAACCTAATTCGAACCCTAACCCTAGATAAAGATATTTTCCAGATCGTAAAAAGATCTAGTATTGTGCCTTTCCAGTGTGCGGCTGGCGTATCTGCAAGGGGAGACAACTCTAATTGGTAGGTTGATAACCGATGAATAATAAATAAATAATAAAAGTTGTGATATTAATAAATAGTAACAAAATTATAATAATCTATATACAATAATATAACAAACAAACACGGATTCCGTCTACGCTAATGTTACATTTGACACCGGTACGTATTTGTTACTAAACTTGTGGATATCAAGAGACTTGCGTGACTAGGCCTATATAGGCTAATTCGACAAGCCAATAATGAATAATAAAAGCTAGGATATTTATAAGTAGTAACAACAAAATTATAGTCACTATTTATAAATATACAATAACATAACAATTTAATAACAAATGATGTCGGGTCGGGTATACGCCATACGATGTACTATGAGAGATATTGTGCTTGGACAGCGGCACTACAGCCCAACAAACTTTAATTTAGCGTAACGGTCGTTTGAACTGTTGCGCTTGGAAATTTATCAAAATATGATTCGAGTAGCTAGATTATATTCTATAGAAACAGATAGAAATAGATTGATTGTATCCATTAAGAAAGTATTAATAAAAGAATAATAAACCACATAAATTAAACGCAAAATTGCCATTAATGAATATATTCTCAGATACATGTACCTGTTCATTTTCTTACAGACTAATGCCGTTTGGAGTTGGAAGAAGAATTTGTATCGGGGAATCCTTTGCTAAATCACGTATATTTCTATTTGTGACGTCATTGCTTCAGAAGTTTAATTTCCGACCAGATGGCAACCCACTGGCACCAGAAGACTCCAAGCAATGGGCAATGAATGCCGCCATACATCCGCCATTTCTGAAATGCATCATTGAACAACGCAAATAACATAATAATTGTACACAGGCACTTCATTATTGCTTGGTTTTTATTTTTTTTTCAATCTCTTCAAGTGTAATTGTAATCGAGTCTTTTGTAATGCAATAAATATTTTATCTTTTTTTTTTTAAATTTGCCTTAGATATGCATGGGCTATTTAATTGGGGGAGGGAGGGGTATTCGGGTAAGTGTGTAAAAAGGTTAAAAATGAAATGAAATTGGGCTTTACGTCCTACTGTTCTGCACCTAACCTGGGCTAATGAAGACTGAATGAATGAATGAAATGGTGTTTAACGTCCTACTATTTTACGCCTAACCTGGGCTAATGGAAGACGGGCATATAGTGTGCTATGAGTGGAATTTTGTCCGGGCAGCGGCGCTACGGCCTACTCTTATATCGAATTACAACTGCTAAGGGATCTTTTACGTGCACTCCAATGTGTACATATGGGACCTCGGTTTTTCGTCCCATCTGAACGACTAGGCAGCTGTTCTTGTCAGGCCCTCCTTCTGCATAACTGACAAGGGAAAATCACGCCGGAAAATCGAGATGAACTTTCTCGGCCAAGCTAATGAAGACGGGAAAAGGCCACAAACCTCCAGCTTCTAAATCAGTTATATGCACTTGAGTAGATCTAATTGTTAAGGCCAACTTGAAGTTTGGTCTATTTGTTAAGGCCAACTTGAAGTTTGGTCTATTTGATAAGCCAACTTGAAGTTTGGTCTATTTGATAAGCCAACTTGAAGTTTGGTCAAAAGACACTAGATGTTAACAGGGCTTGCCCGAATCCCAACCCTAACCCATGACCTAGCCATAATGTTTATCCTAACCTACAAGAATCTCGCCAACAACCACGTGTCCTAACCTTATTTACATCTCAGCGACCGTGACGAAAATTGAGCTGGCCTTAACAAATAGATACAAGCACCTTTTAAAAGATATGCAATCATAATGGGCGAGGAATCCATGGTAGCTCAGTGAGTAAGACGCTAAAGATCATACAGATTCCTTGTCATTTCGGGACTAACATATGGTGTAATTTTATTTCAATAATTCGCTTGCAGTGGGGAGAAACCGGAGTGCCCGGAGGAAACCCACAAGGTTGAGAAGGCACCCTTTCTCCATGCCACATACGCTCACACCAGGGCTCGAAACCACAGCCGCAAGCCAGAGGAAGCCGACCAGCTAGAGGTCGAAGCGCGGCACTCTAGACCACCAGTGCCATCCCAACCCCCCTGATGCAGGACGGACTTTCTGGAGGCTGTATTTTAATCAGATTGTAGTTTGTTGTAAATACTCCAAAATTTAACTAATTGAAAGTTCAGGTGTGTTTACCTTAAAGGAGCTAAATCGCTAACATGTGGGACCTAGAAATTCACAAAAGTGGGTCGCAACGCATATAATACTGTAATATGAATGTATATAAACTGATTTACATTCAATGATTTCCGTTTTTACTCCAAATTCAAATACGTTATGGTCGACGAAATAAGCCATCAATCGCACTCAAGTGCACATTTCTAGCGTCTAGTTATTCCAGTCTACATAACTCCGTTTGGTTTGGCGCAATGTGTCTAGCCTCGTCCCTCGAGTCTCTCAATACAACTGGGGCTGAAGCGCATTATGGTACTAATTTTTAAAAAAATATTATCTTAAATATCGGTTATCAGAAGCTCATCTTTTCCCGGTAAGTTTACATCATCAATGTAGAATTAAATTGACCAATAATTCGTGTTTTAGATGTCGAAGATTTTGGAGGATTTAAGTTACGGACTGGAGTCCTTTAAGGGCTATATAAATACGACCCAATGGCACTCAGAAGTGCACTAGATGTTCACAACATAAGTAATTTATATACAATTCAGGATGTCTCTGACAAGAAATGCAAATGTTTTCTCGGTCACCCAGAAACTCTTCAACGTATTGAGGGTCTGGGTCGGTTGTCAATATTTGGTGAAACCACATACCCCACCCCACCACCCCACCCCCATCCTAATTAGGTAAGGACAATGGAAATTTTTACTTAAAGCATGGTGACGACGAATCAGGATTTTAATAATAAATATAGATATGGTCCTTAAAGAGGGAAATTTTTACAATAAAAGAAAGTACGGGTTCTAGGTATTGAATAGGCAAAGCTTAAATATATAGCCTTCTCTGAAATGGCAACAGGCCCGTAGAGGGGGGGGGGCAGTCCGGCTTGTAGGGGGCCCGGGATGGTTCTCTTCCCCGGCCATATGGTCGACAATTTTTTGTCAGGGGGGGGGGGGGGGCTTCGCCCACTAAGCCCCCCCCCCTTGGCTACGGACCTGATTGGCATTGCTTAAATTAATTTCAGGTGCGTTGGCATCTTGTTTTTAGGGCTATTTATATCCCTTAGATTTTGTCAATCATAACGTAATAGATCGGATAATGTAGCTAATGACCTAGTTGTTGTCAAATGCTGAAAAACCATCCAGATTAGTCGTGGAATATTTGTCTGGATGATAGACACTAATGAAAATGGTGTAATGTAAAGACGAATGCAAATGTGGTTATGTAAAGACTAATGCAAATGGTGTTACGTAAAGACTGATGTAAATGGTGTTACGTAAAGACTAATGTAAATGGGGTTATATAAAGACTTATGCAAATGGTGTTATGTAAAGGGTAATGCAAATGGACTAATGGTGTTATGTAAAGACTAATGCAAATGGTGTTATGTAAAGACTAATGCAAATGGGGTTATATAAAGACTAATGCAAATGGTGTTATGTAAAGGGTAATGCTAATGGACTAATGGTGTTATGTAAAGACTAATGCAAATGGGATTATATAAATACTAATGCAAATGGGGTTATGTAAAGGGTAATGCTAATGGACTAATGGTGTTATGTAAAGACTAATGCAAATGGTGTTATGTAAAGACTAATGCAAATGGGGTTATGTGAAGACTAATGCAAATAGTGTTACGTAAAGACTTATGCAAATGGGGTTATAAAAAGATTAATGCAATGGGGCAATGTAAAGACTAATGCAAATGGGGTTATGTAAAGATTAATGCAAATGGGGTTATATAAAGACTAATGCAAATGATGTAATGTAAAGACTAATGCAAATGGGGTTATGTAAAGACTAATGCAAATGGGGTTATGTAAAGACTAATGCAAATGGGGTTATGTAAATATTAATGCAAATGGGGTCATATAAAGACTAATGCAAATGGTGTTATGTAAAGGGTAATGCAAATGTGGTTATGTAAAGGGTAATGCAAATGGGGTTAAGTTAAAGACTAATGCAAATGGGGTTATATAAAGACTGATGCAAATGGGGTTGTGTAAAAGACTAATGCAAATGGGGTTATGTAAAGACTAATGCAAATGGTGTTATGTAAAGACTATATGCAAAGGGGTTATGTAAAGACTAATACAAATGGTGTTATGTTAAGACTAATGCAAATGGGGTTATGTAAAGACTAATGCAAATGGGGTTATGTAAATATTAATGCAAATGGGGTCATATAAAGACTAATGTAAATGGTGTTATGTAAAGGGTAATGCAAATTGGGTTATGTAAAGACCAATGCAAATGGGGTTATGTAAAGACTAATGCAAATGCGGTTATGTAAATATTAATGCAAATGGGGTCATATAAAGACTAATGCAAATGCGGTTATGTAAAGACTAATGAAAATGGTGTAATGTAAAGACGAATGCAAATGTGGTTATGTAAAGACTAATGCAAATGGTGTTACGTAAAGACTAATGTAAATGGTGTTACGTAAAGACTAATGTAAATGGGGTTATATAAAGACTAATGCAAATGGTGTTATGTAAAGGGTAATGCAAATGGACTAATGGTGTTATGTAAAGACTAATGCAAATGGTGTTATGTAAAGACTAATGCAAATGGGGTTATATAAAGACTAATGCAAATGGTGTTATGTAAAGGGTAATGCTAATGGACTAATGGTGTTATGTAAAGACTAATGCAAATGGGATTATATAAATACTAATGCAAATGGGGTTATGTAAAGGGTAATGCTAATGGACTAATGGTGTTATGTAAAGACTAATGCAAATGGTGTTATGTAAAGACTAATGCAAATGGGGTTATGTGAAGACTAATGCAAATAGTGTTACGTAAAGACTAATGCAAATGGGGTTATAAAAAGATTAATGCAATGGGGCAATGTAAAGACTAATGCAAATGGGGTTATGTAAAGATTAATGCAAATGGGGTTATATAAAGACTAATGCAAATGATGTAATGTAAAGACTAATGCAAATGGGGTTATGTAAAGACTAATGCAAATGGGGTTATGTAAAGACTAATGCAAATGGGGTTATGTAAATATTAATGCAAATGGGGTCATATAAAGACTAATGCAAATGGTGTTATGTAAAGGGTAATGCAAATGTGGTTATGTAAAGGGTAATGCAAATGGGGTTAAGTTAAAGACTAATGCAAATGGGGTTATATAAAGACTTATGCAAATGGGGTTGTGTAAAAGACTAATGCAAATGGGGTTATGTAAAGACTAATGCAAATGGTGTTATGTAAATATTAATGCAAATGGGGTCATATAAAGACTAATGCAAATGGTGTTATGTAAAGACTAATGAAAATGGTGTAATGTAAAGACGAATGCAAATGTGGTTATGTAAAGACTAATGCAAATGGTGTTACGTAAAGACTAATGTAAATGGTGTTACGTAAAGACTAATGTAAATGGGGTTATATAAAGACTAATGCAAATGGTGTTATGTAAAGGGTAATGCAAATGGACTAATGGTGTTATGTAAAGACTAATGCAAATGGTGTTATGTAAAGACTAATGCAAATGGGGTTATGTAAAGACTAATGCAAATGGGGTTATGTAAAGGGTAATGCTAATGGACTAATGGTGTTATGTAAAGACTAATGCAAATGGGATTATATAAATACTAATGCAAATGGGGTTATGTAAAGGGTAATGCTAATGGACTAATGGTGTTATGTAAAGACTAATGCAAATGGTGTTATGTAAAGACTAATGCAAATGGGGTTATGGGAAGACTAATGCAAATAGTGTTACGTAAAGACTAATGCAAATGGGGTTATAAAAAGATTAATGCAATGGGGCAATGTAAAGACTAATGCAAATGGGGTTATGTAAAGATTAATGCAAATGGGGTTATATAAAGACTAATGCAAATGATGTAATGTAAAGACTAATGCAAATGGGGTTATGTAAAGACTAATGCAAATGGGGTTATGTAAAGACTAATGCAAATGGGGTTGTGTAAATATTAATGCAAATGGGGTCATATAAAGACTAATGCAAATGGTGTTATGTAAAGGGTAATGCAAATGGGGTTATGTAAAGGGTAATGCAAATGGGGTTAAGTTAAAGACTAATGCAAATGGGGTTATATAAAGACTTATGCAAATGGGGTTGTGTAAAAGACTAATGCAAATGGGGTTATGTAAAGACTAATGCAAATGGTGTTATGTAAAGACTATATGCAAAGGGGTTATGTAAAGACTAATACAAATGGTGTTATGTTAAGACTAATGCAAATGGGGTTATGTAAAGACTAATGCAAATGGGGTTATGTAAATATTAATGCAAATGGGGTCATATAAAGACTAATGTAAATGGTGTTATGTAAAGGGTAATGCAAATTGGGTTATGTAAAGACCAATGCAAATGGGGTTATGTAAAGACTAATGCAAATGCGGTTATGTAAATATTAATGCAAATGGGGTCATATAAAGACTAATGCAAATGGTGTTACGTAAAGGGTAATGCAAATGGGGTTATGCAAAGACTGATGCAAATGGGGTTATGTAAAGAAATACAATTTCTGTGAACGTGCACGTGTAATTGCTTCGGACCTAAATCCATTAGCATGGCTCAAACAGAAAACGTGAATATACACAAGCTTTCTAGACACTTTTGAACAGAAAGACTCAAAGTCCTATTAGTCCAAGAGCTAGGTAGGTTTGGGATGCTAGTGGTGTATGGCTGGGTAAGGAGACCCCATAAAACAACAAATAATAATCGATGCCCGCAAAATATCGCCCTCACATGGTATAGAGTTGCCCCAGACCAAATGTTTTATCCATAGTCATTTCAGTACAAATTCGTGATATTCACCCCCCACCTCCCTCCTCTGTTCATCTGGCTCGTACGCCCGTCCACAATAGGTTTCTACGAATCTGATGAACTTGGTGGTCTTTCCTTGGTCTCTGCCGCAGGATTTAGTTGGGAGGGCGAGGACGGGTATATTATAGCCTCACAAAACTGAAAGGGCACGTATTATTTAAGACCACCAAAAGCTATTTTGTTTTAATCCTTCACTTTATTGTTAAAATCTTACAAAATATATTATTAAAATCGTACAGACATTTTGTCATGAAAAAGAAAATCTCGATAAAATACCACTATTCGGCAATTCAAAATAAATTATTCGAAATATGCAAATAAATATTGATAAGAATAAAAATGATAAAACAGATTCTCCACACAAGTCTCGCTATCCAGTGTACGATAAAAGATCTCTTTGTGCAATCTGGGGTCGGTTGCTGAAAACTAAGTTATTTTAACGATCCGTTAAACTCTAACGGACATATCTTGGTAACGTGTTGTTTGCGTTAAATTTACTACAGAAAACAGTAGAAAACACTATAGAATACTTTAATTTTTCCTTTAGAAATATTAGCATAAATCTGTAGGAAAAATTTGCACCACAGAATGTTCGGGGCCTTTATTTCCAGAAACAATCCTTCTCTCCGTTTAAGTTAACGGATCGTTAAAAGATAACGGAGCTTTGAGCAACCGGCCCCTGGAAAATATATTTCCGTGTCTATACTCACAATTGTAACCCTATCCCTTCAAAATAGTTTTACCCACAATCATCCGTATAATTTGTATTCCTAACCCGAACCCTAACCCTAGAGAAAGATATTTTCCAGACCGTATAAAGATCTAGTATTGTGCCTATCCAGTGTGTCGTGTGCCTATCTGCAAGGGGAGACAACTCTATTTTAGAGGTTGATAATCAATGAATAATAAATAAATAATAAAAGTTATGATATTTATAAATAGTAACAAAATTATAATAATCTATATACAATAATATAACAAACAAAAACAGATTACATCTACGCTAATGTTACATTTGACACCGGTACGTAAATTGTTACTAAACTTGTCGATATCGAGAGACTTGCGTGACTATGTAATTCAACAAGCCAATAATGAATAATAAAAGCTAGGGTATTTATAAGTAGTAACAAAAAAATTATAGTTACTATTTATAAATATACAATAACCAAGGACTACTATATGAATAGTAGTCCTTGACAATAACATAACAATTTAATAACATATATATCTGAATGAAATAGGGTTTAACGTCATACTATGCACCTAATATAATATATATCTACGCTGATATAATATCAAAATAAAACTGCTGACAAGACAGAAATAGACATTATAAAAAATAAACAATTTTTAAATCAAGTGAATGGATCCGGCGGCCAGCCGTAAACGTCAACTCCGCTGTACAGTACCCGGGCCTGTAACGGTACAGGCCTCACTAAGAAAACAACAAAAAAAAAAACCAAAACGAAACAAACATGGATTCTGAAATAGTTCTATCAAATCTCGATGTTTTGTCAGGGCCATGATCATTCAGTCAGCCGGCTAACCGTCAGAGGCTCACCCCAATCAAATCTTAGCGCATGCGATTATTTGCTCGAGTTGCAAAATCCCGGATACGATAACTACACGATATCTTCCCGTAAGCTGGCACTCATAGAAATATAGAGATGATACACAAAAAAAATACTTGTGGAATAACAGCTACCTAATTTGGGCGACGTTTCAAAGAGTATTGTCTTAACGTTACATCAAGCTCAAAACGTTGAGACAATACTCTTCGAAACGTCGCCCAAATAAATCAAGTACAGTGTAGCTGTTATTCCATATGTATGTTTTTTGTGTATTTCTCTATCCAGTTACTAAATGCAGGCCCGTAGCCAGGAAGTTGTTTTTTTTTTTGGGGGGGGGGCAAAGATGTTTTCGGGAGGGCCAACTAGCATGGGCATCTGCATGAATTTTGCGGTAAAGGCCAATTTTCTTGTGATATTGGGGGGGCAAGACTCAGTATTGGGAGGGCAGTTGCCCCCCGTGCCACCCCCTGGCTACGGGCCTGACTAAATGCCTCTAAAAGATTATAGAGATGATGTGTTACGTACATTGTTTAGATTTGATATAACTTATTGAGTGGGATAAATTAGAAAGATGACATGATAATTTGGCTCGTAGGTGTGGACCTCATTATAATCTACCTAGGTCACAATTCTATGGAATAAAATTACTGAGCGACCATTTGTCATCGGTTTTCTAGTCTTTACCAAGCCATATTATGTACATTTTCTTGATTTCTCTTAAACATTCATAATAGACAATAAATTAATATTTACACATAGCACAGTGGCGTCACTAGGGGGTGGCACAGGGGGCACGTGCCCCGGATCTTTTCATGTGTGCCCCGGATCTATTTTGAGCAGACAACATCGATAATTTGCAATAATTTCACTACTTTTCCCTATCATTATTTCGAATGACCCGAGTACGGAAGAGAAGCTTTCCAGTGCGAAGCTTTTCTGGATTGTCCTTTCTGGCCCACCGTAGATTTCCTCAATTGCCTGCACGTGCACAGTTTAATACAGTATTATATAACTAAATAAATATTTGACTGAAAATAGTGTAGAAACGATCGTGCATGACCTAGTTTACCCACCGTGTATGTTTAGCGGGACAATAATATAACATTAAATTTTAGTTCGTTATAATTTAGCTCACAACTTCACAAGAATTCGTACATATTTTCCAGTATTCGTTTTAATAACTATATTATTATATCGACAAAAATAATCCGCGGTTTGAAACATCAATAGAATACCTACGGCAACGTTATGTCGTTATTAAAACGAATACTTGAAAATATGTACGAGTTGGGCCTGTGCCCCGGATCTAATTGGGTCCTAGTGACGCCTCTGACATAGCACCTGTTCAAATCACACTTAAATCCGTGATCCGCCATTTCGATCATCGCATTTCTTCTCTTTCAAAAACATCTCCCCATTCGGCAGAAGTCATTTTACACATGTGTCTAGCAGGTATATCGTCGAATTTAGAAATAATCGACAGTCCTCCTTCCCTCCATTTCCTTCTCACCAGGTTGTCGCCATAGTTACTTATAAACGAGTCCTAAAAACAGAAATAAGGATAATTTGGATGTGAATACGTCGAGCTATAAATGTTTGTACACTGGTAGGATGGTGTTTGTATTACACAAAAAAAACTGATGCGCCCCTTGAAACTTCAAGTTGAAGCTGCATATGTTGGAGCTCTTTCTAAGAGTTGTAAAGGGAGGTAATCAGGCTTACCAGAATCCTAGAGACCGGGGGCCTGTTTCCCGAAATTTTAACTTAAGATAAAATCCAAATTTTAGTACATACTTTAATCTGATTGGCTAAGCGCTAAAATCAATCTAATACCATCCAATCGAGTTACTAAAATCGGATTTTATCTTAGTTAAAATTTCGTGAAACAGGCCCCGGGATAGTAATTATGTCATGCTTTGAGCATAAACTTGGTTTGTGGATATAGCGCATTAGAAATTAGAAATGTACTCATTATTATTTTTATTTCAACGAGAGTGTCGAGAGCATTTTCGGTTGTTGGCCGAGAAAGTTCCCCTAAATTTTCCACTGTGGTTTCCCCTTGTTAATGGAGTAGGCCGAAGAGCCTAGTATATCACCATGGATACCGAGGATGGGTCTAACAAGAAACAGCGTCTAGTCGTTCAGATGGTACTAAAAATTTGTTGTCCAACTACAATTTCTCTCATGGGCAGGGCCGGCGGAAGCAATTCTTGATTGGGGGGGGGGGGGCATCCTTACTCCTTATAGGCGAGGGTCCAGGGGCCACAATAACCCGGTATCGCCCGTGGCACCAATCCGTTCCCAGAATCCTACTGACGTGTGATGAGTTACGATAGGATTGTCCCTATTGACTCCACGATTCAGTACGTGCAGATACGTTTCCATACGATCAACACGATTGACCTCATGACAAGACCTGATAGGATCCCCACGATTACGTAACGCAAATCGTGACGGTGGCATCCCATTCTGAACATCTGAGACACGCTACCTGCGGAGAAGTAAAGCCAGCTACGTCATAAATTTCGTCACGTGAGTTACGTTTGGGTGGCATCCTAGCATACGGAGTATATATCCATCCATCGGCATTTTCATTATCCAGGTCGGTGAAGAGACGTAGCGCATTAAAACGCATTCCATTCCCATAAATTTGTTCGGTGACCCTCTGTATTAAATTAACCGTAACGATACGGGGCAAAGCAGACAAATATGCCACAGCAAATTCTCATTAGATGTTGGCCTACATTATCTAGTTTTAACTATTATAGTGAGAACTGCCAACTCTCTATCCTCCTATAATGTATTTTTAAACGTGAATTGTATTTCAATTAAAAGGGGGGTCACGTGGCTAAGTGAGTAGGGTGCTGGCTCGCTGGAGGTCTGGTGTTCGATCCCTGCATTGGCCGAGAAAGTGCATCTCGATTTTCCGCCGTGGTTACCCCTTGTCAGTGATGCAGACGGAGGGTCTGACAAGGACAGTTGCCTAGTCGTTCGGATTGGACGAAAATCCGAGGTCCCGTGTACACATTGGCGTGCACGTAAAAGATTCCTTGGCAGTTGGAGTTCAGTTGCTGCCCGGACGACTGTAGTTACACTGAGATTTATTTATATACTATACCTTCCAAGATAGGCCTTGTTTTCGGCTGTTTAAAATGTACTTTCTTTCTTCCAAATTTACTGCCCGTGCCTTTTTCTTCCACAGCGTTTCTGTGTTGTATATGTGACGCCATGTATTACATACTCGACTAGCAGGTACCAATGAAGAAATATCTAAATAAGTAAATATCTCCAATACTATATCTCCTGGCAATGTTTCGGCTATTGTACGATTCTGTATAATAAAAAAACAAAACTATATTATTATTTTTTACAATAAATTAACACACTCTTAACTAAAATAAAGCGTCATAGATCCTAGCCCCTAACTACAGGAACTTTCATTAGACCCCCTCCTCCGGGCTCCTATTCTCTTCCCCTCACCTCCACAACCACCAGCCATGCAATTATTTTCAGGAGAAAGGTTATCTTATTTAACTATAACAAACTTGTTTTATGTGTCTAAACCTTTTTCCTTTTTAAAACGGAGGGGGGGGGGTGAATTGCTAAGAACACACTATATACGTGCAAGCGAATTATTGAACTAAAATTAAACCATGTGTTAGTCTCGAAATGACCTAGTTTGTGTTGAGTAGACGTTAAACCCCATTCCTCTCTCTTATTTAAACCGATTTATTGACCATTCGCCCGCATCGGTTTATTCCACGAAGTGATGTGTATCTAACGGTAAAATATCTAAAAATAGCAACAGCTTGACAGGTCGATACCGTTATAACCATACAGCTATATTTAGTAACATAATATTGTTTCAGCTTACCCCAATATCTTCGACTTCCATCGCGTAATTTAACATACATTCGTCTTAATCGTGTTCTTGGGTTGGCTGCACACACGATAATGACGTCTTTGTTGATTACAATCCCTTAAATAACGTTTATATGGAAACAAATTTTCGGTCGTCAAAACAGGTCATCTGAGCGTGGTGTTGAGGGATTTTCTGATTCTATAAATATTATTTGCTTACGTCGGCATATTTTGGGAGTAATCATTTGCTATTAGATTCCCGAAAATCAAATTCATCACTTCTGACATAAGGATTATTTTTTTGTAAAATAAAAAAAATAGATACATTTAATTACAATTATATGCCAATGACCATTATTTTTCAATTAAATATACTTTTTTCATATATAATTATAAAAAAACCCCAAATCATTGCAATGATTACTCTAGAAAACATGGTGAATATTTTGGTTTTATATCGGACACGTGCAATGAATTTATCGAAGTTTTAGTCTTTATTGTCAAAGTCCTAACATTCGCTTGAATAGGAAGTACTGTGGTCGTAAGTGTGTAAGTTGTCTGCTATGTACATTTCTATAAATTGCTATTAGCTTTTGTTGGTAACAGGGGATTCCCTTTTATAGGATTGAATTTACCAGGCATTTGTCCACTGAACTTGACCAATGACTTACGCTAGGTACTCAAGAGTCAGAGTACTCGCATTTATTCCGTCCAATGGGATACGACTAGAGCGAGAGGGAAATAGGGTTTAATGTCCATTCGACACAAACTAGGTCATTTCGGGACTAACATGTCGTTCAGTTTTATTTCAAAAATTTGCTTTGCGCGTATGGTAGGAAACTGGTAGTTCAGCTCTGAACGTCGGTCTCATTACACTCACCCTGACCGTTCAGGGACTGTCCCATTCAATCAATGTCGAAAAAAAATTGGAGATCAGTCAAATTTACTGGTCAACTTTTCACTGCTAAACGACGGGGTGTCAATCCGTGTGAAAGCCTGTACAATGTAACGCCTGTACATTTCGTTTTGTCTTGTATGACCGACATTCCTGAATGTGGACGTTGACCTGCAGTTAGAGTGTCATGGTGGGGAAATTTAACTTGATGGGAGGGGACGTATTTTTAACAGCGTGTTGTGTCGCTCATACTGTCTCTAGCGATGTAAGCAAGGTCTTATTTTCTCACTAAGATGTTCGTTTACATTGTACAGGCACCCACACGGATTAACACCCTATCGTTTGGCAGTGAAAAGTTGCCCAGTAAAATTGACTGGGGCTCCAATTATTTTCGACATTGATTGAATGGGACAGTCTCTGAACGGTCAGGGTGAGTGTAATGAGACCGACGTTCAGAGCTGAACTAGGAAACTGGAGGACCCTGAGAAAACCCATGAGTTTGGACAGGCGACCCTACTCCTTGTCATGTACAACGGGAGATTCAAAAACATGCCAGCTGCCTCAATGACAGACCTTATGACACAGCGTGCACTAGTACGCAGGGGCGGACTGGGTTCCTGAAGGGGGCCTACCCTTTAGAGTCAAACACCACGAACAACCGCGGAGGTCGAATCCCGACGCTCGGAGCGCCGAAGGCGCGATTTTTTTGAGGAGGTTCTGGAAGAGGTTTTTCCCCCAGAATTTTTTTGAAATTCGCCAGCCGGAAACCCGTTTTCCAAGCATCTGGGGATCTATTTTGGAAAAAGTAAAACTCCATTTTGGCGAGGAATTTCTCTGGGGTAGTAGGCCTATCGTTTTCTAAGCATAAGGGGATCAATTTTGGAAAAAGTAAATCTGCCGAATTTCAAAAACAAATACTTAAAATATAAAATTACTTAATAAATTATTAAAATTACTTAAAAGTAATACTGTAGGCCAGTAATAATAAACAAGACATTGACATATATATCAACTTATGATGAATTATGGATAAAAGACTAATTATATTAAACTGGTAAACGTACAAATAACCAAATTAGTAGTTTAAACTTACAAGTATTACATGACATAAGACTGGATACTACTGCAACTGAATTCCATGTCCGAAAAATACCGCCAGATACCAGAAGCGAGAAAAATGCTATTTCAGCTGAATGGTGCTGCGCCGAAAGTGCCCGAGGGCAAATATCACAAGGTCCTACCCATATGTCATCAATTGGGCCCCCAATTTTGACAAAATAAATCACTATTTTTACTGAATTTTGAAAATAGGGACCCAATGGTCACCGAATAGAGGCCCATTTACCAATGGCAAGTGGGCCCCTACCCTTGACTATGGGCCCCCAATGTTGACAAAAATAAATCACTATTTTTACTGAATTTTAATGTATTTTTGAGTTTTTAAGCCAAAATTGGGCCCCTCTTCAAGCAAAAGGGGGCCCCTTGGCCACATGTAGAGTGGGGCCCAGCTTACGTCAAATATGGGGCCCAAATGGAGGGAAATTGTAGGGAAATAGCTAGCTGACATGGGGATGGGGGCCCCAAGTGGAGGCAACTGGGGCCCCAAAGCCTTGTCACAGAAATTATAGCGGTTGCAACCCCCCTTTGACACTCTTTTAAACCCTTTATGTTCACTTTTACATTAAAATATTTGTACGGTAGTTCACTAGTTAAAATACTGTTAACGTTAAAGGGGCCAGCCCGAATTTCAAAGAATCTGAAAATTACACGTTCATGAACGAATGTAATTTAAACGTCAAAATATAGAGGAATAGTGTATTTACCTTGTCTGAAAATTTCAGTTCAAAATATTGAGTAGTTTGGACGTGAATGCAAAAAAAGCTTAACTGGACACTGGCTCTTTTAAGTTTTTCTTTAAAATTGTTATGGTCGTTTACTTGATAAGCGCGACTATATTTGATACCAATTTTAAATTAATCAATAGAGAGCTTTAAAAGTGAGTCAATAGGGTTAGATTGAAAGCTGCACATATATAGACTCGTTTTATCCAGACACTTCTGTGTAATGCAAACAGAACACAAGTCTTCGGCCACCGAGCCATACCGGCGATAGGAAGTTGTTTGAAAACGTATCACATAGCTTGAAGAAGTTGCTCGGTTCTAAGTAAGAGACTATTAAGGGCTTTTCATACAAAATTAAGCAGTTTTAAGCCCCAAAATGTTATCAGGATGGCCCCTTTAAACTGTGTTATAATTACATGGTAAGGCTTTACCTATATTCAATGGGAATTGAATTATTAAATGTTAAGCTACGGTTTGGGTCAGTTTATGTGTAAATCAAGGGAGCTTACAGGCCAGTAACATTTTTGTTGTCATTTGACTAAAAAACTTGGTAAAGGAACTCTGTAGGTTGAACGATGAATGAATGAAATGAATGAATGAATGAATGAATGAAATGGGGTTTAACGTCCTACGCTTAAGCACCTAACCTGGGCCAATTGAAGACGGGCATACGCCAACAGTGTGCTATGAGGGAAATTTTGCCCGGGCAGCGGCGCTACGGCCTACTCTTATATCGAATTCCAGCTGCCAAGGGATCTTTTACGTGCACTCCAATTTGTACACGGGACCTCGGTTTTTCGTCCCATCCGAACGACTAGGCAGCTGTCTTTGTCAGGCCCTCCTTCTGCATCACTGACAAGGGGAAATCACGCCGGAAAATCGAGATGAACTTTCTCGGCCAATGCAGGGATCGAACACTCAACCTCCAGGATAGCGAACCAGCGCCTTATCCACTTAGCCACCGTGAGGATGGATGAAGGATGAAGGATGAACCACTGGAGAAAGGCGCAAGACGTCAGTAGTGGAACCATTTCCAAGCGTGCAGGTGCTAGCCCCCCCCCATCTCTTCCTTGGAATGAAGATAGGCAGTAGCGGATTATCATTGAGGCTGATACGATTAAAAACGCATAGACAATGAATGTTAGGGGGCAGGGTTTTTAGGCCCAACGAGAATCAACATAGGCCCTGACCCGAAATTAATTAGGCCCACGCCATTTTAAATAGGCCCAATCGGCCCTCCAGCAACTGCCGCCTCAGGCCTTGGTAGAGCTTAATCCGCTACTGAAGATAGGGATCTTCAGGGTTTGGGTGCATATTTTTGAATCTATTAATTTTTGGGCCACACTCCTCACTGACTGTAAGAGCTGATTTAAAATAAAAACAAATGTTATTTACATTTGCATGTTTTTATTACAGATTAAATTGTATAATGTCTCTCACTAAACCTCGTAGAAAAAAAAGAGTGAGACAAAAACTTCAAGCACCTTTTCCTGTTCCCATAGAAACAATAACAGGTAGGCTTAGATACTATACATGTAGTTACTAGTTGTATAAACCTCATTAATCTTGTTGTAAAACTTTTAGGGGGGGGTTGGCCTAGTGGTCTAGAGTGCTGCGCTTCGACTTCTAGCTGGCCGGCCACCTCTGGCTTGCGGCTGTAGTTCTGAGCCCTGGTGTGAGCGTATGTGGCATGGAGATAGGGGCACCTTCATAACCTCGTGGGTTCCCTCCGGGCACCCCGGTTTCCTCCAACTGCTAAAGACCCCTATGCGCAAGCGAATTATTGAAATAAAATTAAACCATTTATGTTAGTCCCGAAATGACCTAGATGTGTTGAGTGGATGTTAAACTCCATTTCTCTCTCTCTCTCTCTCTCTCTTTGTAAAACTTTTAACAAAGTTATAGAACAGAAGTGAGATAGAGCAGGGTCAATCTGATTAAAATACAGATCTATATTTCGGTGGCAGGGGTTGTATGAGTGACTTTTGACCCTATGATGTCCGACATTGATTAATCAGTAAGCATTATTGTTTCTAGTGGTTTATTCACACTTCCGTGCATGCCCCATAAAGAACTCGCTGTAACAGACCGTTTCATTGGCTAATTTTTCACCCAACCAAAATGCCAGTAATATAACAACTCTTACAGATCCTAGTGTAGTGAAGATAGGTAAAGTGGAATTTTGAACTATAAAATACCAAATGAAATAAGATCTGTGTTTTATAGATCTGTATTTTATTAAGACTGAATTATTTTATCATTCAGTGATATTTGCAAGAAATGTTAATAAATTTAAACATGCATTATGCAAGAGGTAAATCTTCCTTTAGGCCTGAAATGTTATATAAATTATTAATTAGACATTAATTAATTTATCCAGACCATAATCAACTCTCGATGTCAAGGCTAGCCTTCGATAATGACTGGATTAGAATCCTATATGGTGCTAACGCTCATTGATAATTAAATCAATACAATGGATAATCGAGGCTATGCTTTTAACGTAATAACTTTAGTAATGATGAAGGAGGCTAGACGGAAATTTCCAAAGCTGATATCTCCTTTGCATTATCTATGTTTAACTATTATAGCGAGAATCTTTAATTGTTTCGCTCTGTATGGGGTTTTAACGTCCACTCGACACAAACTAGGTCATTTCGGCACCAATGTATGGTTTAATTTTATTTCAATGTCTTTAGCAGTGGGAAGAAACCGGAGGACCCGAAGAAAACCCACGAGGATGGACAGGCGACAGGCGACCCTACTCCTTGCCACGTACTACAGAGGATTCAAAACCACGCCAGTTGACTCAATGACAGGCTGTATCATACAGCACACACTTTGTTAACCATTCAGTCACCCAACCCCCAATGATATATCTGAAAGAAAGGTTACTTAATTAAATCGTTTGTTCAGTGCAGGCCCGTAGCCAGGGGGTGGCACGGGGGGGCAACTGCCCTCCCAATACTGAGTCTTGCCCCCCCAATATCACAAGAAAATTGGCCTTTACCGCAAAATTCATGCAGATGCCCATGCTAGTTGGCCCTCCCGAAAACATCTTTGCCCCCCCCCCCCCAAAACAACTTCCTGGCTACGGGCCTGGTTCAGTGATATTTGTTTACATACAGGTAAATAAATTGTTGTTTTGTTTGTTTATATTACAGGTGAGACAGCATGTAAACAACATTGGTTATATTATACTGGTTATTTATGTGGGCAGTCAGTCACAGTTAGACATACTGGAGATATGGAGTTTTTATATAAAATGGTAAGAAATATATCCCCTTTGGTGGAAGCGTAATCAAGGCCCGTAGCCAGGAAGTTGTTTTTGGGGGGGCAAAGATGTTTTCGCGAGGGCCAACTAGCATGGGCATCTGCATGAATTTTGCGGTAAAGGCCAATTTTCTTGTGATATTGGGGGGGGGGGCAAGACTCAGTATTGGGAGGGCAGGTGCCCCCCCGTGCCACCCCCTGGCTAGGGGCCTGGCATAATCCCAAAAGAACGATCAACATTGAATCCGGTTATCTATGTCTCCCTAAAGACTTTGAAATGTACATTATGCAAAAGCTAAATTTGCCTATCACAGGTCTTTCATTAGGCCTGAAATGTTATATAAACTATTTAGACATTCAATAACAAAACAAAACTATAATCAACGCTAGATGGCATCGGAAACTCAAAAATAAAGTAGTTTGAATGAAATTTTCATTATTTTTGTTTTACATTATCATTTTTTGAGCTATTATATAGCTCTTTATCTAAATCTTAGATTAATTCAAGTCTGGAAATAAGGCACCTGTCACTGACAATGTCAGGCACAGATTCAGACTTTGTCAGACACCCAACCTCTGGTGCCTGTCATTTTGTCAGGCACTGATTTGTCTTTTTTATTGATACTATTAATACATGTCCGGCACTAAGTTGAAAATGTCAGGTACTATTACATTATTGCCTGAGATTTTGTCAGGTACATCTAAAACCGTTATTTCCAGGGGCCTGTTTCACGAAATTTTAACTAAGTTAAAATCCGATTTTAGTAATTCGATTGGATAGTATTAGATTGATTTTAGCGCTTAGCCAATCAGATTTGAGTATGTACTAAAATTTGGATTTTATCTTAAGTTAAAATTTCGTGAAACAGGCCCCTGGCCTGTAGATTATGTATTATTAATCTGATTATTCCTAACAACTCAGAAGGCAAATATTCTATCAAATCAAGTGCATGAATTTATAATGAATCAATCTGATTAAAACACAGATCCAATTTCGTTTCGTTTTTTATAGTTCATAATTTTGTTTTACTTGTCTTTACTACACTTTAGGATCTGGAAGGTTTGTTATTTAACTCGTGTTCAGCTTCAAATGAGGGGTCAGCCAATCAAATTGTCTGTCGAATAGGGGGTTTGACCTCTCTTGCAAGGAACTGTGGGTAGACATGAACTCCGACAGATATCAAAACAAAGCAAAAGTTCAACAAAACCATAGCCACTTGCAACAACGATTCTGATTGGTTAATTGAATGACTGACCTTATGGGGTCAAATGTCGTTTTCTACGTCATAGAACGTGATCTCCCACTATAAGTTGTTAGATCTACATGTAGTGTAGGCCATCGAAAGTATAAAAAAACGAAACAAAATATAGATCTGTATTTTAATTAGATTGTTAATGAATCATTATATTATGCAATTCAAATATTTTCAAAGTTCTTGTATTAAATACTGTTGCCTTTGTGAACTTTCCCAAATAATAAATCTAGGGTCATTTCAAATGAGGTAAATGAGAACTAGTATCAGGTGTTCTAATAGAGTAAGCATACTTTGTCTTGTTCATAAGGCCCATCAGTATTTATATCTAAATAAGAGGTGGCATCAGGTGTTCAAGAAATATTAAGCGTAACGTCCACGTTTTTGGGATTCATATAACCATTAGCAGGTACACTATTTCACTTAATTCTGGTTTCCTCCCACTGCTAAAGACCCCTACGCGTAAGCGAGTTATTGAAATAAAATTAAACCATATGTTAGTAACGAAATGACCTAGTTTGTATCTAGTGTAGGCTAAACCCCATTTCTCTCTCTCTCTATTTCACTTAATACCCAGATTTAGGTAATTTAAACAAATGTGATGCCTACAAGTTCCCCTTACTGTATTTTCAGGGATTTTTTGGTAAAGGTAATTTATCCAGGAGTCGACCAGACTATAATGATAAATATAAATGGGCAGCTATAACATCACTGAATGGAGATAGAAGCACAATTTACCCCCGAGTTGTAAATAAACAATGGTATGTTACAGATATGAGATAGGAAACAAAATGAAATGAGGTTTAACGTCCTACTTTTCTGTACCAACCGGGCTAATCAAGACAGGAATATGCCATGGGGTGTGCAATGAGATAAAACACGCTCTTGTTACGATTTCCACCATGTCAAGATATCTTTAAGGGGGGTGGCTCCAATTAAATGAGAAAATATTAAATACATTTGACATTTATTTTAATTACTTGTTTCTACTTAAGCTTATGACATTCAAATATAGATAATTATGTTCCTTGGTGTTTAGTTTTAGTAGGATATATAACAATCTATATTTTATCAAGCAGGTTTTTTTTTTTTACGCTATTCCTCAACGGCATCGGGTGGCCATCCTGGATTATGGGAAATGGGCGTGGTCCAGGTTCCGAAATGCAATTTTTCAAAAACTTGTGTGATAACAATAAAGTCCTGAAAATTTCAGAGCATTAGCTTAAATAGTTGACAGTGCAATTTAAAAAACAAATATTTTCTCATTTAATTGGAGCCACCCCTCTTAAGGGACTGCCAATGGTAAACTTGTGATCTCAGTTTTTACCCCCACCCCCACCCCCCAATCAATTTCAAATATGAATATGCATGCGACTTGTTTACGGACAAAATGTGCTCAGAAGGCTTTAACAATTATTAAGGATCTCCTTGTTCAATGGCTTTCATTTCCCTGATTGTTTATTTTACGGACTTCCAACTATTTTGACCATGAAATCTGTCAGTGAGTCAACTGGAGTAATTTCGTTACCCCGGTTGATACAGAATAGGTTCGCCTGTCCAATGTCATGGGTTTTCTCCCAGTCCTCCGGTTTCCTCCCACTTCTTAAAGGCCCCTACCCACAAGAGAGTTATTAAAATAAAATTGAACCATATGTTAGTCCCATTGATGGGATTTCAAAATTTTAGTGGTCAGACATTTTTTCCCGAAAATAAAGGGCCATAACTCTTATCCTTATTTAAGTAGGCGTTTTCAAATGAACTAGTGGAAGTTAAACCCCTTTTCTCTCTCTATCTGTGTAAACCATGATAAATGATATAAAAGAATTTGTTCTCTCTTTTTGTCAGGTACAAGAGACACTTACAATGGGGAGGACACGAATTGAAAGAAGAAGAAATCTTGGAGGGAGACGAAGGAGAAGAAGAAAATTTAAACACGAATTCTAATACGAACATGGTTGATTCAAATCAAAAAGAAATTAGTGACAATATGACGACAGAGGAAACATGTCAATCAAATGGTGAAGAATCGGAAGAAATTAGAATTGAAGATTCTTGGGCCGGAGTACCTGATAATGAATTCTGGGGCGTTGAAACTAACCAATCAGATTCACACAAAAGCACTGATCCGTGGGATAGTGGTGCAGCAGCATCGTGGGATACTGCGGAGGGAGATGCAGATTTTTGGGGTACGGGTATAGATAATGTGAAATCAGACTTCTGTAGTTCGAAAAAGCCAACTTGTGATATGAATAATTTTAAAGATTCTCTGGTAATGGATCAAGCAAATCCTTTGGCGCTCAATCAAGAAAAAAATGATCTGAATCAAGAGCCATCTAATGTTTTGGTGGCAAATTCTGAGAGTTTAAAGCCAGTAGCTGAAATGTTTTCAACAAATAGTAAGAGACCGAAACTAGAAGAGGAGGATAAAAATATACCTGTAACGGACGATAAACCGAAGACATCTCCGGTATTAGCAGACAATTGGCAATCTTTAACAGAAAATAATAGTAAGAGACCGAAACTAGAAGTGGAGGATAAAAATATACCTGTATCGGATGTTGATAAACAATCTTTAACAGAAAATAGTGATTGTGATCAAATTAATAAAGTTGACAAAGATTTAGAAAAGGTTGAGAAAGTAGAGACAATCGATCTTTTATCTTACGATCCATTATGTCGCGAAGATGATAAACGTGGTGATTTATTTGTTATACCTAACGACAATTACGATAAATCAGTAAAATCTCATAAACAGAAGTTAAAATGGAGACCCGTTTTAAAACAAAACCCTTTCCCAATCAAAGAGTATTTACAGCTAAGCTTAGTGGAGGTATGATTCTATTTGATATTCTTTGTTTTGATGAACATGGGGTATACTGCCCCCACAAGTCAAAGTGACGTATCTACTAAATTTGCATTTTGCCCCTGGTTACACATAACCCTACTTTTCTAACATTGCTGTGTAGTATTTAAGGGGGGGGGGGCTCCAATTAAATGAGAAAATATTAAATAAATGTGACATTTATTTTAATTACTTGTTTCTACTACAGCTTATGACATTCAAATATAGATAATTATGTTCCTTGGTGTTTTAGCTTTAGTAGGATATATTATTAAACAGGTTTTTTTTAACGCTTTTCCTCAACGTCATGGGGTGACCATCCTGGATTATGGGAAATGGGCGTGGTCCAGGTTCCGAAATGCAAAGTTTTCAAAAACTTGTGTGATAACGATAAAGTCCTAAAAATTTCAGAGCATTAGCTTTAATAGTTGACAGTGCAATTTAAAAAACAAATATTTTCTCGTTCAATTGGAGCCACCCCTCTTAAATAAACCCATGTAGTATAAAAGGACATACCAATTAAGTTTAAAGTCGATTTTCTCGGTTTGTCTTTTTGTGCAGTTACGTCACTTTGGGGGTCACCAAAATCTAAACATTACTCTATCCTCTTACATGTATATTGGCTATAAATGATACATTACCTACAATCCTTAATCACCAGAATTTTACATGGAGTTAGTATTCTAATGTATTTATATTGCAGGCTTTTTTCCTGTCCTACGGTTTAGGCTGTTTTATTCTTAAAGAAAAAGAGGTTTGTATATTTAAAGCCATTTAGCGACTTTTACTGCAAGGCCTGCCTTTTACTGCAAGGCCTGCCTTTTACTGCAAGGCCTGCTGTTTTTCTATTAAACATGTCATGAAATGAACGTCCTACTGTTCTACTCCTAAACTGGGCTAATGAAGGCGGGCATACACCATACAGTGTGCTATGAGGGAAATTTTGCCCAGACAGTGCCGCTACGACCTACTCTTATATTTTATTATAACTGCCAAGGGTTCTTTAACGTGCACGCCAATGTGTCTCCATCCAAATGACTATACAGTGTCTCTTCCAAGCCCCCTGACTGGCACCACACAGGAAAATTCTGTTTAACTTTCTCGGCCAAACGTAGGGATCAAACAAGTGATATCCAGGATAGCGAACTAACATGTTACTTCTCCTTTAAAGTGTCAAACTAACCTTTTGCTTGGAGTTTTTCTGTCTTCATATATTTAGACATTCATTCACATGGCAAGTCCATATTTAACTGTCTAGATAATCAGATGGCTTAGATATTAAATGGATTAGATGCCCTCTATTTCCCATCGAGCCCAAATTTTGAATTTCAAAGTTTAAAGATCTTGTATTATTTATTACAGAATTCCTTAAATATCGTGTCTATGTGGAAGATATTTTGTGAAAAACAGAGAAATTTTATCGCAAGTTATGTCACCTACCATTACTTTCGAAGTAAAGGCTGGGTGCCGAAATCTGGACTCAAATTTGGCTGTGATTATAGTAAGGTTATTTAAAGGACATCTTTTATTAAATTATATCAAAGATCTGATTGCCCCATATAAATCCACAAGAACCCTTAGATCCACAGATAAACAATTTCTGTATCAACCATCAGTGAATTTGGAAATAGCAAAAAGATCTTGTGGAATTCGCTGCTTTACAACATTAGAACCATTGACCCCCTAGATGCATTTAAATCTCAGCTAAAGACGTTCCTGTTTACAGAATCGTTTCAGTAGTTCAATAGACAGGGAGAGAGAAATGGGGTTTAAATTAAGTGGTATTTAGCAGTGGGAGGAATCTGCTGGAGAACCTGCAGAAAACCCATGAGCCTGGACAGGCAACCTTACTACTTGCCCCGTAAAACCAGGGATTCTAGTTCAATAGAGAAAACTTTAAAAGCGCAATAGAAACGGGCTATATAAATAGAGGAATATTATTATTATATTAAATGGAAGGCAATAGTGTTATAACAGAGAGTTGTTATCATCGCTAGGCAGCATCTTCTGTTTCTAACCAGTTTTGCCTCTTGAAATGAATTATTGGGTTGACGAAATGATAAACACCTTTCCTTTGTAATTTTAGTTCTGTATAAAGTTGGTCCACCATTTTATCATGGTAGTTATTCCGTTGTTATCCAGTATGTTGAAGAAGATGGCGTTACACCAGTGGTTGGATATCAACAGCGTTGTTTATCGTGGAGATCGCTCTGTGGTTTAAATCGTATTACAGAACATGTTGCAAAAGTAAGCTGGTTTGCTCATTGTCTTGAACCCTGTGATCAATCTTTCATCCCATTCTGTTGTACTAGTTACATATTCTTTCATGCCCTTTGGTTGTACCAGTTGCCCATTCTATTGCACCCATTGTAGCTATTGCTCATGTCATGTAGCCATACATGTAGCTCATTCTCTTGTACCCATGACTTCCTGTCTTGTAGCCATTGCTCATTTTCTTGTAACCATTGCTCATTGTCTTGTATCCATCGCTAATTCTTGTGTATCCATCGCTAATTTTTGCAGCCATTGCTCATTTTTGCAGCCATTTCTCATTTTCTTGTATCCATCGCTAATTTTGGTAGCCATTGCTCATTGTTATGCAGCCATTGCTCATTGTCATGTAGTCATTGCTCATTCTCTTGTACACATTGCTCATTCCCTTGGTACCCATAGCTCATTCCCTTGGTACCCATAGCCCATTCTCTTGTACCCATTGCTCATTCTCTTGTACCCATTCTTAATTCTGGTAACCATTGCTCATTATTCTGTGGCTATTGCTCATTGTCTTTTACCCATTACTCATTATCTTTTACCCATTGCTGCATTCTCTTGCACATATTGGTTTTTCTTGTATACCCATTACTCATTCCCTTATACCCATTACTCATTTTTGTATGTAAGCCCATTACTCATTTCTGTATACCATTACTCATTTTTGTATGTAAACCCATTACTCATTTCTGTATACCCATTACCGTATACCAACTACTCCTTTCTGTATACCCATTACTCCATTTTGTATACCCATTACTCATTTCCGTATAACCATTACTCATTTTTGTATGTAAACCCATTACTCATTTCTGTATACCATTACTCATTTTTGTATGTAAACCCAATACTGATTTCTGTATACCCATTACCGTATACCAACTACTCCTTTCTGTATACCCATTTCCATATACCCATTACTCATTTCTGTATACTCATTTCTGTATACACATTACTCATTTCCATATACCCATTACTCATTTCCTTATACTCATTACTCATTTCCTTATACCCATTACTCATTCTCTTACACTCATTATGGGGGGTTGGATGGCCGAATGGTTAGCACGTGCGTGCTGTGCCATTAAGCCTCTCATTGAGTCAACTGGCATGGTTTTGAATACTTGGTTGTACGTGGCAAAGAATAGGGTCACCTGTCAAACCTCGTGGGTTTCCTCCGGAGTTTCCTCCCACTGCGAAAGACTCCTACGCGCAAGCGAATTATTAAAATAAAAATTAAAAACCATATGTTTGTCCCTAAATGACCTTGTTTGTGTCGAGTGGACGTTAAACCCCATTTCTGTCTCTCTGCCCTTATACTCATTATTGATTTCCGTATACCCCTTACTCGTTTCCGTATACTCATTACTCATTGCTGTCAACATCGCTCATTTTCACACACTATTACTACTCTGTCCTTTGTTTTTTTCAGGAAGTAATGATTTGTTACGTTGTAAAACCGAAGAATTTAACAGATAAAGATCTACTGTCACCTTTGTGCATTCCACATTTTAAAGTAAAGGTAGGAGATCTTTAACAATCAAAGATGGGCTAGGTGGAGGCACGGTCTAAAATGTTGCATAGAATGAAAAGTTTGACTTTAGTACTCAATCGGTTTCACAGAGGATTACAAAAGTGTTCTAATATCTCTGACCGTCTTCAACATGTGCAAGGGCGTGAATTTGTCATAACTTTGGGGGGGGGGGAGACGAACCGTGGAACCTTTCATTACCAAACCAAAATAAAAATTAGCCTCACGAACAGTTTACTGTACCAGTGTTATTTCGATGAAAGGTGTAACTGATGATGGTATTGAAAATGTGACTACCTACAATTAAGGAGGAAGATATCGGGAAGAGACTCAAGGCAGTGGTTAGATAGCCTTCAGAACGGGCCATTCATGTGGATATTAACCTGAAAATCTGTCCTGGCGATCAAAACCATGGGAGGGAGGGGGGAACGGAAACATATTCGTCCCCCCTTCCGATTCTAGGGGGGGGGGGGGGGAATCCACACCTATTAACATCAAGCAGCGTCAATCGTTGAATCATAAAAAATATTTTAGAATTTAATATGTTGGTAGAAAAAAGTAAATATTTTTGGCTCATTAAATCGCATTGATGTCATACTTATCAGTGATTTTAGCAAATATTCATTGCGGTCAGTGTGTTGAGTCACTCCTTAGTACTATGATTGTCATATTTCTGAAGCAATGGCCCGAGAAATCCCTCTCTGGCCATTGCTGGAATGGCGTCTGTTTATTGAACTTACGTGGGAACGTGTCTATTCTTTCCATTCAATGAAAGCTATCACTTAAGTACAGCAACATGACAGCCCTTCGTCTATTCTGGGTCTTTCCTAAAACTTTGGACAATGATTTAAGGTATTAAAAACTTTGACAGTATGTTCGTTTCCAAACAGTATTGTTTACATTTAATTCGTCATGATAGCCTCGTTTGTCACTCAATTAGTTTTACTGCAGTATTCTTCTATGCACTGGTTAATTAGTCATAATAAAATCGTGAGCCATGACGTAACGTTATGTAAACATATTTGATCCAATACTGGCACTCGTTTTAAATGTAAAGCTTTTGTAGGGCAGCTAGTGATTGGCCAGTAGACGGACTACTGACCAATCAAAATTTAAAACAACAATATCCACTATCTAATCAAACGAAACGCTGCGAGGAGTATGTGTGATTGTATACATGTCTGACTATTCATTGCGGTCAGTGTGTTGAGTCACTTCTTAGTACTGTGATTGTATACATGCCTGACTATGAAATGGATTGCATTGTTTCTGGGTTTGGCAATCCAGTTTCCACACTCTGCATGTAGAGCCTGGTCTTCACTTGTCAATGGTGGCACCTGCAGTCCTGACTAGGATAGAGCAGGCCCGTAGCCAGGAAGTTGTTTGGGGGGGGGGGGCAAAGTTGTTTTCGGGAGGGCCAACTAGCATGGGCATCTGCATGAATTTTGCGGTAAAGGCCAATTTTCTTGTGATATTGGGGGGGCAAGACTCAGTATTGGGAGGGCAGTTGCCCCCCTTGCCACCCCCTGGCTACGGGCCTGGGATAGAGTGCCTAGTAATTCCAATGGGTCAAAAATACAAGTCCACAAATGTACACATTTTATTTTGAAAAAGAAAAGAGTGGTCACAGAAATGCTATTGTACGAATAAAATTTGTCTCCCTTGCATTGCACAGTTTACCATCAAAATGTCCATACATGTATGTCGGTCTCAGTCATCAAACTATTGTATTGTTAATCCCAACTGTACTGTATTTTATCACCCAATAACACATTCTACTGTAGATTTGTTCGTTGTGTGATAACTTTCATTTGGATGATATCTACAGTGGAGATATCGCTTCACATGAATTTGATTTTTTATTCCCAAAGAATTATACTATTCAATAAAGTAGGGGATATTTCATAATACTAAAATATGCAAATGACTACGAAAAAACTCACTATAGAACCTAACAGAAGAAACATTTCCAGTTACATGTGACGCCCAAACGCACCAAAAGCTACCGCATGAAATGGGTGATAAATAAAACTCCTACTTGTCTTTTGTGATATGAAAAAATATCAACTTTCATTGATAAAGTAAAAAAAAACTTGACAAGGCGTCATTCTTTTTCATATTGACTCTTGTTGATATTTTTTTATATAAAAAAAGACGAGTTGGAGATTCTCTATATGTCAGGCCCGAAGCCAGAAACCAAAATTTAGCCGACATAGGGGGGCGCGGAAGATAAATTTCCGACAACAAAAAAAACAATGAACGAAGCAGGAGGAGGGGAGAGCACGAAAATTAAAAGCCGTGAGAGTGAATTTAGGCCTCTATGACATGCAGGTGGTGAATGTGTCACAAGATTAAGAGTTTCCAGCCGACATAACTATCTCTCGGCCGAATTTGAGAGAACATGTGGTACTAAAACTCTCTTCCGGCGAAAATGCGAGCATAGCTAACAAGTGAGTTTTTTTCGACGCAGACAGAAAAATGCCTGCTATATGTGCATGCAAGCTAATGAAATAAAGACATAAACCTGTATGGACAAAGTTTATTTGTAATTATTGTTTTCATTTTGTATTTTACTTTTTAACAGGAGATGTTGCTGTCACGTTGGATATCATCTCAAGAAAGACAGAACAAAGAACCAGAAGAAATACCGTGATATTTATATTTAAATTAAAGTTTGTTTGTAATAAGTTGTTGTTTAGTTTTATTTTCCTGTTCAGTGTTTTAAAGGACCTAAGTCCGTAACTCAAAATCCTCCAAAATCTTCGACATCGGAAACACGAATTATTGGTCAATTTAAATCAACATTGATGATGTAAACTTACCAGGAAAAGATGAGCTTCTGATATCCGATATTTAAGATAAAATAATTTTTCTAACATTGGTACACGAATCGTGTACCATATTGCGCTCCGGTCCTAGTTTTATTGAGAGACTCGAGGGACGAGGCTAGACACATTGCACTGTATCACACTGCATATGTGGACTGGAATAACCAGGCGCTAAAAAAAATGCACTGGGTTGAGACCGAATGGCTTGTTTCGCCGAACATAACTGATTTGAAATTGGAGTAAAACGGAAAGCATTTAATGTAAATCAGTTTATATAAATTTATATTACAGTATTATATGAGTTTCGACCCACTTTTGTTAATTTCTGGATCCCAAATGTTAGCGATTTAGCTCCTTTAAGCAATCTGATTAAAACACAGATCCTATTTTGTTGTTTCGTTTTTCATAGTTCAAAATTTCGTTTTACTTGACTTTACTTTACTAGGATCTGGAGGAATTGTTATGTACCCCCAGATCTAGTTGATGTGAGAGATTAGCCAATGAAACGGTCTGCTGCAGCGAGTTCATGGTGTGGAGTGCATGGAACTGTGGGTACCCTGCTTGAAACATCAATACTGATTGGTTAATCAAATGTCGGACGCCATAAGGTCAAAAGCGGCTTGTACGACCCGTGACACAAGCTCCCACTAAAACTGGTCAGATCTTCATGTAGTGCAGAAGCTGCCATTGAAAGTATAAAAAAAAATTAACGAAATATAGATCTTTTTTTTAATCAGATTGGGTTTTAAGGAAAGTTGTTAACACATTACAACCTAAATCATAAAGGAGTATTCCCAGCAACACTTGGTTTGTTTGTTGTTCGTCCCCAGATGCATCACTGAGATCCGAACTTGCCTGCACTGTTATAGGAAATCTTCCGCCCTCCTATTCTTATCGAGTGTGGGGCTATTATCGTCTCTTCCTTGGAACTTTTACACTACACCCTAAATGTTCACCTATTATTAGGGTTAGAGCTACCCTGGGGGCCATCCATAAAGTACGTACGCTCAAAATGGGTAAAATTTAGACCCCCTCCCCCCCTGTACGCTCCTGTAAGTACGTTTTGCCAATGAATTTAAGCACCTGTACGTTTTTGGCGTGACCCCCCCTCCCCCCTTTAAGCGTACATACTTTATGAATGGCCCCCTGGGTCAACACCTTTGGACTTTTCTTCCATGGGGAATGAGGAGAAGAAGCTTGATTAGGTGATAGTTGGGGAAAGTAATTAATCCAGGCACTAATGGTAAATCAAACATGAATATTTGGCAAAAAAACAGAGACAGCCCGGTTGGTCCTTCTGCATTGTGTGAGAAAAAGTGAGTTATTGGGAAATGCACTTGAAATACACAGGAAGTTAAAATTTGGTTTATAAGGTTTTATTAAAAGTTATAAATACGGTAATGTGCTGGTTTCCTCCCTATGCACAAGCGAATTATTGAAATAAAAATTAAAAAACATATGTTAGTCCCCAAATGACCTAGTTTGTGTGGAGTGGACATTACACCCCATTTCTCTCTCTCTCTCTCTCTCTCTCTCTCTCTCTCTAATTAATGTGGTTTATAAGAGTTATTAGAAGATTAATCCACTTGTAATACACAGTTAAGCAATGTGTATTGGGTTATTAGAATTCACATCTAATACACAGTAAAAGGGTTATTAAAAATTACACACTTGGAATAGGGGACACAGTGAGTATATATGGTTTGGGTGTTTATTTCCTAATATATACATGAGGCATAATAAACTAGTAGTATACACAGCTCCATATGATTGCCCCCTGAAAAAAGGGTTTTGCCACCCCCCCACCCCGAATAATAATTTCCCAACCATAGCTCTAAAATACCTACTGTAGACTGTCGGGTATGCCCCCGGTATGCCCCCCCCCCTAAAACCTTCACTTCACTGCCCCTCCACAGCCAGTAAGATATGGGAGAATATGTTGTTAATACACAGGAAACTGATCTGGTTTATTTGTGAGTATATGGTTTGAATGAGTATTTCCCATTATACATCCTGCATAAACTACTAGTCCATGGTAACCTGGGGTGTATTTTACTGTGAGATATTGGAGAATACACTAGCACAGCACTGAAACTAGTATGGCAGGCGTGGAACCAGGGGGGGGGGGGCAGGGGGGTCCGTGGCCCCCTCCCACTCAGACCCAGCGAGACTGTTTTTTCCGCTTTTTAATTGATGATATAAACTGATTTTTGCATTGTCTCTGCCCTGGCAATGCAACGAAGGCTCTGGAGACTACACCAAACCACTAATACATGCAGCACTCTAATGATTACCATTTATTACAATGTATGCCCCCCCCCCCCTCGAAATAATCCTGGATCCGGGCCTGTGTGGGTTCTCAGTATGTTTACCCTCAGTTCAGAGTGTTTGTAGGGAGTACATATTTATTGCACAGTAGCGAATACACATTTATTGCACAGTTAGCTAATGTGGTTTATCAGTATATTTACCGCCAGTTCAGAGTGTATGTAGGGAATACACATTTATTGCACAGTAGGGAATACACATTTATTGCACAGTTAGCTAATGTGGTTTATCAGTATATTTACCGCGCAGTTCAGAGTGTATGTAGGGAATACACATTTATTGCACAGTAGCGAATACACATTTATTGCACAGTTTTAACTAATGTGGTTTATCAGTATATTTACCGCTCAGTTAAGGGCTTATGCAGGGAAGAAACATTTATAGCACAGTTGGCTAATGTGATTTATGTGTATATATGTCGTGAGTTATAAGGATGCAATAATGACCAGCCAATATTGGCACAATATTAACAAATTCAACGAAACGCCTATTAAAATACAAAAGTATTCAGTTTTTTTTAAAAGTTTGAATTAAAAAAAATTGTCAGTGAAACGCGCTTGTGAAGTGGAGTAATTTCCCTTGGTATATAAAGAAAAACTTAACGAAAGAAACTTGACAAGAAAACAAAATAAAACTTGAAACGCATCATTAATAGAATCAAAAGTATATAATAGAAGTTTTTTTAAAAAAAAATCTCCATATTAACCGGTGTTGTGGGCTTAGTACACGAACTATTGTTATATTAGCATTCATTGAAGCACAAGCAAAAGGAATGTTGTCTTATAACGTTCTGGCCGATTTAGCATAATATTTACATGACGTCATCGGGCATCCCAGGGCCGTGGTAGACTTGGATTCTTAGACACAGAAATTGAAACCCATGAAATGGATCAGACTGAATCAGTACATTTTATCTCACTAAATTGCAACAATAATGATTTTTTTTTGTAAACTAAACACAGCACATGCATCAACGCTATATTTAATAGCATTAACAATATTTTTTGATTTGGAATACTGATTTGATTTTTTTTTAAATTCATTAATATTCCACCAGTAAATACTCAACTGTTTAAAAAAACACAAAACATTTCAATGATTTTTTTTAAAAACTATTTATTTCATTTCCAATTTCTAGAAATGGCCTTGGATTAATATTTCTGTATTATTAAATCACGGACAGGTGGCACGAAACCCAAATCATTAAAAAAATATGTGATATATTTTGTTTGCAATCTGTGAATTGTGATTTGAGTTAACTTGATTACAAAAAAAAAAAACAATAAAAAAATACCCGTAAGCTTCAAGAAATCTAATAAGTTGTCTTTAGCAATTACAGAAGAGAAAAGAATTTGGATAATTGCCTAGCCATAACGAAAAATATTAAATCCCTTAATTATATTTTCTATTCCTTTTTTATGCTATAATCCCTTTAAATGGCTTCTTTAATTACCAATCAGACTTAATTGCTTAATTGCACATTTACGAAATGGGGCTCAGCTCTAATTACAATTAAACTTAGTTTTGTGGGTTTTTTGGAGGAGAAGGGTGGGTCGAAGGTTGTGACTGGTAGACCGAAAACACGCCTTCCTTGTCTTGATTACACAAGAATCGCAGGTTATTTTACATAGCCACAAAGGGGCTGGTAAAAGCGAGCCTATAAAATCACAGCCGCCATTTGTAATCGCGATTTATACGGAATTTGTGATATCAATGCCATAAAAGTAATAATTCACCTCAAAATAACCAATATGTGGACATAGAAGAAATCCTTTAGGTAGCCAAAGCGCCGTATCCTTTATTCATTTTAGGGGTGAAATATAAGGAAACTTGTGAGAAAAGAAATAAGATGGATAGTGAATCAGCAAGCTGAATCGTAAGAAAGATGTCAGAAATGAACGAGTAGTTCAAGTGCAGGCTTGGCTAGTTCATTAATTCCAAATCGTGTGTCATTGTTGTAAAATCGCCGAATGCCATGGTGTTCGTTCGCCGATTAATGGAATGATATTTATCCGGATTTAGCAGTTCACATTCTGAAGTGAAAGTGGTTTTCTATAAAGCCCAGTTATTATTTTTGTGGCCATGTCGGCCGAGGAAAGACTGAAGAAATTAGAACGTCTTTATCTTGGAGGTGTAACGAATAGTGATGGCAATGCATTGAGTATAGAAACATTATTGGATGTACTTATTGTTATTTATGATGAATGTTCAAATCCTACTCTTAGAAGAGAGAAAAATATCTCGGATTTTGTCGAATATGGTGAGTATTGCAACGACTTAACACAGCAACTTGACTTCTCTAATTGAGTAATTCAATAAACAGTTAAAAATTGTAAACCAAACCCTAGTCCTCACCCTGGGGTCTCTGCAAACTGTCTGTGCTCCTGGGGTAGGGTATGCAGTAGCCCTGGAACACCGCAACCAGTCGATTCCCCCTATTCTTGATATTTGACATGATGCACCTGGATTTGAGGTGGGATATCGAATGCGCAGGTGTTCGCATAACATTTAACATATATATAGCCATTAAATAAATGCAAAAAAGGGTGATTTGTTCAAATGAATAAATTACGATTTCCTATATTAGTCGCTCAGAGGTGGTTCAAGCTCCATCTTCATCCCAGTCTGAGCAGAATAGAACAGTAGGACGTTAAACCCCATTAAATTTTTTTCTCTTGATTGGCCAACATACCTTATTCAAGAAGCTTCATTCAATACTATGTGTACCGCTTACGGGTCCTGAGTGAAGCCATCTATTATTTGCCTAGTTTTCTCATTGTCATTGTTATCGCTGATAATAATAGTAAGAATTGATTCAATCTGATTAAAATACAGATCCTATTTCCTTTTGATTTTATAGTTCAAAATTTCGTTTTACCGGTCTTCACAACTGTAGCTGGAAGAGTTCTAGTTGGTGCGAGGAATTAGCTAATGAAACAGTCTGTTACAGCGAGTTCTAGGCTTGCTCTGCATGGAGGAACTGCGTGTAAACCTAGTTAGAATCGTGAACGCTGATTGATTAATCAATGTCTGACATCATGGGGTCAAAAGCCACTAGTATGGTACCTGAAGTGACCTCCCAGTACAACTGGTCAGATCTCCATGTAGTGTAGGCCATTGAAAGTATAAACAATAAAAACGAAATATAGATCTGTATTTTAATCAGATTGATATTGATTGATTCGATTGCTCCATAATTTTAATTATTTGTCTTTTATTATACTGTACATGAGTTACATGTATGCTATTATTAGAATAAGTTTCTACAACTCTCTTGTTCTTATCCAATCACTTGATTTGATAAAACTTTTATAATATTAAACAAAAAGAAAGTAAGATACCAAGCATAACTGTGTGGAATGGGTATAATTGCATGCTGTACGTTATGAGAACTGTACATATGAAATGTTATGCATTCACTTGGTATGAAAACACAGGACTATACATTCCTTGGTCAGTGTCTGGTCTATAAGCTTACACAACTTATTTCCTGGTCTGGTTTACATTGTCATTGGACTGTTGCAAGACAGAAAACTTAGTCTAATCATTCGGAATGGACAAAAGATCCAACAGGTATACTCATTGACATGCGTGCAAAAGGACCAACGGAATTTGATGAGTACATGTATAACATGTATGTGCTGAAATGCTGTTATCTTGGAAAATAATTCCTTTGTATAAGTAGCACACTTCAGAAAAGTAAAGCCCATTTCATTCCCCCCCCCCCCACATCACATCACATATTTTACAGCATGAATTAGAATATTGTTAATTGCAACAGTCACAGTGTCCCAGACAGTGCTGATTAAACTAAAATAAGACAGCTGTGTCTAGAAGGCTAGGCCATCCTATTCTATAAGTATAATAATTATTTAATACCTAGGACTAGGGATGGGCGATATTTCGATATTGTGGGTATAACCGGTATGAAAATTATAGTAAGGAAAATATCTCCATGTAAAATAATAGCGGCATTATCGTATCGTCACTAATATCGCCTTGGAAAAATATCGCGGTGTTGAAAAATGAGAGGTTATTCCCTTTCTTCTTACCTGCATCCATTTGCTTAAAAAAATATGTCTTGTTATTCGAATCTACAGTCAGCTGATGCGGGGAAAAATCCGGTAAAGATTAAATTATACTTCGCGAAGGTGAAAAATCAAAACAAAATATTAAAAATGTGAAACACAGGCTATAATTAAGGTCTATATCATGATTATTTTAAAAACAAACAGCATGCTGGATTTCGCCACAATATTTAGCGATTTCACAATATGAATACTGTAATATCGCGATGTTGAAAATAGCAGATATCGCCCATCCCTACCCAGGACCCGATTTTTATATAAAAGTACGTCAAGAGGCAATATTTAGCGATATCACAATATGAATACTGAAACATCGCAATGTTGAAAATAGCAGATATCGCCCATCCCTACCCAGGACCAGATTTTTTATATAAAAGTATGTCAAGAGGCAATATTTAGCGATATCACAATAGGAATACTGAAACATCGCGATGTTGAAAATACCAGATATCGCCCATCCCTACCCAGGACCAGATTTTTTATATAAAAGTATGTCAAGAGGCAGTGTTAATTCTATCTAAAGCCTATCATAGTCTGTAATGGAGTCCATCCAAATGGTAGCCTTTGTAAGACGTAGTAGTAAAGTAGTGTTATGGTCATCAACCTGGTGGACCTCGGCTCTCTGTGTTTGATTAGATTACATGTCTTGCCAAGTTTTTTTTACTTTCTGTTGACGGCAAATATTTATGGTTCCAGTCGGATGGTAGTTATTACAGTTTAATCAAGTTTATCACAAAAACTAGGAAAAGAGAGAGAGAGAAATGGGTTTAACATCTACTCGTACTCGACACAAACTAGGTCTTTTTGGGACAAACGTATGGTTTTCAATTTTTATTTCAATAATTTGCTTGCGCCTAGGGGTCTTTAGCAGTGGGAGGAAACCAGAGTGCCCGGAGGAAACCCGCGAGTTTGAGAAGGCCCCTATCTCCACGTCACATACGCTTACACTAGGGCTCGAAACCACAGCTGCAAGCCAGAGGTGACCGGCCAACTAGAGGTCAAAGCGTGGCACTCTAGACCACTAGGCCATACCACCCCCCCCCCCCCAAAAGTAGAATTATAGTTTGTTATTTGCTCTATTCCAACACATGATCTCATAAAGTAGCCCTACATGCAGGAGGTCTGCATGCCACACACAAAACCCATAATACAAACATGCAGACAAGATACACACAAAGATGTCTGTTTTCTTCCTGTGATGTCTCATTACATGTATGTACATGTAGGAGCAATTTTGGAAATTAGGCTCTTGTCACATAGGCCTACATTGTCAGGCACAAATCCAGTCCTTGTCCAGACACAGGACTCCCTCTGTTGCCAATCTCATTAAAACACAGATCCTATTTCGTTTAGTTTTTTATAGTTTTTTATTTGTCTTTACTACACAAGGATCTGGAAGAGTTGTTACTATATATATTACTGGCGTTTTGGTAGAAGTGAGGGAACAGGCAACGAAACATTCTGTTCGGGCGAGTTCTTGGCGTGCCTTGCATGGAACCGTGTGTAAGCCTCTAGAAACATCAACACTGATTGAAATAATTTATACTATAACCCGTCTTCAATTAGCCCAGGTTAGGTGCTTAAGCGTAGGACGTTAAACCCCATTTCAATCATTTATACTATAAAAATAAGTATAATGCGAGTGGACGTTCCATTTCTATCTCTTATTTCGATTATGTTTTCAATTCCTGGCCCTCCCCAGTTTTACAAAAATTCTTTGCCTTATTTCAACTAAAATATAGCCCTTTATAAAAATCTTGTGTTTTAGTGTATCAAATACACGTTTCTGGATCAAAGATATTTCTCATAAACAGTTTTTGAAAGTTGAGTAAATTCTTTACTCAAGTCTCAGAAATGACCTAGTTTGTGTTGAGTGGAGGTTGATCAGTTTCTCCCTCTCTATCGCTTTGTAAACTTAGGTCTGGGGCCTGTTTCACGAAATTTTAACTAAGATAAAATCCGATTTTAGTAATTCGATTGGATAGTATTAGATTGATTTTAGTGCTTAGCCAATCAGATTTAAGTATGTACTAAAATTTGGATTTTATTATAAGTTAAAATTTCGTGAAACAGGCCCCTGGTTCCTTAATTGATTTGTCAGGTTTTGATAATAACTACATACATTGAATAGTTTACCATATTGGCTATTAATAATTTATACATGTGTACTGCGGTAGATATAATGTTAAACACGTGTCTTGTTATAAATAAATATTATACTCAGTATTTATTAAACAGGAAAATTCTTTATACATGTGCTTCTATTACAGTTACAGTATACCGTAGTTTTAATGAGGAGGAAAAATACGTGATGCTTTTTCAAAACAAATTTTGAACAATTATTTTTGCTGTGCTTGAAATAAATACAATTTAGAGGATGAGGAAAGAAGTTGTAGATAAAATCTGTTGTAGGGAAGGAGGATATGTTAGAATATTGATTTAAAAATATGATTAAGGTACATTGTACATTGTACCTGTAGAATATGAAACTTAAATTGGAATTATGTGAGATTAGATCTGATAAAGAGTTTTGTCAGTTTTCCCTATAAAATAGATATCAGTAACATAGATAGATAGTAATAGAATTTTAGTCTGAACTGAGATATTAGTGATTGAATTAAATCAATTTAAGGCTAGCCGTGATCATCATTACTAATGTCAGTACAATAAAAACCAAAGCCTTGATTATCTAGTGTTGATATATTGATTCTGTATTCTTAATTTAATATTAAATAATTCATTTTGGCACAGAAAATCCGATATTCCAAAAAATCCCAACGACGAACAGAGACTTACAAATCTTGGCAACCCAGAGCATCTGCATGTACATGTATCAAGCGAGTTGAGATGACATGGTCTAGATAAATGTGATGCTTGCATATTCTTGAAGACGGGGGTTGCAGGGCCAAATGGTTGCTGTATCATAAAGCCTGTCATTGAGTCAACTGGCGTGGTTTCGAATCCATGGTTGTACATGACAAGTAGTAGGGTCGCCTGTCCAACGTCTTGGGTTTTCTCGGGGTCCTCTGGTTTCCTCCCACTGCTAATGACCTCTACGGGCAAGCGAATTATTGAAATGAAATTATACCATATGCTAGTCTCAAAATGACGTAGTTTGTGTTGAGTGTAGTTAAACCCCATTTCTCTCTCTCTCACCTCGTCCCTCTCTCTCTCTCCCTGTCTCTCTCTCTCTCCCTTGGTGGAAGATATATAAGGAATGTTGGAATGATGTTGGTAATATAAGTGTAAAGACTGAATATTTTGTTAATATGACCTGGTGATGAACTAGTGGATGATGAATATATTGTCTAGCATCTGTTTCTTGTTTCCTCTTTTACTCAACTATTTTATTTGGCATCTTGATCAGGCCTGGAAATAACGGTTTTAGATGTACCTGACAAAATGTCAGGCACTAATGTAATAGTACCTGACATTTTCAACTTAGTGCCGGACATGTATTAATAGTATCAATAAAAAAGACAAATAAGTGCCTAACAAAATGACAGGCACCAGAGGTTTGGTGCCTGACAAAGCCTGAATCTTTGCCTGACATTGTCAGTGACAGGGTCCTTATTTCCAGGCTTTGTCAGTGACAGGGTCCTTATTTCTCTCTTTTGTCTAATAGTAGGGGAGCTAGGTTCAGGTTAATTCGAAAATCGCGTACAAAATTTCTACTATGCCAAATGTGTGGGCAGCGGTATCGGATACTTTGAACCTCGATTCTTAAGTTGCGGGTCCCCTTCCCGTGGGGCTGAGGGGCCGTACAAAACGTCGGAATTTTGCGTTTTATTCGACTTTTGCGTACAACGATCAACTTTCGTACATAAGTCGACCAACCCCAGATGTCACCAAAAACATTACTTAAGAAGACCCCTGACCCTTCCTTCGTCCCTTAAGAACGCCCACTTTACCCCCCTCAGGGAGGAGTTAATTCGACTTCCGCGTACAACATTAATTTTTTCGTTAAAAGTTTCACTATTGGTCCACTAGAACGTAAAACTAACTTAGGAACGCGAAATCCCCTTCTATCTCGGATAAGAACGACAAAAAGGGGGACCCAGGGGGTGAAATGACGATTTAATTCGACTTTTGCGTACAACGATCAACTTTCGTACATAAGTCGAACAATCCCAGATGTCACCAAAAACATTACTTAAGAAGACCCCCAACCCTTCCTTCGTCCCTTAAGAACGCCCCCTTTGCCCCACTCATGGATGAGTTAATTCGACTTCCGCGTACAACATTACTCTTTTCGTTAAAAGTTTCACTATTGGTCCACTAGAACATAACACTAACTTAAGAACGCGAAATCCCCTTCTATCTCAGATAAGAACGACAAAAAGGGGGACCCAGGGCTGAAATGACGATTTAATTTGACTTTTGCGTACAACGATCAACTTTCGTACATAAGTCGACCGACCCCAGATGTCACCAAAAACATTACTTAAAAAGACCCCCGACCTTCCTTCGTCCCTTAAGATCGCCCACTTTACCCCCCTCAGGAAGGAGTTAATTCGACTTCCGCGTACAACATTAATTTTTTCGTTAAAGGTTTCACTATTGGTCCACGAAACTTAAGAACGCGAAATTCCCTTCTATCTCGGATAAGAAGGGGGGGGGGAGGGCAAGGGTGTTTTAAAGCTGCTCTCGGATCTTGGAGATGATTTAGCTGATGGCCCTGAAAGCTCCCGATGTCCATTCTTATTCAGACGGATCTATATGTTTAGTCTTATTTGTTCCTTTAGTTCCCACAGTTTGTATTTTTCTTTCTATATAATTATATTATATTATTATAAATCACCACATGTCTGTCCGTCCAACTCTTCATACCGCAAAAACGGCTGCTCCGAGTTCCACGAAATTCGGTGTGGGTGATTACCCAACATTTCAGGATTCAACATTGTCATGTGTTAAAGAAATATGCGTGTAACGGTCATGTTCCATTAACATCTATCGGTGGCCTAAACTCTGCCCCGTGGCACGCCGAAACATTTTTACCTGTATGCATGTTTGAGAGATGGATTATGACAGTTGGAGTACTCGATACTGCCACCGGGTACTTGGGTGAGTAAATTTATTATGTTGTGAAATTATTATGTTATTAACTTTGGTGTCTTGAGTTCCTTTGTGCGGGATTCGTTTATTTAACTTATCGTTGTATTAGGTGCCTACTAATAGATGATGTGTTGAATCACTGCTGGTATCGTCGATGAATATTTGTCGATAGATGGAATCGTTGATGCATGGTCTTGCCGATGGGTGGACAGTTTTTGTTATGAATGGTATAGTCTAATGATGGTCGCCGATAAATGGTATCGTCGATTAATAGTCTCCGATAAATGGTATCGTCGATGTTTGGTCTTGCCGATGGGTGGTCAGTTTATTTTGTCGATGGTATCGTCGGTGAATGGTTGCTCATAAAATTAAATGGTATTGTCGATAAATATGCAAAAGAAAAACCGTTTTATGACTAAAAACGCAATATCCAAATATTATTCGAAGGTCTCAAAATTACCATACGTAGGTACTTATCATAAAATTCCATAAGAGATACATATAATGCATTATCATCTGTATTTTTCAGGTAGATAAAGCCCCCGGACTAAACTAAAAATGGCATCATCCTCAGAACAAGCGGCCCCGGAACCAGAACTATCTGTGTCCGAGAATGAACTGACATGTATAGTTCATATGGATGATACGGATCAGAATGTAAACGAAGAAAGAGAATCAAAGTCCTGTGCCTTAACTCCGAAAAAGATCCCAACGGTGGGTGTTTTGCGCGCAATGGATACATCAAAATAGGATTCAACCAAATATGCTGCCGTTGTTAATAATTTGCCCCAGAACTATAAAGCCCATCATGGATATCACGTCAAGAGCTACAAGAACTTCACCGCTATACAGGCCACTGAAAAAACTCTAAATGTTCAAAGCTTAAAATTGAGATCAGATATACAATCTAAGCCTGGTAGTAGCAGAGCACAATTACACATTGAAGGACCAAACGGCATCATCTATTCATCTGTAATAGGTTTAAATTGTGGGTAAAAGGAACAACTGAGAGACCTCGCACACAACTGATCCTAAAGAAATGAAATTACGAAGTGCGGTAGCGGAGTTGGTGTCGCATGACAATGAAATGGAAAAACACAATCATCAATATTTAACGAAAAAACGGTGCCCTCCCACCCAAGCGATTTTTCGTCCGCCCTCCCACCCAAGCTATTTGTCATCCTTATCCGAGAAAGAGGGGGATTTCGCGTTCTTAAGTTAGTGGTTTGTTTTCGTTGACCAATAGTGAAACCTTTAACGAAAAGAGTAATGTTGTACGCGGAAGTCGAATTAACTCATCCATGAGTGGGGTAAAGTGGGCGTTCTTAAGGGACGAAGGAAGGGTCGGGGGTCTTCTTAAGTAATGTTTTTGATGACATCTGGGGCTGGTCTACTTGTGCACCTAAGTTGATCGTTGTACGAAAAGTCGAATTAAATCGTCATTTCACCCCTGGGTCTTCTTTTTGTCGTTGTACGCGGAAGTCGAATTAACTCATCCATGAGTTGGGCAAAGGGGCGATCTTAAGGGACGAAGGAAGGGTCGGGGGTCTTCTTAAGTAATGTTTTTGGTGACATCTGGGATTGTTTGACTTATGTACGAAAGTTGATCGCTGTACGCAAAAGTCGAATTAAATCGTCATTTCACCCCTGGGTCCCCCTTTTTGTCGTTCTTATCCGAGATAGAAGGGGATTTCGCGTTCTTAAGTTAGTTTTACATTCTAGTGGACCAACAGTGAAACTTTTAACGAAAAAATTAATGTTGTACGCGGAAGTCGAATTAACTCCTCCCTGAGGGGGTAAAGTGGGCGTTCTTAAGGGACGACATCTGGGGCTGGTCTACTTGTGCACCTAAGTTGATCGTTGTACGAAAAGTCGAATTAAATCGTCATTTCACCCCTGGGTCTTCTTTTTGTCGTTGTACGCGGAAGTCGAATTAACTCATCCATGAGTTGGGCAAAGGGGCGATCTTAAGGGACGAAGGAAGGGTCGGGGGTCTTCTTAAGTAATGTTTTTGGTGACATCTGGGATTGTTTGACTTATGTACGAAAGTTGATCGCTGTACGCAAAAGTCGAATTAAATCGTCATTTCACCCCTGGGTCCCCCTTTTTGTCGTTCTTATCCGAGATAGAAGGGGATTTCGCGTTCTTAAGTTAGTTTTACATTCTAGTGGACCAACAGTGAAACTTTTAACGAAAAAATTAATGTTGTACGCGGAAGTCGAATTAACTCCTCCCTGAGGGGGTAAAGTGGGCGTTCTTAAGGGACGAAGGAAGGGTCAGGGGTCTTCTTAAGTAATGTTTTTGGTGACTTCTGAGGCTGGTCGACTTATGTACGAAAGTTGATCGTTGTACGCAAAATTCGAATTAAATCGTCATTTCACCCCTGGGTCCCCCTTTTTGTCGTTCTTATCTGAGATAGAAGGGGATTTCGCGTTCTTAAGTTACTTTTACGTTCTAGTGGACCAATAGTGAAACTTTTAACGAAAAAATTAATGTTGTACGCGGAAGTCGAATTAACTCCTCCCTGAGGGGGGTAAAGTGGGCGTTCTTAAGGGACGAAGGAAGGGTTAGGGGTCTTCTTAAGTAATGTTTTTGGTGACATCTGGGGTTGGTCGACTTATACACGAAAGTTGGTCGTTGTACGCAAAAGTCGAATAAAACGCAAAATTTCGACGTTTTGTATGGCCCCTCACCCCCACGGGAAGGGGACCCGCAACTTAAGAATCGAGGTTCAAAGTATCCGACACCGCTGCCCAAACATCTGGCATAGTAGAAATGTTGTACGCGATTTTCGAATTAACCTGAACCTAGCTCCCCTACTAATAAGTAAGTTAGTTCAATGATGAGCTACAAGACAGACTATTTTCATTCATAACATGTACATCAATAAATTACATTGACCAAGTTCAGTGATACATACTGCTACAAGTCGGGCTAGATCTTCTTTCAATACCTTGACTACGTTCAATCATGAGCATTATCTGCTCAGGCTAAGGAGTAGAAATAGGTTAGAGCGGGTTAAAATCGGGCGTGCATTCTTCCGCATGGATGTCATACTTCAGTATCATTTCCATCATGTCAAAGACTAAATGATGAGGCATAAGAGAAAACAAATTGTCAATATCGCACAATCAAATTCTATAACCATCAGTCATTCTTGGTATTTACAATAAAAACTTGCCAATATCGCACAATCAAATTCTAAATCATCAGTAATTTCTCAGTATTACATGTTATTCCATCATGTGAAAGGGGAAATGATGAGATATTTATGTAAAAATGTTGCCAATCAGTTTCTAAATCCTCATTTCTTGGTATCAAATCCGTCACATGTGAAAGACTGAAATAATGAAATGCACATATTTGACTTCGAGCAAAAACCTTATCAACTCCTAAAACTATCAGTCATTCTGATCTCCAGTATTATTTCTATCATGATTGAAATGCATGTATTTGACTTTTAGCAAAACCTCGTCCATACATGAAATCTACTTCTAAAACCATCAGTCATTCTTCAGTATTATTTCTATGGTGTGAAGAAAGAGTAAAGTACTGAAATATTAGTAGTAGAGTAGAGTAGAGAGTAATTTGTCTAGATTTATTTTATTGTGTAGTTGAGTCACATCTCTCTCTCTCTCTTAGTTTCTTGCCCTCCATTTAATACATGTAGGTCAAACAGTTGTAAGTGAAACATCAATACCCTGTAATTAGTGGTGTCCAATCTGTGTGGTCAGTTTGGATAATGACCACAGCTGAGAGAGATGACCAGTGACCCAAGAGAATTGACAAGAGTATAGTGAATGTGATTATAGGTTCATTGTGTTCAGGTGGGGCGTATATAAGTGCTAAGTGGTGCATGTAGTATTGTAGTTATTTACATTAGGCCTCACCAATTGTGTTTTATGTTTCATGGGCAGGCCCTACTGTATATAGAGAGAAATGGGGTTTAGAGTCCACTCGATACAAGCTAGGTCATTTTGGGACTAACATGGTTCATGAAGTATTGTAGTTATTCACATTAGGCCTCACCAATAATATAATTGTGTTTTGTGTTTCATTGGCCTGCATACATGGACAGGCCCTACTGTAGAGAGAGAAATGGGGTTTAGCGTCTACTCGATATAAACTAGGTCATTTTGGGACTAACATGGTTCAATTTTATTTCAATAATTCATTTGCAGTTGGTCCCGAAATGACCTAGTTTGTGTCGAGTGGACATTAAACCCCATTTCTCCATCTCTCATTTGCAGTGGGAGGAAACCTGTTGCATACATGGGTGTATAGAGATAAATGCTGTTTATCGTCCACTCGAAACAAACTAGGTCAGTTTGGGACTAACATGGTTCAATTTTATTTCATTAAATCACTTGCTGGTAGGGGGCTTTAGCAGTAGGAGGAACATGAGGACCTGGGATTCGAAATCACTCCACTTGATTTAGTGAGTCTTTTGCTGACCGATTCCGTACATTAAAATGTGCAAAAGTAGAATGGAAATAAAACTTTTTTGAAAACTCAACACTACATGTACATACAGCCTCATTGTAGGTTTTGAAAAAGTTTAATTCATCCCAAGATACGGAATGAAAATAAAGAAACTGACCTAAACATGACAATATCGTCTTAAAATCAAAAATGTAGGCCTTCGCTGAGTTCCATACTGAACCTGGTGCATATTGAATCTGTTAAATGTTTTGTCACTTGTGGCCTCAAAATCCACTAGATACTAAAAATGTAATATTATAGTCTCATCGCGTGCAGGTCAGACACTCAAATCGAAAACGGCTTGGGGGGGTTGGATGGCCGAATGGTTAACATGTGCGTGCTGTATCGTACGACCTGTCATTGAGTCAACTGGAGTGGTTATCGAATCCTCGGTTGTACGTGACAAGGAGTAGGGTTGACTGTCCAACCTTGTGGGGTTACTCTGGGTCCTCAGGTTTCCTCCCACTGCTAAACCCCCTACGCGCAAGAAAATTATTGAAATACAATTAAAATATATGTTAGTCTCAAAATGACCTAGTTTGTATCAAGTAGATGTCAAACTCTCTCGCTCTCTTTCTCTCTCGAAAAATGCTTGAAATTTGTAAATTGATACAATAAAATATAGAACATTGCCATGTGGTTGATCCATGTTATGTAGAATAAGATAGTATTGCCATGGACCAGAAAGTGTGAATAGAACAGAAGATACCAGTATTATTCTATTGGAATTGAGAGAAAACAACTTCCTGGTAGCACTGTCATGAAATATTGATATCTACATGTACTGCAATATGATCGTCTGCGATACACTGTATCAATACGTTTTTTGTCGTATCGATTTTTTCCTACTTTTATTTGTATATTCAAATGTTAGTTATACTATACTGTTTATAAAGACTTCATAATCAGTAATAATAAAATAAAAAACAAGTACGAACAATCCAAACAATAAGACAGAATTCAAAGTCCTAAAAACGTTATAGGCAAAATAGTGTATTCATATTATAGGCTTTGCAGTAAACAATAAGTCTGAAAAAATAAGACCAAAGTCCAAAATTGTAAAAACTAATGAAGTGAAATGTGTATTCACATTACCAGTCATAATAGTTATATTACAGGCTTTGCAGTAAACAATTAGTGTCCAAGACAAAAGTTGTAAAACTGATTTAGTTAATCAAAATAAAACTGTATCATTTTGTCTGCTGCTAAATTGTCCTTTCTGTGTTTTATTTGATGATGATATTATTATTAAAACATATTTGACATGTAGTTCGCAAAGTAGAATAAATACATGTTCATGTATTTCCAGACCTGCTGACTTTCGTAAGCGTGTGACCTGGAATGTGTTAGCCAGATTGACGAAATTCCCAAGAAGTAAAGAATTTCTGAATTAAAAAAAGCCATCAGTTTGATTTGTATCCTGCCTGTTACTTAAATTACAGTAGTTGTATTGTAGATTGAGTAGCTGGAGTAAACCTGCCTCTAGTCTGCTGCTGAATGAGATTCATTTTGTAACCGATCGGTTTCCAGATAACGAGTAATATGAGAGCGAACCAATATTTGTTTAGCTACCATTTTATACAACTTGAAACACAACTACACAATTTTATGAATAGAAGTAAAAATGTAATGAGAACGGAGAACATCTATACACATATCTACTGTACCTGGTGGAGTCTTTTATTTACTAACCCCCTACTGTAGTGGCGGACATTGATTAAGGCTAAACAGCTACAAGATTGAGTTCACGATTTTTTCAGCAAGAAAACCCCATAAAACATAAAAATAACGGTGAAATAGATTTTTAAACAGAATTTAACCGAATGTGAAAGGGTTGTCTTCTGTTTTCAGCAAATTTTTTTTAACATCAAAATTTTCTTCAAACCACTCAGATTTCAAATGGTCTACCCTAAGATGTGTGATTTAGACCATATTGTCTGTCATTGAGTCAATGCACGTAAAAGACCCCTTGGCAGTTGGAATTCAATATGAGAGTAGGCCGCTGCCTGGGTAAAATTTTCCTCATAGCAGCTGCAAGCACACTGTATAGCGTATGCCTGTCTTCAATAGCCCAGTTTAGGAGCAGAACAGTAGGACAATTTGCATGGTTTTGATTGCCTGCATGTACACATGATAAGGAGTTGGGTCACCAGAACCTGTCCAATCTCATGAGTTTTCTCCGGGTCCTCCCACAGCTAAAGAGCCGCCTGTGCCTCTAAATTATAGAAATAAATTTAAACAATGTGTTACTGGTACTCCCGAAATGACCTAATTTTATCAAGTTGAGGTTTAACCAAATTTCTCTTCCTCTGTACAGTACTAAGTTTTTTACCTGGCCCCAAGTTCCCAAAGCATTCTCAGACTTAAGTTGAGAATTTACAAAAATTTGTTCACCTTATTCTATCTAAATTATAGCCCTTAGAATAAGGTGAACAAATTTTTGTAAATTCTCAACTTAAGTCTGAGAATGCTTTGGGAACTTGGGGCCAGGTAAAAAACTTAGTACTGTACAGAGGAAGAGAAATTTGGTTAAACCTCAACTTGATAAAATTAGGTCATTTCGGGAGTACCAGTAACACATTGTTTAAATTTATTTCTATAATTTAGAGGCACAGGCGGCTCTTTAGCTGTGGGAGGACCCGGAGAAAACTCATGAGATTGGACAGGTTCTGGTGACCCAACTCCTTATCATGTGTACATGCAGGCAATCAAAACCATGCAAATTGTCCTACTGTTCTGCTCCTAAATTATAGCCCTTTATAAAACTTTTGTTGTTTTAGTGTATCAAATCCACCAATAAGAAAATATGTGCAAAGTTTTGTGTGGTTGCATCAAAGATATTTCTCATAAACAGTGATTGAAAGTTGAGCAAACTCTCAACTTAAGTCTGACAATGCTTTGTGAACCTAGGGCCAGGCAGTATTTACAAAATGTACAATATAATGTATGTATTAGTATGTACTTTAGTCTGGTACATGTGTACAGTAATTACTGCCTGGATGGATGAAGACCATTTTCATATAGGTCATCAGATGGTTGTTGAAATGGCATGGATACATTAGCCCCAACACTTGACTGTTATATCTAGCATCTCGAAATTGGTTTTTGGGGAGGACGGTAAATTGAGACGAATCGCCGAACGCCTCATTTGTACAGGTTTTTCTCAACCAATTGCCAAAGTGATCGTAACATTTCAATACTCACTAATCACAATAATTACTTTACGCGTAAATTGATTTCAGTCTGAGAAAGGAAGCATGGACGTACAAATGGTGTTGTTAGTGTAATTTTCAATCATACTCTGCAACAATCCATCAGGAGCTCGGTTCGTCCTTGTTATTTAATCTGATGAAGGCATCTATTTCCAATTTGGTTGAATATTTTCTAGTAAAGGGTATCCAATAACTGGCAAGATTAGTCAAATACTGGCCCTTGCACGTAAAGTAATGTTTAAACAAATTGGATTCCAATAGTGAAAAATAGCTTGTGCAGACAATCTTGTCTTAAATTTAAACAATATTTGAAAAATAGATCTACATGTACCTGGTCTGCGTTAGTTGATCATTCAAGATAGTTATATTTTTCTCAAGAATTGAATTTTATTTCAATAGAATCTTTCAAAGTTGTACTTTTAATCAAGGGAGAAAAAAGGTCACTTTGGGATGAAAGATCCATGCAAACCTTTATTTTCTGAGCATGCCATTATGTACGTTAGACCCTTTTTTTCCCCATCCAGGATTTCCGTTCTACACCACAGACATGTGGGAAACAACGCTGACAAATTCCTAGATACTTCCAAGTTCCTCGGCCAACACTGACATCAAAAACCGAGGACCTCCTGGTTAGCAGGTCAGCATCATACCCTCCGAGCCACTGTGGAACCAGAGATTTTCATGCACATAACTTTAAAGTTCTGAATTGATTGTTGATCTGTGATGGTACTAAATCAATACACATTGAAGTTTCATTTTTAAGAATTAAAGATACATTATAAAATAAAAACTTAAGTACGAACAATCCAAACCATCAGACAGAATTTTTTTTTATAAACAATATTGAGGAACAGGCTAGGCCTATATTACCACTGTCCTTCCAAGTCTAAAAACATTATAGGCAAATAGTGTATTCAATCAAAAAAGTGTAATCAGCAAATGGACAGCTCCTTGTGTACAAAATACACGACAAACAGTGGTAACAGGTGTACGGAAGTGTAAGCTTACCCTGCCTGGCGCGCATATTACATAATGTTATGTAAGATTTAGATAAAGAGCTGGCCGTTATAATAAAAGTTCAAAAATGGATAATGCAAAATGAATATATTACTTTATTCTGAGGGATGATATTAATATTAGCCTTTGAAGGTTTGACAAGATATCTGCAATGATTGTAAACACGGTACTGGTTGTCAGAAGTGGAACCCACAATCACTCCCATCACAAAGCAAATCTCCCACGACATAAACTTTGAAACAAAGCACATCAACAGACCAGAGTTATATACATGGACAGTTTTCTTTTTTTTACGGGAATCGAAGAGGTCTGGTTATTCTAAACCCTAATTCATATTGCTGGCTCAGCTGGCTGCCGGACCTAGATCAGGTACCCATACGTGTCATTGAGAATTCTGGTTTATTTTAATTTAATGATAATGGAAGGATACAACTTTAGGCCTAATAAGAGGTCTGGTTTATATTTTAAATTAGTGAAAATGGAATGATGCTCGACTTGATTTCACGTATAACAGGTACCTGTACCTGTCACTCAGGCCTGTCTATTTTCTGTCTTGTCTGTAGATTTTTAGTTTTTGTTTTGCAAGTGCAGTCCTCCTGCAGTTACTATTAGATATACCTGACCTGACACTAATGGAATAGTACGGTCTGACATTCTCAACTCAGTGCCGGACATGTAGTAATAATATAGATGGAAAAAGACAGATCAGTGCCGGACAAAAGTGACAGGCACTAGAGATTCCGTGCCTGACAAAGCCTGAATCTACGTCTGACATTGTCAGTGACAGGTACCTTGTTTCCCTAGAGGTTTGCAGGCCCAACTACCTGAAGGTACATGCAGAAATAGTTAAATCTATGCCTGACACTGACATTGTCAGTGACCGGTGTCTTGTTTCCCTGGAGGCTTGCAGGCCCTTGATAATTCCTGAGGCTGAAAGTACATGTAGAAATAGTTAAATGAAAACCAGTTTATATTTTATCAGTTTAGGGCGATGATGAATCACGTTGCTAAATTGAACATTACGGTCTATTTCTGTATTTATAATACAAGATAAATTACAAGATAACGACCATCTGTTTTATGACTACACATGTACAACATATAGTGCAGCTAATCGTCTAATTGTCGGCTGTTCGTGCAGGCAGACGGGCAGGGGTGAAGCAGATGCCTGAAATTGATTTCCCTGATATCTTTTGATAATAAATCAATATGGTTAAACAAGGAAATTAGATGATATTATGTTAATGATAACGAAGTAATTTATCAAACCACTTGATCGGTGTGACGTAACAGCAAAGTGGTTGGGATTGAAACAAAAAAAGACAATTGATAAAGATACACCTTTGAAGAATACAGGTCACCATTCTATGGAATACAATTACTGCTTATAACTGAGCGACGTTTCGACTAGGATTCTATGTTATAAACAGTAATTGTATTCCATAGAATTGTAACCTGTATATTCTAGTTCAATTACTAAATGCCATTGAAACAATTTATTTTTGAAGAGTTCAATTATTTTGGCACAAAGCTGCTTTCCCATTTTCCCCTGAGTACATCTGCAGTTAGAACACAAATGAAATGAGGATTTGATGTCTTACTTTTCTGTCAAAGAGTCAATTGGCCTTGTTTCGATTTTCCGGTTGTACATGTATGTGACAAGGAGTAGGGTTGCCTGTCCAACTTTGTGGGTTTTATCCAGGTCCTCCGTTTTTCCAGGGGCCTGTTTCACGAAATTTTAACTAAGATAAAATCCGATTTTAGTAATTCGATTGGATAGTATTAGATTGATTTTAGCGCTTAGCCAATCAGATTTAAGTATGTACTAAAATTTGGATTGTATCTTAAGTTAAAATTTCGTGAAACAGGCACCAGACCAAATTCTCCTTGTACATGTAAGCATTGCTGACATGACCATGAACAATACTTTTATTTAGTCTCAGAATGACCAAAGTATTCTGTTGATTCAATGTTTTCACTTTGTAAATGTATTGTCTGCCTTGTCAGCGTTTGGTTGTTTAGTTTTCATGGATTGGAGATCAAATAAAAAAAAACTCCAGATTAGTCGTAGGCTATTTGTTGAATTATAGCAGGTTTAGTGTGTTCTTGAATGATAAAATGTGAATATCGATCAGCGTTCTGAATTATCACATGTAAACGTATTCGAATAAGATAAGAAAATATCACATGTATATCTAAATGCTGTAGACCAATACTGATGCAGTTTATCAGACATTATCAATGATTTGTGATGCAGCAGACTACAATATACGGTACATGTGTTCAAACCAAATTTTAACTCGGCTCTCTAGAGATATCTGTTGATGGAATTTACATGGTTTATCTCTTGTCAGACTTCAAGTTCAAGTCTTAGTGAATGGGAGTTATTTTTAGTGTCAGTAATGAAGAAGGTATGTGTATGTTGTGTATGGTTTACCAGCAGACCACATGTACCGTCGGTCGGTCGTCGTACTTCAAGTTTCCTTTAGCTTCAAATCATTGAATGCTTCAAATATCAAATATAAAGAAAAAGGGGATTGTATTATTTACGAGACAATAAGGAAGGAATTTGAAATAACTCGATCCCACTGAGCCCCTTTTGGAAGGGATTTTATCTACTATATCTATACCCTACACACACTGTTAATTATGACGGTAAACAAATAGTCTCTACTCTAAAATATGTCTCTAAAGCGGAGGGAGGGATTTTAAATAGCGTTTAGTCTGGATTAACCAAGTAATATTTCATGAATGAATGATTTTATATACCGTATCTGACATGACATAACGAGAGGAGATATGTTATACTGTACATGTAGTTATTGTATGCATGCAGTTATCAGTCGATGTTCACTTTGCTGTATGAATACACAATTAAAAAAGATTCCTAAGTGACGCAGCAAGACTGCTAGCTTTGAGAAACTTTTCTATTTATGAAAAGGGTCATTGCATATGTTCAAAAGGGGATAAGCATACTCTGCTACTTCTGCCATGTGCACTAAACCTGTTACTGTTACTGCAGTAACATGGTGTATCAGGTGTTCTACAGGGATAAAACATACTCTGCCATATGCACATTGATCACCTATAAGTATTAGTAGTACTGTCAGCTGAGTGAGGTATCAGGTGTTCCATGAGGATAATTTAATGCATACTCTGCCATATGTACTTCACCTGTTGTTGCCAGATGCATGTGGTATGTTCTGTGGGGATAATCATACTCGGCGATATGTACTTCACCCATTACTGTCTTTTGTATGTAGTATCAGGTGGTCTGTGGGATAAGCATACTCTGCAATTTGAACTTCACCTATTACTTTCTTTTGTATCATGTATGTAGTATCGGGTGCTATGTGGGATAAGCATACCCTGCCATATGTACTCACCCTATTACTATTAATAGCAACACATTTAAAAGGTGTAATGTTTTGCACATGTTTTTCCGTCAGAAGATAAATCATCAATGTTATAGTATTATTACCAGGAAAAAACTGTGTAATCAAGGAATCAATCACTGACAATGCCTGATACAAATTTTATTGAAATAAAATTGAACCATATGTTCGTCCCAAAATGAGTAGACAGTAAACCTCATTTCACTCATTCACTCCTTTCCTTTCCACAGGGACTCAGTGGGTAGAACGTTGGCCTGCCTACCTGGAGGTCCTGTGTTCGATCCCTGTGTAGGCCTGTATGTAGGATTTAGGGTCTGGCAAGGGACAACTTATATAGTCGTTCAGATGAGAAGAAAAACCTGTGGTACGGAGTACACATTTGCGTAAAAGATCCCTTGGCAGTTGGAATTCGATATAAGAGTAGGTCGTAGCGCCACTGTCCAGGCAAATTTTCCTCATCCATAGCACACTGTATGGCGTATGCCTTCTTCATTAACCCAGGAGGAGGTTAAACTCTATTTCATTTCCAATTGAACGATTAAGTGGATGTGCCCTTTAAGGTAGAAATATTTAAGAGGAAATGATATTGGATTTAATATCCTGCTGTTTTGCTCCTAAACTAGGCTAATCAAGACAGACTTCCTAAACTAGGCTAATGAAGACAGGCACACATAATACAGTGTGCTATGAAGGTCAATTTGACCTGTCTGCGGCGTTACAGCCTACTCTTATATCGAATTCCAATTGCCAAGGGATATTTTACGTGCATGCCAATGTGTACACATGACCTCAGTTTTCTGGACCATCAGACTAACTAGACAGCTGTCCTTGTCGGGGGCCCTGAAGAGGAAATGAAAGTATTGCTGATTACGAGAGAGAGCAGTTTGTTTTCTGGTTGTACTTGAAGTGTTAAAGACTGAATTATGTGTTATAATGTGTACACATGACCTCAGTTTTTTGGACCATCCGAACAACTAGACAGCTTTCCATTGTCGAGGGGGGGGGGAACCTAAAGAGGAATGAAAGTATTGCTGATTACAGTACTGGCTGTATTTAAAGTGTTAAAGACTGAATCATGTTATAATGTGTACACATGAACTCAGTTTTTTGGACCATCTGAACAACTAGACAGCTTTCCTTGTCGAGGGGGGGGGGGGGAACCTAAAGAGGAATGAAAGTATTGCTGATTACAGTACTGGCTGTATTTAAAGTGTTAAAGACTGAATCATGTTATAATGTGTACACATGAACTCAGTTTTTTGGACCATCTGAACAACTAGACAGCTTTCCTTGTCGAGGGGGGGGGGGAACCTAAAGAGGAATGAAAGTATTGCTGATTACAGTACTGGCTGTATTTGAAGTGTTAAAGACTGAATCATGTGTTATAATGTGTACACATGACCTCAGTTTTTTGGACCATCCGAACAACTAGACAGCTGTCTTTGTCGGGGAGGGGGGGGGGACCTGAAGAGGATTGCTAATTACAGTTCTGGTTGTATTTGAAGTGTTAAAGACTGAATCATGTGTTATAATTTCTCCTCCACTCCCTGGTACCAGTTTATTGATTGTCAGCTGTTAGTTAGAGTAATGAGAACGCAGCAAGATATTTCAACTATCAGCTATTAAATCAACTACCCTGTCAATTTCCATCATTTACTAACCTATACACCTACTTTTACACCCTCGTTTTAAAAATAAACCAAGAAAAGAGAAGTCAGTCAGTACCAAGGCTTGTGGCTTACTTTTGATTTTAAAAAATCCTTTCGTCTGTTTTAGTTTTACGGAATTTTAACTGAGATAAAATAAAAAATTTGTAATTTGATTGGACAATACAGTATTAAACTGATTTTAGTTCTTAGCCAATTAAAATTGAAGTATCTACTAATATTTGGATTTTTATCTTTAGTTAAAATTTCGTGAAACAGGGCCCAGACCATTTTTTTAAGGAAAACCCCCTGAAAAGTTTGATTGTATATATATGTATTTTTAATCTATTATTGAAACTGACCTGATTAACACAAGCTTTCACTATTAGGTGCTCCGACGCGTATACCCATGGTGTTTTCTCAGACTTCCATAATAATATTTCATTTAACTCATACAAAAATAATTTGATATGCGAGTGAATTTGTTCTTGTACTTTTAACTTTTAAATTAATCATCGAATAAATGATTTTACTGGTCAAGTTATTTAATTAATCCTTTGTTCTGAAATAATAACCACTCATCTCTGACGTCCAATTGTAGTAATGTGGGCTGTTAATTATTTTGATTAAGGTGGATTACAGGCTTTTCAATCTGCACAGGGGGTGGATGGCCGAATGGTTAGCACATGTGTGCTGTATTATAACATCAGTCATTGAGTCAACTAGTATGGTTTAGATTCCCCAGTTGTACGTGACAAGGAGTAGGGTCGCCTGTCCAACCTCATAGGTTTTCTCTGGGTCCTCCGGTTTCCTCCCACTGCTAGAGATCCCTACGTGCAAGCAAATTATTGAAATGAAATTGAACCATATGTTAGTCCCGAAATGACCCAGTTGTGTCTAGTAGTATATCCATTGGAGGTAAAACCCTCTCTCTCTCTCCTCTCTCTCTCTCGCTTCATTCTGCAATATTACAATGGCATGTTGCTACAAGACCTGCAACAATAACTCCATGCCCCAAAGTTTTCTTCCTTCACCATATGACAATATTTCCGACTCTTTTATCATCATGTGCAGTTAAAAAACATACATGTGCTTATCTATTGCCATTAAAAATAAAACCCATGTATAAATCAATATGTACATGTACTCTGCTTACCTTAGAGATTTAGGAATTTGTTTTTGCTATAGGATAACTAACAAGCGTGCCAGGCACTGTAATACACTCGCCAGGGGGCCATCCATAAAGTATGTACGCTTGAAGGGGGGAGGGGGGGTCACGCCAAAAACGTACAGATGCTTAAATTCAATGGCAAAACGTACCTACAGGAGCGTACAGGGGGGGAGGGGGGTCTGAATTTTACCCATTTTGAGCGTACGTACTTTATTGATGGCCCCCAGCAATCAAACTGTCTGTTTTAGTTCCAAAAACATTATTCCCAATGACAACATTTTTTTTTAAAAAATCCAATATTGGATAAAATATTAATTTCATTAAATTAACTCTGTCCTGTAATATGTTGGCAAAGTTAAAGAGTCTGAACAATTTCATTCATAAGTATCGTATTAAAAATGAAAATGCAAACTGGGAAATAATACTAAATTTATAGTGTTAGATGATCAGAAATATTTGAGTTAATCACTTTTAAACAATGCCATTAAAAGGTTTGTTCTGAGTTCTTCCGGGGGGTTGGGATGGCCTAGTGGTCTGGAGATAGGGGCGCCTTCTCAACCTCGTGGGTTTCCTCTGGGCACTCCGGTTTCCTCCCACTGCTAAAGACCCCTACGTGCAAGCGAATTATTGAAATAAAATTGAAAACCATACGTTAGTCCCAAAATGACCTAGTTTGTGTCGAGTGGATGTTAAACCTCATTTCTCTCTGTGACCTGTATGGTTGTATTATTATTATTCTTTTCCTGTGTGACACCGATTTCTTGTCTATCGCTCAGAAGCGTTTTTCCCTAATAAAACACTTTCAAATTGCTCCCCTTTGAATAAAAGATTGCCACCCAGTGCCAGTTTGACATCATACATAATGTACTGTCATTTTGGGGTCGTGTTTACTGGGGGAGGGAACCCAAATTAAGTTCAGGTTCTTGTAGTGATACAGGTACATAATGTACTGTAGTTGTTTTGGGGTTTTGTTCTCCAGGGCAGGGAGCACTTGATTAAGGTACATAATGTACTGTCATCGTTTTGGGGGTTGTGTTCTTCAGGACAGTCTCGTGAGTTTTCTGCTAAAGACCCCTATGCGCAAGCGAATTATTGAAATAAAATTGAACCATATGTTAGTCCCAAATTGGCTGTGTTTGTGTCCAGTGAAACCCAATCTCTCTCTCTCTCTCTCTCTCTCTCTCTCTCTCTTTCTCTCTCTCTCTCTCTCTCTCTCTCTTTGGTAGAGAGAACACTTGATCCAGTACATACTACATGTGATACATGTACATAATGTACTAGCTGTATGGTCATTTTTAGTCTACTACACTAGTTAAAGTTTAAAGTGCCAGTCTATTTTTACATTTCATTTCCTGTGTACTAATGATTGTTTATGGTTCATATTGTAGACCAATCTTGACCTTTCAACTTTATCTCAAGTTTTAATATTGATCATCGTCTACAAGCAAGATTAGTATGTAGTTAGTAGTTGGATAATTTATAGAGAGAAAGAGAGATTGGGTTTAACATCAACTGAACACAAACTAGGTCATTTTTGGACTAACTTGTGTGATTAAATTTATTTTCAGTTAATTCACTTGCACGTAGGGGTTTGTATGTAGTTGGATATTTTATATAGAGAGGGATAGAGAAAACATCCACGGAAAACAGCTAGGTCATTTTGGGACTAACATACATGCATGGTTCCATTTTATTCCAAATTTATTCACTTGCACATAGGTGTCTTTAGCTTTGGGAGGAAACCATAGGACCCAGTGAAAACCCACGAGGTTGGACATGCGACCCCGGTTGTACGTGGCAGTAGGGTCGCCTGTTCAACCTTGTGGGTTTTCACCGGGTCCTCCGGTTTCCTCCCACTGCTAAAGACCCCTACGTGCAAGTGAATATTTGAAAATAAATTGAACTGATTCCCTAAAAATAGTTGTATGACAATGTATAATTCCGGAAGCGACACGTTAGTCATAGCTTAACCACCACTGTGGCTGCAGGCTACAAGTAGGTTTCATCTCAGTCAATATACAGGAAGCAATTCTATGATATACAATTACTGTTTATTAAAATTTCTGTTTAATAAAATTTCTGTTTATTAAAATTTCTGTTGATTATGGAGCCATGACAATTACTGTTTATCACTGAGAGTTTTTTAGCTGTTTACTACTGATTCTGACAATTAGCGTTCATTCTTGAATCATGACAATAATTACTATTGATTACTGAACCATGACAATAATTAATGTTTATTACTGAACCATGACAATAATTACTGTTGATTACTGAACCATGACAATAACTACTGTTGATTACTGAACCATGACAATTACTGTTTATTACTGAACCATGACAATAATTACTGTTTATTACTGAGCCATGACAATTACTGTTTATCACTGAACCATGACAATAATTACTGTTTATTACTGAACCATGACAATTACTGTTTATTACTGTTGAGCCGTGACAATTAGCCTACTATTTATTACTGAACCATGACAATTACTGTTTATTACTGAACCATAACAATAATTACTGTTGATTACTGAGGCATGACATTAATTACTGTTAATTACTGAACCATGACAATAATTACTGTTAATTACTGAACCATGACAATAATTACTGTTAATTACTGAACCATGACAATAATTACTGTTTATTACTGAGGCATGACAATAATTACTGTTGATTACTGTTGAGCCATGACAAGAATAACTGTTGATTACTGAGGCATGACAATAATTACTGTTGATTACTGAGGCATGACATCTACACAGTGATTATTCACTGTGGTCTCCCCTTGGTGGTGTTGCAGGACAGAGTGGCAAGAAACAGCACCCTGTTTTTTGGATGTGTCAAATATATCCAATGTCCTACATGTCTAGCTGAATGGTTAGCGTGTGCACCTTGTATCATAAGGTCTGACATTGTGTCAACTGGCGTGGTTTCGATTCCCTGGTTGTACCTGACAGAGAGTAGGGTTGCCTGTCCAACCTTGTGAGTTTCTCTTGGTCTTCGGACTTCCTCCCAAGACCCCTACTTACAGGCGAATAATTGAAATCAAATTGAACCATATGTTAGTCCTGAAATGACCTAGTTTGTGTCCAGTAGATGTTTTACCTCGCTCCCCCCTCTCTCTCTCTCTCTCTCTCTCTCTTTCTCTCTCTCATTGTGCCATGTACATGATTGCCCACACATGAAAGAACCCATTAAAATTACAGTTGAAATGCAGGTGTGTGTACAAACTTCTCCTACCTCGCATTCCACTTAACATAAAAACAAAAATTACCATGTGTTTGTCTCAGAATGACCGAGGTATTGTGTTGACCAGACATTGAACCTAATTACATTCCATTACATAGACGACCAAAAACATGGTGAATATGTTCTGATTCCCCTTGATGATAATTGACTAGCACTACATCAACTTTCTATCTTTATTTCTCAAGTGTGGGTATGAATCTAAACAAGGAACATCCATAATGGAAGGTCAGAGATACAAATAACATTGGTTAAAAGTCATATTATGGAGCATGTGTCTTTTATACACGTGGAATGCAAAGAATGGAATGGATAGTGTGGGAGGGGGCGTTAATGAACTGTCTCATGTTTAGTTGCCAGTTACAATATACAGTGATATTTGATTTGCTTCAGAAAATCAACATCTGGTTTTATTACAATTTTACCTTTTATTATTTTTTAATAAACACAAACACATATGGAATACAATTACTATTTTAATTAAAGCAACGTTTCGTTGAGGGCTCTCTCAAAGTTTTCAAGCTCAATGCTGCTCAAAGAAGATATTATTTTTTATTGGTAAATCAAACTTGATAAAGGTTACCCCTTGTCAGTGGTGCAGGACGGAGGGCAAGGGATAAGTCAATAGTCAATCAGATGGTACGAAAAACCAAGCTCCCATACACCTGTTGGCTTGCACATAAAAGAACACTTGACAGTTGGAATTTAATGCAAGAGTAGACCGTAGTGCCAGGGGATCACAGTGGCTAAGTGGATAAGGCGCTGGTGGCAGTTGAAATTCGATATAAGAGTAATCCGTAGCGCCGCTACCCTGGCAAAATTTCCCTCATAGCACACTGTATGGCGTATGCCAGTCTTCATTAGCCCAGGTTAGGTGCATAATAGTAGGACGTTAAACCCCATTTCATTCATTCAGGACCATAATGCCGCTGTCTAATCAAAATTTCACTCACAGAACACTGTGATAAAAGATGGCAGCGTGTCGTTAAGACCGAACAGCACAGATCAATGAAATTTCAGTTCCACATACATCTTTGTAAATACCGAATTGAACTATTTTTGGACTGATATTCTTATTAGAGATTCATCGTTTACAATATTGTAGAATGTAGTGTGCAAGGGATTCCTATTGTTTAAGGGGGGTTGACGGCCGAATGTTTAGCACATGCTCGCTGTATCACAAAGCCTGTGGTTTCGAATCCCCGGTTGTATGTGACAGGAAGTAGGGTCGCCTGTCCAACCTTGTGGGTTTTCTCCGGGCCCTCCAGTTTCCTCCCACTGCTAAAGACCCCTACATGCAAGTGAATTATAGAAATGAAATAAAAACCATATATTAGTCCCGAAATGACCTAGCTTGTGTCAAGTGGAGGTTACACCCCATTTCTCTCTCTCTCCCTGAATTAGGAATCTGTTTCACAAAATTTTAACTTATTCGATTGGGTAATATTATTAGATTAATTTTAGTACTTAGGCAATTGAACTTGAAGTATCTACTTAAATTTGGATTTTATATTTAGTTATGATTTTGAGAAACGGGGCGCCCAGGTCCTTTTCTTTAAAGAAAGCTTGTGTTGATGTTTTGTAGAATAAGGAACCAGAGAATTCAAGAATCAAGAAGATTCTTGTCAACTGTGTTTTATTTGAGAACTAACACAATTATATGGGAAAACAATCACTGGTTTATTATACACAAACACGACGTTTCGATAAGTATCCTCTTATCGTTATCACAATTTATTTCACAATTTATGACGTAAATTTTGACCATGAGCGACACAATTATGGTCACCTAGGTCCCTTTCTTTAAAGCTTGTGTTGATGCTTCGTAGAATAAGGAATCAGAGAATTCAAGAATCGAGAAGATTCTTGTCAACTGTGTTTTTATTCAACAATTTATCACGACACTTATTATATGTTGTTTTTATGGGTTAATTTAAAATTCCTGTAGTAACGGACGGACGGACGGTAACAGCTTGTACCTATTGAATACCTTTACATAACACAACTAAGGAATGCTAGAGAAGTGTGATTACTGTGAAATGAGGTCAACAACTACTACAGTAATATTACCAATTGTAAATATTAGCTAAACCTGTCATAACAACATGGTCCAAGAAGAAAAAAGTCAAAACTTTCTATGGTCTTTTTGTTTATCTAGGATTACCATGATAATGATAACACCCCAGATGAAATAGATGAACTATACCTGTATACTGTCATCTATTGTAACTCTTGTTTTAATATTCTACTTTCACTTGCACACCTGTATGGTCATACACCTGTATATTTGATATTGGGATAAGGGAGAGAGAGAGATAAATTGGGTTCAACTTCCACTCAACACAAATTGAATATTTGATGTTGTCATAAAGGAGATAGAGAGAAAAATTGGGTTCAACCTCTGCTCAACACAAATTAGGTCATTTTGGGACAAACATATTGTTTAAACTTTATCGTTGTAAGTGAGAGGGATATTCGGTCTCTCGTCCAATCAGGCAGGTTTCCCCCGAGTTCTTCGGTTTCTTCCTGCAGTAATGATCGAAATCATTCGCACGATCTGTGCCAAGCCAAGGGCCAAATTGAAAACAAGCCTCAGGCTTAATGTACTACCCTTGTAAAATGACGAGATTATTATTGTCTTGTTATTATTATTATTAATTTTATTTCAATAATTCGCTCGTCCCTGTGTTTCTGTACATTGTTTTGTTCAGTTATTATTGTCCCCCGGCCCCCGCCTATTGAAGAAAGCAGGGGGCTATTAAAATGGGTTTGGTCTGTTGGCCCGTCAAACTTTTTGGGACACAATGTTCAAACTTGGCGTACCGTAGGTGTTTATTATTAGGTTGATGCCTTGATTGAATTCAAAGATGAGCATTTTCTGCTAAGGGTAACCAATAACTTTGGTGTTATAATAATTAAGTGAGAGTGATGAAACTCTGAGTATACATGTAGATTCACTATATCATTACCACAACTAAGTTCAATGGTGAGAATATTCTGCTTAGGCTTAGGAGCCACAAGCAATTTAATTGGTCAAGACTTGTAACATTACAACTTGGCTTTTAACAAACCGGGTAAAAGGTTTTAAACTTGATGTAGCTATGGCGGGTGTGGCGAGCCAGGCAGAGTAAGCTTACTCTTCCGGACACCTGTTACCACTGTTTGTCGTGTATTTTGTCCATATGCTGATTACACTATTTTGCCTGATGACACTATTTTGCCTATAGTGTTTTTATAGGACTTCGAATTTTGTCTAATTGTTTGGATTGTTCGTTTTATTTTATTTCATTAGGTGAATGTCTTGACTGAATTAGAGCTAAGCCATTTCATTGGTCGATGCTTTGCGACAAGATAACTTTGATTCTATCTGAAAGAGAGTGATGAAACTTAGTGTACATGTATAGTTTGATTGCTTGATACTTTAAAAAAAATAAATGTGCGATTAATTAAAATGTGTCATCTATTTATTTTTGTATTTCGGCGGGGGACATCAGTTTTACTGTTGGTTTGTACATTTCTGGAATTTTATTCGATGATAATTTTATTTTTATTTCAGCTAAAACTATAGTCAGTAAAGTCAAGCAATACAGATTAAAAAGAGATGATTTTGAGACGCTTAAAATCATTGGTAGGGGTGCTTTTGGGGAGGTAAGTTAAGCTTTTACTTGAAAATAATGTTTATTATAATACCGGGGGATCACGGTGACTAAGTGAATAAGGCGCTGATTCGCTAGCCTGGAGGTCGAGTGTTCGATCCCTGCATTGGCCGAGAAAGTTCATCTCGATTTTCCGACGTGATTTTCCCTTGTCAGTGATGCAGAAGGAGGGCCTGACAAGGACAGCTGCCTAGTCGTTCGGATGGGACGAAAAACCGAGGTCTCGTGTACACATTAGAGTTGGAATTCGATATAAGAGTAGGCCGTAGCGCCGCTGCCCAGGCAAAATTACCCTCATAGCACACTGTATGGCGTATGCCCGTCTTCAATTAGCTCAGGTTATGTGCATAACAGTAGGACGTTAAACCCCATTTCATTCATTCATTCATTCATTTATTATATACCGGTACGGCATTCGTAGACACACCACACGACTAGGCATAGGAAATATGGACTGTACCTTTTGCACAGTTTTATACTGTGGTGGGTAAGATGCTGGCTCGTTTGCCTGGAGGTCAGATGTGGTCTGAGAAAGGTCATCCAGATTTTTTTGATGTGATTCCTCTTGTCAGTGATGCAGGTCCGATGATGGGCCTGACAAGGACAGCTTTCTAGTCGTTTGGATGGAAACGAAAAAAGGTCCTATGTACACATTGACATGGATGTAAAAGATCCCTTGATGCTGTATGGCGTATGCCCGTCTTCATTTGCCCAGTTCGCAGAAGAGTTCAATGTTTAACCCCAAACTCGGGTTTTATACCGTTGAAATCTGGTTGGAATTATTGCACCTCAACAAGTAAATTATTGAACATATTACCAAAGATGTGCCATTGCTACTCTTTCCCAACCCCTCCCTACCAATGGCACCAACCCACCTCTCCCCACCCATTGAAAAAAGAGATCACTAGTATTTCCATAGACTAGATTCTAGTCTAATGATTTGATTTTATTACATATTTACATACATGTAATCATACACCCATAGTATTCTTAGATGAATTTATTAACTGATATGATTTCAGATATATTATTTTGGACGATGTCCAAATTAAATCCCCAACAGCCTGAAATAGTTTTAGAAACAGCTTAATAAATAAAATTTATTAACATTCAATAATATTTAGGTTAATTAATACATGGTGTCTCCGATAAAAATATTTTGATTTACAGTTAATTTAATTCAAACTATCTGTGAAATTACCAGACCATCTGGTACCACTTTCATTAAAGAAGAGTTATTACATCACTTACAAAGTTTTTTTGTGTTTGTACTTGTACTTCAGTATCTTTTTACTATTTGTTTGATGTACAGCGGTGCAAGACAAGAAGGTCCTGGCAAAAAAGAAATTCATTTTGATTGGATGGAAAACAAAGTAGATACTTTGTATACCATTGGTGGCATGTTAAAGATCCCCACAAGTTGGATGTTAAGAAAATAGTAGGCCAAAGCACCCCAGTTCGAGCAAAATTTCCCCCCATAGCATCACACTCTATGATGTTTGGCCATCTTATTAGCCTGCTTGGGTCACGGTGGCTAAGAGGGTAAGACCCCGACTTGCTTTCCTTGAGGTTGTGTGTTAGATCCCTGCGCTAACCGAGAAAATTCATCCAGACTTTTTGTCGCGGTTACCCTTGTCAGTGACACAGGACGGAGGACCTTCAAAGTACAGCTGTCTAGTCATTTGGATGGTACGGAAAATCGAGGGCCCATGTATATGTATAGATTAGCATGCACGTAAGAGATTCCTTGACAGAGTAGGCTGTAGTGCCGCTGTCCAGACAAAATTTCTGTCTTCATTAACCCAGTTCGGAGCAGTAGGACATTAAACCCTCATTTCATTTCATTATTTGCCTGCTACAGTAGGTATAGCAAAGTAGTGCGTTAAAAACCCAATTCATATTATTTAGTGTTAATTTACTGAAATAAATGAAATGAAATGGATGTTTAACGTCTTACTGATCTACTTCGAGGTGGTGTTAATTTACTAATATTTTGTTTACTTTCTATATGATTATCCTCTAAACTTGTTTTAATTTCTTACAGGTGGCTGTGGTTAAAGAAAAGTCGACGGAAACTGTTTACGCCATGAAAATACTAAATAAATGGGAAATGTTAAAGAGGGCGGAGGTAATGATTTTATTAATAAGAAGATAACGAGATATTGATTTGTGTTTATAATTTATTTATCACGAGATTAGTAGGACTCGTTACACCTCGTAAATCAAAATAAAATGGTTGTCCAATCAAATAGTGTACCGGTACGTACTATGTAACCCTGCTTATCACCACGTCTGGAGTAAACGGTTTTAGCCGTACCTGTAATATGTATACAAAATGTCAGGCATTACTGATTGAACTTTGTGCCAGGAATGTGTTAAAAATATCATTTGGAAAAAGACGACTTTGTGCCGTACAGCATGGCAGGCACAAGAAGCAGGCCTGGATATAACGGTTTAAGATGTACCCAATAAAATGTCAGGCACTAATTAAATAGTACCTGACATTTTCAACTTTTAGTGCCAGACATGTATTAATAATTTCAATTGAAAAGACAAATCAGTGCCGGACAAAATGACAGAAACCAGAGGTTTTGTGCCTGACAAAGCCTGAATCTGTGTCTGACAATAGGTGCCAGGGGGTTGGATGGCCGAGTGGTAAGCATGTGTGCACTGTATCATAAGGTATTGTCATTGAGTCAACTGGCATGGTTTTGATTCCCCAGTTGTATGTGACAAGGTGAATTGTCGCCTGTCCAACCTCATCGACTCATGTTTTTTTTTCGGGTCCTCCGGTTTCCTCCCACTGCTAAAGATTCCTACGCCCAAATAAAAATATGGATGTCAAACCCTACTTCCCTGTCTTTCTCATTTGCTGTAATTTCCCCTTGTCAGTGGTGCTGTGTATACATTGGCATGCACGTAAAAGATCCCTTGACAGTTGGAATTCGATATAAGAGAAGGCCATTATTGTGTCGCTCATGGTCAAAATTTACCTCATAGCACAATGTATGGCGTATGCCCGTCTTCATTAGTCCATTCAGAGCAGAACATATTTTGCGATCTACTCGAAATTTCGAGAAAAATTTTATATACCAGTAAATCTGCCTATTGCAAAATTACTTTAGGTGGCATTTGTTAATTAATATTAATTCTATTGCAAGTTTTTATTCTGGCGTCAAATGTTATACATGTGGCTCGTTTTAAAACCATGTCGGTTAATGAAGAATAGACAATGATTTCATAGTGCACTGCATGACGTTAAACCCTCATTTCATCTCATTTACATGAATTGATGTCATTAGTGCCGCATTAGCCGTCTTCGTTGTGCATTGAGGTGAACAAAAATCAACACAATTTATAAAAACATTAATAGTAGATACATGACAAGAAATATTCAAAAGTAATCGTTATTCATGCTTCAACATCACTGTAGGCCCGTTCAGAGGCTTTGATATTTGAGGTTTCATCATTATTTAATATCTCGAGTGATGTTTAAAAAATGTATATCAATTTAAACTTCAAATAAGTGCAGATTTTGATATTCAAAAACCTATGATATTGATATATCTTTCTTTAAAATCTCTAGGCTTTTGAAATAACTAAATGGAGTTTTTATGTTTTATTAAAAGGCCTATGATATAAACAGATCTGGCTTTGTTTAAAAATCTGTGGCTTCAGGTACACAAGTTACTTAGTGCAGTTAAAAATGTCAAGTGAACAAGTATGGAAGAAAATAGACCATCAGTAATTAAAGTTGATGATTGTGGTGTGCATTTATCATTTATTGGACAATATCAAATTTTTCACAGCTTAAAGGGACAATAACACTCTGGCTGGCTTGACAGGTTCCGAAAAAAAAAATTACCCTAAATCCAACTACTTGATGTTTAAGTGTCCTCCCTGTTGTGTAAATTATCCATTACATCCTATCTTACTTGTCCAGAGGGTTCGAAAATATGTTTTAATCCAAGTTGCATTTGAAAGTGCTTACGTAAGGCTTTTCAAACCATGTTACGGCATATAGTTGAATTTTTCCAATTTTTAAAACTAGGTGTGTTAAGATGAAATTTGTATCATTTATTAATTGGAATAGTGTAAAATAGCACAATTTGTTGACCAGAATAAAGATTGGGACAAATTATTTAGTTACAACAAGAGTGTTATTTGGGCTTTAATCAAATGCTAAATTGTACTAAAATTGTGATTTAACAGTTGATTAAGAACTTGGAGAACCGCTATTGGAATGGATCGATATTCCTTTTAGAGGGGATCACGGTGGCTAAGTGGATATGGCGCTGGTTCACTAGCCTGGAGGTCGGGTGTTCGATCCCTGCATTGGCAGAGAAAGTTCATCTCGATTTTCTGGCGTGATGTCCCCTTGTCAGTGATGCAGAAGGAGGGCCTGACAAGGACAGCTGCCTAGTCGTTTAGATGGGACGAAAAACCGAGGTCCCGTGTACACCTTGGCAGTTGGAATTCGATATAAGAGTAGGCCATAGTGCCGCTGCCCGGGCAAAATTTCCCTCATAGCACACTGTATGGCGTATATGCCCGTCTTCCATTAGCCCAGGTTAGGTGCTTAAGTGTAGGACGTTAAACCTAATTCATTCATTCATTCATTCCTTTTAGAGATTTAACCTACACAATGATTTGGTACTGGTATGCAAGGGATTCAAAACTCACTCACTCATACCTTTTACCTTATACAACATGGTTTCCCCTTGTCAGTGGTGCAGGATGGAGGGCCTGACAATGACAGCTGTCTAGTCTTTTGGATGTGACAAAAAATAGAGGTCCTATGTATACATTGATTGATCCCTTGGTTGGTTTGAAATCGATATAGGAGTAGGCCATAGTGCTGTTGCCCTTTGCAAAATTCCCTCATAGTCATAGCACACTGTATGCCAAATGCCTGTCTTCATGAGACCCGCGGCAGCAGAACAGTATGACTTTTAAAAACACATTTCATTTCATTTCTCCATACCATATAAAAAAAATTATTAGAAAATTGGTAGCAATGAGTAATTAACACAGTGGTCAAAAGGAATTATTTGAAAATGAGTTGATTCATTATTTTTGACCAGAGAAGAGGGATTATTTATATAGCTTTGCCTGTTTCCTAATCCTAAAAATCAATAAAATATTGTTTTAAAAAAAAAGAAAAAAAAGATGACATTGTGATCAATAGATGATTGTGTTGAAGGGAAGACAGATTTATGTCATAAATGAATAAAATACTCCGAGTATGAGTCATTAATAGTTGAATGGCGTGAGATTGTAATTTATAAAAATCAATGAAAAATGTTAAACAGCCAAGAGGAGAATGAATGATATAGCAGATTCTTCAAAGCAACATTGTGGATGACATTAATATTAACATAAACAGTTTCATTAATTATAATACATGTATTTTTATAAGTACTCTGGCAAACTGTGGCCATTTTTTTTTACCCAATTTGTAAGTTTTAATACATGAACATTGCATTAAAATTAAAACAATTACGAAATATTGAGTATCATTAAAAACTAATTGAATGACTTCAGTGTTCAGTTAGAGACGTTAATATTAACATTTTCATTAATTATAATATTATATAAGTACTCTGGCAAACTGTGGGATATACTTTTACCCAATTTGTAAGTTCAATAGATGAACATTAGATTAAAACAAATACAAAATATTGAGTGTCGATGAACACCAATAGAATGATAGCCCTACATATGATATAGTGGGTCAGAGGCAGGAACTGTGTAAGACTTAAAGGAGCTAAATCGCTAACATTTGGGATCCAGAAATTGACAAAAGTGGGTCGAAACTCATATAATACTGTAATATGAATGTATATAAACTGATCTACATTAAATGCTTTCCGTTTTACTCCAATTTCAAATCAGTTATGTTCGGCGAAACAAGCCATTCAGTCTCAACCCAGTGCCTTTTTTTTTAGCGCCTGGTTATTCCAGTCCACATATGTAGTGTGATACAGTACAATGTGTCTAGCCTCGTCCCTCGAGTCTCTCAATAAAACTAGGACCGGAGCGCAATATGGTACACGATTCGTGTACCAATGTTAGAAAAATTATTTTATCTTAAATATCGGATATCAGAAGCTCATCTTTTCCTGGTAAGTTTACATCATCAATGTTGATTTAAATTGACCAATAATTCGTGTTTTCTATGTCGAAGATTTTGGAGGATTTTGAGTTACGGACTTAGGTCCTTTAAGAATCTGTGATTGCATATTAGACCAAAATGTCATTTTGTTACCCTATCACAATGGCAACAATAATAGTTGGTCAGGCTCCGTATATCAATATCATATTGCTTTAGCTAAAGAATCATTTTGTAAAATTTAGATAAAGATCTAACCATTCTTACTTTCATATTACTATAAAAGTTCGAAAATAGATAATGCAAAATACATTTCCTTCAAATTACTCTTGTAATTGTTGTGTTTTTTTAAATTTGCTCCAATATTAACTAGTTAATTTTCACTATCAGTATCACAAATTGAACAGTTGAATAATTCATAGTAGTATCTTGGGTTACTAGATACAATATAGGTCAAGCACACAGTCATAATCAAAATTGACCTTTTTACAATGAAAAATTATCATAATATAATTGGTATTGAATTAACGAGGAAATGACTTCTTGTACTCTCGTTATTTAATATATGTGTCATTAATAATAATTAATAAAGAGACATAAAATCTATGATTTCTTTGTCGACTTCAGTGGTTGGATGGCCAAATGGTTAGCTAGCACATGCTTGCTGTTCATAAGATCTGTCATTGAGTCAACTGGCCTGGTTACTGCCATTACTGGTTACGATTTCCTGGTTGTACGTGACAAGGAGTAGGGTCGCCTGTCAAAGCTTGTGGGTTTTCTCCAGGGTCTTCTGGTTTCCTCCCACTGTTAAAGACCCCTACTTGTAAGTGAATTATTGAGATATAATTGGACTATGTGTTAGTACCAAAATGACCTAGTTTGTGTGGAGTGGACATTAAACCCCATTTTTCCCTCTTTAACCAGTAGATCATCCACTCAAAATATTCTATAAAAGTTGGGGATATTAGAATTAAATTTGGAACCAACAGAAAATACTTATCAGGTTGCTTGTTACTTAACAAACATGCTTTTTATTCGATGTTAATGCAGTGACAAACCGAAAATAGAATCTAGCCCTGAGTTCACAAAGCTATCTCAGACTTAAGTTAAGAATTTTCTCAAAATTGTTCACTTTATATTTAGTATTAACTAAAATATAGCCCTTCATAAAACTTTTATTGTTTTAATGTATCAAATATGTCAATAATTGACTATGTGCAAAGTTTTGTGTTTCTCCCCAAATGTCTCTTAACACTGATTAAAGGTTGAGCAAATTCTTAATTTAAACCTGAGAATGTTATGTGGAACTCAGTACCTAGTTTTTAAATTAGATTGGAAAAATTCGTCATAATTCACTTAATAGTAAATGCAGGAGGACTGCACTACACGCAAAACAAAACCCAAAAAAAATCTACAAGATAAACCTGCGGACAAGACAGAAAATAGACATTGCATACACTAAACAATTATCAAATCAAGTGAATGGATCCAGGGGCAAGCCGTAAGCGTCCACTGCGCTGTACAGTCCCGGGCCTGTTGTGGTACAGGCTTCACTAAAATGATTTACAAAAAAGATTTACAAAAAAGACGTAACAAAAAAATGCGACCGATCTTGTCAGTGATATGTCCCTTTGAGCTTTGTATTGATTCAAAATTTTCTTTAATTACCAGTTACTACTGAGTACTTCGAGTTCATTGACTGACAAGTCAGTTAGACACAGATTGATGGAGTTTAATATCCATTCATAGATAAACGTGTTTTACAAATTATCAACTCGACTATATTTGTCAGATGCAGATGTACATGTTAGATCACTCCGCCACCCAATAAAAAGGTCGAACTTAAAATTACAATTGTATAAAGCCATTAAAAAGTAGCTGGTCAATTTAAAGGGGTTTTCTATATATGGACATTTTTGTTAGGACTATGATGATGTCATCAAACAAACTGAATTTAACTAGGGTATCGAATAGATGACTAATTATGAACTAAGAGAGAACCACCAGGACAAGTTGACTTCGAGCATGCTAGAACGAACTCTAGAAACAACGCCTGCCTTTTTGAAGTGTTCCGATACACATAAAAGCTCGGGAGTAATTAGTTTTAGTTTTAATCAGAAACGTATGTAGACTAGGTTTATAGAGCAGACAGATTAAATGTACGAACTTCACACTTGACTTGACATGCACACACACAGGGTCATGACCTACATGCTCAATTGATTAATTTAGTAGAGAGTTGGTATGTATTTACCCATTGGCACTGTTTATTTCTGAAATTAAAATATGTAGCCAAAGCTTTATTTTTGTGTCTCTTACCCAATAACTGAACTCAACAATTGATCAAGTGTAAAATATCATTTATTAATGGGAGCATAATAAATGACTAGAAAACATTATTAACTAAAATATTAATTAAATAATTTAAAAGATCCCCGAGCAACAGCATGACAGATAGACTGTAGGTAGTAGAGATTGTTGAATAGCACAACGTTTCGGGTGGCAATACCCTTTTTCAAGTGATGATTTAGATGATCCTGCGACGTCTTTATATAAGAATAATGAACATGACGTCACAGGATCCAAAAATAAAGATACAATGATTGGTGGTTATAAATAGAAAAAATGTACAAAGATCGTTAAATTTAACTAGATATAAAATGTTAAAAATATAAACAAGGATCGTTAAATTTAATTATGTACAAAATATAGAAAATAAAAAATTATAGTAAAATTATTTGTTATTTTTAAGAAAAGGTTTTAAAAAAGAAAAAAATGATTATTTAATATTTAAATGAAATAAGAGTATTTAAAGATTGATAATAATTATGGAATGATTTAAAATGAATAGTAGTTAATGGTCTATAAAATGGCTGTGGCGGGAACTGTTTCATCTTCTTCTGCGTAGATGGTGTGAGTTGATAAAGAAAAGAATACGTATCTAGTATCTAGGTCATCCGGAACCTCCTAGTCTTCAAACGTACAGAGGTAGGATAAAAGACTAGTATACGTAAGGAGTCTGCTACGATTGGTATAAAGGTTGCGTGGTTGGTGGAGTGTAGAGTTTAAAAAGAGTAATTACGTGGCTGGTGTTTTAATTCATATGGATCGTTAAAAATGAGTGGTGTATCGAATTCAGGTAAAATAAAAGAGTTGTTGGTCACCTCTATGAATATAGTTTCTGTAGCTAGAGGGCCACGTGAGATGCATATACTAATTGAACATGAGGTAGTTCTAGAATATTTCACATAAAAAAATGCTGTAAAATTAGGTCGTTGATTGGGTTTCAATAGATATTCCTCGATCTGGTACGTATTGGTGATATTTCTTCTTCTTAAGGGGAGAGATAGGTTTTCTAAATAAAATCCAAGTGTGTGTTGATATATCTTCCTTCCAATAATAGGCGGGAGTTGTAGTTAGTGTCTTTCTAAATTCTTGATGTGCGGCTTCCCAAAGTATAAGATCTTTTAGAAAGGAAAAGTAGGAAAAAGCGAAGTTAGTGTGTTGTGGCTTAAACCTTTAAGGTATAAAGCGATAAGCGGTACATATGTCTAAAAATAGAATATGTTATTGGCATATAAATAGACCGTAGCGAATTTTACGGTAGATATTAGAGGTACGGCATGGGATAGAGTTTTCTGGAAGGCGTTTGTTGTTGAAGTTGGTAGTAGAGATGGTAGACGCTTGTTATTAAAATTGGTGGTAGAGACGAAAATGTCGGGTTCATCAGCGGTTTTTCTCTTTTTGTTGAAGTTGTCCATAGAGGGAAATAAAGGAGAAGGAAGGTGGCTTAAAACAAGCTCAAAATATCCTAGTGGAGTGGATCTAGTAAAGATGCGGACCGTACTGTGTTAGAATAAATAGACGGAAAAAAGTGGACGGCGAACACTCCCTTTAAAAATTATAAAAGCTGGACAGGCTTCGGCATCTATCTGGATACTGGATCAAAACTGATACTGTCGGGGCGATAAGAAGTAGATAAATAATTTAAAAGATCCCCGAGCAACAGCATGACAGATAGACTGTAGGTAGTAGAGATTGTTTAATAGCACAACGTTTCGGGTGGCAATACCCTTTTTCAAGTGATGATTTAGATGATCCTGCGACGTCTTTATATAAGAATAATGAACATGACGTCACAGGATCCAAAAATAAAGATACAATGATTGGTGGTTATAAATAGAAAAAATGTACAAAGATCGTTAAATTTAACTAGATATAAAATGTTAAAAATATAAACAAGGATCGTTAAATTTAATTATGTACAAAATATAGAAAATAAAAAATTATAGTAAAATTATTTGTTATTTTTAAGAAAAGGTTTTAAAAAAGAAAAAAATGATTATTTAATATTTAAATGAAATAAGAGTATTTAAAGATTGATAATAATTATGGAATGATTTAAAATGAATAGTAGTTAATGGTCTATAAAATGGCTGTGGCGGGAACTGTTTCATCTTCTTCTGCGTAGATGGTGTGAGTTGATAAAGAAAAGAATACGTATCTAGTATCTAGGTCATCCGGAACCTCCTAGTCTTCAAACGTACAGAGGTAGGATAAAAGACTAGTATACGTAAGGAGTCTGCTACGATTGGTATAAAGGTTGCGTGGTTGGTGGAGTGTAGAGTTTAAAAAGAGTAATTACGTGGCTGGTGTTTTAATTCATATGGATCGTTAAAAATGAGTGGTGTATCGAATTCAGGTAAAATAAAAGAGTTGTTGGTCACCTCTATGAATATAGTTTCTGTAGCTAGAGGGCCACGTGAGATGCATATACTAATTGAACATGAGGTAGTTCTAGAATATTTCGCATAAAAAAATGCTGTAAAATTAGGTCGTTGATTGGGTTTCAATAGATATTCCTCGATCTGGTACGTATTGGTGATATTTCTTCTTCTTAAGGGGAGAGATAGGTTTTCTAAATAAAATCCAAGTGTGTGTTGATATATCTTCCTTCCAATAATAGGCGGGAGTTGTAGTTAGTGTCTTTCTAAATTCTTGATGTGCGGCTTCCCAAAGTATAAGATCTTTTAGAAAGGAAAAGTAGGAAAAAGCGAAGTTAGTGTGTTATGGCTTAAACCTTTAAGGTATAAAGCGATAAGCGGTACATATGTCTAAAAATAGAATATGTTATTGGCATATAAATTATTTATCTACTTCTTATCGCCCCGACAGTATCAGTTTTGATCCAGTATCCAGATAGATGCCGAAGCCTGTCCAGCTTTTATAATTTTTAAAGGGAGTGTTCGCCGTCCACTTTTTTCCGTCTAAAATATTAATTATATAAAATACACATAAATCACAATAATTATATAAAAACACAAACAATTATGTACATGTAAGAATACACATAATAAGGGTCACAATAATTATATTCCCTACAATACACATGTTGGGCTAAATTAGGGGCCCCAGTTCTGCCAAATGCATTCCCACTGGAACGGTAAGCAATGACTAGCCCAACACAGGAATCTGACAATGGGTGGTGGGAGGGCCTTAAGAGAAAACGACCTACATGTAACCATAAAATTGCAACAAAAACGTTCAAGCAGATACAACATACATGTACATAGTCAAGCCATGAGACCAGACAAGATATATATATATAAATATACAGGAGGTTTGTTACAGATTCGTGCACGTGCTGTATCATAAAGCCTCTCATTGAATCAACTGGCATGGTTTCGAATCCCCAGTTGTATGTGGCAAGGAGTAGGGTCGCCTGTCCAACCTCGTGGGTTTTCTCCGGGTCTTCCGATTTCCTCCAACTGCTAAAGACCTCTACGTGCAAACAGATTATTGAAATAAAATTAAACCATGTGTTAGTCCCGAAATGACCTAGTTTGTATGGAGTGGACATTAAACCTCATCTCTCTCTCTCTCTCTCTCTCTCTCTCTCATATTACAGATTACAAATTACAAACCATGAATAACAAATGATTCTTCATCACCTGCACACTACTCATACTACAAATAATGGCTTTCAATTTTATATTTCACAATCCAGTCAATATTGACCTTTATTTGGTTTTATTTCAATGTTGTCATAGAATGAATGAATGAAATGGGGTTTAATGTCCTACTGTTTTGCACTTAACCTGAGCTAAATGAAGACGGGCATACGCAATACAGTGTGCTATGAGGGAAGTTTTGCCCGGGCAGCGGCGCTACGGCCTACTCTTATATCAAATTCCAACTGCCAAGGGATCTTTTACGTGCACTCCAATGTGTACACAGGACCTCGGTTTTTTGTCCCATCCGAACGACTAGGCAGCTGTCCTTGTCAGGCCCTCCTTCTGCATCACTGAGAAGGGGAAATCACGTCAGAAAATCGAGATGAACTTTCTCGGCTCAATGCAGGGATCAAACACTCGACCTCCAGGCTAGCGAACCAGCACCTTATCCACTTAGCCATCGTGATCGCCTTCAATATTGTCCAATAAAGTAGGCTACCTCGGGTGTTTTCAGTGTTGTTTCCTATTGCTTGTGGTACAGGACTGAAGGCCAAGCAAAAAAAAACACCTCTTAACAGTTGGAAATCTATGAAGGGTAGGCAGAAATACTGGCGTGGTTTCGAATCTCTGGTTGTACGTGACAAGGAGTAGGGTCGCCTTCCAATCTTGTGCATTTTCTCCGGGTCCTCCGGTTTCCTCCCACTGACAAAGACTCGCGCAAGTGAATTATTGAAATAAAATTAAACCATATGTTGCACTTTAGATTGCATGGTCTATCATTGATTCATTCAAGTGTTAGGTGTTAGGTTTCAATCCTTAGCCAGTACTAGCAAATAGTTGGGTCGCTAAAGACCCCTAGGCACAAACAAATTTTCAAAAAGTGAGGTTGAGGCTGAGGTTGGTGAAGCAGGCGTCCAACATGTGCACTTTAGATTACATGGTCTATCATTGAGTCAAATGGCCTGGTTTCTATCCTAAGCTACATTTAGTACATAACAAAGAGTAGGGTCGCTAAAGACCCCTAATTGCAAACAAATTATTAAAATAATATTGTACAAAAGGGTAAGTCCCAAAATGACCCAGTTGTCTCTCATCAGCAAGACGATTTTTTTATGTGGCTTAGAGACCATTTTCTTTTGTATTTTTTAGAAGTCGTTTTTTTATTTTACATCAGTCACTCCCTCTATATCTGATGCACTGTGTTTTAGGGGTGTTATTACTTTACTTTGAAGTTTGAATAGTTAAAAAAAATTTTTAAACTGCAGAATAAAAACCGATTGATTTTTCAATAGATTGATCAAGCTGTCAGTGAACTATCTGTATTATTAGTAATATGATCCTATTTAAAACAAATTCCACTCCTATTTCTTATTTTTATAAAAAAAAACAAAAAAACATCACGTTTTTGAAGAAAGACACCCATGTTAAGAAGTTTTACATTTTAAAATCCTCTTAAACTTAAACATGCATTATTCAAGAGCTAAATCTGCCTAGTGCAGGTCTTTATTTGGGCATGAAATGTTTTCTAAAGTATTAATTAGACATTAATTAACTGATCCAGGCCTTAATCAACTTTGGATGGCATCACATTGCTCCGATATTAAACAGATTAAAACGTTTCAGTGATAAATCAAATATGGCGGTTCCATACGCTTCAAGTCTTAGCTTTGATCAACCAGGACCGTGGTTGAAATTATTGCACACATCGGCAAAATCTTCAAATGCCAATATCTTCGCTTGCAATAGAGTAATTTGAATGAAATTTTCAAATTATTCATTTTCATCACCTACTTTCGAACTATTATAGCAAGAATGGCTAGTTCTTATCTATATCTTGAATAATGTAACTTTAATTATTTTCTTTACACAACATGTGGATGATATTATAGTTAAACAGTCTCTTTATCCTCTGATTGACTTAAATTCTTATAACTGTACTCAAAAAAAAACGTCCGTACATCAGTTTCATAATTTTTTTAGAAAACAACATAAATTAAGACCCTAATCAAATTACCCAATCTCGTGGCTTTTCTCCTGACCCTCCAATTTTCCTCCCCCTGCTAAAGACCCCTATGTGCAAGTGAATTATTGAAATAAATTTGTTAGTGCGAAAATAACCTAGTTTGTGTTGAGTAGATGTTTTTCACCTGCGAAAATAACCTAGTTTGTGTTGAGTAGATGTTTTTCACCTGCGAAAATAACCTAGTTTGTGTTGAGTAGATGTTTTTCACCATCCCTCTCCCTCATAACATATGTCATTTAGTCTAGCGGTATATTTTTGATCCAAGGGTTGAGCATGGGAAGGAGTAGCTAGGTTAGGTCCATATAAATTATGATATATCCTTGATGGTGCTGACATGCTGTTAGACGATTTTTAATTTCAGTCAAGAATGAATGAAATGGGGTTTAACGTCCTACACTTAAGCACCTAACTTGGGCTAATTGAAGACTGGCATTTCAGTCAAGACATTTTTTTAATTTCCTCTTGAATTGAAGGGTGACCAATTACTGAATTTATCTCTATTTTTATTGATTTTTTTGTGTTTTGCAGACGGCATGTTTTAAAGAAGAAAGAGACGTGTTGGTGTACGGTGATAGACGATGGATAACAAGTCTACATTATGCTTTTCAAGACCAAAACTTTCTGGTACATGTCTTAAATTTATTTTAATTATTTAAAAAAAAGAGAAGGGTCGCCTGTCCAACCTCATGGGTTTTCTCTGGACCTCAGGTTTCCTCCCACTGCTAAAGACACCTACGCACAAGCGAATTATTGAAATAAAATTAAACCATATGTTAGTCCCGAAATGACCTAGTTTGTGTCAAGTGGACCTTTAACCCCATTTCTCTCTCTCTCTTTATTCCATTGGGGCTAATACACACAGGCATACACCATGTGATGTGCTATGAGAGAAATTTTGCCCAGACAGCAGTGCTATGGCCTACTTTTATATCGAATTGTAACTGCCAAGGGATATTTTTCAAATGACCTAGTTGTGTCAAGTTAACATTAAACCCCATTTCTCTCTCACTCTCTCTCTCTCTCCTTTAAAAAAATACCCTATTTAGGTTACAAGTCATGATTTGTAGATTCTTAAATAAATAAATACATGTTCCTGTCGTCATTTGTCATCTCGGTGACTCAGGATAATGTCAGAAGACTTTTGCGTTTCCTTTTCATAAGTTGTTGACAGCCAACATGATATTTCTGGTAATAAAACGGAAGTAGAATGTTGACATGTTTCTATTCAGAAATATAAAAAAATTGGCATTAATGGTGTAAATTAATACAGTGTAAATTGGCAGACCACCCTGCATGCGCATTGCGCAGATGTTGAAATGCAAAACTGTGAATGTGTGGTGAAAAAACGGGCAATGAGCTATGCATTTTATTGTATAACTACTACATGCAAATACAAGCAAATATCGTTGAAAACAGCCATTAAATAACCCATGGTTGTGTTCAATGGCTTGGACAAGTACTACTTTTGTCCAGAATGATGTCACTTTCAGAATTATGTCAAACTGTAATGAGGTCACCACTAGCAGCCACAATTTTTTTGAAAATTTCATTCAAATTACTCTACTCTGAGCAAAGATATTATCCTTTGAATGTTGACAACATGTGCATTGATTGTACTACTAAGCCTCGTTTCTCCATTTTTAAATTAAAATCAAAATATGGCCTTCTTAATATCGGAGATATCAGATGCCATCAAGAGTTGATTATGGTATTGTCATGTTAATAAATGATGATCAACTTTAGTAATGATGATCGAGGCTACACCCAAAATTCAATCGCTAAATTCTCAGTTCAGAGTGGAGCAATTTGACTGAAATTTTCAGCAATTTGCCTTTACATCTGGTGTTAAGCTATTATAGTGGTAACTGCCAGCTCTTTATCTAATCTCCCATAATGTATTTTTACTTGGGGGGGGGGGGGGCGGGGTGGATGGCCGAATTATAGCACATGCACGCTGTATCATAAAGCCTGTCATTGAGTCAATTGGTGTGGTTTAGAGTAGGGTCGCCTGTCCAACCTCGTGGGTTTTCTCTGGGTCCTCCGGTTTCCTCCCACTGCTAAAGATTCTACATGCAAGCGAATTATTGAAATAAAATTGAATGACATGTAAGTCCCGATATGACATAGTGTGTGTCGAGTGGATGTTAACCCCATTTCTCTCCCTCTCTCTTCCCACTGATAAAGACCCCTACGCGCAAGTGAAGTATTGAAATAAAATTGAACCGTATGTTAGTCCCGAAAGGACCTAGTTTGTGTTGATTGGACGTAAAACCCCATCTCTCTCTCTCTCTCTCTCTCTCTCTCTCTCTCTCTCTCTCTCTCTCTCTCTCTCTCTCTCTCTGTATGTTTACTGTAATAATTGATGTTTATTCTTTCTATCTGTTGCAGTATCTGGTAATGGATTATTACTGTGGAGGCGATTTATTGACATTACTTAGTAAATTTGAAGATCGTCTACCAGAAGATATGGCCAAGTTTTATATCGCTGAAATGGTCCTAGCTATTAATTCATTACACAAATTACGCTATGTTCATCGAGATATCAAACCCGACAACGTTCTCCTTGACAGAAGCGGACATATCGTTTTAGCTGATTTTGGATCGTGTTTGAAATTAATGGAAGATGGAACGGTAAGACCTGATGAAATATCAATCTTGTTATCCTATCACGTTGGTTTATTTTTAGATTAGGTAACGAGATTGATTGTTCGGTAATAAAGAACCATTTACATAGAGAATATTTCTGGACTCTTATATTTGTATTGGGTAAACAAAGACTAGTCAGAAGGAAGAGTCTTCATTAAATGAGTCTGATAATGTATGAAAATAAAACGCCAAAATATAGGGGGATGGTGTATTTACCTTGTCACAAAATTTCAACTCAAAATATTGAGTCGTTTGGATGTGAACGCCAAAACTGCTTATCACACACGTAACCCTTTTAAGATTTCGGGTCAATTGTTTCGTTGGGTGACCTTATAACCGATAACGGTTACTTGAGAGGGTTACGCAGTGCCGTACTTGATAAAGAAAGGCAAATTTCAACTGCACATTATTTTTATAAAACAAATGTTTGGTTTTATCCAGATACCACAAAATACACCTTGGGGCACCGGTCTCAAATTCCAGATGAAGACTGACGGATTTTAGTCGTTTGAAAAATATCATAAATACTGACGTAGTTGCTCGGCCCTTGACTCGAATATTTTAAGGGATTTTAACACAAAATTAAACAGTTTTATTCCCAAAACAAAGATCGGGATTAGCCCTTTAATCATTTTGTATTGTACAATGATATGTCGATGCAATAAAATAAGTTAAAACTAATAAATATAGACAAAATAAATACTATTTGAGAATAAACAAAAAGCTAAAATGGTAATCAATTTTATATAAATAGACTATTGCCAGGTATTCTAAGCCTTTTTAAAACACCTGCTACCACCTTATGATGTCTGAGCACATTGTGGTAAATTCTATAAGTAAATGCAGGAGAACCGCACCACACACAAATAAAAAGCATAAGAAAAACCTGCAGAAAACACATAAACTACCGGTACATAGACATGGCAAGCAATAAACATGTATATAAATATATCAAATCAAGTGAATGGATTTGGGCGCCAGCCGTAAGCGTCTAGCCATTTTGTAAGTCCTGAGGACAGTAATGATAAAGGCTACATTTAAAATTTAAATAAAAACAAACTAACAATAAAACAATTATAAATCTAATGACAATGTAGTTCCTTCTCTGATCAGAGTATGTCCGTTGACAGGCCCTACTGCTTGCAATATAGCTGAAATATTAAAATATGGTAAAATACTGCGTTTCCACATAGCTCAATGAGAAACAGTTTCTAAAGGAACTTCTGATGATGATGGAGTATTTGGTGTTATAGGTTTCATTTCTTTATGACTTTTTTTCTCATAAAAGCGAGACAATATTGGAACTAGTTGTCCAATATGTTAGAATATATGTTTTCATGACCGTGGATTCTAAAATTGCACTCCCATTTATGATTTGATAACATCCTTTATTGATATGAGGGGAATAACTGAAAAAAAGTCATTTTGAAAATGGCCACGGAACCAGCTCAAAATGACGTCAAGGAACAAAAATTTCTCCAGATTCGGATTCAGCAGCCAAAATCACCTTAGAAAACACACGTTCCAAAAATAGACCTCCATTTGCCCACCCCTATTATAGGTATCATTTCTTTATCTATGTAAACTGATTACTGTACACATTGTGGTACACTCTTTGAATAAATCTATTATTAGGGGGTAGGGGTGGATAGCCGATTGGATAGCCAATGCACGCTGTATTGAGTCAACTGGCATGGTTTTGATTCCCCGGGTGTACGCGAGTAGGGTCGTCTTTTCAACCTCGTGAGGTTCTCCGGTTTCCACCCACTGCAAAACATTTTGTTAGTCCCGGAATGACCTAGTTTGTGTCAAAGTGATGTTAAATCCCATTTTTCTCTCTCTCTCTTTAAATCTTATATTGATAATGATGATGTAATATTTGTTTTTATAGGTTCAATCATCTGTAGCAGTTGGTACACCAGATTATATCTCACCAGAAATACTCAGGGTAAGTAACAACTCACAGTCATTGTTACTCAGTGGGAGTCATGGTAGCTCAGTAACAACTGAGGGTCATGGTAGCTCAGTAACAACTGAGGGTCATGGTAGCTCAGCAACAACTGAGGGTCATGGTAGCTCAGCAACAACTGAGGGTCATGGTAGCTCAGCAACAACTGAGGGTCATGGTAGCTCAGTGACAACTGTGAGTCATGGTAGTTCAGTATCAACTGAGGGTCATGGTAGCTCAGTAACAACTGTGAGTCATGGTAGCTCAATAACAACTGAGAGTCATGGTGGCTCAGTGGGAGTCATGGTAGCTCAATAACAACTGTTGAGTCATGGTAGCTCAGTGAGTAAGTAACAACTGAGAGTCATGGTGGCTCATCGATGTAAGGCGCTAGCTCACTAACCAGGAGATCTGATGTTGGTTGAGAAAGTTTCCCATTATTTTCATTTTAACGACAGAAGTAGTATTTGAACTGGTAGTCTAACACCACAGGGTCTATTTCCCTCGCTGACTTCAGTTGCTACAACAAATTCTAACCCTGGCATAATTTAAGCTGATCCAAACTGGGTTAATAAAGATGGGCATACTTGTCTATGCCAATGTGTCGGCGGGACCTCAGTTTTCCATCCCATCTAAACGACTAGACAGCTGTCCTTGTCAGGCCTTCCAAAACGAACAGACAAAAAGCAGTCATGAAAATGTGTCACATATCAATATAAATAAGACATTGTTTATTTGACCAGGCAATGGAAGATGGACATGGTCGTTATGGTCCTGAATGTGATTGGTGGTCGTTAGGTGTTTGTATGTACGAGATGTTATATTCCGAGACGCCATTTTATGCAGAATCTCTGGTAGAAACATACGGTAAAATCATGAATCATAAAGTAAGTTAATTTAAAGATTTTAAATCCCTTTTAAAGCAGAAATTTCAAATTTTTAAGTTATATTTTTAAAATTGATTAAAATAAAGTCTTAAAGTATTATTCTTTCCTTTAAAGTTACAATTTCATATTTTTAAGTTATATTTTAAAAATGTATCAATAAGCCCTAAAATAGATGGTATCTATAAACAGTCCTACCTTGTTAAAGAATAAACTAATTCATTCTGTAATTCATATTGCCAGCTGAGAAATTGGCAAGAATATCATTTTCAACTTCAAATTCCAACGTTTGAAGGAAGCTTATGCATGGAGGGGATAAGAAAACAAGGGAGTTAATTGTTTTATTATTACCTGTGTCAATGATTTTTAAGGGTGTGAAATAATGCCCATGGTCGTATAATAGTGAGTTGATAACCTATTGAGCAACAGACATAGATTTAATTATGTTTTGACTTTCTTAGAAAATTTGAAATTCTTACTTTAAACTACAATATTGTGTAATCTTTGAATGATATTTGGCAATCAAGCAAAATACAATTTGATTAAGACACAGATTCTATTTCGTTTCATTTTTGTAGTTCAAAATTTGGTTTTACTTGTCTTTACTATCACTATGATCTGGAGAGTCATTATCATTGACGTGTTCTGGATGATGTGAGGTAGTAGCCAATGTAACAGTCTGTAACTGCGAGCCTTTGCCGTGAGGTGTACGGAACTGTCGATAATCTCCTAGAAACATCAATGCTGATTGGTTGATGAAATATCTGATGTCATAGGGGCAAAACAAGCTCGTATGACCTAAAATCTTTTGATGGTCTTCTTTAATTCAATTGAATGGAAGCCGGGAGATTATCAAGATTTTTTTTCTTAATTAGACGTTGAGAACAATGACGCAGAGAGAGAATTTAATATTGTATGAATAAAACACAGATCCTATTTCGTTTCGTTGTTTATAGTTCAAAAATTTGGTTAATTTGTCATTACTGCACTAGGATTTGGAAGAGTTATTATCATTGACGTGATCTAAATTGTGTGAGGAATTAGCCAATGAAACGATCTGTTACAGCAATAATTAACGCTCATTGACTAATCAATGTCTGACATCACAGGGTCAAAATCCATTCGTTTGACTCCTGAAGGCCATCGAAAGTATAAAAAGCAAATCAAAATGAGAGACTTTGATATTGTACGATTATTTCATGATCTTTGGGGGTTGGGATGGCCTAGTGGTCTAGAGTGCAGCGCTTCAACCTATAGCTGGCCGATCACCTCTGGCTTGCGGCTGTGGTTTCGAGCCCTGTTGTGAGCGTATGTGGCATGGAGATAGGGGCGCCTTCTCAACCTCGTGGGTTTCCTCCGGGCACTGCTAAAGTCCCCTACGCGCAAGCGAATTTTTGAAATTAAATTAAACCATATGTTAGTCCCGAAATGACCTAGTTGTGTTGAGTGGACGTTAAACCCCATTTCTCTCTCTCTCTATTTCATGATATTGTACGATTCTTTCAGACGCGGTTTGAATTTCCCCAAGATGTAGACGATGTATCTAAAGAAGCTCGAGATCTGATACAGAGGTTAATATGTGGTGCTGATGTTAGATTTGGTAAAAATGGTTTAAATGATTTTAAGAATCATCCCTGGTTTACTGGAATTAATTGGGATAGTATTAGAGACAGTAAGTACAATATTTTCCCATAATCCTATAAAATTTTTACTAAATGTCATTGTGCTTGATAACGATAAGAGGATACTTGTCGAAACGTCGTGCTGTTAGAATAAACAAGTAATTGTACCACATAAAAACTGTGTTCTGTTAAAGGTATTCAGTTTTAACATTTTTCAAGACGTAACAAAAGTTATTTTCGACTAATGTACAGTGTCATTTATTCCTACACTTAATCGGGGAATTGGATGGCCGAATCGTTAGCATGTGCCCGCTGTATCATAAGGTCTGCCATTGAGTCAACTGGCGTGGTGTCGATTCCCTGGTTGTACTGACAAGGACTAGAACCGCCTGTCCAACCTAGTGGGTTTTATCCTGGTCCTCCGGTTTCCTCCCACTTCTTATAACCCAATATATGTGCAAGTGAATTATTGAAATAAAATTGAACCATATTTTAGTCCCGAAATGACCTAGTTTGCCTCGAATGGACCTAAAATCCCATTTCTCTCTCTCCCAATAAATCTTGATGTGACATTGAGTAGGGTCGCTGACCAACCTCATGAATTTTTCTGCAACCTTCAGTTTCCTCAAAAAGTTATAAACCCTTACACTCCAGAGAATTATTGAAATAAAATTGTACAAAGTTTGTGTTGAGTGGATGTAATCTGTCTATGCTATGATCATTGTAGTGCACGTAAAAGATCCCTAGGCAGTTGGAATTCGATATAAGAGTAGGCCGTAGCGCCGCTGCCCGGACAAGATTACCCTCATAGCACACTGTATGGTGTATGCCCGTCTTCAATTAGCTCAGGTTAAGTGCATAACAGTAGGACATTAAACCCCATTTCATTCATTCTATACTATGATATTAACCTAATGTAATGCATGTTTAATTTACAGTGGAAGCCCCGTATAAACCTGAAGTAACGAGTAATACTGATACATCTAATTTTGATGTGGATGATTCAGATTTCAGACACACTGTAAGTAAACATGTCAAATTATCTTCATACTCTATGTAAAAAGGCATCATGCAAGAGCTAAACTTGACTTTTTGCAAGGAATTTTTCGATATTTATTCACACGGACAGCTGTATAGTCTTTCGTATGGAACAAAAAACTGAGGTCCCGTTTACACATTGGTGTGTACGTAATAGATCTCTTGGCTGTTGGAATTTGATATAAGAGTAGGCCGTAGTGGTACTGTCTGGGCAAAATTTCCTCATACTCATAGCACACTGTATGGCGTATGCTCGTCCTGTTTAGCCCAGTCGAAGTAAGACTGTAGGACATTAAACCCCATTTCATTTCATTCTTTAGAACATCAGATGGCTTTGATATTGCATGGGTTAGACAATTTCTGGCATATCGAAAGATGGGTTCATACAGCAGCTTTCTGTGTAAAATTCTCCTAATAGCACAATCTCTTCTTTCGCCTGGTTGATGCAGAAACCGCTATTTACAGAATTTGAATGCATTTATTTTTGGACTAGTAGACTGGGCTCTGTTTCTCGAAATCTCAACTAAAGATAAAATCCAAATATTAGTAGAAACTTCCAATTTTGATTGGCTAAGAATTAAAATCAATCTAAGATTATCCAATAAATTATTAAAATTTGGATTTTATCTTAGTTAAAATTACGTTAAAAACAGGCTCCTGGTATTTAATGTGGGATTTCTTTTGTCTGGTTTTTGAGATGAGTTTAGAAGCCTATTGAATTGTTTTTAATTTGTATATTTTAGGATACTGTGCCCCTGAATTGTTTGGGGGTTGGGATGGCCTAGTGGTCAGTCTAGAGTGCCCCGCTTTGACCTCTTATTGGCTGGCCATCTCTGGTTTGCCGCTGTGGTTTCGAGCCCTGGTGTGAGCGTATGTGGCATGGAGATAGGGGCGCCTTTTCAACCCCGTGGGTTTCCTCCAGGCTCTCCGGTTACCTCCCACAGCTAAAGACCCCTACGCGCAAGCGAATTATTGAAATAAAATTAAAAAAACATATGTTAGTCCCGAAATGACCTAGTTGTGTTGAGTGGACGTTAAACCTCATTTTTCTCTCTCTCCCCTGAATTGTTTATAATTGTATATTTTAGGATACTGTTCCCCCTGCCACTAGTACAGCGTTTAAAGGTCATCATTTACCCTTTATAGGTTTCACTTTTACTAGAAACTGGTAAGTTATAGTAATATATGATAATAATACAGGTTAATGGGCACATTTCATAATAATAATAATACATGTTCAGGGCCCCGAGATCACAAAGCATTCTCAGACTTAGGTTAAGAATTTACTCAACTTCCAATCACTGTTTATGAGAAATATCTTTGATCCAGAAACACAAAACTTTACACATAGGTTCCTATGGTTGTTTTTGATATATTAATGCCAACAATTTTGAGTAGATTCTCAGTTTTAGAATGCTTTGTGAACTCTTGGCCAGGTCAAGGGGCATAATAATTATACATATTCAGGGATCCATAATAATGATTCCAAATGAAACCAGAAACCCATTTCATGAGAGAATAAGGGACCTATTTTATGAAGAAGGTCGGATGGCCAAATGGTTAACATGTGCGCGCTGTATAAGGTCTGTCATTGAGTCAACTGGTGTGGTTTAAAATCCTCGGTTGTATGTGACGAGTAGGGTCGCCTGTCCAACTGCATGGGTCCCTTCGCTTTCCTCCCACTGCTAAAGACCTGTACACGTTAGACTCCATTTCTCTCTCTCTCCTATTTTATGATAATAATTTATTTCCAAGAACCCTTAACAATAATCCATTTTGTTAATACAGGTCCAAGGGCCAATGTCATAAAAAGTAAGTCAAGTTTCGGAGGATTATTTGATTTGATTAAAGTTTTACATATAAAATTAAATGAAATGACATACGTTTTTTTTTTCCAGTAAAATATCTGATTTAGAATGTTTAGAATCCACATCATCAACAAGTTCTGATAAAATTAGTACATTGGCAGCTGAAGCTTACGAACGACGAATTAAAAACTTGGAACGAGAAAATAAAGAATTACAAAGAAAAATAACAGGTGTGTAAAATTAAATCACCAGTAAGTGGGAGCCATGGTGCTTGAGGCATTATGCCGTAGAGTTGCTGTCTGGGCAAAATGTCCCTATGTGCACTGTACGGCATATGTCTGTCTTTATTAGACTAGTGGGGGTTGGATGGCCGATTGTTAGCACATACACATTAGATCATGAGGTCAATTGGCTTGTTTACGATTCCACGGTTGTACATGACAAGGAGTAGAGTCACCTGTCAAACTTGGTGGGTTTTCTCGGGTTTCCTCCAACTGATAAAGACCCCTACACCCAAGCGAATTAATGGAATAAAGAGACCTAGTTTGCGTATAGTGGACATTAGAACCTCTCTCTCTCTCTCTCTCATTGATTTTCAAAAGATCCTCCAGTTTCCTCTGGCAGCTAATTAAATACCCCTATACTCAAGAGAGATTTTGAAATAAAATTGTACCGAGTTTGTCGTGAGTGGATGTAATTAGTAAATTGTAAATAATTTCAGACACGACGGCTACGATACAGAAATTACAATGTCATGAGGGTAACGGTGTAGGAGCTGCAGCACCTGAGGATTCCAGTAATTTACAACTTAAAGAAGATTGTGCTGTTTTACATAGAGTTGTAGCAGGTAAAATTTAACATATATATAGCTGTTTTACATAGAGTTGTAGTAGTTTTACGTTGTAGCAGGTATAATTATATAATATTGCTGTTTTACATAGGGTTGAAACAAGTTAAATTTCATTTAATTTGGCTGTTTTACATAGAGTTGTAGCAGGTAAAATTTGATATTCGGTGTACTTCAAATTATTTGAGTACTAAGAAAGAACACAAGCGTTTCAGTGTTAATCAAGAAGGAGGGTTGGATGGCCAAATGCTTAGCATGAACGCGTTGTATCATAAAGTCTGTCATTGAGTCAACTGACATTGTTTTGATTCCCCGGTTGTACATGGTCATTGGTACGGTCGCCTGCCTTTTCTCCAAATGATAGAGACCCCTACATGCAATCGAATTAATGTAATAAAATTAAACATTAACATTGAACCCCATTTCTCTCACTCACTCTCTCTCTGACCAAGTAAATTCCTTCGGAGTTACGAGCCTGGTTTAAAGTGTTTCCCCCTTGTCAGTAAAATTGAAATAAGACTAGACCGTAACACCACTGCTTGGGCAAAATTCTCCTTATGGAACTCTGTATGCACGGTTGGTACAGATAACTAAGAAGTTGAAACCCACTTCATTTTATTTAATGGTAATATCTGTGTCGAGTTGCAGTAGCCAGAATAAAGTTTGATACATTATCATCTCGTAAATTCTTATCACAAAGCTTGAAGATAACGTTCATATTTAGAACAAAAATTATATAATTTATTAGTGCTGGCAGTTTGCCTACGTTAGTTTCCTCTCTGAACTTCGAATCTCTGCAGGCTATAAATAATAATCTTTAATCTTAATTTATGATCAGGTGGTTGCTGTGGGTTTTTCTGTTTCTATGTAATTTGTTGTCGATTTGATTAAAAATATTACATTCAATAGATATAAAATGAGTCCAAACCACCAGTTATTTTTACATAAATTGCCATAGAAACTTGTCCAATATCACAGGACCTTTTTTGAAATCAAGGCATTATTTTGTTTTTTTAGTTTTGATGACCCATGGTACGCATTAATTCATAAGATCTGTAGATCATATGTCTCGATTCCAGACTTGTGTAGTTCTCTGGATTCTTCAGTTTCCACCGTCCACTTACTACTAACTATTGAAATAAAATTGTGTCATGTTAGTCGATGTCAAACCCTATTTCTATCTCTCTTTTTCTGCAGTATGCAATAAAACTGTATTTTTGCTTGTTTAAAATATTTATCTTTATTTTTGAACAGAAACTCAGAATGAAGTGACTATGTTAGAACAAGAATTGAAACGATCGAAAGATAATAAAACCGATAATGAAAGAAAAATTAAACTATTTGAGGAAGAAAAGGTTGCTTTTGAAAAGGTAATATATATTTTTTGTTAGATGTACGCTAGATAGATCGATGTCGGTCTCAAAATGTTCGGAGGGGGGGGTGTAGGATGGCCTAGAGTGCCGCGCTTCGACCTCTAGCTTGCCGACCACCTTTGGCTTGCAGTCGTTGTTTTGAGCCCTGGTGTGAGCGTATGTGGCATGGAGAAAGGGGCTCCTTCTCAACCTCGTGGGTTTTCTCAGGGCACTCTGTTTCCTCATACTGCTAAAGACCCCTATGCGCAAGCGAATTATTGAAATAAAATTAAACCATATGTGAGTCCAGAAATGACCTAGCTGTGTTGAGTGGACGTTAAACCCCATCTCTCTCTCTCTCTCTCTGAATGTTCTGTTAATATTAAGTATTTGATTTCCTTCCTGCTTTGTTTTTGTTGTTGTGATATTTCATTGAAAAACAAAAATAAAAATGGTTATTGTGTTAAATATACCACAGACTTGTATTTTGACTTGTTGTTTTTTTTGTAGGAATTACAAGATTGGCGTGATAAATATCGTTCTCAGGCCCGGGAATTAAAGGAAGCGTTATCCAAACAAAAACTAGCCATGGATCAATATACTGATACTAATGATGCGTAAGTTAAATTATATTTTATATCAAATACAATACAATATTATATACCCATCAAATACAATACAATATTTTATACCCATCAAATACAATACATAGATAGAATTACCATTGGTGGGGTTAGGTGGCCGAATTGTTAGCATGTGCACGCTGTATCATAGAGCCTGTCATTGAGTCAACCGGTGTGGTTTCGAATCCAATTATTATGCACCCAGGTTTCGAATCTCAGGTTGTACCGGACAAGGAGTAGGGATGCCTGTCAAACCTCGTGGGTTTTCTCCTGGTCCTCCGGTTTCCTCCCACTGCTAAATACCCCTACGCGCAAGCGAATTATTGAAATAAAATTAAACCATATGTTACTCCCGAAATGACGTAGTTTGTGTCGAGTGGACGTTGAACCCCATTTCTCTCTCTTAACGGCCATTGAATACCGCTCAGTTTTATTCAATGGTTCAAGAGAGTGTATCCCTGCGGAAGTATTCCACGAGTGCTATTTTCATTCTTCAACTAAATGCAAATCTCAAAATACACCATTCTGTCCAGATTATCAAAAAGAAAAAAATCATCACTAATAATGTTACAATTCATCGTAGGTTCTACACTTTTTTTCTTTTATTTTCGTGCAGAAAAGGAGAATGTTTAACCCCATTTTATCTTTATTACAGCTTATTAAAAAGTCAGAGTAAAGTAAAGGAGTTGATGAGAGAGTTACGTAACAAGGAGGAAGAAATAGAAGATGCTAAAAGTAAACAAGATAGTTTTAAATTAGATAAACGAAAGGCTGAAAAAAGTATTATGGAAGTAAGTACATTTCGAAATGTCGCCCAAATAAATCAGTAGCTGTTTTCCATAAGAATGTGTTAGTTCATTTATCTACCCAGTTACTAAATGCCATTTAAAGAATCCATTTTAATTTATTATCTTCATTCATGGCGGGGGAGTAAGTACATTTGATCTCTTTAAAGTCTCTTTTCCTCATTTAAGGAGGGGGGTTGGGATGGCCTAGTGGTCTAGAGTACCGCGCTTAGACTTCTAGCTGGCCGGTCACCTCTGGCTTGCGGCTGTGGTTTCGAGCCTTGGTGTGAGCGTATGTGACATGGTTATAGGGGCGCCTTCTCAATCTCGTGGTTTTCCTCCGGGCACTCTGGTTTCCTCCCACTGCTAAAGACCCCTACGCGCAAGCGAATTATTGAAATAAAAATTGAAAACCATACGTTTGTCCCAAAATGACCTAGTTTGTGTCGAGTAGATGTTAAACCCCATTTCTCACTCTCTCTTTCATTTTACTTGTCTTTACTGCACTGGGATCTGGAAGAGTTGTTATATAACCCGGGTGTAGGATTAGCCAAGGAACCGGTCTGTTACGATGAGTTCTTGGCGTTCCATGCATGATTAATCTGTTGGAGGTCATAGGGTCAAAAGCCATGCTTATGACCTCTTACACGGCCTTCCACTACAACTTTTCAGATTTTCATAAAGTGTAGGCCATCGAAAGTATAAAAATTGGAACGAAAATCTGAATGTACTAGGCTTCTCTAGTTATTATCATAAAGTAATTTTGACTATAATCTATATTTAGATGTATGTTGATTATTATTGACTGTTAAATCTATATTTAGCGGGATTTTGATTATTATTGACTGTTACTTTGTTTATAGTTACAGAATTCTATAGACGAGGCCAAGTCCGAGGCTGGGAAAGAGAAAAGATTACGTGAACGAGCTGAACAATATACTCAGGATTTAGAACAGGAAATGGAAAGTATTAAACGTAAACATATGAGAGGACCGAACACTGCCAATAATCTAGAACTTACACAGGAAATAACCAGGTTAGTTGAAAAACTCAAATATTCTAAAAATAGACAGAGAAAGTCAATTTGTCTATAATAGACAGTGAAACTCAAATAGTCTACAATAGACAGAGTAGCTCATATTGTCTCTGTTGGAGCTGACGTGCCATTAAACAACATTCCATTCATTCATTCATTCATTAGAAAACTCAAATTATCTACAATAGACAGAGAGAAACTCAAATTGTCTTCAATAGACACATAGAAACTCCATTTTTCTATAATAGATAGAGAACTCAAATTGTCTACAATGGAAAGAGTAACTCAAATTGTGTACAATAGACAGAAATTCAAATTGCCTACAATAGACAGATACTCCAATTGTCTACAGTAGACAGAGAAATTCAAATTGTCTACAGTAGACACATAGAAATGGAAATTTTCTACAATAGACACAGAAATTCAAATTGTCTACAATAGACGGAAAAATGATGAACATACACTTGACTTTTGGTTGCACGGATTTTAGCACTATCTTATGGTATGGCTCGTCTCGAACACAGGTTTAACTATTGTGCAAAAATCTGTGCAACCAAAAGTCGCCCTACTACAAAGCCTGAATTTGAACCAGACAATGACCGTTAATATTGCCTTATCCTACACTGAAACCTTGGCGTTAAATGTGTGGGGATGACATTGGAATTATGTCTCCTAGATATTTAAAGATAATCTAATATTGTTTACCTTACCCTCAAACCTTTTTTTTTTCAATTTTAGGTTAAAAGCTGAAATGGAGAAAAAAGATGTTGAAAGTGAAGAAAAATTATCGCGAGCCACTGTGAAACATGCCACAGAACTAAGTGAACTTAAATATCAAATAAAAGATTTAGAATCTAAACGAACTGAATTACAGCAAGAAATAAATAACTTGAAGTCAAAGGTCAGTCGTGCGAACGCGGAGGAAATGCGAGATGAATTGGCTAAATTACGACAACAGAAAGATTTATTGGACCAGAAATACAAAGGACGTGCCGATGAAAATGAGAGACTCATGGATGAACTTAATTCGGTAAGTCATTGAAATCTTTTTCCCATATGTTCCTGAACAATGCACTGATTAACATCAAAGAAATTTGTCAGAAGTTAGATTTGTGTGTCAAGTTCTTGTATCCTTGAATAAAACATTTCATCACTGTATTCCTCTGTCGTATGACAAGCTGTAAGGTCGTCTGTCCAATATTATGGGTTTTCTCCGGGTCTTCCAGTTTCTCCCACTGGTAAAGACACCTATGCGCAAGAGAATTATAGAAATGAAATTAAACCATGCCAGTCTCGTAATGACCTAGTTTGTTACGAGTGGGCGTTAAACCCCATTTTTCTCTTTCTTGTGGGGGATCACGGTGGCTAAGTGGGTAAGGCGCTGGTTTGCTAGCCTGGAGGTCGAGTGTTCGATCCCTGCATAGGCCGAGAAAGTTCATCTCGATTTTCTGGTGTGATTTCCCCTTGTCAGTGATGCAGATGGAGGGCCTGACAAGGACAGCTGCCTAGTCTTTTGGATGGGACGAAAAACCGAGGTCCTGTGTACACATTGGAGTGCACGTAAAAGATCCCTTGGCAGTTGGAATTCAATATAAGAGTAGGCCGTAGCGCCCCTGCCCGGGCAAAAAAAAATATTCCCTCATAGCACACTGTATGGCGTATGCCGGTCTTCAATTAGCCCAGGTTAGGTGCTTAAGCGTAGGACGTTAAACCCCATTTCATTCATTCATTCTCTTTCTTGTATTCCAATCTACTCAGCTATTAATGGGATCAGGTAGGATTGTGTATACAGAGTAATGGGGAGATTTTTGTTTTTAAATTAATTTCTTTCCGCAAGAAACTGGAAGCAAAATTTTAAAGTAGAATACAGATGGGAATTAGAACATGATTCAGAACATATATTTTATCTAGAATGCATAAATAAATGTTTTGTTTATTATTTAGAATATATAAATTGTTTGGTTTCAGGCCCAGAATAAACTCTCAGCCTCGGAGAATGATATATATGTTTTGTCTATTAATTAGAATATATAAAAATTTTGTTTCAGGCCCAGAATAAACTGTCAGCATCGGAGAATGAGAGAAGACAGATGGAAGATGAATTACGTGAGAATTACGATAAACAAGAATCGGTCGCCCAATGGGAGGCTCAAATATCAGAAATTATCAAATGGTATGTTATTCTTATTATTGAACACATCTGAAGTATAAATGTTGCATTTAAAGATACGTGATGTAAGATTTAGATAAAGAGCTGGACGTTCTTGTTATAATAGTTAAAGATACATGATATAAGATTTAGATAAAGAGCTGGACGTTCTTGTTATAATAGTTAAAGATACATGATGTAAGATTTAGATAAAGAGTTGGACGTTCTTGTTATAATAGTTAAAGATACATGATATAAGATTTAGATAAAGAGCTGGACGTTCTTGCTATAATAGTTAAAGATACATGATATAAGATTTAGATAAAGAGCTGGACGTTCTTGCTATAATAGTTCAAAAATAGATAATGTAAAATGAATATATATGAGTGTCTGAAGTTTTAACAAAATAGTCTAGATTGTCATGACTCGGCGAACATTTGCGACCACGGAGACCACAGCACAATATCTCGCATATCCACCACGCTTTTTCCACGCTTATGGTGATCTTGATGCGCCCTGAGACAATTTTTCGTCTTCGTAGCAGCGCAGTAAAGAGGCGCCACCTCGGTCGGACTGAGATTTTAGCAATGAGTCAATGTTTATTTGTATTATATTTCTATTAAATGGAAGCAGTTGCTCTGGTAATACAGCACTACGCAGGTCCATCCGAGATCTTTTTTGTGCTCCTGTCCCCGTCGACTATATAACGAGAACATCCGCCCAATATCATTTCAGCCTGATGAGTTCAAAATGAACGAAACTAGTAGCTTCATAAGAGAAATCTGGGACAGCTACTCGCCACTCATAGATTTCTAATTTAATATTTCTACATGTTTATTTGTAATATATTTCTATTTGTAGGGTGAGTGATGAGAAAGATGCTCGTGGTTATTTACAAGCTCTGGCTACCAAGATGACAGAAGAATTAGAGAATCTAAAAGTTATTGGGGTATCTGGAGAAGAACCGGTAAGTTGTAGATCCATACATATAAAATAAACATCATCATATCACATAATACTGTGTCTGTTTCTGGTCATCAATATCCTGGAAATTCTTCAGCATTCGTCCTTTTGGTCTTCAATCATTCTACACCAAAATTTGACTTGCTAGGTTTTTCCAGATTACAGTAGCAATGCACACATACATATGTTTTAGTCTCAAAATGATTAAAGATTTATGTTGACTAGAAACTTCATTTTCTTTCTACTCCTTTCTGTGGTTAAATTGCTGTTGTCTGTTAAAAAATACAATATGTTTGTCTCAAAGAAATATTTATAAATGATAAAATAGTTTTTAAAATATTCAACTCAAAGTATATCTGTATACTACTTCTCGGTTATGTTTTCAAGTTAATAGATTTAGTCATTTTTATAGGGCAACTTATGCAGGATTATTGCACAAGTACACTTTGTAGTATATACCAATACATTTCCATATCAATTTGTGATTTTTTTAGACGATTTCATCAATGAGATTAAATGGATTATTTTGATAGCAGGGTCGACAACGCTGGCAGACAAACTCAGAGATGATATAAATAAAATTATTAAATGTATTTGTGATTGATTTAATTGTAGGGTCGACAACGCTGGCGTAACAGACGATCTCAGAGATTGGATAAAATGGAGTTATTAAATCTTCAGTCTAGTTTAAATAGTGAAATACAGGCCAAACAACAAATCATGGAAGAACTTACACGAGTTAAAGAAGAATTAGCCAAGGCTGACAGGTCAGATTTCTATTATATTTTCATGTTACTCGGCATTGCACTAGTCAAATGTTGATGATGAAGTTCGTAGAGTTAATTTCCCTTTTTGTACGCCCACATTGCCCTGGTCTGTCGTAGACACTCCAGAGGTTTAATGTTAATATGTGGTTACTGCCAGAGTTATGGCCCTTGATATCTTTGAAAAATCTTATGGACAGTTTAGAGGATAAAGTTAATATTTGATTGATTTCAAATTTGTTCAGTGTTTAAGGTCATGAAACTAAGAAGCCTATTGATTTCTTATAATTGCTGCCAGATTTCTGGCCCTTGATCACTTTACTTTGAAAAATCATGTGTACGCTCCAGAGGCAGAAGCTAATATATCCAATTACTTCAAATTTATCATGAGTCACAGATTTTTAATGATTTTCAACGATTTCCGGTAATTACTGCCAGAGTTGTGGCCCTTGATCACTTTGAAAAATCTTGTGGATGTTCTAGAGGCTAAAGGTTTTTTGTTCTGATATTGTATAAATCTCTTTGTATGTGACAAGGAGTAGAGTTGTCTGTCAAATCTGGTTGGTTTTCTCCGGGTCCCCAAGCACTAGCGAATTATTGAAATAAAATTGAATTATATGTTAGTCGAGTGGATGTTAAACCCCATTTCTCTCTCTGATTTTGTATAAATGTCTCTTATTATTTCAGTTCTCTTCAAGAGAAAGATCGGTACATCAATACGTTACGGGGAGACGTTGATAACTTAAAGTTTCAATGTCAAGGCATGGAAGAAAGAACAAATATAGAAAACTGTACGTTCATTTTCTTTTTTTATCTCCCTTGAATATTTACTTGATGTTAGAGATTTATCTTTACCTATCTATTATATTTACTTGGCTCTGAGTTCACAAAGTATTCTCAGACTAAAGTTAAAAATTTACTCAACCTTCAATCACTGTTTATGAGAAATGTCTTTGATCCAGAAAAACAAAACTTTGCACAGAACCAAAATTTCACCAGATTCAGATTCAGCAGCCAAAATTACCTTATAAAACACTCGTCACATGGGATGTCAAAATATTTTGTCGTCATTTGCCCACCCCTAATAGTATCTAATTCATGTATTTGATCCATTAAAACATCAAGTTTTATATAAGGCTATATTTTAGTTAATATGAGGCAAACAATTTTGAGTAAGTTCTCAATTTTAGTCTGAGAATGCTTTGTGAACTTGGGGCTTGATGTTAGAGATTTATTTCACCAAAGATTCACAGTTTATTAGTAAATTTTAAATGTTGTATTCTTGTATCAGTCGTAGATGAATCTGACAAAAATACGGATCTATATTTTTGTTTCGTTTATTTATACTTTCGATGACCTACACCACATAAGGATCTGACAAGTTATAGTCAGAGGTCATACGAGCCACTTTTGACCCTATGATGTCAGACATTTGATAAACTAATCAACTTGCAAAACACGCCTAAATCTCGCCCTAACAGACTGTTTCACTGGCTTATCTCTCACATCATCCAGAACACGCCAGTGATAGCAACTCTTCCAGATCCTAGTGTACTAAAGACGAGTCAAACGAAATTTTGAACTTCAAAAACGAAACGAAATAGGATCTGCGTTTGTCTCGGTATCACCTAAGGTAGAACTCCATGAACGAACAAACGGATCTGTGTTTAAATCAGCGTGGTTGTAGATAAGAATCGAGTTTTTAAAAAAAAAGAAAAAAAAGGAGATTACATGTGTCAAGGGTAGAGATTGTAATAGGGTTTCTACTGCAAAGATCGGGGATCACGGTGGCTAAGTGGATAAGGCGCTGGTTTGCTAGCCTGGAGGTCGGGTGTTCGATCCCTGCATTGGCCGAGAAAGTTCATCTCGATTTTCCGACGTGATTTCCCCTTGTCAGTGATGCAGAAGGAGGGCCTGACAAGGACAGCTGCCTAGTCGTTCGGATGTGACGTAAAACTGAGGTCCCGTGTACACATTGGGGTGCACGTAAAAGATCCCTTGGCAGTTGGAATTCGATATAAGAGTAGGCCGTAGCGCCGCTGCCCGGGCAAAATTTCCCTCATAGCACACTGTATGGCGTATGCCCGTCTTCAATTAGCTCAGGTTAAGTGCATAACAGTAGGACGCTAAACCCCATTTCATTCATTCATTCATTCACACTGTGAAGATCGGAGGATTTGGGATTGATTCAACTTAGATAACTCTTGAATGTTTACATTCTTTTCAAATATCTCATTCTATTAAACTAAATGTTTATCTTTTTTTTTCCTTTCTAACGACTTATAACTGTACGTTAACACTAATAATATATCATGGTGGTGGAAGTATCTAATATAAATATGTAAAATAAAGTATAAAATATATGTTTTGGCCATAATTAAAAGATTGTTTGTTTGCCCAAACGCTACCTATGCAAAGCAAAGCTGCCTACTCAAATTCTTTTATTGCCGTTTTTGAAGGATTTTTTTTTTGCATTATTTTTACACTTGACAAATGACACCCCAAACGCGAAATAATCGGTTGGGAGATTTAACAATCACTGTCATGTCTATACATAGTAACACCACACTCGACACGTGATTTCGTAAAATCTCGTTATTTATCGTCAAAGTCTGGTCCCCCCCCCCAAAAAAAAAAATAAATAAATAAATTTGCCTACCTACCTACCGATATCTAATTATCATGAGTTGGATTTGGGCAAACTGAAATATTATTAACCCTGGTCTTATTGTTGACAATTTTCTTAAAGGGACAATAACACTCTTGCTGGCTTGACAGTTTCAGGAAAAAATATTTGCCTTATTCTAACTAAAAGATGTTTAAGTGTCCTACCTGTTGTGTAAATTATCCATTATAACCTATCTTACTTGTCCAGAGGGTTCGAAAATATGTTTAAATCCAAGTTGTATTTGAAAGTGCTTACGTAAGGCTTTTCAAACCATGTTATGGCATGTAGTTGAATTTTTCCAATTTTTAAAATTAGGTGTGTTAAGATGAAATTTTTATCATTTTTTAATTGAAATACTGTAGTACAATTTGTTGAGCAGAATAAAGATTGGAACATATTATTCAGTTACAACAAGAGTGTTATTGGGGCTTTAAGTTGTTGAAATATTATTAACCCTGGCCTTATTGTTGACAATTTTCTTAATGATTCCTCTCCTCCTGTGAAGCTTTTAAGCTGTTGACAATATTAATCATTTATCTCCTTCTGTCAAGCTGAAACTTGAAATAAAAAACAAATTCTTTCGGATGATAAGATTTAAATCTAATAGGCCACACACACCCCCGTCGTCATTAGACGAGAAGCAGACTGTTAAACCCCCAATACCACTCGTGTTGTAACTGAATAATATGTTCCAATCTTTATGGACCTGTCAAGCCAGCAAGAGTGTTATTGTCCCTTTAAACCCCCTTCCATTCATTCATTTAATTTAACAGACCACACAGACTTGAAATTGTTAGATTATTTCAGAAAGTGATATTGTAATATCTCACAATGGGGGGCAGGGACATTAAAGATACATAATGGGAGATAAGGTAAAGCAGGCCCGTAGCCAGGGGGTGGCATGGGGGGCAACTGCCCTCGCAATACTGAGTCTTGCCCCCCCAATATCACAAGAAAATTGGCCTTTACCGCAAAATTCATGCAGATCCCCATGCTAGTTGGCCCTCCCGAAAACATCTTTGCCCCCCCCCCCCAAAAAAAAACAACTTCCTGGCTACGGGCCTAAGGTAAAGAGCTGTTAATTCTCACTATAATAGTTAAAAACTAGATAATGTAAAGGGAATTTACTGAAAATTTCAATCTCTGAGCCAAGTATTTAGCAATTGATTTAAGGGCCTAGCCTCGATCATCATTACTAAATTAGTTACGATAATGTAAAGGGAATTTACTGAAAATTTCAATCTCTGAGCCAAGTATTTAGCAATTGATTTAAGGGCCTAGCCTCTATCATCATTACTAAATTAGTTACGATTTAAAAAAACCTATAGTCTCGATTATCCATTTTTTGATTTAGTCTGAAGAAGCAGACTGGGTTCTTATCCAGTAAATATCGCAGGCCAGAGGCGGATCCAGGGAGGGGGGCCCTAGGTGCCTGGGCCCCCCCTAAATCCCTAAATAACAGTATAAAAAAATAGATATGCGCCACAAATCACCACTAATTTTTCAAAATTTTTCTCAGGGGCCCCCCCTAACTGGATTTCCTAGATCCGCCTCTGTCGCAGGCTAATGGTGCCATCGAGAGTTAATTATGGTTTGGATAAGTTAATTAATATCTAAAGAGGCAGATTTAGCTCTTGCATAATGTATGTTTAATATGTCACCTCCTTCAAATAAGTATTAAAATACACATATCAAAAATCTTGCACTTTAACTTTAAGCTTATCATTAGCAATAAATTAACCCTTTCAAAGAAAAAATTTGCAAAGATACAAATTGTCAGAATATAGTTTCAATACATGATGTTAAAAGTTACCTTGTGACATAACATAATGTTAAAAGTTATCTTGTGACATAACATAATATTAAAAATTATCTTGTGACATAAGAACATTATGTTAAAAGTTATCTTGTGACATAACATAAGAACATTATATTTTAAGTTATCTAGTGACCACCTTGACATAAGAACATAATGTTATAAGTTATCTTGTGACCTTGACATAAGAACATAATGTTATAAGTTATCTTGTGACATAAGAACATAATGTTATAAGTTATCTTGTGACCTTGACATAAGAACATAATGTTATAAGTTATCTTGTGACCTTGACATAAGAACATTATATTTTAAGTTATCTTGCCTTTCAGTAAAACACAAAGCAGAACTAAAACATAAAAAGGGTAATATTATATTTCACCCACACAATGTACAACTGGCACTGGTCATCATATTTATTTCTGTTGATCATTAAAAAATTATATTTTATTTTTGCTTGCAGGTCATGTTTTTTTTAAGAATTTGTAGTCTTCTATATCATATTCTCTATTTTATACCTGGAAATCACTGTCCTTGGGATGGAATGCTCTTTAAACTTCTTTTATTCTTCTGTCTTGTCATGAAGCCGGTTTGTTGAACACAGGTTGTACATGATTAGAGTAGGGTCACCTGTCCAACCTCCCATTACTAAAGAGAATGGTCGCCTGCCCAACCTTGTGGGTTTTCTAGGGACCTCAAGTTTCCTCCCACTGCTAAAGACCCCTATGCACAAGCACATTATTGAAATAGAATTTAAACCATATGTTAGTCCCAAAATGACCTAGTTTGTGTTGATTGGATGTTAAACCTCTCCGTCTCTCAGTTGCTTTCAGATAATGCGCTCACAAATTTCTTGCTACTATTTATACCCCCAATCACAACACAAGTTAGGGCAGGGCTCGGTTAAGTGAATCTTGATTAAGCATTCTTGGTTTCAATTCTGATAATAATCCAGAATATTGGATGACAAAGCATGATTCACAGCTCTATTCGAACACCAGTAGGACATTAAACCCCATTTCATTGACACAATGGGCGTCCTCGCTGAAGGAATTCCCACCAGGTGTCGCTAGTAAAAACTCGGTTCCACATGACCTTATCGATGGTAAGAGAACCGTATCGGTATTCAATTCCATATTAACGCGAAAAACTTACGTTCATCAACACACGAGTTCGTAATTAATGTACAGGAAAACTGTGCTATAAGGTAAACAATGAGGTCACGTGGGACTGCCTCACCTATAAATCATGTCCATTTATCTCTAGCGAGGACGCCCATTGATTGGACAACTTGGAATCTTCCTGACTCACAATCAAGATTCTCCTTCAGGGACTTTTCAGTGAATGTCAATGCATTTCTCAAGGCTGGAAATAACTACAATATTTCAGTTATTAAGTGAACTTTTACAAAATGTCCAACACATTTTTCAGATTTAACTGAGATGGATATCTTAGAAAGAGATTTATTGAAAATATGTCAAAAAAAATCTATCACCAAAAAAATTTGTGCAGATCAAAACTAGAATTTGTGGCAAACATTGTCAGCGATAATTAAGTAGGGTATTTCCAAGCTTGATTTCTTTGTCTTTACTCTACAGACTATATCAACCAATCAGAATATGTAACCCTTTCTTTCGTCATTTTTCTTCTTTATCCAGCACATCGCAGATAAACATTTTCCTGAATCACCAGTTTATTTATTTCTTATTTTTAACTTTTTGGGACTATATGTCAGTAATTTTTTTTTTTTTATTTTTTGAAACATTTATTTAATTTATTAACATTTTCAGTGGAAGTGGTCAAACGCTACCTCAGTAAGACTCCTTTTTCTCCGCAAATTGTTTTCGCTTTGTTTTTCTTCTAAAAAAAAAAATATTCCTTCTTTTACTTTCAGTGACTTTGCTTTATATTAAATTTATAACAATTTATAGCTTGGGTTTTTTCTGCTGTTTTTTATTGACTTTGAATATTTTTAATATCTTGTGTGGGGTATGAAATGGGTTGCGGCATTATGTGTATGCGAGAAATGGGGAATTTGGTTTCATTTTTTCATCCAATTGTATTTATTGTTACAAGTGTGTAAATATAATCACAAGGGGATAGTGCTGAATGGGATTTCAAAAAGAGGGCCTATTTTACGAAATTTTAACTAAGATTGAATCCAAATTTTAGTAATTTGATTGGATAATATTACATTAATTTTAGACCTTAGCCAATCAAAATTGAAGTAACTATTAAGATTTGGGTTGTATCTTTAGTTGAAGATTTTGAAAAACAGTGCCCTGGTTCAAAATTTATATGTTAAATATCAAATGATGAATTTTGGCTAGTATTGGTGCTGTGCATGAGGCAGAGTGTGCCCACAACTTTTAAATGTTATTTATTCTACTAAGCTATTGCATGTGGTTACTGGTTTAAAACGCGATTGGTAAAATGTGTATTATTCAGCACTGTCTCTTTCTGAGTGAATTTGATTCCATATTTGCAAGAAGGTATTCAGGTTTTATACAACCACATCTTAATATGGTTGTATGTTGTTATCATCCAGTCTGTCGGTTGTCCATTGTAAGGAAGAACCCTATTGATTTGTTTTTAGTGATTTTTGGTTATAACTTCCAGAGTCATTCTCCTTTGTTGTAAAATTGTTTGCGATTTTATGTAGCTCTGGGCTGTCTAAATGACTACTGCAACACTAATGTTGTCTAATGCAATACTAATGTTGTCTAATGCAACACTAATGTTGTCTAATGCAATACTAATGTTGTCTAATGCAACACTAATGTTGTCAAATGCCCTCTTGTCTGCTGTTTTCTGGTGTTGATAGAAATCCTCAAACACACATTATTCTGTGACACCATAAGGCCATACGATAACAGGGATCACGGTGGCTAAGTGAGTAAGGCGCTGGTTCGCTAGCCTGGAGGTCGAGTGTTCGATCCCTGCATAGACCGAGAAAGTTCATCTCTATTTTCCGGCGTGATTTCCCCTTGTCAGTGATGCAGAAGGAGGGCCTGACAAGGACAGCTGCCTAGTCGTTCGGATGGGACGAAAAACCGAGGTCCCGTGTATACATTGGAGTGCACGTAAAAGACACCTTGGCAGTTGGAATTCGATATGAGAGTAGGCTGTAGCGCCGCTGCCCGGACAAAATTTCCCCCATAGCACACTGTATGGCGTATGCCCGTCTTCAATTAGCTCAGGTTAAGTGCGTAAGCGTAGGACGTTAAACCCCATTTCATTCCATACGATAACCATTTTGTTATAAGCTTTTACTTTGTTATACACTACAACTATATTTTTCCGGTTTCCTCCCACTGCTAAAGACCCCTACGCGCAAGCGAATTATTGAAATAAAATTAAACCATATGTTAGTCCCAAAATTACCTAGTTGTGTTGAGTGGACGTTAAACCCCATCTCTCTCTCTCTATCTCACAACTATATTAAAACATATTTAACGATGTTCGATGTTCGTTAAAAGCTTGCATTGTTTATAACTTTCAGGGCTTGAACCTACTAGCAATGGAGGTATTGACAATAATAACGTGTTTCAGCATCTATCTATCTATCTATTATATTATATTATTGCCATGCTGTTTGTTTGTATCGATCGTTAGGACTTGGTGTGTGCTGACTTGAGATCAGAGAATGTATGATTAAAATCAACGTCCCCGCCCTTGTGTGTTTTTCGATTGTCATGTTCCCCAACATGTTTGTTAAAAGCATCTTTATTAATAATTTAGACTTGTTAGAATCTATTTAATTAAACTTGTTTTGTTCCCCAAAAATGTCAATTTTAAAAGCATCTTTATTAATAATTTAGACTAGATTGTTGGAATCTACTTAAACTTAAGATAATTATCTATAATTTAGAAGATTACTTACCACTTTTAACAAATTTTCTAGATAAATACAATGCTAACAATTTTTATTGTTTTATGGCTAGATTGTGAAATTCTTATTCTTGAATATTTAATATTAATGATGTAAATAGTGTCCGATCCATCCATAAACATACTCAAAGCATATTTATAAGCAATAAGTTTTATACATACAAAATAAAAACACAAAACACAACACAGTTTATATGGAAAACAATCATTGGTTTATACACATATAGCACAACGTTTCGACAAGTAATCTCTTATCTTTATCAAGTACAAATGATGAAATCTTGTGTTTGATAAAGATAAGAGAACACTTGTCGAAATGTCGTGCTATATGAATGTGTATAAACCTGTGATTTTTTTTCATACAAACTATGTTGTGTTTTTAAATGTGCTCAATCACTAAATGCCACTCAAGGATTAAACTTATATACAAGTCTTTTAAGGTTAATCTTTATAAGATTGTTTGAATAAGTGAGTTTTTAATTGTGATTTAAAGTTTGTGAGAAGTTTGCTGTCGCGAATATGTTACGGTGATATGTTTGTCTCACAGTACTACTAGTGTAGATATGGTATCATTACAGTTTTCAATATCTTTCGTTAAACATTAAACGAGATTGATTTTATGTATTGTTATTTTAACAAATAAAGGGGATCACGGTGGCTAAGTGGATAAGGCGCTGGTTCGCTAGCCTGGAGGTTGAGTGTTCGATCCCTGCATTGGCCGAGAAAGTTCATCTCGATTTTCCGGCGTGATTTCCCCTTGTCAGTGATGCAGAAGGAGGGCTTGACAAGGACAGCTGCCTAGTCGTTCGGATGGGATGAAAAACTGAGGTCCCGTGTACAAATTGGAGTGCACGTAAAAGATCCCTTGGCAGTTGGAATTCGATATAAGAGTAGGCCGTAGCGCCGCTGCCCGGGCAAATTTTCCCTCATTGCACACTGTGGCGTATGCCCGTCTTCAATTAGCCCAGGTACGGTGCTTAAGCGTAGGACGTTAAACCCCATTTCATTCATTCATTTAACAAATAAAATATAAGTTTGAAGTTAAAGCATGGATAGAAATCAAGCACTGATCACAAATTACAATTGTTATAGATTTTATAAAACCGTAGATTTCACTAAAAAATAGATATTGATTAATATCCAAATAGTTTGATTGATAATTGTAGATGGTAGAATATTTTTAGATTTGAGGAATTTGGTAGAAATACTTTTTATGGTTCAGTCTTCTTTTAATAGAACACAGACAATTCTCAAGTGAAACTACTTATGAAAGGTGTCAATCGACATATCTCGACCAATCACAATAGCTTAGACGTTTTATACTCACTCCAAATCTGTTTCTGGGACTCGCAGAACCCTGATGGAACTCAATTCCATGGCACTTACTTGAAATTTGGAAATGTTCTACATTTAAGTCCAATTGAGCACTCCAAAAGAATTCGTGGAGAAACGTTTGTATTAGATTTGAAAATTTAAAGATACTGAAACCATAAAAAAAATCTTAGTTCTCATTTTGACTAATTAAAACACTATGTGTGTGTTAAAGTAGTTTGGACAAAATAATTTGTACGGATAGTTTCTATTCAGGAAATTTCTGTTTGAGTAATTATCTTTAGGTATTTTTTATGTGCCTCTGGATTGATTTCCCCTTGTCAGTGGTGCAGGACGGAGGGTCTGGGTGGAAATGAATGTGTTTTAGTCAATTGTCATATGGGACCAAAAAATTACTAAAAGTACATTTGTGTACACTTTTGAGTGCATGTTAAAGAACCCTAGACAGTTGAAATTTGAAAAATAATAAATTACTTCCAAATTGATGACTCTGACACAAAGTTAAAATCATTCAACATTAATTTCCAATACAGGAATTATGTATTTATGAGACACAAAATGCCATTTGTTCTCTTTATAAGTTTGATGGCATGAAGGGCAATCAAACTTTATGAAACAAAATAGGATTAACGTCTTTCTTTTCTGCAGCAACTAGGCGAGGTTGGATGGACGAATGGTTAGCATGTGTGCATTGTATCATAAAGCCTGTCATTGAGTCAACTGGCATGGTTTCGATTCCTGTGTTGGTCGCCTGTCCAACCTCGTGGGTTTTCTCCGGGAGCTCAGGTTTCCTCCCACTGCTTATGACCCCTACGCACAAGCGAATTATTGGAATAAAATCAAAACCATATGTTAGTCCAGAAATGACCTAATTTGTGTCGAGTGGACGTCAAACCCCATTCCCCCCCCCTCTCTCTCTGCATCAAAAAGGTTAATGAATACAAGCATACAGCCTATTCTTATTTCAATTTACAACTGTCACTGTCAGGGGTTATTTTATTTCCACACCAATGAACGTACCAGGACCATCGTACTGCACCAATATAGAATATTGTATACGATATTGCCGTTTTCATTATCCCAGTCGGAGCAGAACAGTAGGACGTTAAACCCCATTTCATTTCATTTCATGTATACGATATTATCTGGTCGTGGAGTTTATAATCAATTTGCTTTTATCAACTTTGTAACATGTTGGGATAGCCCCTACCGGAATTCACTGAGCACTTATTTAAGTTTCTTATGAAATACATGTACATGGTCTCACTCATAGAATTTGAATTTCATACTGAAATTTTGTATTTTGATCTGTTTGTAATATATCTTTATTGTCCATTTCAGGGGAAAGAAGTTACGGTGAAAATTCATCCATTTTCAAATTTATGAACGAACAATTTCAGATCTTTAATTCAGTAAGTTTCTCAGTCTTTAAAATTCAAATCATGATGAATCTTTGCATTGTGTAAAAACATAATATGTTATGACCAAGTACAGCTTGGGGATCACGGTGGCTAAGCGGATAAGGCGCTGATTCGCTAGCCTGGAGGTTGAGTGTTCGATCCCTGCATTGGCCGAGAAAGTTCATCTCGATTTTCCGGCGTGATTTCCCCTTGTCAGTGATGCAGAAGGAGGGCCTGACAAGGACAGCTGCCTAGTCGTTCGGATGGGACGAAAAACTGAGGTCCCGTGTACAAATTGGAGTGCACGTAAAAGATCCCTTGGCAGTTGGAATTCGATATAAGAGTAGGCCATAGCGCCACTGCCCGGGCAAAAATTTCCCTCATAGCCCAGGTTAGGTGCTTAAGCGTAGGACGTTAAACTCCATTTCATTCATTCATTCCAAGTACAGCTTACTGTATCAGACAACATATTTAATGTAATAGAGCTTAAAGATACATTATGTAAGATTTAGATAAAAGAGCTGTTCGTTCTCGCTATAATAATAGTTCAAAACCAGATCATGAAATAATGAATATATTGAACATTTCATTCAAATTATTTTATTCAGGGCGAAGTTGTCACTGTTTGAATATGGAGCGCAGATTGCTTATTATCGTAGCGATATTGCTTGACAACCAAGACAAATTTCCGATTATCCGTTTTATCTTTAAATTTCTCCATTTTGCGGTTGTTCAAAACCTTCTAAATCACTACCACCTGATGATCTGGAGAGCTAATTATGGTCTTGTCATGATAATAGATGTCTAGTTCATAGTTTATATAAAATTTCAGGTCTACATAAAGACCTGCAATACCCAGATTTATCTGTTACATAATGCATCATTAAATCTTGCATTGTTTCTAAATAAAAAATTGCCATTTGCAATTATTTAGTGTCGTTTATCATAGCATTCTTACATAAGAATAATACTTATTTATTGGTTTTTGTCTTTTTGTTTTTTTGTTTGTTAATTTATGACATAAATTTAGTGATTTAACTTTTAATGTTATAATATCTATTGATTATTTACAGCAATCATCATTAGATAGTGAACGTGAAGAAGATAGTGAGGATGCTGCATCCAGAACAGATTCTCGCACCGATTCCAGAACAGATTTACAGACGGGTGGAACACCTCTTGGTACGCCTGAATCAACGTTTAGTCGGGAAACATCGCAGCAGCCAATGACAGACCAAGCTTACGATAACACGAACGATACCTCACCTTCCTGGAATCAGAATAACTCAGGTTCAGGTGGGAAAATGTCTCCACAAAGACAAGATGGCCACCGATATATCATTAAAAATTTCCCCTCCCCGTATAAATGTAACTTGTGTACGTCGCTACTCGTGGGTACGTGGAGACAAGGTGTAACGTGTGCTACCTGTGGATTTACCTGTCATACGTCTTGTGTTGAGAAGGCATCTGCTCAGTGTAAAGTACCTGCAGATGTAGGTAAGTTAACTTCATATTACCTTGCAGGTGTTTCATTTGGCATTGCAGGGAAAAGTATCTAGCTGTTCTGATGGGACCAAAAACAGGTCTCTTGTATATCATTGGCAGTATGTTAAAGATCCCTTGACAGTCGGAAATCAAGAACAGAGAAGGACATAAAAGCTGTCAATGCAAAATTTGCCCTCGTATATCATTTTTATACGCCCACATTGAAATGTGGTCGTATATTGCCGTCTGTCCGTCCGTCCGTCCGGCGGTCCGGCATCCACAATTGCTTGTGGACGCTCTAGAGGCCAAAGTTAATTTTCGATTGACTTTAAATTTATACACAGTGTTTAAGGTCATGAGATGAAGAATCCTATTGATTTTCAGCGATTTCCGATAATAACTGTCAGAGTTATGGCCCTTGTGTATTCTTGCAGTTATTTTCCCTCTCAGTCAGGCTTTGGCAACCAATTTTTGCTCTGTGAGTATAGGGCTCACTGACTAAGCAGGATTGGATCCTAGAAATGGCTGTGAAAGTTCCCTGAGGAAATTTTCAGCATATCCCCTTTACATTATTTAACTATTTTATAGCAAGAACTTCTCAGGGTCGGCTCTCTATCGAGTCTTCCATAATTTTTTTAATGGGATAATATCAAATGATTTTTTGTTGTTTTAGCTAAAAGACCACCGGGGATGGATATGAATAAAGGAATTGGTACAGCGTATGAAGGTTATGTTAAGGTTCGGTATATCTAGTATTTAACATGCTTTAGTTCATAAGATAAAGAACTAATCTTACATAATGCCCCTTTAATTGACCGTGATTAAGAGCAACTTGATCCAATTTCCATTTTCCTGAAAATCGTTGTGAAACCGTGACACTGTAATATAAATCCGATTGTTACTGGAATTAGTGTCTGGACCATGTTTCTCAATATCTTAAAACGGGCATTTTGTAAGATATAGATAAAGAACTAGCCATTCTTGCTGTAATAGTTCGAAAGTAGATGATGTAAAATGAATAATTTTAAAATTTCATTCAGATTACTCTATTGCAAGTGTAGATATTGACCTTTGAAGGTTTGACAGATGTGTGCAATAATTTCAACCACGGTCCTGGTTGATCGAAGCTAAGCCTCGAACCGTCTGGATCCGCCATATTTGATTAAATCGAAGTATCACTGAAACATTTTAATCTGTTTAATATCGGAGAAATCTGATGCCATCAAGAGTTGAATAATGTCTGGATCAGTTAATTAATCTCTAATTAACACTTTAGATAAGATTTCAGGCCCAAAGAAAGACCTGCAATAGGCAGATTTAGCTCTCGCATAATGCATGTTTAACTACAGATAAAATCTAAATTTTAGTAGATACTTCCATTGTGATTAGCTAAGCACTAAAATCAATCTAATATTATCCAATCAAATTACTAAAATTTGTACTTTATCTTAGTTAAAATTGCGTGAAACAGGCCCCTTGACTCCGAAACATTAAGTTGATTTCTGCATCATGTAATAAGAATTGTGTTTGATGTTTTTCAGATTCCTCGTTTAGGCGGTATTAAGAAGGGCTGGGTACGACATTATATGATAGTCTGTGATTTTAAACTGTTTCTGTACGAACTTCCTCAAGATAAAACTGTTCCAACACAACATGTTCAACAAGTCATTGATATGAGGTAAACATAGTTTATTATTGTTTCAATTCACGATAAGGCGCTGGTTCGCTAGCCTGGTGGTCGGGTGTTTGATCCCTGCAATGGCTGAGAAAGTTCATCTCGATTTTCCGGCATGATTTCCCCTTGTCAGTGATGCAGAAGAGGGCCTGACAAGGACAGCTGCCTAGTCGTTCGGATTGGGACGAAAAACAGAGGTCCCGTGTACACATTGGCATGCACGTAAAAGAACCCTTGGCAGTTGGAATTCAGTTTGCCCGGGCAAAATTTCCCTCATAGCACACTGTATGGCGTACGCCCGTCTTCAATTAGCCCAGGTTAGGTGCTTAAGCGTATTAAGTTAAACCCCATTTCATTCATTCATTGTTTCAATTCACAGGTTTGTATGTGATAAGATAAAGCTCGTTCGACATGACATGCCTGGAGGTCTCGAGCTCTATCCTAGTGATGGTTAAGATTTTCTACCTTGGTTTCTCTAATTGTTGTCCACCACTGAAATAGGGTTAACGTCCAACTGTTCTGCCCCGACTGGGCTATTGAAGACAGGCATGCGCCATATGGTGTGCTGTGAGGGAAATTTTGCCCGGGAAGCTGCACTATGGCCTACTCTTATATTGAATTAAAATGTATACACAGGACTTTGGTTTCGTATCTCATCTGAAGGACTAGACAGCTGTCCTTTTCAGGCCCTCCGTCCTGCATCACTGGGGGAAAAACCAAGTCAGAAAATTGCAATGAACTATCTCAGCCATTTCAGGGATCGAACAGACCGTTTTCAGACGACCTCCACGTAAGGGAGCCAGCGTATTACCCACTTAGCCACCCCACCTCCCCCCTGATAAGGATTAAATGTGAAGTTGAAATATTTTTATCTGTTTTCAGGGATGATGAGTTTTCCGCTGCTGCCGTTTTACCAAGTGATGTGATACATGCTAATAAAAAAGATATACCTTGTATATTTAGGGTAAGTCAAATACACATCTCATATTGCCAAGTTTTTCTCATTGCCCTTAAAAAGACAAGTTTCTGTCAATTAAATACGAAAATCAATACTGAAATCTGACTTATTGACAAGGTTCTTACTGCGGTCGACTGTGACCACGTAGCTGTATTAGGTTATGGTGACTATAGTCGACCAGTTAAGGGTTAAAGTGCTTGGGTGGTTGTCTGAATGGTAGCATGTGCCCACTGTATCATAAGGTCTGTCATTGAGTCAACTGGTGTAGTTTCAATTCCCTGTTTGTACACGACAAGGAGTAGGGTTTTTCTGCGGGCCTCCAGTTTCCTCCCACTGCTAAAGACCCCAAAGCGCAAGCGAATTATTGAAATAAAATTAAACCATATTTTAGTCCCGAAATGACCTAGCGGACATTAACCCCATTTCTCTCTTTCACCATATTTGAGAGAGAGAGAGAGAGAAATGGGGTTTAACCTCCACTAAACACAACTAGGTCATTTCGGGACTAACATGGTTTTAATTTTTTATTTCAATAATTAGCTTGCGCGTAGGGATCTTTAGCAGTGGGAGGAAACCGGAGTGCCCGGAGGAAACACACGAGGTTGAGAAGGCGCCTCTATCTCCATGCCACATACGCTCACACCAGGGCTATATTTGAAATATGTTCTGCTGTGAATGCCGCATGTTGGCACATGTTCAGTTCATTGTATCTATGTGAATACTGAATAGAATTAAATCGTTCCTGACTAATGTATATGTTTATATTTTTCCAGGTGTCGACATCTGAAATGAATCCACCCGGTTCACAGTATCAGATATTGTTATTAGCTGAAAGTGAAACGGAGAAAAAAACCTGGTTAACTGTCCTCTCAGAACTGCATAAATTAATACGTAAAATCACCTTACCTAAGAAAACGGTAAGAATTGAATTTTATGGTAACCTGTCACATATTCATGAAGCAATGGCCTGAGAAATCCCTCTCTGGCTATTGCTGGATTGGCTTCTGATTCTTGAACTTTTGAGGGAGTGTGTATATTCTTCCCATTCAATTAAACCTATCCTAAGTACAGCAACATGACAGTCCTTCGTTAATCTGGGTTCTTTCTTAAAACTTTGGACATTGATTTCAGGTATTAAAAACAGTGAACCATTGTTCATGTCCAAACATTATTTGTTTACATTCTACTCGAGTTGGTTGTCTCGTTTGTCACGTAATTACTTTTTCTGCAATTTTACTGCTATGAGTCATCATGGCGTAACGTTATGTAAACATATTTGTTCCAGTTTGGAGCTCTGTTTTAAAAAGCGTAATGATATTGTTACCCAGTTAGCTATTGGTTGTTAATTGGACTATTGACCAGTCATATTTTGAAACAGAAGTTTGCTTCCTTAAAGCACTGATAAGTGGGATTAGCGAAACACTGCAATGAGTATGCAAAGAGATGGAAACATTATCACTTGGCAAGGGGGGGGGGGGGGTAATGGTTACCTTTCATGTCTATGGATGATAAAATAATCAAATACGTATCACAGGGTATCAATGAGTGGATAAAACAATTAAAGCCCCAATGCCACTCTTGTTGTAACTAAATAATATGTCTAATCTTTATTCTGGTCAACAATTTGTACTATTTTACAATATTTCAATTAAAAAATGATACAAATTTCATCTTAACAAACCTAATTTTAAAAATTGGACAAATTCAACTACATGCTGTAACATGGTTTGAAAAGCCTTACGTAAGCACTTTCAAATGCAACTTGGATTTAAACATATTATCAAACCCTCTGGACTAGTAAGATAGGTTGTAATGGATAATTTACACAACAGGTAGGACACTTAAACATCTTGTAGTTAGAATAAGGCTATTTTTTTTTTCTGGACCTGTTAAGCCAGCAAGAGTGTTATTGTCCCTTTAAACAATGGTTTTGTTTTTTTGTAGGTTTATCAGGCCCAGGAAGTTTGTGATAATTCTTTATCCCTGATTAAAGCGACTTTATCTGCTGCAATATTAGGTTAGTATTTTTATTACCATTTTTTGGCGAAAAAATTTCCAGAGTTATAGGCCTTGATGAGCATAAAAAATCCCTTGACAATCAGGCCTGGAAATAACGGTTTTAGATGTACCTGACAAAATGTCAGGCACTAATGAAATAGTACCTGACATTTTTTAACTTAGTGCCGGACATGTATTAATAACATCAATAAAAAAAGACAAATCAGTGCCGCGCAAGATGACAGATACCAGAGGTTTTGTGCCTGACATTGTCTGTGGCTGGTGCCTTATTTCCAGGCTTGTTGACCATTTGAATTTGATGACTAAACGTAAATGCCGCAATCTGGGTAAAACTCTTACTAGCACTGCATCCTTGAGCAGAGAATTATATACTCTTCAAAAAATGGTTAATATGTGTGCGCTGTATCATAAAGTCTGTCATTGAGTTAACTGCCGTGGTTTCGCTTCCCTGGTTGTACGTGACAAGAAATAGCATCGCCCGTCTAACCTTGTGCGTTTTCTCTGGGTCATCCGGCTTCCTACCACTGTTAAAGACCCTTTCGCGCAAGCGTATTATTAAAATAAAATTGTACGCCAGATAAATAAATTGCGTGAAAGGGGAGAGGTAGGGGGAAGATCACAAGTCACAGATAATAATAATAATAATAATAATGTACATTTATATAGCGCTTAATCCATCCATCAGCATGCTCTAAGAGCTGTAAGTTAATAGCTCCTGTGGATAATACATCGTGAACATATGTGTCTTAAGTCTAGATCGAAATTGAGCAACTGTTTTTGAACACTTTATATTGTCAGGTAAGTCATTCCATAGTTGTGGACCATATACACTAAAGGCCTTATCACCTTATCATGAGATGTTAACGAACACAATAATTGTTTATTTGTAGATTCTTCTAGAATAGTGCTGGGTACAGAAGAAGGTTTACATGTGGTTAATTTAAGTAAAGATCGTAAGTCAAATAGTTTATTCATTTTCTTTCATACTTTCTGTGGGGATCACGGTGGCTAAGTGGATAAGGCGCTGGTTCGCTAGCCTGGAGGTTGAGGGTTCGATCCCTGCATAGGCTGAGAAAGTTCATCTCGATTTTCCAGCGTGATTTCCCCTTGTCAGTGATGCAGAAGGGAGGGCCTGACAAGGACAGCTGCCTAGTCGTTCGGATGGGACGAAAAACCGAGGTCCCATGTACACATTGGAGTGCACGTAAAAGATCCCTTGGCAGTTGGAATTCGATATAAGAGTAGGCCGTAGCGCCGCTGCCCGCGCAAAATTTTCCTCATAGCACACTGTATGGCGTATGCCCGTCTTCAATTAGCCCAGGTTAAGTGCTTAAGCGTAGGACGTTAAACCCCATTTCATTCATTCCTACTTTCTGTATCGTTAACTATTTAGATGAAGGAATCCCTGATTGATGTTCTAATTCAGCGTAGTGAGAATGTGGAATACTCAAAACCCTCAAAACATTTTTGGGTGAGGTAATGAGGAAATAAATTGGGACATGAAAATGATGATGGATTTCACGGCGATAGAGTCAACTGTATGAATAAATTGTATATTTTTGTATATATTTAGAATGTATCCGTATTAGTAGTGAAAAGAAACAAGTTTATCAGATAGAAATGGTCCCATCAGAGCATCTTGTAGTCTTTATTAGTGGTAAGATAATCATTGTTATTCTAAACACAAGTTTAAAGGTATCAATTGTTCTTCCAAACACAAGGTGATCTTTTAGTCTTTATTAGTTGTAAGTTATCAATTTGTTATTCTAAACACAACATGAGGTTATCAGATTGACTTTATATATATACACAATATTTAAGGTCCTGGGACGAAGAAAAACTTGATCACTTAATAATAATAATAATAATAATCGCGTCATTTTACAAGGGTGGCAAATTAGGCCTGAGGCCTTTTTCCAATTTGGCCCTTGGCACAGATCGTGCGAATGATTTCGATCATTACTGCAGGAAGAAACGGAAGAACTCGGGGGAAACCTGCCTGATCGGACGGGAGACCGAATATACCTCTCACTTACAACGATAAAGTTCTTGCCCTTAGCTGGGATTGAACCCTCGTTGCACTTTGAAAAATCTTGTGCTTGTATATAATCTTTAAGTTCCTATGACGATAGGTCCTGGTAAGACAGTGATAAAATGTCTTATTCCTTACACTAAGAATTCAACACAGCTAGAGCGAGGATCGAAAATGCCATCAGGCTCTTTTCCTTGCCGGTAACTAGATAAATGACATTATGATCTGTTTACTATTAAAGATCCATTATGGGAGATTAGATGAAGAGCCGGCAGTTCTCACTATAATAGTTGAAAACTACATAATGCAAAGGGATTTTTCTGAACATTTCAATCAAATTTAATTTTGGGCTTGTATTGCTACAATGAAAAAAGTATAGTCTCGATTATCCATTTTATGATTAGACTAAAAAAACAGTAAATCACTGGATTTGTAAAGTGTTGTCATGGTTACATTTCCATCCAATTGACTGGATATATTTAATTTATAAACTACCGTCTATATAGCTGGTCGGATAGCCGTGGCGATAGAGAGGCGGCTTCTCGCCAATGCAACCAGGGTTCAATCCCAGCTCAGGGCAAGAACTTTATCGTTGTAAGTGAGAGGGATATTCGGTCTCCCGTCCGATCAGGCAGGTTTCCCCCCCGAGTTCCTTTGGTTTCTTCCTGCAGTAATGATCGAAATCATTCGCACGATCTGTGCCAAGGGCCAAATTGAAAATAGGCCTCAGGCCTAATTTGCTACCCTTGTAAAATGACGAGATTATATAATTATTTATATTTCCATCTTTCTTTCGTTATATAGGTAAACAACGCCATATCAAGATCGTCAACCAATCGGCTCTCGATACAAGTGCAACCACACGCGATAACGAAGCAGTGAAAATACCAGAAACGAAGGGTTGTCAACTGTTTGCGGTGGGACAGATAAAACAGGGAACAATGACGTGTTTGTGTGCCGCGGTAAAAAGGACTATACAGTTATACCATCTGAGTAATACGCGACAGAAATATTATAAACTGAAGGATATACCCGTACCAGGTGTTGTTCAATACGTGGATATATTTAATGAGAAATTATGTGTCGGGTATCCATCATGTTTCAGTTTACATAGTGTTCAAGGCGACGCCCCTTCCTATAGTAAGTATAACATATTTGATATTTAAAATAATAATAATAATAATAATAATCCTCAATATAGCGTGACGATACTAAAACTAAAGTTTACATAGTTATCAAGGTGATGCCCCTTTCTATCGTAAGTACAACAAATTGTATAATAATAATAATAATCCTCAATATAGCGCGACGATACTAAAACTAAAGTTTACATAGTGTTCATGGTGATGCCCCTTCCTATAGTAAATATAACACATTTTATAATAATAATAATAATAATCCTCAATATAGCGTGACGATACTAAAACTAAAGTGTTCATGGTGATGCCCCTTCCTATAGTAAATATAACACATTTTATAATAATAATAGGGGGTTGGTATGGCCTAGTGGTCTAGAGTGCCCGGCTTCATCTTCTAGCTGGCCGTTCATTACTGGCTTGCGGCTGTGGTTTCGTTTCGAGCCCTGGTGTGAGCGTATGTGGCATGGAGATAGGGGTGCCTTCTCAACCTCGTGGGTTTCCTCCGGGCACTCTAGTTTCCTCCCAAGGCTAAAGACCCCTCCCTACGCGTGAAGCGAATTATCGAAATAAAATTAAAACCATATGTTAGTCCCGAAATGACCTAGAGGATTATTATAATAATAATAATAATAATCCTCTATTTATATAGCCCGATAATACTAAAACTTAAGTTTTTATTGCGCTGTTCAAGTTTTCTCGATTTAACTACGGAAACGGTTCTGTAAACAGGAACGTCTAGGAAGTCAGTGGTTCTAATGTTGTAAGGCAGCGAATTCCATAAGAGAGGAGCAGAGAACGAGAAAGACCTCTTTGCTATTTCAAGATTCACTGATGATGATACAGAAATTGTTTATCAAGGTCCCATGTACACATTGGAGTGCACATAAAAGATCCCTTGGCAGATGGAATTCGATATAAGAGTAGGCAGTAGCGCAGGCTCCCCAGAAAAAAAAATCCCCTCATAGTCATAGCACCCTGTATGGCGTATGCCGGTCTTCCATTAGCCCAGGTTAGGTACATAATAGTAGGACGTTAAAGCCCATTTCATTCATTCATTCACCCCTTATAAAGATGTTATGATAATATTTTTGTTTGTAGCTTTAATTAATTATAAAGATGTTATGATAATATTTATGTTTGTACCTTTAATTAATTATGAAGATGTTTTGATTATATTTTTTGTTTGTAGCTTTAATTAATTATGAAGATGAAAAATTAAAGTTTATAACCAGTAATACAATAGATGCTATATTAGCTGTTGAACTTTCCAAGGAATATCTACTTGTATTTAACAGTAAGTAAACTCTCTCTCTCTCTCTCTCTATCTCTCTCTCTCTCCCCCTCTCTCTCAGTGTACTGTATTTAACTCATAGTAAACTGTATGCCCGTCTTCTATTAGCTGAGGTAAGGTGCAGAAGCGTAGGACGCTAAACCCCATTTCATTCATTTATTGTTTTAACGTACCGTACAAGACTACAAGTGAAAAAGATCCAAAAGTTAAAAATATAAATATATGTATACTTAGTTGTAGGTGTGTATCACAATAAAACTATTTATCGAATAACAATTACTGGTTTATTAACATGAAACGTTTTGACTCTCGTCTATATGAAGCAAGTGATAACATATATGTAAAACATGTAGTATTTATATACAGTAACAAGAAGCCATAATTATAGAGAGTATAAATAACAAGCACTGATCAAAGCGATGATGACGAAAGCCTAAGTAGTTATAGTGAACAAAGCCATAATTAATTACATATCTAAAGAGCTGGAAGCTAGGTGTGTTTGTTAATAAATATATGTATATTTAGGTCTATGTGTGTATGTTAATAAATATATGTTTATTTAGGTCTATGTGTGTATGTTAATAAATATATGTTTATTTAGGTCTATGTGTGTATGTTGATAATATATATGTTTATTTAGGTCTATGTGTGTATGTTAATAAATATATGTATATTTAGGTCTAGGTGTGTATGTTAATAAATATATGTATATTTAGGTCTAGGTGTGTATGTTGATAATATATATGTTTATTTAGGTCTAGGTGTGTATGTTGATGAAACTGGTAGAAGAAAGAGAAAACAGGAATTATTGTGGCCGGCCCTTGTTCAGGCTGTCAGTAAGTAGTTTTATATATTATAAACCCTCTTGGTCCTCTATCTCCGCTCAGAGGGGGGGTGGGGCTAGTGGTCTAGAGTGCCGCGCTTCGACCTCTCGCTGGCCGGCCACCTCTGGCTTGCCGCTGTGGTTTGAGCCCTGGTGTGAGCATTTGTGGCATAGAGATTAGGGACACCTTCTCAACCCCGTAGGTTTCCTCCGGGCACTAAGGTTTCCTCCCACTGCTAAAGACCCCTGTACGCAAGCGAATTATTGAAATAAAAATTGAAAACCATACGTTAATCTCAAAATGACCTAGTTTGTGTCGAGTGGACGTTAAGCCATATTTCTCACTCTCTTAACCCTTTGAATGTCTGGGGAGCCGTGATGGTTCAATGCGTAAGACACTGGATCACTAACCAGGAGGTCTCAGCTTCGTTCTAGTGTAGCTCTTTGGATGGGACAAAAAGCAAAGCTCCGATGAACACATTAGAGTGCAGATAAAAGAGCTCACAGTTGGAATTTGAAATAAGATCCAACTGGAGATGGTCGAGAAAATAAAATAAAATGGGTGTTGATAGCCAGCAGTTTATTATTTTGAATTTCTTTATGTTTTTTTGGTTTTTTTTTTAGCCTACAATGAGCCTTTTCTTGCCTGTTACTCAGAAAATTCTGTCTTCATTTTCGATGCCAGAAGTGCAGAATGGATTCAGACACTCTGCCTCAAAAAGGTTGGATTTTTTTATTATCATACTTTCTGCTTTATTTGATAAATAACTTACTGGAATTTTATTGCACTTCACGAGGAATTCTTTTCGCATGGCAAAACAGTCAAATGATATCAGTGCTAGTGTCCATATTTATGCTAACTAGTATGCCTCGTGTTGGATCATGACATTGTTACTGTTGAGGTATTAGGGTTAAAGTGCAAAATATAAATCTGAAGCTGGCTGGCCACCTCTGGCTTGCGGCTATGGTTTTGAGCCCTGGTGTGAGTGCATGTGGCATGGAGATAGGGGGGCCTTCCAAACCTGGTGGGTTTCCCCAGGCACTCCGGTTTCCTCCCACTTTTAAAGACCCCTACGCGCAAGCAAATTATTGAAATAAAAAAATTAAACCATATGTTGGTCCCGAAATGACCTTGTTGTGTTGAGTGGACGTTAAACCCCATTTCTCTCTCTCTCTATAGTGCAAAATATAAATCCAACGCTGTATAACAAAGTAGAATAAGGATTTTGGTGCCCAATTTTGGGGATAAAATTGGAGTGGGATTTTGATAACTGAATCTTCTTGGTTTCAGGTACCTCCCACTGCTAAAGACACTAAACGTTAGTCCTAAAATGACCTAGTTTGTGTTGAGTGGAGGTTAAGCTCCATCTCTCTCACTTTCTCTTGGTTTCAGTTGATTTCAATCCGTACCTTTCTATTTTTCAGACACGCCCTCTGTGTCGTGATGGTGCTCTCTGTTGGATGAATCTACCCGAGTCCCACCATATTCTTTATATGAAAAACTTCTATGCACGTAAGTATCAACAATTCAATTTGTGTTGGGCGGGACTTGATCGAGGTCTTGCTCTGGAGATTATAGAAGGGTCATATAAACATTACACGAACAATATGAACGTTATGTCAGGGTATGAAATAAGCCTCCTTTATCATTATATGGTAACCTCAAAATAGGTTACGCTAATCAGCCTGAAATTTGAAATGGTAACCTGTAGGTTACGATGCATCGATTTGAGATTTCATTCGGGATATTATAGATTGGTGATCTAAACGTTACGTGGACCGTATAATATATCCACAGAACAAATTCTATTTACATCCAGCCTGTCTTGATTTCTATTTCTAATACTGGCTGGGAGATGATAAAACAGATATTTAACATGGTAATAGATCTCTTTATTATAATGCATATTATATGTATGACGGTGTTACATAATATATTATAGTCAATACATTAACCCGTTAACTGTGTAGTTTTTAAAACGTTAACTGCCCCATATTGTGTAATTAATTTGACGAAAAACCTCATTGTTCGACAATTTTATTCCTGAATACAAAAGATAGTAGTCTGAATCCATATTAAAACGAACGTTAAATAGAGTTTTCTCTCTTTAAAAAAAGATTGTCTCTTCCAGGCGTAATTTTATGTCCTGCACATGCTACAATCGTATGGTTGGGGAAAATACCTCCAAGACGTTATATTACGTCCTACACACAGGGGGGGCAAGACTCAGTATTGGGAGGGCAGTTGCCCCCCCGTGCCACCCCCTGACTACGGGCCTGGTTTAACTAGGCTTTGGCTGTTCCCCAATCCCCTCAGTTTCGAATAAATATTGTTTATAAAAAAAATATGCTTTTGTTTTTTGTGTAGTTTTCTCGTTGGCCATGGTTAACTATTTATTGTTGATTTTTTTTTCCAGAAGAGGAAAGGTTATTAATAGCTGAATTATTTAAGATGAAGAGTAGTCGTAATAAACGAAGGTTCTCGTTTAAGTCACGAGAAGAAGATAGAAGCAGTAAAGGGTAGGTATATTGACCGATCTCCATCTTTCTATTGGCTAGTATCAAAATATTCATAGTAGAGATATTTATATATGTGTGTACTGTTTTTTCCCTCAGTTGAATTATTGCCTTTGGCTGGGTCTTTAATTATGAAAATTAAAATTCCTTTACGACTCTGATCGTTATTCAAGGGACTGTTACTACCAGTTGAAGAGGGGGGGGGGATGGCCGAATGGTTAGCACGTTGAGTCAACCTCAGGGTTTTCTCTGGGTCCTCCGGGTGTCTTCCGACTGCGAAAGACCCCTACGGACAAGCAAATTAATAAAATAAAATTGAACCATATGTTAGTCGCGAAATGATCTAGTGTGTGACAAGTGGATGTTAAACCCCATTTCTCCATCTCTCTCTTTTCCTCTTTCAAAGTTAAATAGTCAGTTTGAGTACGTTTTTAGCATTGGATTTAATTAGTAAAAAATAGATATTGTCAATAAAGAATTATAATTTTTCTAATTAATGACCCAGTCCGTTAATGTATACATTTATTCTTAATTTATGGTAACAAAATATTGACACATGAAAAAGAAAAAAATATATTTTACTATAAAGTGTATGTAAGAATCATTGATGTGCATGAATTTCATTGAAAGGGAAGCAACTCTCTTTTAGATATCACATCACAATTTCAATGGATTTTCTAATCCTCCTTATGATTTTGGAATCACTCTTTATGATTTATAGTTGCCTATTTATGATTTTGCATTTGAAGCATGACAAACAAAGAATCTTGTAGGTTTAGTCTTGAATGAAAGCAAAATCTATTTGCTAAATCTGGAATTACTTGATTGAATTATCGACCATCAAGCTTTATATTTGTTTTGACTAATTTATTTTGCATCGTACAATTTCTTAATCATTGTTAAAGCCCCAATACCACTCTTGTTGTAACTGAATAATATGTTCCAATCTTTATTCTGGTCAACAATTTGTACTATTTTATAATATTTCAATTACAAAATGATACAAATTTCATCTTCACACACCTACTTTTAAAAATTGGAAAAATTCAACTACATGACGTAACATGGGTTGAAAAGCCTTACGTAAGCACTTTCAAATGCAACTTGGATTTAAACATATTTTCGAACCCTCTGGACAAGTAAGATAGGTTGTTATGGATAATTTCCACAACAGGTAGGACACTTAAACATCTTGTAGTTAGAATAAGGCTATTTTTTTTTTCTGGACCTGTCAAGCCAGCTTAAGAGTGTTATTATCCCTTTAAGATTGTTATTAATCAATTTAAAATACAGACACAATCGTGCATTATTTGAAATAATTTAACGCTAACGTTGAAGGATGACAAGAAATAGGTTTTCTCGGAGTCCTACCGCTAAATGTAAATGATAATTATTTATAAGTATTATAACTAAAATGCAACATTTACAAAGTATTTAACGAAATATAAATGATGATTTTCTGAATAATTAATACAGTGTAACATTTGAAGCCAGAAAATGGATCTGCAATAAGCAAATTTATCTCTTGAATAATGCATCTTTTATTGTCAGTTAGAGAATAAAACACTCTGAGTGATTAATTGAGTGTTGTAGATTGTTATCATGTGTCTGTCTGTACAGTATCCATTTTGTTTATTATTCTGGCTGGCTACTATATTTACAACACATCTCTTTCCTTATTATATTCCCTACATGTAAAAACATTAAGTAGAAAAAAAAGACTGGATATTTTTATAGATAATTAAGCCTGGTTGAACAGGGATGTAGACAATTTTGGATCACAGAATTATCAGATATTTTGACCATATTTGGTAAATATGTTAAGGAGGCACTATCACTTTGGTAACTTGAGATTTTCGATACTTATTTGTGTCAAGATCTGTTTTGAAAAGATATTTTTAGCAGTTGGAATATGAGTAAGAGTAGTTGGAAATTCGTCTGTCTGGACCGATTTCTACCTCTCACATTGCACAGATAACAATCGAAAGGAAAACGAACATATGTTAGCCTCAGAGTATCCCAAGTATTATTTTAACAAAATGTTATCCAAACTCAATTTAAATCAATTACATTTGTTCTTGGTGAATCTGATAATGCCTCTTTCAACATTAGCAAAAAAAAGTCAAAGTAACTAAAAAGATTTAGAAGCCATTTTTTTTTTTGCCGTCTACATACCCACCAAACAGATGTTGTGAAGTTTAATTGTGATATTTTTTTTTTTCCTCCCCTATTCTATTTCTCTAGGCCAGATCGTAGAAGTCGTGAAATCTCTGCCCCCATGTCTTTTAGTCATGTGGCTCATGTTGGGCCCAATCAGATAAACAAGCCACCACCGTAAGATATTAGAAACAGACTATATATCTAATACACGCAATCGGATTAAAATACACGTCCTATTTCATTTCGTTTTTAATCGTTTGAAATTTCGCTTTACTTGACTTTACTTCACTAGGATCTCAAAGAGTTGTTACCATTGACGTGTTCTGGATGATGTGATAGATTAGCCACTTAAACGGTCTGTTACGACGAGCTTTAGGAGTGTTTTGCACAGAACTGTGGGTAATCCACTAGTAACATCAATGCTGATTGGTTAATCAAATATCTGATGTCATAGGGTCAAAAGCCGCAAGTGTGACCTCTGCGGCAACCAATCGCTACAACTGGTCAGATCTTCGTGTAGTGTAGGCCATCGAAAGTATAAAAAACGAAATGAAATGTAGATCTGTATTTCGATCAGATTGTAATACATATTTAGTGTGCTTTGCCTGTGCCTTTTTAAACACCCCATTACTTTCCTCACTGTAGTAAATTAACTGACACACAAAGCAAAATATATTTACCTAGTCGGAGAGAAAAGTAAATCAAAATAAATTTAATTCTTGGGATCGACATTGTTTTGTTGAATGAGCAGGAAACCTCATTTACTATTTGATGGGAGATAGTACTAAAAGGGTTGAATGATTAGCATGTGCGCGCTGTATCATAAGGTCTGTTGTCATCGATTCCCCAGTTGTATGTGACAAGGAGTAGGGTCACCTGTCCAACCTCATGAGTTTTCTCCAGGGGCTCTGGTTTCCTTCCACTGCTATTGATCATGTATTACTCCAGACATGACTTAATTTGTGTCGAGTGGACATCAAACCCCATTTCTCTGTCTCTCCCCCTCATTTGATCCCTTGGATTTATTTTGCTTTGTCTGTACTTAGATTATTTCTACGATGTGAATGTTAGTTTGAATGATTAGTGTGTAGTTATCGTAGCCTCGTAGGGGTGGGCAAATGGAGGTCGAATTTTGGTGACAAGTGTTTTCTAAGGCCATTGTGGCTGCTGAATCTGAATCTGGTGAAATTTTTGTTCTGTGACGTCATCTTAGGCTGGTTCCGTGGTTTTCAAAATGGCGGCCCAAAAATGACTTTTTTTCTCATAAAAGCGAGATAATATTGGAACTAGTTGTCCAATATGTTAAAATATATGTTTTCATGGCCGTGGATTCTAAACTTGCACCCCCATTTATGATATGAGGGTAATAACTGAAAAAAAGTCATTTTGAAAATGGCCACGGAACCAGCTCAAAATGACGTCACAGAACAAAAATTTCACTAGATTCGGACTCAGCAGCCAAAATCACCTTAGAAAACACTCGTCACCAAAATTCGACCTCCATTTGCCCACCCCTAGTTATAGTAGTATAGATCATAGTATGTATGTATTGATTGAAATGACTGCATGATGAAATATAGAAGTTATAATATAATATTATATAATGTTATAATTAACAGACTGTTTGCCGTGTGATTAACATAACTTGTAGTAAATCTAGACGAATAGTTATCTCCATTTTTAATGGATTTGAAATAATGTTTATAAAATGCATGCTTCTTTCTCACCGTGTCGATGTATTACTTACAATAAAACAGAAATACCATTCTAACAACATCTTGAACAGTTGGCCAAATTTTTCGTTTTTGTTTTTTGACATCTTGACCAAGTACATCATAAGAAGAGTTTAACATCTCTAGTCTCAATACAAGTTTATTCTCATCTCTCATTTTGTATTATCCATATGGAATCTGATGAATTATGGGCGTTGCCCTTTAGGAGGGTGGTTGCCCATTTAGGGAGGGTGGTTGCCCTTGGGAATAGGTGGTTGCCCTTTAGGATGGGTTGTTTCCTTCTAGAATGAATGATTGTCTTGTAAGATAGGTGGTTACTCTTTAGGAGGGTGGTTGCCCATTTAGGGAGGGTGGTTGCCCTTGGGAACGTGGCTGACCTTGGGAATAGGTGGTTGCCCTTTAGGATGGGTTGTTTCCCTCTAGAATGAATGATTGTCTTGTAAGATAGGGGGTTACTCTTTAGGAAGGGTGGTTGCCCATTTAGGGAGGGTGGTTGCCCTTGGGAATAGGTGGTTGCCCTTTAGGATGGGTTGTTTCCCTCTAGAATGAATGATTGTCTTGTAAGATAGGGGGTTACTCTTTAGGAGGGTGGTTGCCCATTTAGGGAGGGTGGTTGGCTGGTTGCCCATTTAGGGAGGGTGGTTGACCTTGGGAATAGGTGGTTGCCCTTTAGGATGGGTTGTTTCCCTCTAGAATGAATGATTGTCTTTTAAGATAGGTGGCTACTCTTTAGGGTGAATTATTGTCTTGATGGGTGGCTGATCAATCAAATGGATTGTTGTCTTTTAGGTAGAGTGGTACCCATTTATGATGGGTAATTGCCCTTTAGGAAGGATGGTTGCTCTTTTATTCAGAATGGGTGGTTTTCCCTTAGGATCGGTGATTGCCCTTAAGAGGGTGATTGATTGCCCTTTAGGGTGATTAGTTGCCTTTCCGAATAGAAGGTTGTCCTTGAGGATGGATAATTGCCCTTTAGGAAGGATGGTTGCCCTTTTATCCAGAATGGGTGGTTTTCCCTTAGGATGGGTGATTTCCCTTTAGAGGGTGATTGATTGCCCTTTAGGAAGGATGGTTGCCCTTGCCCTTTATGAAGGATGGTTGCCCTTGCCCTTTATGAAGGATGGTTGCCCTTGCCCTTTATGAAGGATGGTTGCCCTTGCCCTTTACGAAGGATGGTTGCCCTTGCCCTTTACGAAGGATGGTTGCCCTTGCCCTTTACGAAATATGGTTTTAGAAAGGATGATTGCCTTTTAGAAAGGATGATTGCTCTTTTATTCAGGAATGGTGGAATTTGGAATGGCTTCCTAATTTGCACAGTAATTATAACAATGGACACATACAAAATACAAAGCATTTAGTTTGCACAAATATCCATTTTAATGCACTTTATAGATTTTATTGTTTTTTGGAGAAAAGACAACAGTGTCGCAAGATTCAGCAAGTCGACATGTCAGTGTGTGAAATAGTCTACTCCAATTAGGGGTTAAATTAGCACACTTGCAAACCCCCAGCTATGTTAAATTCTTATAAATAATTATAATATAACATTGGCTAAGGCTTTCATAACAAAAATTTATCACAAACATAAGCATGACCTATCGTAGGGGGGTTGGATCACGCTGTATCATAAGGTCCGTCATTGAGTCAACTGGCGTGGTTATGATTCCAGCATTATAAGTTACAAGGGAGTAGGGTCATCTGTCCAACGTCATGGGTTTTCTCTAGGTTGTCCAATTTCATCATACTGCTAAAGACATGTTGCGCAAGCAAATTATTGAAATAAAATTGAACCATGCGTTACTCCCGAAACGACCTGGTTTGTGTCGAGTGGACGTTAAACCCCATTTTGCTTTCTCATGACCTATCGTGTTGCTTCCCTCTGCGGCTTTTAGTCATCGTAGTGTTCTATAAGAGGCTAACCTCAGTGAAGAGCCTGGAAGAACGATGTCATGAAGCTTAAAATTGTATGTATAACTTTTCACCGCGATCATTTCTGTCGTATTGTTTTGCATGCTAACATTTGAAGAAGTTTGAAATGTTGAAATGTTGGGTCGTGGGCCCCTCCCCGTCACAGCTTTTTGTACTGTAGTCATATTATACTATTAGAAACTAACTTCAGAGCATGAAGAATGACATCACTAGCCTATGATACTGTGCATATTTACAACCCATTGTTTCTGTCATTTCGTTTTGCATGTTAGCATTCAAACGAAATTCGTAAAAAGAACATAAAGTTTGCGATTAACATATGGCTGTCAAAATACTCAACGTACTTGTGATAGTAGATTTAGAATTTTAACCCATTTAATAGTGCATGGTACAATTATAATATCTTTTATATATTTCTAATATTTGATTTAATTACACGTTGTTTTTTTTTATGATTTTGTTTATCTCAATAAATTTTGATATTTATTTTGAATTTGCCTGTAAAATAGATTTATGAACAAATGCTACTTATTGTTTTAAATGCTTTATTTGTATGTGAAAACACAGTTTAATAATTTTAAAGATGCACAAGCTTATATTTTTGCGCATTCTGACAATTCTTTAAGGAAATGGCGATTTTGATTTGGGTGAAAAATAAAAGCGTAGATTTGATAAAAACTGTTAAGTGGAGCGAACGTAAAGTTAGAAACTGTCATCACAAACTCAAATCTAATAAAGTATTCAAGTAATACAATGACTTGTAGATGTCGAGCAGTAAGAGCACTGACCCCTTTTAGTCCTGGACTATGAAGTAATTTCAAGATTTTTCAAGCTCAGTTCTCCCTTGTCGGGGAGAAGTAACGAAAACATTTCGGATGGCAGGAAACACTTAGGTGTAACACTTAGGTATACACCGTCCTGCCCGTGATTAACCCTTGGCAGCAGTTGGAATTCATTAAAGTCTACTGATAGCATACTGTTTCAACAAGTGTTCTTGTATTGTTTTCAAACTAATATGTTGCTGTTGTTAATTCTACCCTTTTTTTCACCTAAACCAAAGGGGTCAAGGTCCTTTAACTTAAGGCATGATAATTATTTGTGTAAAATAAAAACATGAATAATTAAAATTTTGCATCTTTAGAAATTGTTGGAATAAAACACTAATTCATAGAGCAGAAAAAAAAAGAGATTTATTTCAGATAAAAAGAAAAAGTATTCGTTTGTGTTACGAAATGTTTTGATGATTTCTTATTTTATTGAATATTTTCAGTCCTGATCGTCGGTCACGATTAATATCGTCACCTATCAATTTTAGCCATGTGGCTCATATGGGACCTGATCAAAGCATGCAAGTTTTAATAGACTTGCCTAAGGTAAGTTAACCGATCGATGTTTACCACTTTGAAGGGGGCTACAGTCGTTATGAAGGGAGTTACAATATGACTTATCCAAAATGTCACAGGTGCAAATAAGGGCCTGCGTCCAAAAGAATGAAGTTTTCGAGTCGGGTTCTCGCGGTGGCTCGAGGAGTAAAGCAGTGGTTTGCTCATTAGGTGGTCTCGATTTTGCTCCCGGAGTTGGCCAAGAAACTTCCTCTGTGTTTTCTAGCATGGTTTCCTCCTTGTTAGCGGTAAAGAACAGTGTCTAGCCCTTCGATTGGGAGAGAACCAAGGTCTGATTTGCACAATAACGTGCACATGGAATGACCCTTGACAGTTGGAATTAAAATAACAGTGAGCCATAGCACCAATGTCTGGGCAAAATTTCCCTCAAAGCACACTGCATGACTTATGCCAGTCTGCATTAGGCTTTTGGTTCAGAAAAGTAAAATGATAAATCTCATTTCATTTCAATTCTGGAGGGTTGGATGGCTGAATGGTTAGCATGTGTGCTCTGTATCATAAAGTCTGTCATTGAGTCAACTGGTGTGGTTTTGATTCCCCAGTTGTACGGCACGAGGGGGGTTTGATGGCTGAATGGTTAGCGTGCGCGCTGTATCATAAAACCTGTCATTGAGTCAACTGGTGGGTTTTAGAATCCCCGGTTGTACGTGGCAAGGAGTAAGGTCGCCTGTCCAACCTCGTGGGTTTTCTCCGGGTCCTCTGGTTTCCTCCCACTGCTTAATGAGACCCCTACGCGCAAACGAATTATTTAAATAAAATTGAACTATGAGTTAAACCCGTCCCGAAATCCCGAAATGACCTCTCTCTCTCTCTTGAGACAAGGAGTAGGGTCATCTGTTTAATTTAGTGGGTTTTCTCTGGGTTTCTGGTTTCCTCTCACTGCTAAGACCCCAACACGCAAGCAAATTATTGAAATAATATTGAACCATATATTAGTCTCGAAATGACCTAATTTGTGTCGAGTGGATGCTAATCCCCATTTCTCCGTCTCTCATTTAATGAATTCTACTCTGTTTCTTTCTGTTATATCCAATATTTAGTTTTACAGACAAGGCTATATAAGATTTTAATATTTTTCTTCAGGCCCAGGAAGGACGAGGGACAACAGAAGAATTAAGAATGAAGAGTTTATTTCAGCCCCATTTAAAATCAATCCACGAAGCTCAGTTACGAGGTAGTCGACCGGTTAGCATGGCATATAATGGTATATAATTATATAGTTTAGATCACTACCTTAACACAAGCTCAGGGTCGTAAAATAAGCAACTATAGAAATTTTTATAGGAAAAAAAATGAATTTGTAGCCTGCCCTGAGTTCACAAAGCATTCTCAGACTTAAAGGGGCATTAGGTAAGATGAGATAAAGAGCTGATAGTTCCCGCTATAATAGTTAAAAAATAGACAATGAAAACAGAACATGCTGATAATTTCAGTCAAATTACTTCACTCTGAACCAAGATATTAGCAATTAAACTTTAGGCACTAAATATGGCAGGCCTAAGTTAGTAAGATGAAGGCTTACGATGACGTCAAGACATGCTGGATCAGTTAATTAATGTCTAATTAATAATTTAGATAACATTTCAGGCGGCTAAAGAAATATCGGAATAGGCATATTTAGCTCTTGCATAATGCATTAAGTTAAGATATTACTCAAATACAAGACCTCGCACATAGTTTCTTATTGATGTATTTGATACATTAAAACAACAAAAGTTAAGATATTACTCAACTTTCAATAACTGTTTATGAGAAATATCTTTTATCAAGAAATACAAGACCTCGCACATAGTTTCTTATTGATGTATTTGATACATTAAAACAACAAAAGTTTTATAAAGTGTTATATTTTGGTTAAAATAAGTTTTCTAACTTACGTCAGATTGTGCTTTGTGAACTCCGAGCCAGGGCTCTTGTAAATTCAATTTTGAAGAATTTAACCTAAAAAAATAATAAATACATTGAAATTTTTTTAGCACCGTACTTACAACCCTGAATTTCTTGTTTGTATTTTTTTGACATATGCACAAATATATATTTTGTTGTGTGTATGCAGTTTGTCATAGTTTGCTTAACACTTTAGCATCTCGACCTCCTTTTAGCGCATCAGACCAACTGAGCCACAGAAATTCCCGAACTTATAGGTACATCATCTCCCTTTACCACAGACATGTGATATTGAGTTGTCCAATCAGAAGCTGTGTCACAAACACCCTCAAATCAAACAGTTTAACTGGAAAGCGTGAGACTTGGTATTCGCAATGATCAAGGGATCTGATAGGCTCACAAGCTGATTCAGTAGCCAATCATAATTAGTATCGAATGTGCATGGTATTAAGTGTATGACTTGATAAGATGTACCAGATGCTAATAGGTTAATTAAATAAGAATGATTTCATTAAAATCGTTATTTCTAATCATTGTTCATCCATATTGATGTTTTCGTGTTAAATTATTTTAATTACATTCCTAACAAATCTACCAAATCTAATTCAACCACGGAAATATGTCATTTCTTACTGATCAACCAAGTAAAATAAACAACATGATATTTCTAACTAAACTAAGTGAAAGTAACAAAATGTCATTTCTAACTCAAGTGAAATTAACCGAATGTGAAATATAATTTCTAACTCAATCAAGTAATATAAACCTAATGTCATTTCTAACTCAATCAAGTAAAATAAACCTAATGTCATTTCTAACTCAATCAAGTAAAATAAACCTAATGTCATTTTAAACTCAAACAAGTGAAATTTTGTTCATAAATTGTAAACTTCTAACACAACATGTAAAATAAAGTAAAAACCATTGTTTCATTGAATTGTTCATCAGTTTTCATATCATGTGTCTTGCTATCATTGCATTATGGAACAATCATTTATTAAAGTCAATAATCCTGTTTATTTTGAGGCGAATTTTTCACAGGTCATTCCACGCTAAAATGTACGCAAATTGATTATTTAATGATACTTTCCCAGAAAAGTATTTATCAAGTGGTTATTTCCAATAGAAGTCTGGCAATTTTTGTATATATGGAAATTAGAAATATCCAATCTTACTAGAAAAATACTGTATTCCCTGAAAAACACCCATGAAGTGGATACAGGACAAAAATGTAAGGGTTTCCCTAATTGGCAACCCGACGATTAGTGATGTCTGCTTGAGTAATGTCTAATCTCCCAGCATTCGTGAGCGCTTGGTACAACAGTTTCTGAGATAAAAAACCATGGAAAAAGTTTGCAGCGATCAGAGTAAACATTTCTTTGTTTTAGGAACTTTTCATATCGTTTTGACGTGTTCCATTTATACTGCACCATTTGATATTTGTAGCCTGCCTGTAATTTTTACCACTTGTGTAAAGTGTGATAGTAGTAGATTATTTCTCAGCCTGCGAATCATGTTGCAATCGGGACCTGTCAGAAATTGTTTATGCTAGAAAATTCAAAACATTAAAATGCGACAATAAAATCGAACTCAAATTTGTTTCCATGGAAACACAACAACTATTTAAAACTATTTGTTATTCATACAGGAATGTGAATTGTTATTTGTCTTATTGGCTACCAGAAAATAAAGTATCAAAATAATTAGCCTTGGTAACTTAACACTTTTGGGGGGTTGGGATGGCCAAATGGTCTAGAGTGTCGCGCTTCGATCTTTAGCTGGCCGGTCACCTCTGGCTTGCGGCTGTGGTTTCGAGCCCTGGTGTGAGCGTATGTGACATGGAGATTGGGGCGCCTTCTCAACCTCGTGGGTTTCCTCCGGGCACTCCGGTTTCCTCCCACGGCTAAAGACCCCTACGCGCAAGCTGATTATTGAAATAAAATTAAACCATGTGTTGGTCCCGAAATGACCTAGTTGTGTTGAGTGGACGTTAAACCCCATTTCTCTCTCTCTCTCTCTCAACACTTTTGAATCTTCAAGAAATGTTTAATTAGCAAAAACAGAAACAACTACTGTTATATAGGGTAGTTTAATGTATGTACAAAGTTCCATAAAGATATTTGAATAGTTAAAAAAAACAGGGGGTGTTGGTTGGCCGAATGGTTAGCTCACGAAAGTTAGATTACAAGGTCTTATAGAGTCAAGTGACAGGGTTTCGATTCACAGCTTGCACTAGGGACCGGGAATCTACAAGTTTTTACGAAAAAAGGTAATAAACTACCATTATCATCTAGAATCTAATACACGTCAAGAATGTGTTAAATACCGTCATGATTCTTCAAAAACCGTCTAGTTTGTGCTACCGTTTAGATTTAGAAAAACGTTCTAGTTTTGACATCGATCGTCTACTTTTGGAAGGTGTTTAGTTTTTATACAAGACCTAATTTCTCGTACGTTGTCGAGAAATGAACAGTGTTTAATAATAACACAAGACATTTAGATTTTACTCCAAATTACTACTTTACCGAGAGCCGTATATGTGGTTACAATTTATAGAAAAAAAGATTTTAAAAATATTCACTGATACAACTTCGTTATCGTTTTATTCTTTCTGTCATTCATATAATATCCATGATGGCTGTACGCGCATCAAACAACGATAAATGTTCATTGGTAAAAGACGGTCTACACGCGGGAAATTTTACAGCAGCTATTAGCTAACGGCACACATTATAAATAACCGTATATGCATATTCACTGATACAACTTCTTCATCGTTTATTCTTTCTGTCATTCATATAATATCCATGATGGCTGAAGTACATTACTACGCGCATCAAACAACGATAAATGTTCATTGGTTAAAGACGGTCTACACGCTGGAAAATTTACAACAGCTATTGACTAACGACACACATTATAAATAACCGTATTTGCATATTGCATAAGCATACTATTTATAGTATTGTTACCTTGAATTATTTTTAAGTCGACAGTCCCAAGGACCGAAATAATACCGTGTTTTGCGTAGTGCAGCATAAAATTGAAATAGTATGCAAGTCTGAAATAATTATACTTGTGAAATTGTAGTTCCAGTATTACGCCAAGGTTAATCCATGTCAAGTGCACAATGATAAATATTAAAACTATATATAATTATAAACCTCAGAATGCCTCGTTCGGCATTTTTGCCGAAATGAGTTTTAAAAAAATGCCTCGTTGTCTGCAGTTCCAAAACGAGGTATTTTAAATTGCCCTTTTTTGGAACGAGGTATTTTGTTCAGCACCAGGCGTGGAAAAAAATTTCAAGATAGTTATTAGCGGTATTTGCTGTCAGCGAATTTGTAAAAATTAAAATTTATGTTATTTAATACTAAAATAAACCAGTTCAAACTATGATATTATAGGGATAGTGTACGTATTCATATTAACGTGGAAGGTGTTGTTTCGGATGAAACCCGGCCATGTGTCTGGATTAGGGGATTAATTAAACAATAGGTTGCGGCTATTCAAAGAATCTTACGACCGACATTTGTGACTGCTGACGAACTGTATCCATGCGACGGAGGTGTAATTACACGTACACGTCTGTGAGCAATATGGTTTCAGACAGAACCGAGTCATATGACATGTGGAATTTGTGATTGATATAGGTACAATAGCAGGCAGTCGTTCAAATAATATAACCTAAATTATAACGACAGTCCCAAGCGACGGTGGCATTATTCGTAGACTGAAACCCATAGCCCATTGTGTGTGGGTTTTTTTTGTGAATACGTCGTTCTCGTACAGTAAGCTTCTTTTACAACTTGGTTATTGTTTTATTCTTTCTGTCATTCATATAATATCCAAAATACGGCACTACGTTGGTCCTTGAGGCGATCGATTTAAAATAATTCCAGCTAATTGAAAAATAATACTATAAATAGTATATTTATGCAATATGCAAATACGGTTGCTTATACGTGCTGTTATCCAATAGCTACTGTAATTTTTCCCGCGTTGAGACCGTCTTTAACCAATGAACATTTATCGTTGTTTGATGCGCGTACAGCCATCATGGATATTATATGAATGACAGAAAGAATAAAAACGATGACGAACTTGTACCAGTGAATATTTTTTAAATCTTTTTTTCTATAAATTGTAACCACATAAATGGTAACCACATATACGGCTCTCGGTAAAGTAGTAATTTATAGTAAAATCTAAATGTCTTGTGTTATTAAACACTGTTCATTTCTCGACAACGTACGAGAAATTAGGTCTTGTATAAAAACTAAACACCTTCCAAAAGTAGACGATCGATGTCAAAACTAGAACGTTTTTCTAAATCAAAACGGTAGCACAAACTAGACGGTTTTTGAAGAATCTTGACGGTATTTAACACATTCTTGACGTGTATTAGATTCTAGATGATAATGGTAGTTTATTACCTTTTTTCGTAAAAACTTGTAGATTCCCGGTCCCTAGTGTTGTACATGACTATGAATGGTGTCGCCTGTCTATCCTCGTGTGTTTCCTCTGGGTCATGCAGGTTTTCTCACCACTGCTAAAGACCCCTACGTCAAGCAAATAAATTAAATAGTCCCTAAAAATCTTTGGCCACTAGTTCGGATGTGGTCCAAATCGGTAGAGCAACACCAGTCGTCATGTAAATAAAATACCTCACAATTTCTGCATATTTGTATACGACTTTCTATCTATATTGTTTTACATTGTGTGCTCATAATCATATATTTTGTATCTGTACAAGCGCCACCGAGCAGCTTTACAAGCTGGATTTTGGCATTATACAAGTTCAATGAATTATTATTATTATTATTATTTATATTTGATATTATTTATTCTAGGTAATGCTAGTCGTGATGGAGGTCGACCAGGCTCTGGGAGTTCCAGTATACGAAGTATGCCCCATGGAACACCAGGATTGGCGTATGAATCTAGTTCCGATCGAGATGTCTTTGAGGTACCGTATATACCTGTTCTATTTTACACCCGAAATTAATTATTCATCATTTCCTTGTTATAGATTTCTAATATCTATTGGCATAGAGATAATTCATTTTGATCGATAAATATTCATCATTTCCTTGTTATAGATTTCTAATATCTATTGGCATAGAGATAATTCATTTTGATCGATAAATATTGAAATTTTAGCCTATTATTCTTCATCTCCTTGTCATTGAATTCTAATACGGTATTGGTTTGCAGGGAAGGAGGGGGGGATTCGATGGCCAAATGGTTAGCATGTGCGCCCTGTATTATAAAACCTGTCATTGGGTCAACTGGTGTGGTTTCGAATCCCTGGTTGTATGTGGCAAAATGTATGGTCGTCTGCCAACCTTGTGGATTTTCTCCGAGTCCTCTGGTTGCCTCCCAATGCTAAAGACCCTTATGCACAAGCGAATTATTGAAATAAAATTAAAACCATATGTTAGTCCCGTAATGACATAGTTTGTGTCCGGTGAATGTTAAACCCGATTTCTCTCTCTCCCCCTGTTTGCATGGAGGAAATCTAATAGGTTTTGATTTCAATAAATAAATTTGAAATTTTCGATTATAATCGTAATAGAATTCTGGTATCTGTTTGCATGGAGAAAATTTAATAGGTTTTTGATTTCAATCTTGAATGATGAAAAAGATTGAATTTTCTTTTTTGCTTTTTATTTGAAAATATTGAATTGATTGGAATGTTTTTAATTAGATCTGGTCAATACATTTATCATTCCTATACTCCGCCATATTATATATGTACAAATATACTATCACACTCCTTTCGCTTCTTGAACTAAATATCACAAATATATCTACTTGTATACTTATACTATACTACCGTAGCGCCGCTGCCCGGGCAAAATTTTCCTCATAGCACACTGTATGGCGTATGCCCGTCTTCAATTGGCCCAGGTTAGGTGCTTAAGTGTAGGACGTTAAACCCCATTTCATTCATTCATTCATTATACTATACTAGGCATTGTAGCCTTTGTGTGCCACTGTGATGCGGCTCCAAATTGCTGCATATATTATCCCATAATAATGACAATATTAGGAACAAGGAGGATCGTGATGCTGCTGTATGTGCTACTGTGACTTTTCTCCAAATTGTAAAACTATAAGTTTGGTTTTGGAGATGTGATAATCTGGGGAATGCGTCAATCTGGGCAAAGTATCTCCCTTGCGTAGAACATGTGCCTTTTGAAAGTACAAATTTTCCTATGTTAGTCTGGGGGCTTGGATGGCCAATTGGTTAACATGTGCGCGCTGTATAAGGTCTGTCGTTGAGTCAGTTGGTGTGGTTTAGATTCCTCGGTTTGTATGTGACGAGGAGTAGGGTCATCAGTCCCGAAATAAACTAACTATACCCCATTTCTCTGTCTCTCTCCTATTGTAAGGGCCTAAATACTGAACATATAGAAATAGATGTAGTTAGTTTGTCCTTTTGAGCCAGGATTATTTTTAATCGCAGACTTCAACAAACCCCAATTATTTCAGGCATCAAGTTATAATTCCAGTGGCAGTTGTTGGTCTTTACCCACTTATGATCCTTCAAAGAGCTAGCCAGGGGTAGCTTATTATTACAAAAATATTTAGCATGCCACCAATTATATTTCCTTTTTTTTTTTTAATTTTTTCTACCTACCTACATTATTGTCTTTATAAGGTGTTGTATTTTGTATCCCCCACCCCAAGCTTTTGTTGATGTTTTCTAAAAATGTGAGGAATGGCTATCAAATTTGGATTGTTTCTTGTAAGAATTTTTTTTTCCTGTCTGAAAGTCTGAACATTTGATAGAGGCCAGGGACCATGTTCCCCCCAAAAAACTTCAACTTAAAATATTTGAAATATATACAGGCTTTTCATTGGTTAAAAGCTAAAATTTCAGCCAATCAATTGTCTTAATCTTTCGAATATTTTAGTTGGAAGTTTTCGTGAATAGAGCTCCTTTTTATCTTGTACACCTAGCACTAATTTCTTTCACATTTGTTTAAACTAATCTTTGGTTAAACATGCATTATTCAAGAGCTAAATCTGCCTAGTGCAGGTCTTTATTTGGGCATGAAATGTTTCTAAAGTATTAATTAGACATTAATTAACTGATCCAGGCCTTCATCAACTTTGGATGACATCAGATTGCTCCGATATTAAACAGATTAAAACGTTTCAGTGATAAATCAAATATGGCGTGCCCAGACGCTTCGAGTCTTAGCTTTGATCAACCAGGACCGTGGTTGAAATTATTGCACAGGTCGGCCAAATCTTCAAATGCCAATATATTCGCTTGCAATAGAGATTTTTGAATGAAATTTTCAAATTATTCATTTTACATCATCTACTTTCGAACTAGTATAGCAAGAATGGCTAGTTCTTATCTTTATCTTGAATAATGTTACTTTAAAAATTTGTAAAAATTATTTAAAATTACCCCAAATCATCTAATTTGTACTTGTGTCCAGTTTAAAGCTAACTGAGTGTCCAGTTTACAAGTGTTTAATTTCCTGACCACTGTTCAAAAAACTAATCATTATACATCAATAATCAATTTGGTTGGGTTTTTTTTAACAGTGATTGACAATTTAAACATTTGTAAATTGGACACTCATTATGAAATTTAAATGGTTGGCTTTAAACTGGACACAAGTACAAATCAGATGATTTTTGGTGATTTAAAAAAAAAAAAAAAAATTTTAAACAAAGATTTGATTTAAACATATGAAAGAAATTAGTGCTAGGTACACAAAATTAAATGATTAAGTGTCTGATTCTTTATGACTAACGACATAAAAATTTAGTATATGATAAATTACATCCAGGGGCCTTAATAAAATTTAAAAACACAAAATGTTTTCAAATAAAAGGTTGATTATGAAAATGAAGTTAAAGAAAAAGAAACAACTATGGAATGTGTTCGAGAAACGAACTGTTGATATAACAAACTACTTGGTGATGGATAAACTTTACAGGGTATGATCAAAAGAATTCCCAGATATTATTATAATAAGCTTCTGGTTTAAAAACCTTTAGAAAAAGACCCTTAGTCAGGAAAACTTAAACTTAAAGTCGCCCTTTTGTTGGTTAAGAGGTGAAATTTGTTGTATGATTTTAAACCAGGACCAATGAAAGAGCCACTTCCTAAAGAATATTAGTTTTAAGTTTTCATGAAGAAGGGTCCTCATATTTATAGAGCTTTTGATTTTATTATCAAATCAAAATAAAGAATAAGGAATTAAAAAATATCTGAATATTAAAAATAAAATAAAATTTTATTGTAGTTGCTTTCCCCTTCTTCTTTTTAACAGCTCAATATTTTTTCTGTAGGTGTAGTAAAAAGCTGCATTCAAATAACTCAAAAATTAGTTTCTAAAGAATAAATGAATTTGAGCTTTTTGTGAAATTTTTATCTCTCGCTTTGAGTAGCTAAATCTTGCTGTGATCTTTTCGCATATATCATAAAACTATTTCAATTTTAGTGTAGGATTGATCATCATTAACATCATCATCAATATCATTATCATCAGTAATAATATCATCATCAATATCAGCATCATCAATAACAATATCATCATCACTATCAGCATCATCAATAACAATATCATCATCATCAATATCAGAATCATCAGTAATAATATCATCTGATCATCATCAGTAATAATAGCATCATCAATAACAATATCATCATCAATAATAATATCACCATCATCAGTAATACTATCAGCATCATCACCATCATCAGTAATAATATTATCATCATCAGTAATAATAGCATCATCATCAGTAATAATAGCATCATCATCAGTAATAATAATAATTATAACACCATCATCAGTAATAATATCATCATCAGTAATAATATCATCAATAATAATATCATCATCAGTAATAATATCAGCATCATCACCATCATCAGTTATAATATCATCACCATCATCAGTAATAATATTATCATCATCAGTAATAATAGCATCATCATCAGTAATAATAATAATTATAACACCATCATCAGTAATAATATCATCATCAATAATAATATCATCATCAGTAATAATATCAGCATCATCACCATCATCAGTAATAATATCAGCATCATCACCATCATCAGTAATAATATCATCATCATGAGTAATAATATCAGCATCTTCACCATCATCAGTAATAATATCATCAGTAATAATATCATCATCATCAGTAATAATATCAGCATCATCATCAGTAACAATATCACCATCACCAGTAATAATATCATCAGTAATAATATCATCATCAGTAATAATATTATCATCAGTAATAACACCATCATCAGTAATAATATCATCATCAGTAATAATATCATCATCAGTAATAATATCATCATCATCAGTAATAATATCATCATCATCACCATCATTAGTAATCATATTGTCAATCATAATATTATCATCAATAATATTGTCATGTCATCACTAATAGTAATGTCATCACCAATGATATTGTCATGTCATCACTAATAGTAATATTGTAGTCCTCATCATAAGTAGCATATCATTATCAATAATCCCTTAATAAAATCATCATCAGTAATGTCATCGTCATGCTCTTCAATAATATCATTACCCTCTCCAATATCAATAATAATATTGTTGTCATGCTCAATAATTGGGTGACAAGGGGCAATAACCCTTTCCAATTGATATACAAATATTAACGTCACAATTTACATATTTGCTGCCTTACCCGACCGTACAAAAAATTTAAAGTTCCAAATAATCCAAATTGCGATAACTATTCCTCTGTTATGATGCACAGTGCCACCATTTTATTTCTTCGTATTAGCTGGATTAATATTTTTTATTTTCAGTTAGCTTGAAACTATTAATACTTTTTATTTTATATTGTAAAATTTGTAATAACTTTGAATATTGTAATGTATGAATGTGATTGAATAATTTTATTTAAATTCTTAACCAATCAGCAGTGTTGTATTTGGGGTCAGTTGGGGTGGTCCCTCCTCATCCCCCCCCCCCCCCCCTTAATTTCTCGTTGATTTTATGATCAATGTACATTTCCATTGCGGAAATCCGACCCACTCCATTTGTGCAACTCAGCCATGCTTTATTTCAGTTTCAAAAATTTGTTGTATTTTTGTGTCGTGGCTTCTTTTTTCTTGTGTAAATGTAGTTCTACTTATTAACTCTTATTCCTAATCTGTGTCGTAAATTAATTTTTGTAGAAAATCATTTTATTTGTGTCATTTCATTAACTATTAATATCACGTCATTTGGCCTATGTACCAATTTCTATTTGTTAACTAAAATTCTGAGATTTATTTTTAAATATTTTTATTTTTGGGGTAATTTCATTAGCTACAAATATCACATCCTTTGGCCTATTTTTATTAACTATTCTTCTAATCCGTGTTGTAAAGATATATTTTAATAACGCATCCTATATTAATTGGCGTAGGTTACAGTTATTTCTAACTATTCATTTTCATTTTAATTGATATTAATTCAAAAATTTCTATGGTAACATTTCAGGCTTTATGAGCTCTATTTTTTTCTTTTTCAATTTGGTTTGTGCAACAATTAACATTTATTAACCAACTTTCTGCATTTTTAACTTTTAAAAAAAAATCACAATTTTCAAATCTTTTTCTCAATTTTAAAAACATGCAATTATTAATTTCATTGTCACAATTAGCACCTCTTTTGCTCGTTGTTTGTGTTTCGTCAAATCAGGACGTTTGTCAAGTCAAATTAAAAAGCTAAATCGTTATGATTCCGGTCAAATTAACGTGTGGAATTGGATTAATCTCTGAGGGTATTGTTTAGTAAACCCCAACAACACTGGGGGATCACGGTGGCTAAGTGGATAAGGCGCTGGTTCGCTAGCCTGGAGGTCGGGTGTTCGATCCCTGCATTGGCCGAGAAAGTTCATCTCGATTTTCCGTCGTGATTTCCCCTTGTCAGTGATACAGAAGGAGGGCCTGACAAGGACAGCTGCCTAGTCGTTCGGATGGGACGAAAAACCGAGGTCCCGTGTACACTTTAGAGTGCACGTAAAAGATCCCCTGGCAGTTGGAATTCGATATAGCGCCGGGCAAAATTTCCCTCATAGCACACTGTATGGCGTATGCCCGTCTTCAATTAGCTCAGGTAAAGTGCATAACAGTAGGACGTTAAACCCCATTTCATTCATTGTTTAGTAAACCCCAACAACACTGTTAAAGTGTAGGGGGTGGTTGACCGAATGGTTAGCACGCGCAAGCTGTATCATAAAGCCTGTCATTCGAATCCCCGGTTATACGTGGCAAGGAGTAGGGTCGCCTGTCCAACCTTGTGGGTTTTCTCTGGGTCCTCCGGTTTCCTCCCACTGCTCAACAGTATCGGGAATTGTTTTAACATTGAATGAAAAACAAAACTAAAATTATCCAGTAGAAATGGATATGTGAATATTTTAATTGTAAACAAAACATGTGTTAATTTGACCTGAATTATTTTGATGTAAATTAATAAGGTTCTTAAAAATTTGTCATGTATCTTTTCTTTATTAATATCGGGTATTATACTGTTTTCTTTTGTAAATGTAAACGCAACCGATGTCACTTTCTCTTGTCTTTTACAACTTTGTGAATCATCTTGTAATATTTTAAGACAGATGTCTTTTTTGTAAAAAATTCATTGATTTTAATTTGTTTGTTTTCTTTGTTTTAGGATAGCCCCGAGTCACCAGGCTGGCGGCATTCTCTTGGTTCAAACAACAGTAGTAATCTAAGCAGCCCACCCGGATCGAATCGTCATAGTTTAATCGGCGATAAGGAACAAGGCACGGAATCTTCTGATTCGGAACAGGCTTCGTCGACTAACTTATAACTAAAGCAGATTGACTACAGATACGCAAACCACCGTAGTAGATTGCCTGTTGCCGTAGAAACCACCAATATCACATGACGATTATATTCAAAACTTACGACGAGTGAATTGACGTGTCCAGCAGACTTAACAATCAACCAATAGAATGGCTGATTATTTCTTTTTTGTGGTGATAATATTTTAACTAATTGTGGAGCTTAATTGAAAATCCAGTGATCACATGACTAAAAAGTCAAACAATGATTGGTTGAGCTTGCTTGTGTTGAGTGTTAGAAATTTTTTTGTTGGTGCTTTATTTTAAAAGTGGCAGGAATTACGTAATCCGAATTTGGGGATGTTTTCTCCCGTTTCCATAGTAAAATGTTATTTATTATAAAAACATGACAATGTGAGAATTGGCACAGATGTTACGATAATGATCTTAAATACCTTTAAATTAATCCCTCCCCCCTTCATTTTTTTTCGGTCATTGTTTTCGTATTTCGTAGACGAATTGTCTATATTGTTAATTTTGTTCGCGTGTGACGGTCTAAAATCACAATGAATAGCGGGCGGGGGTTCACAGGAACTTACGCGGGGGTTCACAAAATCTTGCTCATGGTTATAAAAATATTTAAAAAAACAAACAAGGCCAGAATTAGTATATGGCTTTTGAAATGCTTTTAAGTTACAGCTCAGTTGTCTTTTTATTCGCCTTTTTTCTAAAAATAAGGCTTCATTTAAGGCTTTAATTTACCGCTCAGAAGACGTAGTAATAATAGTAAAAGCTTTTATTACACAAATTTCCTCAAATATAAATCCGACTTGAATTAGACTTTTTAAAAGCTTCAAGTTTACAGCTCATAGTTTAGTCTTTAGTTGCTCATATATATACAAGTATATACATGTAGGTTAGAGTTGTTTCCCCTACTTAATAACCCTAAGATATTATATGGTACTGATCACTCGGCAAATCTCAACAGATTCCGGCACCCTACATCTAATCTCGGCTCTATGACATGTACCTACGCCCATACATTGCGATGCGCCTGCACATTTACTTTAAACAGGAAACTGTGTCGCTTTTGCAAGTCCCAAATTGCGTCTTTTGTAGAGTTATTATACCTAAATCAGCAGAGATATTGTCTCGAGGCTGCTGGTTTGATAAAATTCCCTGGTAATTCCCCAGATCCAATGCCAAACTTGACATTTGTTGATGCGTAGAATCTGTCGAGGTTTGCCGAATGATGGTACTGATGTCAATTTGGACAATGCAATTTATTCCTCGCCTTCTCTTTCACTCCCTAAAATACCTCCTGTCGTTTTATTAGGGCCTAAGGGGAGATAACTTTACCTCCTGTCGTTTTATTAGGGCCCAAGGGGAGATAACTTACTAGTATTAAACGGAATTTAGTTAGTGTAAGAGAGATTGTTGTTTGAAACTTTTATGGTTTTTGATTTTTTTCTTGTATAAAGCAATAAGATATTTCTAGTTACCGGTAGGTCGATTCAGGGTCACAATTTATCCCAGGTGGTGACTTTTGACTTCAGCTGCCGTTGTCCAGCGGCATTTATTCTAAAATAGCAATTGTCCTTAGAGACTGTTCTAAAATAGCAATTGTCCTGAAAGGTACTTCTCAAATAGCAATTGTCCCTTGAAGCAGTTCTCAAATAGCAATTGTCCTTAGAGACTGTTCTAAAATAGCAATTGTCCTGAGAAGCACTTCTCAAATAGCAATTGTCCTTTGAGGCACTCTCAAATAGCAATTGTCCTGAGAGGCAGCTCTCCAGTAACCGTTCTGAAATGGCAGTTCTCCGGTCCTAGGGAGTAGTAGTTCTCAAGTGATAAATGTCCTACAAGATAATTCTCCAGGAGCAGTTGTCCTGTGTTAAGCTTTAAAACAATTGTTCTGGGAGGTAATTTCCAAGCGACAGTTGCTTGAATGATCTTTGTCCATGTGTATTTAAACTGGCCCCTTACCCGATATATTCCAACTAATATCACCATGAGCTCAGTCTGTGCGTTACATATCATCATTATCAAATCACACAACGTTTACACCAAGTACATGTTTAACAAATGTACGATTTCTAATCACAGCTTTTGATATGTATTTTGTTGTATATATTAATAGTAATTTAACTCCTATATAAATATATATATATTATATATTATATATCACACCCTGTTAATACTAACAATGATTGCTCCCCATGGCTCACTACAATCTGTTAAACTCTGTTATATAAAGGGGGATAGGATGGTATATTCGAGTATTAGCTTCACATCTCCATTTCTAAATTAAATCATTAAATTACTGAATCATGCAACATGGTTTTACTTCCTCTTATTCTAAAAGTGAATCGATAATTAGACCACAAATGATGATCATTCCAGATTTTATAATAATACATGTATTCCATGTTCTACTAACTACTACGTAAAAATCGTCAAACTACTATTTAAATTATCTCCCTTTAATAAATTATCTCCCTTCAAACAATCATCTTCGTCTCGCTGTCAACAATAACTTTCTTGTATCAAATTTCAAGCAATGTGTTATTCTTTTATCTTATTTTTTTTTATAAAACGACTAATAATTGACATCGTTAAACTTCTAATTCAATTATCTCCCTTTAAACAAACATCTTAGTCTAGCTCTAAACGATAACATTCTTGTATCAAATTTCAAGCAATTGTTGTGTACCTAACACATCTTTTATCGTCTTTATTTTATAAAACAACTAATAACAGGGCCGGCCGAAGCTATTCTTGATTTTGGGGGACTTCCATCCTAGGTCCCTATAGGCGAGGGCCAGGGGCCGCAATAACCCTGAGAAAAGAGTACTTGCAGACAAATTATTGGGGATGGGGGGAGGCATTAGCCTCTCTACTCCGCTGGGCCTGAATAAAGAAAGATGTTTATTTCATGTAACAGAGTTAACTGAATTGTCCCCCCTCCACTGCCCCCCTCTTCCCTGTCTCCTCCACTGCCCCCCTCCCCTTCTCCTTCACTGCCCCCCCCCCCATCTCATGTGTAATGATAATACAGGTATATTATTTAAGGGTATAGTCAGTGGACATGAAACATTGATGTTGTATAGTCCAGACTTTGTGTATTATATTTAAGTTCAAGGTTATTGCTATGATACTGGTTTCTCTTTCTATCAATCATACCAAACCACCAGTGTTATAGTGAAGTCTCCTGGTGTATGATATAGTATATAATAACGGTCTTGTTATAACACAGTGTAGTAAGGGAACACCCATAACAGTGTTATGGTGAAGCCCTATTGTTCAATATATAGGAGTCTCCATATAAGACACATGGGTGTTAAACGACACACTTTTATTATACAGTAGGGCTTCAATATAACACGCTTATATAATGCAATAGGGCTTCAAGTTAACACAGCCCTATTGTATAATATAAAGGCATTCCTTATAACACTGGTGTGTGTTATATTGAGGCCCCACTGTATAATTATAAGAGTCTCCTTATAACAACCACTGTGTGTTATATTGAGGCCCCACTGTATGATATAAAAGAGTCTCCTTATAACACTGGTCCACTGTGTGTTAAAGCGTAGCCCTATTGTATAATTATAAGAGTCTCCTTATAACACTGGTGTGTGTTAAAGTGAGGCTCCACTGTATAGTTATAAGAGTCTCTTTATAACACTGATGTGTGTTCAAGCGAGGTCCCACTGTATAATTATAAGAGAGTCTCCTTGTAACACTGGTGTGTGTGTTAAAGTGAAACCCCTATGGTATAACCTTGTCTATGTATGTAAGTATGTATATTGTATGTAAGAAGAAGAAAAAACATGTATACTTGTACTTAAGTTCGCTTAAAAATAATGTCTCTTCTTTTTAAAATTCAAATGGTAAGATTTGTCGCGGAGTGATGTTTGTAGATTATATAAGACAACTCTATGCAAGTGTTATTATTGTCATTGATAGCGTGTATTATAATATTATATAATATAGCTTTGTACATTTCGTCACATTGGATATATGAAATTCTATTGTACATTGGACTGTATTATAGTATTCAAATAATGGCTTTGTAATATTATGTGTTAAATATCCTAATGTACACCAGTAGTCGTAGAAAAAGATTGTTTAATATTAAAAAAAAATATAAGTATAATTAATTATATGTAACAACAAAACATATAAATATATGAAATATTATACTGTATTCAAATTAATTTACATATATTCTTTAATATTTTATACTTAAACTAAAGATATTTGGGGTTGTTTATGTTCTTTGCAAGCCGCTGATCAGGATTTCGGAATTCCTCTACATTAACAATATTGTAATTTTTAAGGGATTTAAAATCTCCTCGGATGACCCTGAGTGGCTTTAATCTTAAAACTAAAGATATTTTTGCAAGCCGCTGAAAATTCCTCCACTTTCACAATATTGTAATTTTTAAGGGATTTAAAATCCCTGTCGGATGACACTGAGTGGCTTTAATCTTTAAGAATCTGATCTTTAATCGTTCAATTAATTAAGTAAGTCAAACTAACTATTAATTAATATTAATGTTAATAAGTTTGTGGTCGTTATGTAATATATACAAATAGTCATGTAGAGTGATTGGTTTAATAAAACATTTATCTCATTCGTAGAATTTAGTGGGGACTTGTGCTGTTAGTAAAAATCCAAATTCCACTCTGGTTATTTCGGCGCTGACGTTAGTCGTAGCAATCAGAAGTCGTGTTATAGTTATCTCTCGATGCTGCTACAATCTTTCTTAATTCTTTACCAGATTTAATAATTATGATATTGATGTATAATTAATTATGATATTGATGTATAATTGATTATGATATTGATGAATAATTAATTATGATATTGATGTATAATTTAATTAATTATGATATTGATGTATAATTAATTATGATATTAAATTAATTATGATATTGATGTATAATTAATTATGATATTGATGTATAATTTAATTAATTATGATATTGATGTATAATTAATTATGATATTAAATTAATTATGATATTGATGTATAATTAATTATGATATTGATGTATAATTAATTATGAAATTGATGGATAATTGATTATGATATTGATGTATAATTTAATTAATTATGATATTGATGTATAATTGATTATGATATTAATGTATAATTAATTATGATATTGATGTATAATTAATTATGATATTGATGTATAATTAATTATGATATTGATGTATAATTTAATTAATTATGATATTGATGTATAATTGATTATGATATTGATGTATAATTAATTATGATATTGATGTATAATTAATTATGATATTGATGTATAATTAATTATGATATTGATGTATAATTAATTAATTGATATTATTATAACCGACTTGTGATTGCTTTATGTCGTCGGTTTCATGAAACATTTATTCCGTTCAATTTCAGACGCTTCCGTATAAAAAAAAATCCAAGTTTGATGGTGTCTTGAATATTAATAGTCACAATCACATGTCACGGCTTAATCCACGCTAAAATGAATTAGGTATCAGGGCCCTGAGTTCACAAAGCATTCTCAAATTTATGTTAAGAATTTATAAAAACATTTGTTTTAATGTATCAAATACATCAATAAGAAACTATGTGTATAGTTTTGTGTGTTTCTGGATCGAAGATATTTCTCACAAACAGTGATTGAAAGTTGAGTAAATTCTTAACTTACGTCTGAGAATGCTTTGTGATCTCGGGTCCTGTTTAATAGAGAGGTATTTTGATAGGATATCCTGCCAAATAGGTCTGTCTTCCAATTATCATCATACCGGTTACGTCGATATTAACTGGTATAAATTACAATAAAGATTGCTGGTATCAATTTAATCCTGTTAGTTACAGATTTATTTTAGAATTTTGTTATGGTTTTGTTTCAAATAAAACTCTTATTTTCTGTACGTTCATATTCATATATATTGTCACATATATTTTCTGATTATGAACTACAGTATTTAGCACTGTTGCTGTCTCTGATTCACTTTCATATATTAATAAAATTCTGATGTACTTGCAATAGATTCATTTATTTGACTTGTATCTCACTTTTTGATCTTTGTGCCAGACATGTAGATAAAAAAAATTGAAAAAACCAACAAAACTGTGCCCGAACAAGATGACCGGTGACCGGCACCAGAGGCATCGTGTCTGACAAAACCGGAATTTGAGTCTATACAGTTGCCCTTTTTCCAGGCAAGATTAATCTTCAGTTCCAGACGGATATTGACTGTCATAAATGGCCTGAATTCAGGACCCTTGTTTAGCAATAGGTTTATTTTGTGAATCTCTGTCATGTTATTTTATAAATAGTCTATATATAATATATGTAATAAGCAATAGTAGATCTAGATCATAAGACCAGAGACCACAGCTGTCTACTTTATATATAGTATATATATATATATATATGTACAGTAAAACCTGTCTAATCAGACCGGCACTACAATACGTTGGTTTTCACAGCAAGGCTTGGGATTGACTTGGTTTATTTTTGTCCTAAACTTCATTCAAGTTCGAAATATGTGCAATGCCAGTTTGTGTAGATTTGTTGTATTTTTCGGATAAAGCTATTTGTACTGTTGTTTTATTTTTGAAGTATAATTACTGGTGATATTATAATGCAATTTAAAAACGTGATTTATTATCTCCCCCCCTTACTCCTTCCTTGTATTGTTGACGTAGAGCCTCTTTATATTTTGAGTGGCTTTTAGAAGTTTTGCTTACTGTCTTTGCCAGCTTTGTCATGCCATAAGCTTAAAAGCATCCAATAGTTATATTAATCCAAGAAAGAAAAGTGTAGCCATACACTAGATCATGTACACTTAAAATCTAGTAGATGTACACTAGTAAACATGTGCTAGTAAATGTACACTAGTAAACATATGCTAGTAGATGTACACTAGTAAACATGTGCTAGTAGATGTACACTAGTAAACATGTGCTAGTAAATGTACACTAGTAAACATGTGCTAGTAGATGTACACTAGTAAACATGTACACTAGTAAACATGTGCTAGTAGATGTACACTAGTAAACATGTGCTAGTAGATGTACACTAGTAAACATGTGCTAGTAGATGTACACTAGTAAACATGTGCTAGTAAATGTACACTAGTAAACATGTGCTAGTAAATGTACACTAGTAAACATGTGCTAGTAGATGTACACTAGTAAACATGTGCTAGTAAGTGTACACTAGTAAACATATGCTAGTAAATGTACACTAGTAAACATGTACACTAGATGTACACTAGTAAACATATGCTAGTAAATATGTGCTAGTAGATGTACACTAGTAAACATATACTAGAAAATGTACACTAGTAAACATGTGTTAGTAGATGTACACTAGTAAACATGTGCTGGTAAATGTACACTAGTAAACATGTACACTAGTAAACATGTGTTAGTAGATGTACACTAGTAAACATGTGCTGGTAAATGTACACTAGTAAACATGTGCTAGTAAATGTACACTAGTAAACATGTGCTAGTAAATGTACACTAGTAAACATGTGCTAGTAGATGTACACTAGTAAACATGTGCTAGTAAATGTACACCAGTAAACACACACTAGTAAATGTACACTAGAAAATGTACAGCACTTCCCTTAATCTGCATCCCATTATATTTTGTATATTTTTCAGCTATGAGAAAAGTTTTTTTTAAAAACTGATCCTTATTCTTATTGTATAAGGACATATAATTTACACATGTCAAAAAAATAATAAATATGTATATTTATCATTGATTCATTGTCAGTTGTGTTGGTTTTTATTTTCAATTTCCTCCCACTGCTCAAAGGGGGGGGGGATGGCTGAATGGTTAGCGTGTACGCTGTGTGATAAAGCTTGTCATTGAGTCAACTGGCTTGGTTTCGAATCCGCGGTTGTACGTGGCAAGGAGTTGGGTCGTCTGTCCAGCCTCATGGGTTTTCTCTGGTTTCCTCCAACTGCTAAAGATCCCTACACACAAGCGAATTATTGAAATAAAACTAAACCGTGTGTTAGTCCCGAAATGACCTAGTTTATGTCAGGTGGACATTAAACCCCATTTTTCTCTCTTCACTGCTCAAGGGCCAAACATGCAAGCGAATTATTGAAATATACATGTCCTGCAGTATTATTTTAATCCAGAGTGGTGGGTCACATGTAAGTCCCCTTGCTTAACCATGTCGTTCAGTCAACTGGCGGGGTTTCGATTCCCAGTTGTACGTGTGTTTTCTTCGGGTCCTCCTATTTCCTTCCACTGTCAAGTGGACGTTAAACCCCATTCCCCCCCCCCCCCCCTTGCTAAAGACCTTTGTATGCAAGAATAATATAAAAATATGTTAGTCCCGAAAAAACTAGTTTTTGCTGGGTGGATATCTTTCCCTCTTAATCATTCTCTTTACCTATTTCCATCAAGGTGACCCATAACAGACTGCCACTGCTTTACAAGGGATATTGAGTTTTCATACCATCCAAACAACTAGACATATTTCCTTATTATGCTTTGTATCCTACACCACTGACTAAACCCAAGACCTCCTGCTTTGTTAGTTTGATTCATATATAAACAAAAAAGCGAAATAAAATATGAACAAAATTTGAAAATGTTACAAAAAATTTATTTGAAAAATGTTATAAAAAATTCATTTAAAAATTTTATAAAAAATTCATTTAAAAATTTTATAAAAAATTCATTTGAAAATTTTATAAAAAATTCATTTGAAAAAGTTATAAAAAATTCATTTGAAAAAGTTATAAAAAATTCATTTGAAAATGTTATAAAAAATTCATTTAAAAATGTTCATTTTGAAAATGTTTTAAAAAATTCACTTGAAAATGTTATCAATTTTATTTGAAAAAGGTACAAAATTTAATTGAAAATGTCATAAAAATTTCATTTAAAAATGTCATAAAAATTTCATTTGAAAATATTATAAAACTAATTGAAAATATCGCGAAACGAACTGAAAAGAAAGTGAATCCAGCTCCTCTTGTCTACATCATGGTCATCAAGCTTTAATTGTTTTAGCTCATTTCAATTATTACTATCATATAATGTAGGTTCAAGTAGCAGTCTTCATTCCTTCTACTGGTCATTCAGCTTATTTCTGAAGGAAAAAAACAACATGGAAATCAGATGGAGGGTTCCTGCGGCAACAGCGAGATGAGATGGGAAGTTCCTGCAACAACGGCAGAATGAGATGGGGGGGGGGAGGGAATGGGTTCCAATCTGGTTCAAAGAGGATTACTAAAGTCTACTAATATCTCTGTAACTGATGACTGACTTCAACATGTGACTTCGCATGACACAGTGTCAGTCATTGACTCAATTGCCCAGACATTGTTTACATAAGACATTGCTGGTTTGGGGCAGAATGGTTCCTTTTACTCATTTTAATACCCATTTACACTAAAGAATGAATGAATGAAATGGGGTTTAAAGTCCTATTATGCACCTAACCCGGGCTAATGAAAGACGGATAACACTAAAGAGGAAATAGTTTTTACCTACAAAGTCTTCAAATGTCTTTATTTATTTTTCTAATACATAAAAAAAATGTTATAGAATTTAATTTGTTCGTGGAAAAAATTTAATATTTGGGGCTCATAAATTTGTATCGATGTTATATATCCTATCAGTGATTGTCATCAATGATCATTTAATAGGAAAATGGACTGATATTTCGTGAGAGTTCCCTAGACCCTTGCCTCCTGCAAACAATGAATGAAATGGGGTTTTACGTCCTACTGTTATGCACTTAACCTGAGCTAATTGAAGACGGGCATACGCCATACAGTGTGCTATGAGAGTAATTTTGCCCAGGCAGCGGCGCTACGGCCTACTCTTATATCTAATTCCAACTGCCAAGGGATCTTTTACGTGCACTCCAATGTGTACACGGGACCTCGGTTTTTTGCCCCATCTGAACGACTAGGCAGCTGTCCTTGTCAGACCCTACTTCTGCATCACTGACAAGGGGAAATCACGTCGAAAAATCGAGATGAACTTTCTCGGCCAATGCAGGGATCTAATACCCGACCTCCAGACTAGCGAACCAGCGCCTTATCCATTTAGCCACCGTGATCCCCAACAAGGTTAAAACATGAATATGGCCCATCTATTCCCTGGGATGATGTTTAATGAATGTGATAATAATGATCTACCTTTATAATATCTAACAGCGTGGTTGCAGTCGGTCGATCTCTCGGATTTGCGCTACAATGTACTAACTTCATCTTTCCTTCTTTATCCATTATAAAATCACCTCCCATCTGAAAACATAGATACAGCTAATTATAACAATGGATCCATTATAAAATATCCTCCCATCTCTTGTATCAATGGATCCATTATAAAATCTCGCCCCATCTCTTGTATCAATGGATCCATTATAAAATATCCTCCCATTACGTGTATCATAGATTCATTATAAAATCCCTATAGATCTAGTATCAGGGATCCATTATTAAATCCCCTCCCATCTGAAAAGAATTTTGCTCAAACAGCGGCGCTACGGTTTACTCTCATATTGCGTTCCAACTGCCAAGGTATCTTTAGTGTACACAGGACCTCAGTTTTTTTGTCCCATCCGAATGACTAGACAGCTGTTCTTGTTAGGCCCTCTGACCTGCACCAATGACCAAAAAAAAGGGGAAACCACTCTGGAAAATATTGATGAACTTTCTCGGCCAGCACCTAATCAGTCCTACACACAAGCCAAAATTCTGGCTCCAATGAAGCTACAGTAAGATCTTTAATGCTATCAACACCTTTAGCTACTGTCTCATTATTATGAGTAAACCACAAGAATTATTCATTTTCAGTGTACATTTTTGCTTTTAAGCTATTCAGAGCAGTTCAATTTTGTTATTAGAAAAAAACTTCCTCCATATATTTGTCTAAGAAGAAAATAAGCGTATGTAATGAATAATGTACTAACTTGTATTGGATCGTCATGGATATTCTTATATGGTTTAGGTAATTCTCTGCCTTCAGCCATTTGTTGAGCATAATAAGTCATACTTGATACACTCCATACCTGTAATAGAGAGAAAGAGAGAAATGGGGTTTAACGTCCACTCAACACAACTAGGTCATTTCGGGACTAACATGGTTTTAATTTTATTTCAGTAATTTGCTTGCGCGTAGGGGTCTTTAGCAGTGGGAGGAAACCAGAGTGCTGGGAGGAAACCCATGAGGTTGAAAAGGCGCCCCTATCTCCATGCCACATACGCTCACACCAGGACTCCAAACCACAGCCGCAAGCCAGAGGTGACCGGCCAGCTAGAGGTCGAAGCGTGGCACTCTAGACCACTAGGCCATCCCAACTCCCCCAAACCCATAATATAACAATAATAACATACCTCACACCTTTAAAGTGACAATTGCATGGGAAAACAAGGGAGGTGATTACTGGTCATTTTTGGTCATCAAATTCACGGCTCAAGCTTCACACAGTCAATAGATTCTGACACTCTCCACACTTGATGAACATTTAAAACAATGAAATGGGGTTTAACACATTTAGGACATAGCAGAACATGTATTTCAATATTTAACGAAAAGAAACTTACTTTAAAAACTGATCTCTTCAATCCAAATGTCTGATACACCTGAAAATGAAACAATTATGGTAATAGAATTAATGCCACTAATCATCTGTTTGGGACAAGAGAAAGAGACAGATGAGGTCTAAGCTAGATCTAATGGTTATCTATTTAATAAAGGGAATTAATTCATAACAAATGAGAGAGAGAGAGAAATGCCGTTTAAGGTCCACTAAACCCAAACTAAGTCATTACGGGACTAACATGTGGTTCAAATCTATTTCAATAATTCGCTAGCGCGTTTGGGTTTTTTAGTAGTGGCAGGACACCGGAGGACCCGGACAAAAACTTAGCGATTGGACAGGCGACCCTACTCCTTGTCACATATAACCAAGGAATCAAAACCATGCAAGTTGACTCAATGGCAGAACTAATTATACACAGAAACCAAAATTTAGCCGACATAGGGGGGCGAGGGAGATAAATTTCCGACAACAATAAATCAATGAACATTAGTCATCGCCGACTGCCGGAGGAGGGGAGGGCACGAAAATAAGAAGCTGTGAAAGTAAATTTAGGCCTCAATAATATAGCCTAGGTAGAGATGCCATGGACCGAAATGACATGCAGGTGGCGAATGTGTCGGAAAATTAAGAGTTTCTGTCCAACAATAACTATCTCTCAGTCGAATTTGAGAGGATATGTCGTACTAAAACACTCTCCCGGCGAAAATGAGAGCATAGCTAACCAGCGATTTTTTTCCGACGCAGACAGAAAAATTCCGACAGGAACCGCCATGGGGGGGCGGCTCGCCCCCCACTAGCCTCGGGCCTGATTATACAACATGCAAGTGTTACCATTCGACCCATCAAACCCCCCACCCAACCCCACCCTGACTAGATGTAAATACTTACCTTTCTTTCTTGATCTAGTAACATATCGAAAGGACATTTCGTCTCCTCTAACCATTTTTGAGCTCCCTCTTGCACTCCAAACGAGATCAGTAACACTCGACTCTTGGCGTTAGAAAATTCTTCCTGAAACAGAGAGAGAGAGAGAAATGGGGTTTAACATCCACTCAACATAAACTAGGTTAATTTGGGACTAACAAATGGTTTTCAATTTTTATTTCAATAATTCGCTTGCGCATAGGGTTCTTTAGCAGTAGGAGGAAACCCACAAGGTTGAGAAGGCGCCCCTATCACTTCCTGAAACAAATGCCAACCCCTTTGAACAACAATGGTAAATATCACGTCTATCGATATTTCTGCAAACTCGGGGCCAGATTTAATCTCATTAAAACACAGATCCTATTGCGTTTCATTTTTACAGTTCAAAATTTTGTTTGACTCGTCTTTACTACACTAGTGTCTGGAAGATTTGTTATCATTGACGTGTTCTGTATTATGTGAGGGATTAGCCAATGAAACGGTCTGTTAGGGCGAGTTCTTGGCTTTTTAACGCACGGAACTGTGGGTAAACCACTAGAAACGTCAATGCTGATTGATTAATCTATGTCTGACGTCATAGGGTCAAAAGTCGCTTGTTTGACCCCTAACATGAACTTCCACTATAAAATGTCAGATCTTCATGCAGTGGAGGCCATCGAAATTCTTAAAAAAAACGAAACGAAAAGTAGATCTGTATTTTAATCAGATTGGGCCAGATTATAGCTTTTATACCCGAAGCACTGAAGAGGTTATGGTGCCACCCCCCCCGAAAAAATAAATCTTTTCTGTGCTTGACAGAATAACAGGTGTCTTATCTCAGACTTAGGTAGAGGGAGACACAGAGTTTTTATAGGGAGAGAGGGGGGGAGAGAGAGAGAGAGAGAAATGGGGTTTAATGTCCACTCGACACAAACTAGGTCATTTGGGACTGACATATGGTTTAATTTTATTTCGTTAATTCGCTTGCGCATAGGGGTCTTTAGCAGTGGGAGGAAACCAGAGGACCCAGAAAAACCCACCAGGTTGGACAGACGACCCAACTCCTTGCCACATACAACCGGGGATTCAAAACCATTACAATTGACTTCAATGACAGACACTGTATGATACAGCGCGAACATGCTAACCATTCAGCCACCCCCCCCACTCTTCTTACAATTTCAACTACACCAGAAATAAAGACAATTATATACTAACCTGCTCAGCCTCGAGCTGTGTCACATGATCTCGTCATGGTTGTCAAGCAAAATGTCGTAAAAGAACCAGAATGAGACTCGACGACGAATCCAGGTAATCTTTAAATCTGACTGATTCACCCGTCCTGGCGTTAACCAATGGTACGTCGACTGGCCCAATCTCACCCTTTTTCACGGCATAATCCTCCTCTTTATTGAACTGTTTATCAACATCCTTCAACATGTCGTCCCACTCTCGCTAAAAAATAATTATGCCGTGAAAAAATTAAAGATACATTATTGGAGATTACATAAAGAGCTGACAGTTCTCACTATAATAGTTAAAAACTAGATAACTTCAGTTTTCCCTGCAAAAAATCAGAACGTACGGAATAATTAAAGATACATTTTATGGGAGATTAAATAAAGAGCTGACAGTTCTCACTATAATAGTTAAAAAATAGATAATATAAAAGGGAATTTTCTGAACATCTGAACATTGATCCACCCTGAACCGGGATATCATCTCGGTACATTTCCGCCTAGCCTCGATCATCATTACTAAAAATAGTAGGTTAAAAAGAATAGTCTTGATTATCCATTGTTTTGATTTAATTATCAATGAGCGTTAGCACCATATAGGATTCTAGTCCAGTCGATATCGATGGCTAGCGATGACATTGAGAGTTGATTATAGTCTGGATAAGTTAATTAATGTCTAATTATTAATTTAGATAGTATTTCAGGCCTAAAGAAAGATCTGTAATAGGCAGATTTAGCTCTTACATAATGTATGTTTAATACATATTATTATATTATTACAAAATTTATATAGCTCCCCTTTCACCAATGTGTTCAAGGGCACTTTATAGTGTAACGAAAAACATACATTTAAAAAGTAAATTACATCAAATACATGGAAATTAATCTATTGTATGTCAAGAGTTCTTTAACGGGCATCAATGAGCAGATGGGTGGAATTCAGTTTTCCATCCCATCCAAAGGACTAGACACTTTCCTTGTCTGGCTCTCCATCCTGCACCGCTGACAATGGGAAGCCTGATTGGAAACCACCAAGGAAATTTCTCTGTAAAAACTGGGTTTGATAGTGACTGAACTGGCAGAATAAGACACCATTTAAATGTGGACGTATAAAAATAAAATTGAAAAATATTTGATATGCCTTACTTCATTATCATGTAGTTCTTCTACAACATCAGGAATATCTTTGTGCCTGTTGACAAATAAACAATTTACAATCAATGTTTGTCTACTCAATCTAGTGTGGTCAATGTGGTATCATTCTCATTCCTCTGACCCCGAGTTCACAAAGCATTCTCAGACTCGTGTTAAGAATTTACTCAACTTTCAATCACTGAGAAATATATTTGATACAGAAACACAAAACTTTGCACATAATTTCTTATTGATGTATTTAATACATTAAAACAACAAATGCTTTATATAGGACTATATTTTAGTTAAAATAAGCCAAACAATTTTGAATGAACTAGGGGCCAGACTAACACAATATTATTGCAGTAATTCGCTTGCACGTAGGGGTCTTTAGCAGTGGGAGGAAAGTGGAGGACCTGAAGAAAACAAACCCACGAGGTTTGGCAGGCGACCCTACTCCTTGTCACGTACAACTGGGGAATCGAAACTACAGCAGTTGACTTAATCGCAGACCTTATGATACAGCACACTTGCTAACCATTCGGCCATCCAACCCCCATAACAAATGGGAATTAACTCTAATATAACAACTATATGACATTAGATATCAATCTTATCTTGTTATCAATTTATAGAAAAAAAAATTTCGATTATATTTTTTATACGCCCACATTGAAATGTGGTCGTATATTGCCGTCGCCCCCGTCCGTCCGTCCGTCGGTCCGTCCGTCGGTCCGTCGGTCCGTCCGTCCGTCCGTCCGTCGGTCCGGCGTCCACAATTGCTTGTGGACGCTCTAGAGGCCAAAGTTAATATTCGATTGACTTTAAATTTATACACAGTGTTTAAGGTCATGAGACGAAGAAGCCTATTGATTTTCAGCGATTTCCGATAATAACTGTCTGAGTTATGGCCCTTGATCACTTAAAAAAATCTTGTGGACGCTCTAGAGGCCAAAGTTAATATCCGATTGACTTTAGATTTATACATAGTGTTTAAGGTCATGAGACGAAGAAGCCTATTGATTTTCAGCGATTTCCGATAATAACTGTCAGAGTTATGGCCCTTTATCACTTCAAAAAATCTTGTGGACGCTCTAGAGGCTAAAGTTAATAAACGATTGACTTTAAATTTATACACAGTGTTTAAGGTCATAAAATGAAGAACCCTATTGATTTTCAGCAATTTCCGATAATTACTGTCAGAGTTATGGCCCTTGATCACTTAAAAAAATCTTATGGACGCTCTAGAGGCCAAAGTTAATATCTGATTGACTTTAAATTTATACACAGTGTTTAAGGTCATGAGACGAAGAAGCCTATTGATTTTCAGCAATTTCCGATAATTACTGTCAGAGTTATGGCCCTTTATCACTTAAAAAAATCTTGTGGACTCTCTAGAGGCCAAAGTTAATAACCGATTGACATTAAATTTATACACAGTGTTTAAGGTCATGAGACGAAAAAGCCTATTGATTTTCAGCAATTTCCGATAATTACAATCAGAGTTATAGCCCTTGATCTCTTTAAAAAATCTTGTTGACGCTCCTGAGGCTAAAGTTAATAACCGATTGACTTTAAATTTATACACAGTGTTTAAGGTCATTAAATGAAGAAGCCTATTGATTTTCAGCAACTTCTGATAATTACTGTCAGAGTTATGGCCCTTTATCGCTTATAAAAATCTTGTGGACGCTCTAGAGGCTAAAGTTAATAACCGATTGACTTTAAATTTATACACAGTGTTTAAGGTCATTAAATGAAGAAGCCTATTGATTTTCAGCAACTTCTGATAATTACTGTCAGAGTTATGGCCCTTTATCGCTTATAAAAATCTTGTGGACGCTCTAGAGGCTAAAGTTAATAACCGATTGACTTTAAATTTATACACAGTGTTTAAGGTCATGAGACGAAGAAGCCTATTGATTTTCAGCAATTTCCAATAATTACTGTCAGAGTTATGTCCCTTTATCACTTAAAAAAATCTTGTGGACGCTCTAGAGGCCAAAGTTAATAACCGATTGACTTTAAATTTATACACAGTGTTTAAGGTCATGAGACGAAAAAGACTATTGATTTTCCGCAATTTCCGATAATTACAATCAAAGTTATAGCCCTTGATCTTTTTTAAAAATATTGTTGACGCTCCAGAGGCTAAAGTTAATAACCGATTGACTTTAAATTTATACACAGTGTTTAAGGTCATTAAATGAAGAAGCCTATTGATTTTCAGCAATTTCTGATAATTACTGTCAGAGTTATGGCCCTTTATCGCTTATAAAAATCGTGTGGACGCTCTAGAGGCTAAAGTTAATAACCGAATGGACTTTAAATTTATACACAGTGTTTAAGGTCATGAGACGAAGAAGCCTTTTGATTTTCAGCAATTTCGGATAATTACTGACTGAGTTATGGCCCTTGATCACTTTCAAAATTTTGTGGATGTCTACAGGCTAAAGTTAATATCCGATTGACTTTAAATTTATATAAATTGTTGAAGGTCATGAGACGAACAAGTATATTGAGTTTCAATGAATTTAGATAACTTGAACAGCATGGAGGAGAACTTTATCAAAGCCAAACAAATTCCAATGATTTTCTGATAATTACATAATGAGTTGTTACTTTTAATCAGATTTTAGTGTATTATAAATGTTTCATTACCGAAAAAAGTAAAATATACGACAACTCTTGTTGACTGCTCGGACGATTTAGCTGCTGTGGGCGTATGTTTCGTTGCCTGGCAACCTATGTTTATACTTTGAGAAAGTGCTTCAAAAAAATCTTTGTCTCTTAATCTCTCTTTGTGCTGATTTCAATTTCCAGACATTCAAGCAAGTTGTAGAGTTCGCTAATTAAAAAAAAAAAAAAAAAATCTTTACCTGTAGTATTTCTGAATGATGTTTTCTAAATCATCTTTCGTGGTAATGCCAAGACTATGTGAAATAAACCAAACATTGATATAATATGAGAAAACAAATTGTCCCTTAAAGTTAAGTTGCCTTTACTTTTAAGTGTTAGTCTTTAAGTGGTATTCAAAGGCCAGATTAAGTGAGAAATATCCACTTAACTTTAAGGTACCTCCCATAGGTCCCTTAAAGTTAAGTGAGATTATAATGCCTTCTTTTAACGCTGTAGTAGTAGTCCCGTAGTGACGATTTTAAAAGTTAGGGGATTCAGATTGAAATTGAAAACAATGTCGCCGAGCATAGCTGGCCTCAAATTTCTTTTTTCGTCGGCAGCTTTGATGTTGTGATGCCATAATAGAGTAGTGTTCGATCCCTGCATTGGCCGGGAAAGATCATCTCGATTTTACGGCGAAGACTATAGACAGATCTCAAACTTTAGGTCCACATGCTTAAAGCTTGTTACATTCGACTAAGTGTTATAATTGATTACACTGAGAAAGCACAAAAAAAGTTTTATTTATTGCTCCTCATTTGGGTGGTTGTGATTGTACCTTGTAAACTACAATATCATAAAAGTTGAATCTCTACAAGGAATATTAGTCACAAAATGGTTAAATTCCTTGCAGTATTTGCAATTATATAGCGAACGGAAAGTTTTGCAATAGAGAGAGAGAGAGAGAAATGGGGTTTAACTTCCACTCGACACAAACTAGGTCATTTCAGGACTAACATATGGTTTTTAATTTTATTTCAATAATTCGCTTTCGCGTAGGGGTCTTTAGCAGTTTTGCAATAATCAGCATCCTCAAAACAGGCAATATATACAAGCCTGCCGCACTGATACCATCCTCAGCGGTCTCATTCCGTTTTACTACAATATACCCTGGGTTAATCCATAGGGTATTCATGTATTTAAATGTACGATCTGATTCAGTCAGGTTCTTTAACTTCTCTAAACAGAGTAAGCATATACCCTGACATGTGCACAACACTTGCCGAAACCAGTAGCCTACACAAGTTTTTATTCCTGAAGCCTCAGGTTCTTATAATAATAATAATAATAATAATAATCGCGTCATTTTACAAGGGTAGCAAATTAGGCCTGAGGCCTGTTTTCGAGTTGGCCCTTGGCACAGAACGTGCGAATGATTTCGATCATTACTGCAGGAAGAAACCAAAGAACTCGGGGGAACCCTGTCTGATCGGACGGGAGACCGAATATCCCTCTCACTTACAACGATAAAGTTCTTGCCCTGAGCTGGGATTGAACCCTTGTTGCATTGGTGAGAAGCCGCCTCTCTATTGCCACAGCTATCCGACCAGCTTTTGTTGAAGGTATTATGAGGGACTGGGCACGAACAAGATTTCCTTATTCGAAAGTTTACAAAAGAACTTAATATACGTGAAAAAAATATTAATTTGAGCTTACCTTTTAAAACACTGACTGTAGACGACAGCTAATTTAAATAATTTACTTATATCTTTATTAACAAACTCATCCAGTGATACTGAAATATCAAAGGTAGGTTGCCAGGCAATGAAACATACGCCCACAGCAGCTAAATCGTCCGAGCAGTAAACAAAAGTTGTCGCACATTTTTCTGTTGTCGGTAATGAAGCATTTACAATACACTAAAATCTGATTAGCAGTAACAACAGAAAATCATTATAATTGTTTTGCCCATGCTAATGTTTAGTATACAAAACACTTAAACATGCATTATTCAAGAGCTAAATCTGCCTAGTGCAGGTCTTTATTTGGGCATGAAATGTTTTCTAAAGTATTAATTAGACATTAATTAACTGATCCAGGCCTTAATCAACTTTGGATGGCACCAGATAGCTCCGATATTAAACAGATTAAAACGTTTCAGTGATAAATCAAATATGGCGCGCCCAGACGCTTCGAGTCTTAGCTTTGATCAACCAGGAGTGTGGTTGAAATATTTGCACAGGTCGTCCAAATCTTCAAATGCCAATATCTTCGCTTGCAATAGAGTAATTTGAATGAAATTTTCAAATTATTCATTTTACATCATCTACTTTCGAACTTGTATAGCAAGAATGGCTAGTTCTTATCTATATCTTGAATAATGTAACTTTAATATTATGGATTTAGCTGTTCAAGTTATCAAAATTCATTGAAAATCGATATACTTGTTCATCTCAAGACCTTCAACTCTGTGTTTCAATCTAAAGTCAAATGAAACGATTATATATAGGAGTAAATCAATTGGCTTTGTTGTCTGATGACCTTAAACACTGTGTATCAATTTAAAGTCAATCGGATATTAACTTTAGCCTCTAGAACGTCCACAACGACCAACGGACAGACAGGCAGACGAAGGTGACAACAATACACAACCATATTTCAAAACTATAAAATATATTTGTATTGAACTTCGAAAGTAGATAGCGAGAGAGAGACTTCACTCATTGTCTGCCAACCTAATTCAAGATAATAAAAGCATTTACATGGACCTGATGATATCGTACCAGTAAAACTCTAGGCACACCTGTAGTAGTCTACCACAGCTATCTTTATCTTAAAAATTATGGTGCAAAAATTATTCAAATTGAGCCTTTATAACTAAAGTTACAGCCATTTAAAGTTTCTATTGATAGTGATTTCACAGGATCATCTTTATGTGTCTTCTTAGACAATAAGTGTCCCACTATAATAATAATAATAATCGCGTCATTTTACAAGGGTAGCAAATTAGGCCTGAGGCCTTTTTCCAATTTGGCCCTTGGCACAGATCGTGCGAATGGTTTCGATCATTACTGCAGGAAGAAACCGAAGAACTCGGGGGAAACCTGCCTGATCGGACGGGAGACCGAATATCCCTCTCATTTACAACGATAAAGTTCTTGCCCTGAGCTGGGATAGAACCCTCGTTGCATTGGTGAGAAGCCGCCTCTCTATCGCCACGGCTATCCGACTCTCTTTCATACAAGCCAATAATCAATAATTCATGAAGTGTTCCACTATCGGTGCCCTTACCCTCCTTCAACCCCATTATGTCATGGTATGAAATCTTGCTGAACCATAATACCTTTAAGACCTCCTCCCCCCCCACCCAGTATGCCCCTGTTTAAAATCTTGTAGCAGCTACAATACTCTATGAAACAGCAGATCACTGGTGCACACAGTGGAAACAAAAAGATGTAATATTTATATTTTTTTATAATCTATCTTTTAAATATAATGGGACCCACTTGTCCAACCTGTCCAGTTCCGCCACTTGATACACAGTCTTTTCTCAATTACCTTTAAGACATTGTCTGGCATCTTGAAGTATACTGGCTTCGGTTTCAACAATTTGTTTAAGTTGTTTCAACACCTCCTCTTTATCCGGCGGCTGGACTTCTGTCGGTTTTACAGTTGCCGACATCTTCACAACTAATCACCTCCAATTCAGTAGTCACCTTCAACTTCTACTGAATATAGAGAATATAGTATAGAGACAGATTTGATATTACCTGGGCACACAGTCGATAAATAAGTTTGATCTTGACCTATTGACCTGTTTAAATATATAGATATAAATCAGCCTCTTATCTATGAAGGGTGTTTGGGTGGCTGAGTGGTCTAACGCATGCCATGAAATCACAAGATCTGTCATCGAGTCAAGTGGCGTGGTTTCGATTCCCCGGTTGTAAGTGACAAGAAGTAGGGTGGCATGTCGCTAAAGACACCTATGCACAAGCGAAATATATTGAAATAAAATTGAACCATGTGTTAGTCCTGAAATGACCTAGTTTGTGTTGAGTGAACATTAAATCCCCATTTCTCTCTCTATTTTTTTATCTTGCATAGTAAAGTGGCTAGTGGTTTCGATTCCTTGGTTGTATGTGACAAGAAGTAGGGTTGCATGTTGCTAAAGACCCCTATGCACAAGCAAAATATTGAAATAAAATTGAACCATAATTATGTTATTATGTTAGAACCGAAATGACCTAGTTTGTGTTGAGTGGACGTTAAACCCCATTTCTCTCTCTATTTTTTTATCTTGCATAGTAAGGGGCTAGTGTTTTCGATTTCCTGATTGTATGTGACAAGAAGTGACAAAAAAATTGAATCACATGACATTGTTAGTCCCGTAATGACCTAGTTTGAGTCGAGTGGAGGTTAAATCCCATTTCTCTCTCTCTCTCCCTCTTTTTGTTTACTTCTTGCAATGACTTTGCACATTTGTTCTGTACCTGTAAAGGTTTATTGTAAGAGTGAATGTATGTCTTTGTCTGCATGTTAAATGGCATGGTTTCAATTCCTCGGTTGTATGTGACAAGAAGTAGGGTCACATAGGTGAAATGTCTGCAAAAGACCCCTATGCACAATTGAATTATTGAAATGAAACCATATGACCTAGTTTGTGTGGAGTGGATGTTAAACCCCATTCTATTTTCTCTCTCTTACCTTTATTGTTTACAATGACTTTGCACATTTGTTGTTTCCTAGAGACTGGGGTAGTAAATGTGTAGCGCTTTGAGCAATAACTTTGTTAATGGATATAGCGCATTTTATATACTCACATTATTATTATTATTATTATTACCTGTAAAGGTATATTGTAAGAGTCTATGTATGTCTATGTCTGCATGTTAAATGTCTACTGTATGTCTAATTGCTGGTCCTTAATTAATTTGTGGTTCCCCGTTGTTAGTGGTGCAGGATAAAGAGCCTGACAAGGCTGCTGTCTAGTCCTTCAGATTGTAAAAAAAAAATAAGGTCCCGTGTATACCTTGGCATGCACCTTAAACATCCCTTGGCAGTTGGAATTCAAAATAAGAGTAGGTCAAAGTGTTGGTATCTGGGCAAAATTTCCCTCATTATAGCACACTGTATGGCATATGCCTGTCTTCATTAGCCAATTTGGGAGCAGAACAGTAGGACGTTAAAACCCATTTTATTTAATTAATTGGTTCTCTCTACATAAAAAAACAACATTTTTCCGTTATTTTCACGCTAATCCCCATGCAAATATATCATATGTCATTGTCGGTGATATCACTTTGGAGGAAGGGGGCGTCAAATATCCCACGCGCTCTGTTATCTTGATGCATGGTATATAAGATATATTTCACTACAGCCTAAATAAATACTGATATGATAATAATATTGACATGGAGTTCATACACAATCCGTTATCTTGATGGCCTTGATTGTATATTATACGTTTCACTAAAGCCTCAATAAATACAGGTACTCGAGCTCAATTTAGGGGATCCAAGGCCAAAACAGCCAGAAATGGCATTTACAGCGTAACATTTACCCAATTTTCTGAAGTGGGCACCCGCCACCCAAGATCTTCGTATCTTCAGCACTTGAGAGTTATCACTACAACACTTTATTATGGAGATCTTAAATCCCCCCCCACCCCTATGTCCACAGAAAATCCTGGATCCGCCCCAAATAGGCTACTGATATTATTATAACTATCTATATCTATATATACAGGTGAAGGTCGGTCAAGTTGATAAAAAAGATTATCATATCAAAACATTTAAACTGATCACCCTCCTAAGTAGTGACTGCCATTTATGTATGAATTTTTCGACCACCAATATTTTGGACAAAGGGTTTTTATAGGGAGAGAGAGAGAGAGAGAGAGAGAAATGGGGTTTAATGTCCACTCAACACAAACTAAGTCATCTTGGGACTAACACATGGTTTAATTTTTTTTTAATTATTCGCTTGCACATAGGGGTCTTTATTTAGTAGTGGGAGGAAACCGGAGGCGACCCTACTCTTTGTCATGTACAACCGGGAAATTCGAAACCATGCAAGTTGACTCAATGACACACCTTTAGATGCAACGGGCATGTGCTAACCATTCGGCCATCCAAACCCCTAGAGATTTTATAACCCTAATAACCAGTCAGTTAGTAGGCTCTACCCACTACATCTCAGGAGTGTGAATTAAACATGCATTATGCAAGAGCTAAATCTGCCTAGTGCAGGTCTTTATTTGGGCATGAAATGTTTTCTAAAGTACTATTAATTAGACATTAATTAACTGATCCAGGCCTTAATCAACTTTGGATGGCATCACATTGCTCCGATACTAAACAGATTAAAACGTTTAAGTGATAAATCAAATATGGCGATCCAAGACGCTTCGAGTCTTGGCTCTGATCAACCAGGTCCGTGGTTAAAATTATTGCACACGTCGGTCAAATCTTTAAATGCCAATATATTCGCTTACAATAGAGTAATTTGAATGAAATTTTCAAATTATTCATTTTACATCACCTACTTTCGAACTATTATAGCAAGAATGGCTAGTTCTTATCTATATCTTGAATAATGTAACTTTAATCAAAGGATAAAAATATACTTTTTATTCAAATTAAATCAGACTGCGCAAATTAACACAGCAAACTTATTTCAAATGTTACTCTTTGATTGGATTCCCCCCTGAAATAGATGCCATGGCCCGCTGCCCCTTTCTGGCCCCCTTCTCTACGCAGCACTGACCCGCAGTAGGCCTTGTCTAGTAAATATTATAAGAATGTTCATGTCAAGATTTTATTTTATTAATTAAAACATTAGATTATTTTGTAAGATAACGTTTATTTCTCCCTCTCTCATCTGATTCAATCAGAATGCATCGCAGCATTTAGGCATTGATGCATTTAGTTTAGACATGATGATGATGCATAAATAATAGATATAAATGCTGCTGCCCTGGCAAAATTCTCCATCACACTGATAAACAGCCAGGGTCTATCTGAAATCTGAAAAAATGATTGAGATAGGGCCTATATATATTAGCTATTTTTTAATATCTCACCTTTCGGAAGTCTACCTTCAATCGACTAACAGAGATCTTTCTTATCAATACCGGTAGGCTATTGAACTTCCCTAAAAACTGTTAATACCGGTACTAAAAAGGCCGAGGCTATATATACTGTCACTGTATCTAATCTAGTTCTATAGACTTGTGAAAATTGTCATATCATGGTCCTCTAACCAATGACTGTGCCGTATGGTTGTTTTGGACATGTTATAGCCAATGTATAAATCGTATATTAACACCTTTTGTTATACCGTACTGAATAGAAGAACATGTTTATGAATAATTTATAATGTAAATTGTCACAGTGAGTACAACGAGTTCACAATCTACGCTTCGTGATAAGGGAAGTAACTCTGTTTAACGCACATTGAAGGGACATTGTCAAGAAAGAAATTAAAATACTTATAATAATAATAATAATAATAATAATCACGTCATTTTACAAGGGTAGCAAATTAGGCCTGAGGCCTTTTTCAAATTTGGCCCTTGGCACAGATCGTGCGAATGATTTCGATCATTACTGCAGGAAGAAACCGAAGAACTCGGGGGAAACCTGCCTGATCGGACGGGAGACCGAATATCCCTCTCACTTACAACGATAAAGTTCATGCCCTGAGCTGGGATTGAACCCTCGTTGCATAGGTGAGAAGCCGCCTCTCTATAGTCTGCTTTGGGTATACCGTAAGCGTAATACGTGCTATGATTAGAAAAACTACTCTTCGTCGTATTCCAGTTGTCAAGGGTTTATTAACCTGCACGACAGCGTTTACACTAGGCCGCGTTTTTGTACCATCCGAAGAACTATATCAATGTTTCCTGCCAGCCCCCCCCCCCCCGCCCTGTAACACAGACAAGCAGAAATCCCGAGAAACTATCTAGGCCAATACCAGTCCGTGATCGAAATTGAGTCCTCCGGTTAGCAAGCCAGCGATTTCCACACACTAAGAAGAGTCGATTGCACACGTTCATTATTTTCTTTCAAAATAAAACGTATAGAGACGAAATAAAATGTAACATTAAATAAACTGGTTGCGCCTCTTAGCATTTATTAAGTTTTGAAGTAATTACGTTGTCTTGGTGATGATACTGCGCATTTTCTTCAAAATTTGGCTAATTTAAATAGATGAAATGCAACAGCTATAAATCCAAGTAGGCCTACATGTATAAACAATTAGCCTACACTTTTTGTGTTGGCTTTAAAGATGAATTAGATCTTTAAAGATCCTGCTATATAGCCTATCGATCAGAGACCGGTTGCTCAAAACTAAGTTATTTTAACGATCCGTTAAACTCTAACGGACATATATCTTGGTAACGTGTTGTTTGTTAATTTACTACAGAAAACACTATAGCCTAGAATACTTTATTTTTTATATTAGCATAAATCTGTCGGAAAAAATTGCACCACAGAATGTTTGGGGCCTTATTTTCAGCAACAATCTTTCTCCCCGTTAAAGTTAACGGGTCGTTAAAAGATAGCAGAGCATTGAGCAACCGGCCCCAGGTTTATATAAGATTAAATTGTTTGTAGAATTTGAGACAAATCTGTCACACCATAACGCACGTTTTAATTTTAAATTTATAAGTCGGGCGCGTTTCAAATTAACCAAGAAAATAGCCCAAGGACGTTAAACCCCATTTCATTTCAGTTCTATGTAAAGTCGTATTCAAAACAACCACACACCTAATTAACTCAAATCAGGCCCGTAGCCAGGAAGTTGTTTTTTGGGGGGCAAAGATGTTTTCGGGAGGGCCAACTAGCATGGGCATTTGCATAAATATTGCGGTAAAGGCCAATTTTCTTGTGATATTGAGGGGGGGGGGGCAAGACTCAGTATTGGGAAGGCAGTTCCCCCCCCCCCCGTGCCACCCCCTGGCTACGGGCCTGACTCAAATTACAATTTCATTAAAACACAGATCCTATTTCTTTTCGTCTTTTATAGTTCAAAATGTCGCTTTACTTGCCTTTGCTACACTAGGATGTAGAAGAGTTGTTATATAACAGGAGGGGTTCTATATAGTTGATGTGAGGAATTAGCTAATAAAACGGTCTGTTGGCGTTCTCTCCACGGAAATGAGGGTAAACTCATAGAAACGTCACCGCTGATCGACTAATCAATGTCCAGAGGCGGATTCAAGGGGGGGGGGGGCAGTGCCCTTTTTTACTTCTGAAAGTGCCTTATTTTACTTCTTAAAGTGTCCTTTCTTAGACCTAATTATGTCCGAAAATATCAGCCAAATAGCTGTTGGAATTACTACATACAGATGCAAGGAACAGGGATGTAGCAACGCCACGCGGCACTATTTTTGCCGCCAAGCACAATGAAAAAATCGAAAAAAGCCGCCCAGTCGTATTTAAACCCTCTCGACTTCGTCCATCTCTGTACACAAACACAGCGCTCGAAATTTACCACGGTAAACGGCATTATTTATTTTTGTGTGCCGTAGTAGACCATATCATCCAAATTTACGGCACTCCAATGTTAAAGATTTAGATGTCGTTAATGGTGTCGTGCGTTCGGTTTTACGATCAATTTTTAAGGTACTTAATCTACGGTTTATCCTATCCTATCCATAATGTCAATGTTTCTTATTTTATTTCTTGTCTGTGTTGATCGTGGATTTGCTAAGGCCCGGAGTAGGGCCAGGAGGAGGACGACGAGAGCTTTCTCAACTTCTGTCTGACCTGATTCTGATTCCACCATAATAATAATATAATTTGTGAGACACAAGTCAGATAAAACAACGTGTTTTAATTATCAATATCTACCTGTTGTCATAATTCGTTGTACTCAAATAAAGCACAAACACCGTTTTAAGAAAATGGCCTATATAAATTTGAATAGGCCTATATAAATAGAAATTGATTTGCACTGAAGCAAATAAGACAGCAAATGCTCTGAAAATACACCAATAAAGGATGATCTTTCATAAAAGACCACGCCCCCCCTCCCCCAATTTTTTTTGCTGGCTACGCTGGTGGGAGTATTTTGAAAATTTGAGTCAAAATCCTGGCTTTTGAGGTGGAAATTCTTGTGAACGAAATCTTAGAGTCTGCCTATCCATTTTGTGAGAGTTAAAAAATGGCGCATTATCAAAGCAGAAAGCAGATTGATTATACAGAGAGAGAGAAATGGGGTTTAACGTCCACTCGACACAAACTAGGTCGTTTCGGGACTAACATATGATTTAATTTTATTTCAATGGGAGGAAACTGGAGGACCTGGAGAAAACCTGAGGGGCTGGACAGGCGACCATGTCACGTACAACCGGGGATTCGAAACCACGCAAGTTGGCTCAATGACAGGCTGTATATAATACAGCACGCATGTGCTACCCCCCCCCCCCCCTCTCGCCCGTGATTATACAGAGTGATTATAGCCTACAGATTGGTGGTAAACAAAGTTTTTATTACACTGATTTTAACTGTTTCATCACAATAATGATCGATCACATAGAAATATTATGCACTAGCGCACTGGGGCCTGTTTCACGAATATTTTAACTAAGATAAAATCCAAATTTTAGTACCGTAATTTGATTGGATAATATTAGATTGATTTTAGTGCTTATAGCTAACTAAAATTGAAGTATCTACTAAAATTTGGATTTTATCTTTATTTAAGATTTCGAGGAACAGGGCCCTGGATTTCGGGTAGGCCTACTTTAGTTTTCCGACTAAAGAACAAAATACCCTTTTCACTTATAGCCTACACGATCACGCCTTGTGGTTGTTTAACCATTTATTTAATCTCTTCCGAAAAATAAAGATTGGCCAGAAAAATAAAAAGTTTTCCTGGAGTTTATGAAAGCTTTCCATAATTACACAAAAATATTCATGGATTGTCAACTTCATCATTGAATAAACTACAAAATAAACAAACCCGTAGCAAACCTAATGACCACAAAATAAACATTAGTTTTTCCCCGTGGCAAAAACACGCGAAAACGGGACATGCTCATTAGGCTGAAGATCAAATGTAATTTAAAGGGCGACTAAATAAAAAAACAAAAATAAAACCAAAACAGTTTTACGCTTATGGGTTTAATAAGGGATTACAAAATAAAGTCTATTGACAGTAAACAGATAGAGATCTTTCACTGCTATGCTCAAAACTTAAGCGCGTGTCTGTTGCTATCTGACGTCATCTTGCTCTGATCTGCGTGAAGCTCACGAGCTGGGAAAGAACGTTGGATTGTGTTTGTAGCACGAGGAATAACTGTGAATTTTATTGATGTGTGTATTGTAATAACTGGATTCAACGACAGGTAACACATTAACAGTAGCTGACATCTCGAACCTGTCATTTCTTGTTAAGGAAGTTATGCAAGGTGCGTGGTCGGTGAATAGGACGGAACTAACTACGCATAGCATATATGACTATAGAATACATTTGTATACATTGTTGGTCTCAAGTGTCGTACAGATCATGCTTATATTGACTGTATTGCATGTATATTCTTTTTTAGGGTTCATGGATAGTAGACAAACAAATCCTCTTTAACCCCTTATAATAGTTTTATTAATCAGAAAATAACCTCTATATATGTAGGCCTATAATTACTATAATAGATTATTTCCCCAGAAAATTAGGTTGAATTTAAGTAAATAGAATGACCCCCCCCCCCCAACATATATTTAAAATATAGGTCTAGAGAAATTTAAGGGATGAAAGAGGTGCATCTGGGGAAAAGAGAGAGAGGGAAATCGGGTTTAACGTCCACTCAACACAACTAGGTCATTTCGGGACTGACACATGGTTTAATTTTATTTCATTAATTCGCTTGCACATAGGGGTCTTTAGCAGTGGGAGGAAACCGGAGTGCCCGGAGGAAATCGGCCACGAGGTTGAGAAGGCACCCCTATCTCCATGCCACATACGCTCACACCGAGGCTCAAAACCACAGCCGCAAGCCAGAGGTAGCCGGTCAGCTAGAGGTCGAAGCGCGGCACTCTAAACCGCTAGGCCATCCCAAACCCCTAATCAGAATATAACCTCTATATATGTACGCCTATTAACTATAAAAAATTATTTCCCCAGAAAATTGTAAGGTTGAATTTAAGTGAATTGAATGACAAATATCTGTTTTATTTCCCCCCCCCCCCCAAACCCCAACAACATAATATTTAAAATATAGGTATAGAGAAATTTAAGGGTGAATGAGGTGAGGTGCCATATGTATTCCCCATTTGTGACATAGTCAAGGTAAGGGCTTCGGGGAAGGGGAGTGTGAATAGTAAACTGGCATCATTATTCTTTTGTCCACTATTCTTTTATATACTAGTCACTTTATATTAGTGTTTTTTTTTCAGCATATACCCAATCTATACCATCCCAAATAGCACCTCATAGGTTCTCTCCCCCACCTTAAAATCTATAGTCCCCACTGTAACTTTTCCTATAAATCGTTTAAATTACTTCTGAGATGTGAGACTAGAAATTAATTCAAATCAATTTGTGAACGCCCAATATTATGTCAAACCAAACGCCTGGTTGTTGGTGACTATATCCAAAAGATATTCGGGGAGTTGGATGGCTGCATGGTTAGCATGTGCGCGCTGTATCATTCAAATGGTGTGGTTTAGATTCCCCTGTTGTACGTGACATGGAGTAGGGTCGCCTGTCCAACCTTGTGTGTTTTCTGCAGGTCCTCTGGTTTCCTCCCACTGCTAAAGACCCCTACACGCAAGAGAATTATTAAAATAAAATTTACCATATGTTATTCCCGAAATGACCTAGTTTGTGTCGAGTGGTCGTTACCCATTTCTCTCTTCTCTTTCTTATAAAATTACTGTCTGTCATTTTACCTTTTTCAAAGTTCGGAAGTCCAAGTCTACACTGTTCCCTCTTGTCAGTAATGAAGGACGGAGGCCATCAACAGCTGTCTAGTTTTGCAGAAATAGGGTTTAACATCCACTCGACACAACTAGGTCATTTCGGGGCTAACATATGGGTTTATTTTATTGTTTTAATAATTGGCATGTGCGTAGGTGTCTTTAGCAGTGGGAGGAAACCGGAGTGCCCGGGGAAACCCATGAGGTTGAGAAGGCTCCCCTACCTTCATGCCACATACGCTCACACCAGGGCTCGAAACCACAGCCGCAAGCCAGAGGTGGCCGGCCAGCTAGAGGTCGAAGTGCAGCACTCTAAACCGCTACGCCATCCCAACCACCCAGTTCTAAAAAAAGATTCTGCAATAGGCAGATTTATCTCTTGCATAATATCTATCTTTAATAAAGTGTTAAATAAACAATTTGAGTATATTTTAGCATGGATTAAGCTGTGGAAAATTAGATATATTCCTATATTTTACTTCTCTAAAAAGTGGATTAAGCATAGCCTACTCTTTCTTGTACACAACCCTCATCAATGTAGGTGTATCGGTTTAGACTTGGAAATGAAATAAAATGGGGTTCAACGTCCTGCCAGGGAATCTTTTTACGTGAACGCCAATGTATACATTGGACCTTGGTTTTTCATCCCATCCGAATGATTAGACAGCTGTCTTTGTCAGTCCCTCCGGCCTCTGTCCTGCATCACTGATAAGGGGGAAACAGTTTAGACTTGCGCGTAGAGAGTAGTGGGAGGAAATCGGAGGACCTGGAGAAAACCTACAAATTCAGACAAGCGACCCTGTCTACTCCGTGTCACGTACAACCAGGGAATGGAAACCATGCCAGTTGATTCAATGACAGATCTTATGATACTGTGCGCACATGCTAATCATTTGGGCAATCCACACATCCCCCCCCCCATTTTAATAAGAAAGTTTATATTTTTAGGAGAAATCGAAACCACTCTAGTTGACCTAATGACAGACCTTATGATACAGCGCACACGTGCTAATCATTTGGGCAATCCCCCCCCCCCCCATTTTAATAAGAAAGTTTATATTTTTAGGAGAAATGGAAACCACTCTAGTCGACTCAATGAGAGACCTTATGATACAATGCACGCATGCTAACCACTAATCAGCCATCAACCTCCTCAGTCTCTCTTTATCCCTCTCCCTCCCTCCCTCTATCTCTCCCTTCCTCCCTCTCTACGAATGTATGGTTCTATATATTTGAATACAGCGCACACATGCTAACCATTTGGCCATCCACCCTCTCTCTCTATCCCTCTCCCTCCCTCCCTCTATCTCTCTATCCCTCTCCCTCCCTCTATCTCTCCCTCTACCTCTCCCTTCCTCCCTCTCTACGAATGTATGAATAATAAAGTTTATATTTGTAGGAGAAGATGTGAAAGAGTTTAGACGACTGTAATTATCACCGTAGATCATTAGAATATTATTACAATGCATTTAACATCTAATAGTGCCCCTTCTCGGCCGTTACCACCTAAAAATGTTACAGGAATTTACCTGGGGCTAGTAAGTATACTTTCATATTTCGTCGAGTTTCTTGCCAACCGACGAATCTGATATATATATTTAAGTATTGAGAATTGTGTACAGGGAAATTTATACTTCGTTGTTCTCTTTGTATATTTTCATATTTCGTCGAGTTTCTTGCCAACCGATGAATCTGATATATATTTAAGTATTGAGAATTGTGTACAGGGAAATTTATACTCCGTTGTTCTCTTTGTAGTCATCAAATACCAATATTTATTTATGATGTATTATTACATACATATACGTCAGGATACTGGACGTCATTTAAATAAATATTATTAATTTATGGCCACAGAGTTAACAACAGAGTATAAATTTCTCAATACACAATTCTCAATACTTAAATATATATCAGATTCGAATGGTTCGCGAGAAACGTGACGATTTAATCATCGATCGTCATGAATTTACCTTCCCGCAATACACAGCAGGGCCGGAATCAATTCTTGGTTGGGGGGGGGGCCTTCTTCCCTAAGTCCCTATAGGCGAGGGTCCAGGGGCCGCAATGACCTGAAGAAAAGAGTACTTGCGGCCAAATTATTTGGGGGGGCCTGCACAGTGCAGATAATGATGAATCAATTCGTCGGTCACCAGCTTAGGCTGGTCCCGCAAAACGATGCTCTTGCTCATTTTCATAAAAATAGAGCAGTCTGCATATTAGAATAGTCCACAGCCTAAGCTTTCCAAAAATACAACTCTTTTTAAATTTGTCGTATCATCTGGAGTTGAGTTTGGCACATTCACAGCAACAAGAAGGCATACACAGTTTATGCTTTTGTGCCCATAGCACAAAATTAAGTTTTGTGACAAGCGCCTTTGCTAAAACATTCAGTCAGCCATCCAACCTCCCTTCTTCAGGTAGAATACCAGTCATGGATATCTTGTCAGTATGCTGCTCCTCGTGGTCGTTTTTATGCAATAAATTACTAACTTACTTGTAAAGTATCTGAATTATACCAGAAGCCAAGTTTAACAAATGGCAACCTGGCTGCGCAAAAGGGATTTAATACTTGTTTGAAGCCGGTAGGCATCTATTCTATGTTTATATCAACCCCAAACAACAACAATATGCACATCAAACATAATCTTTATTATTAAAGTAATCTATAATACATTAAAACAATTTAGAAACCATAATAAAAAAGGTACTAAAAATTATTTCTGCCAAGTCCAGTGCCGAGTCCAACCCAAGAAGCTTTCGTAAGACTCCCCCCCCCCCGCACACGCACAATCATACTATATACCTGGCAACTCAATACTCTCCTTTTGAGTATGACCCTGCGGCAGGCACATTTTCAAGTGTGTGCGCAGGCACACTTAACTTTTATAGAGCCCTGCCCCCTTGTCAGGGGTGAAATTGGGAGACTCCCTTGAATTGCTGGAGGTATCACACGTGTGTAACTTAAAAGTTGCTTGATGGTGTAGGTAGACTAATATTATATAATTTTTGTTTTCAACAGGAAGGTAATTCCAATCCACCTAAACAAAGATCAGGTATTCCCCCCCTGGCACGGGGTCGGGCTGGGTTATCTTATAGGGTACGGACACCCGTAGAAGAAAGGAGATACGTAAGTAGCGTTTTACATCAGAAAGGGGGTCTGGTGGGTACTGGGGATGGGGGTGGCTTATTGGTCTAACATGTGTGTTTAAGATCACAAGGTCTGTCATTGAATCAGGGGTTGGATGGCCGAGTTGTTAGCACGTGCGCTGTATCATAAAGCCTGTTATTGAGTCAACTGGTTTTAAATCCTGGCTGTACGTGGCAAGGAGTAGGGTCGCCTGTCCAACCTCATTAGTTTTCTACGGTCCTGCGGTTTCCTCCCACTGCTAAAGACCCTTCGCTCAAGCGAATTATTGAAATAAAATTTAAAAGACATATGTTAGTTCTTAAATGACCTAGTTTGTGTCGAGTGGACGTTAAACCCCATTTTTCTCTCTCTCTCTGTCATTGAGTCAGGTGGCATGTTTTCAGTCCTAATCTTGTATGTGACAAGAGTAGAAGTAGGCCCTGCCTAACCTCGTAGGTAGGTAGGTTTAATCTAGCTTCTCCATTTTCCTCGCACTTGTATTAACCTAATTGGTGTTGTGTGGACGTAAAACCCTATATATATCTCTCTCTCTTTCATATATCAGGGGTAGTTTTGGGCCTTATTAATAAAACTTGAACACAGTAGTCTAGCAGTTGGGATCTAGGGCCTCATTCAGAGTGTAGTCGTCTGTTCATTGGCTGGGCGCTAAAATATTAGCACAGATTTGAAGTGGCATCAAGCGTAAGGAAGGCCTTCTTTTTTATACGCCAAAGTTAATATCCGATTGACTTTAGATTTATACACAGTGTTTAAGGTCATGAGACGAAGAAGCCTATTGATTTTCAGCGATTTCCGATAATAACTGTCAGAGTTATGGCCCTTGATCACTTCAAAAAATCTTGTGGACGCTCTAGAGGCTAAAGTTAACAACCAATTGACTTTAAATTTATACACAGTGTTTAAGGTCATGAGACGAACAAGTATATTGAGTTTCAATGAATTTTGATAACTCGAATAGCATGGAGGAGAACTTTATCAAAGCCAAACAAATTCCAATGATATTCTTATAATTACATAATGAGTTGTTACTTTTAATCAGATTTTAGTGTATTATAAATGTTTTATTACCGAAAAAGTAAAATATGCGACAACTCTTGTTGACTGCCCGGACGTTTAGCTGCTGTGGGCGTATGTTTCGTTGCCTGGCAACCAATGTTTTGTTTATTTGTTCGTGGTGCAAGATAGAGGATGGGACAAAAATCCTGAGGTTCTGTGTAAACATTGGCTTGTACGTAAAAAATTATCCATGGCAGTTGGAATTCAATAAGAGTAGGCTGTAGTGCTGCTGTCCGAGCAAAATTGGCCTTATAGAACACAGTATGGCATATTCCCGTCTTCATTATCCCAGTCGGAGTAGAATATAGTAGGACAGTAAACCCCATTTCATTTCATATCATTTTATATTTCCTAGGAACCTGCTCGATATACTGAGAAGAAGGTAGGAGAGCTAAAAATATATATTGCTCAGCACCACCAACCTTCTATTGCTCAGCTAAAAATATATATCGCTAAGCACTGCCCACTTCTATTGCTCAGCGCATCTCTCCACTTCTACAGCCCACTTCTATATATAGCTCTTTTCTCTAGCCGACTACAGACTCAGCACATCTCTCCTCTTCTACAGCCCTTATCTACATCCCACTTCTCCAGCCCTCTTTTATAGCTCTTTTCTGTAGCCTACGTACGATAGACTGAGTTTTTATGTCACAAATTCGCAAAAATTACTCCTTAAAATGAAGCTTGAGCTAGTTTAAATCATTTCATAAACTTTTGACTACATTCAGGACCCCAAGAAGAGCTTTTCTGGTGACAAAGGTGCATAAATTGCATAAACAAGGCTAAAATAAAGCCATATCATTTTATAAAACTCAATTATGTCAATAAACAAACAATCCACGACTGTCAGTCATTTTTAACAATGGGTAGAAACTAGAAACATTAAAAATTCAATTCAAACTTAATGTATATCATTGTTTCTAACGTTTTTTCCCTGTTACTGGATGCAGACCACCAACTGCTTTCCATATCTTCTATTTTTTATTGGTTGCTTTCTCTCTCCATTTTCTTTACTTTTGCATGGCGATTGTTTTTGACTTTTTGATCCACATAAAAGTTTGAAATTCATATAGATCTATATATTTCTGAAAGAGGCGATATTTGGTTCAATTTATGGCCTGAAAATTAACTTTTTAACTGAACTAACACAAAGTGAATTCTCATAAGACTTGAAGCTCTGATTTATTCCTCCAAATTTCTCCTTGACAAAAACATTACTTGTTGGTAAATTTGTATTCGCTTGAAACTACAAAACTATTAGATGCATACATTTTGGAGTTATCCCCCTTCCTATGATTTAGGCAGTTTTGAAGTTATAATCAAGTGGCTGCATGGTGGCTCGATCAGTAGGGCAATGGTTTTGGTTTCGATCCTGCTTTTGGCCAAGAATGTTAGCTGGAATTTCTCAGCGTAGTTTCTCCCTTGCCCATTGTACAGGACGGAGGGTCTGACGAGGAACAGCTGCTATTATAGTTGATCGACGGATTATAATAATCTCGTCATTTTACAAGGGTAGCAAATTAGGTTTGACGCCTTTTTTCAATTTGGCCCTTGGCACAGATTGTGCGAATGATTTCGATCATTACTGCAGGAAAAAAACGAAGAACTCGGGGGAAACCTGCCTGATCGGACGGGAGACCGAATATCCCTCTCACTTACAACAATAAAGTTCTTGCTTTGGTGACCAGACATATACCAAATACTCTAGCAAATTGTACACAGCCCAAAATTTTTTCTATAATAATAATAATAATTATAATTGGTGAGAAGCCACCTCTCTATCGCCACGGCTATCCGACCACCTCTCCACCCTGAGTCCCTCACACCCCTATAACAAAACATGAACACCTAAAAATACGATTTAATGTCATATTTCTGTTATTGCTTGATATTTTATTAATCATAAGAAAAAGTAGGCTACATACAGTGTACTCTGTAACTTCCAGCTTTTGGTCAATCCGCTTCTTGCCTAGATCCGCCCAAAACCTCTGGTCCCGATTTATTTCCTTCTTGATTGCTTGTAAAACGTCTTAAATTAAAAATGGGTATCAGTTATTTGATATCTTATTCTTATGCGCTATTCTCTTATGTGATGTTAAGCGTCAACTTATTGCCGATTCAGAAAAACTACCGCGCCCAACACAAATAAAATTGAACCATATGTTAGTCCAAAAATGACCTAGTTAAACCCTCCCTCTCTCTGCTACAAAGCTGTATAAAGCTCTCTCTCTCTCTCTCTCTCTCTCTTAAGTTCTTATATAATGTCAGGGTTCATGTTGTCCATCAATATTTTGGTATTAATTTAATTAAACATGTTGTTATTTCTTGTTAAAACAAAATCATTTAATGAAGCTAAAGTTTCTTTATATTTTTGTAGCAAATGGTTGAACTCTTCAGAATAAAAGAAGATAAAAGAGGATTTGTGGGTCAACCAATCAAGGTATTCTGTTCATATTACACAGAGCTTATTGTTCTTTTAAACACTGGCGTGGTTTCGAATCCCTGGTTGTACGTGACAAGGAGTAGGGTTGCCTGTCCAACCTCATGGGTTTTCTCCGGGTTCCCCTATGCACAAGTAAAATGAGGTATAACTCCTACTGTTCTGCTCCACATCTGTCTAGTCATTTGAATGCGACAAAAAACCGAGGACCTGTGTATACATTGGCATGCATGTGAAAGATCCCTTGGCAGTTGGAATTCGATATAAGAGTAGGCCATTGTGTTGCTACTCTGGCAAACAAAATTTCCCTCATAGCACACTGTATGACGTATGCTCGTCTTCATTAGCCATGCAGAAGCCGAACAGTAGGCCGTTAAACCCCATTTCATTTCATTTCTTTCACCCATTTCACCCATATATGCTTCCCTGACAGAATTTCCCTCATCATAGCACACTGTATGGCTTATGCTAGTCTTCATTAGCACAGTCGGGGCAGAACAGTAGGACGTTTAAACCGCATTTCATTTTATTTCATACACACTAGTGTATAATCAAGACTATGCTTTTTATCGTACTAACTTAAAGTTATAGATAAGAACTAGCCACTCTTGCTATACTAGTTCGAAAGTAGATGATGTAAAATTTCATTCAAATTACTCTATTGCAAGCGAAGATATTGGCATTTGATGATTTGACCGACCTGTTCAATAATTTCAACCACGGTCCTGGTTGATCAAAGCTAAGACTCGAAGCGTCTGAGCGCGCCATATTTGATTTATCACTAAAACGTTTTAATCTGTTTAATATCACAGCAATCTGATGCCATCCAAAGTTGATTAAGGCCTGGATCAGTTAATTAATATCTAATTAATACTTTAGAAAACATTTCATGTACAAATAAAGACCTGCAATAGGCAGATTTAGCTCTTGAATAATGCATGTTTAAGTAATGATGATAAAGGCTAGGCCAAAAAATTTAATCGCTACTTTCTCAGTTCAGAGTGGATGAATTTGACTGAAAGTTTTAGCAAATCCCCTTTACATTATCTAGTTTTTAAGTATTATAGTCAGAACTGCCAGTTTTTTATATGGTTTCCCCTGAGTTCTTCGGTTTCTTCCTGCAGTAATGATCGAAATCATTCGCACAATCTGTGCCAAGGGCCAAATTGGAAAAAGGCCTCAGGCCTAATTTGCTACCCTTGTAAAATGACGCGATTATTATTATTATTGTTATTATTATTATTATATAATCTCCCATTTTAAGGCCCTTTGTCCTCTTGTTTATTTCAGAAACAACAACAACAATCAAATGGTGAGAAAAGACCGTGTACCACTTCACCCAATGCCTCTCCTAGAAGATGGGGTCCCGCTAAAAAAGCCAACTTATCAAGATTCTCTGACAGAATCAGGTGATTATTATTATTTGGCGCGATAATTTAGAATTCTGTGGTTACCATTTTAATGTAGAGGAGAATAACTCTAATGAAGTATTTTCTAGTCATATGTCCATAGAACTGTGTCAAAAGGAAAAAATCGAGGAACAATAACATGGGGCACAGATAGTAAATGATAAATTAAATGGCGGTTATGTGGTATTGAATCATTTACAGTGCGAGGAAACCGGAGTACATGGAGGAAACCGACGAGGTTAAGAAGGCGCCCCTATCTCCATGCCACAACGCTCAAACCAGAGATTGAAACCACAGGCCGTCATCTTCTCTAAATTACATAGGCATGCTGAGGGGGGGCTGGAGGGGGTTTCCCCCCAGAAAATTTTGAAATCTGACAAACGGGAGACGCATTTTTAGACCACTTCTGAGTCTGAATTCAGGTCTGATCATTACAATTAAATTAGGAGGATTTTCACTATTTTATGATAAATATTGTCTTAGTGCCCTCAGAGGGGCCCGCTTATACGGGTGAGAGGAGTTATCAAACAGGGGCCCGTGAGGATACCATCCTCATAACCTCACCACCAGCACGCCCCTGATACATACACAGTGAGCTTTTCAAAGAGAGAAAACCAACACCTCGATCTTATTGCGATTTTATATCATTAATGCATGGAAATCAAATTTTTGTATGTAGCTGATCAGGTTTGACCCCCCCATTCCCCCCCCATCTCCGGATATTCCCCTGGCCTTGTGTACTACACCGGTTAAAATATGACAGAGGCAGTAGCGTATTATCAGTGAGGCAGCCTCAGGCCCAAAGATTTTGTAAATAGATTTTTTAGACTTGTCTGATACGATTTAAAACGCATAGACAATGAATGTTAGGGGGGTGGGGTTTAGGCCCAATGCGAATCAACATAGGCCCTGACCCGAAATTAATTAGGCCCACAACATTTTAAATAAGCCCTCCAGCAATCGCTGCCTCGGGCCTTGGTGGAGCTTAATCCACCACTGGACAGAGGAGAGAGAGAGAAATGGGGTTTAACGTCCACTCAACACAACTAGGTCATTTCGAGACTAACATGGTTTAATTTTATTTCAATAATTCGCTTACAGGTAGGGGTCTTTAGTAGTGGGAGGAAACTGGAGTGCACGGAGGAAACCCACGAGGTTGAGAAGGCGCCCCTATCTCGAACCACAGCCGCAAGCCAGAGGTGGCCGGCCAGCTAGAGGTTGAAGCGCGGCACTCTAGACCACTAGGCCATCCTAACCCCCAAGCAACTTTTAAGTTACATACATGTGATACCTCCCGCAATCCACGGGGGTCTCCCCATTTCACACCTGCTAGAGGTCGAAGCGCGGAACTCTAGACCTGTAGAAAATCCCCCCCCCCCCCTTGGATAGAGGAGAATAATTATATATTTTATTATTCTATTTTAGAACGAATCCAAGACATTTTACCCCGGTCATCAACAGTGGTGTGACGAGATCAGAGAATTTAACAGGATTTTCCAGCTACGCTACCGGCATGGATTTCTGTCGTACTCCCCAGGTTGATAATATCGTGGACATTACCAGACTTCATCTCATAGATAACGTAACGGATGATTTGAATAAATTGGGCGTCGTTCAACCGATAGATTCCTTCTCCTCGGCCGATGATACGTACAGAAGATTATATCAGGTACGGTAATCGTATTTAATAATTATAAAAGTCGTCACAAAATTTTTATTTTGCAAATATCTTAAAGGACAATATTGGTGCTAGTCATTATCACAAATGTAATTAAAGGACAATATTGGTGCCAGTCATTATCACATATGTAATTAAAGGACACTATTGATGTCAGTCATTATCACATATGTGATAGAACTGGTTAAACACATTCCAAATAATATTTTATCACAAACATCATTACTGCGATAGTCGGTAAACAATGCTTCAACAATCGGTAGTGACAAACGCCAAAGGAAAACACAAATCATCCCTCTATATGACTGACTGCATGAAGCGACGAGTGATAACAGATACACGGCTGAATTTCAGCTCACTAATAATTCCTAATAATTTAATCTTGAAATGGATAATCGAGACTATGTTTTATATCGTATTGACTTGAGTAAAGTTAATCGAGGCTAGGCCTAAAATTCAATCGTTAAATTCTCGGTTCAGCAAATTGCCATTACATGATTTAGTTTTTTTAAAAACTATTACAGTGAGAACTGCCAGCGCTTTATTAATTTCCCATAATGTATCTATAATGTGGATTAAAAGAGACAATACTGCCACATCCATATACGTTAGTAAGACAGCTGCCTAGTCGTTCGGATGGGACGAAAAACTGAGTGCATGTAAAAGATCCCTTGGCAGTTGGAATTCGATATAAAAGTAGGCCGTAGGGCCACTGCCCGGGCAAAATTTCCCTCATAGCACACTGTATGGCGTATGCCCGTCTTTCATTAGCTCAGGTTAAGTGCATAACAGTAGGACGTTAAACCCCATTTCATTTATTCATTCATATACGTTAATAAACCAACATGTACGTAAGTGAACCAACATGTAACTGAGTCAATGTAACACCACACACAATATCTAGTTAATCATAGTCATATCTGACTGAACTATTAGGGGAGCCAGAAATCGCAAAATTAATTTTATATCCAGTAACATAAATTGATTGTTCCCCCCACTCCCCAATCACAGGGGGTTGGATTGAGTCAACTGGCGTGGTTTTGAATCCCTGGTTGTATGTGACAAGTAGTAGGGTTGCCTGTCCAACTTCATGGGTTTTCTCTTGGTCCTCCAGTTCCCTCCCGCTGCTTAAGACCCCTAACCATAGGTTAGTCACAAAATGAACTTGTTTGTGTTGAGTGGGCATTAAACCCCATTTCTCTCTCTCTCTCCCCAATCGCAGGTGGGTTCGGATGGCCTAGTGGTCTAGAGTGCCATGCTTCGACCTCTTGCTGGCCGGCCTCCTTTGGCTTGCGGCTGTGGTTTCGAGCCCTCGTGTGAGCGTATGTGGCATGGAGATAGGGGCGCCTTCTCAACCTCGTTGGTTTCCTCCGGGCACTCTGGTTTTCTCCCAATGCTAAAGACCACTATGCGCAAGTGAATTATTGAAATAAAATTAAACCATATGTTAGTCCCTAAATGACCTAGTTGTGTAGAGTGGGCGTAAAACCCCATTTCTCTCTCTCTCTCTCTCTCGCCAATCACAGCAAGCCATCATCCACTGATCTATCTGATCTATTTATCAACTCATGATATTCTGAAACAAAATAAAGATATAATTTTAATTAGATTGGAAAATTGAAATCATTATTATCAAAATATACTCCATTATTATCAGTATTCATTAGCCCAGTTCGTGGAGATAAATAGGTTGTTAAACCCCATTTTATTTCATTCTGTTAAACTCAACAATCTATAATTAGGCTACTTTCTTCTGGTATTACGATTACAAATGTCAGACTAGTACACATTGGTGTTCACTTAAAAGAACCCTTGGCAGTTGGAATTCGATATAAGAGTAGACTATAGCGCCGCTGTCTAGGAAGAATTTCATTCATACGACAAGAGACAACGTATATGTTTTCTGATGGACGAAAAACCAAGGACCTATACACTTTGGCAAGAAGGTAAAGATCCCTTGACAGTTGAATTGCGATATAAGAGAACAACGTAGTGCCACTGTCTCGGCAAAAATTTCCCTCATAGCAAACCATATATATATATATAGAGGGAGATATATAGAGAGAGAGATATCCACTCAAAACAACTAGGTCATAATAATAATAATAATAATAATAATCTCATCATTTTACAAGGGTAGCAAATTAAGCCTGAGGCTTGTTTTCAATTTGGCCCTTGGCACAGATCGTGCGAATGATTTCGATCATTACTGCAGGAAGAAACCGAAGAACTCGGGGGAACCCTGCCTGATCGGACCGGAGACCGAATATCCCTCTCACTTACGACGATAAAGTTCTTGCCCTGAGTTGGGATTGAACCCTCATTGCTATCCGACCAGGTCATTTCGAGACTAACATATGGTTTAATTTTATTTCAATAAATCGCTTGCACGTAAGGGTCTTTAGCAGTGGTAGGAAACCTATTTCCATGCCACATACGCTCACACCAGGGCTCAAAACCTCAGCCGAAATCAAAGCAGCAAGCCAGGGATGGCCAACCAGCTAGAGGTCGAAGCGCGGCACTCTAGACCACTAGGCCATCCCAACCCCCGTTTCCCCTCGAGGAAGTGTGTGTTATTTTTGTTGGAACATCTAGGGAGTTACCCCATTGAAAGGTTATTTATTCCGTTATAGAATCACAGTGGGCTGTTTTAATAAATTAAATGTCGAAATTCAGCAGCTGGTATAAAAAATATGGAGTCATTTTTAAAGGTTAAATGCGGTTATTTCAGAAAAGAAATTTCTAATCGACTATTTATAGCTGTTGACATATAAATTAGATTAAATAGGCATATGTTTTTATGTTTTTGTTGAAGCACACTGGTAAAATAAGACTCAAGGGAGATAGAGAAAGAAATGGGGTTTAACGTTCACTCGACACAAACTAGGTCATTTCGGGACTAACATATGGTTCAATTTTATTTCAATAATTCACTTGCGCGTAGGGGTCTTTAGCTGTGGGAGGAAACTGGAGGACCTGGAGAAAACCCACAAGGTTGGTCAGGCCACCCTACTCCTTGTCACGTACAGCCGATGATTCAAAACCTTGCCAGTTGATTCAATGACAGGCTTTATGATACAGCTTGCATGTGCTAACCATTCAGCCATCCAAGCCCCCTAGGCTCAAGGGGTTTTACATCTTGGAATGAACTAAGATTTGAAACTAAAACTACTAGTAAATCAGAAATGAAAACAAGAATTGAAACTGAAAAAACAAACCAGTGAATCAGATTTTGAAATTGAAACCATCCAGTGAATCGGGATCTGAAATTGAAACCATCCAGTAAATCAGGATTTGAAATTAAAACCATCCAGTGAACCAGATTTTGAAATTGAAACCATCCAGTGAACCAGGATTTGAAATTGAAACCAACCAGTGAATCAGGATTTGAAATTGAAACCATCCAGTAAACCAGAATTTAAAATTGAAACCATTATGTGAACCAGGATTTGAAACCATCCAGTGAATCCAGATTTGAAATTGAAACCATTCAATGAATCTGGATTTGAAATTGAAAACATCCAGTTAATCAAGATTTGAAATTGAAACCATCCAGTGAACCAGATTTTGAAATTGAAACCAACCAGTGAATCAGGATTTGAAATTGAAACCAACCTGTGAACCAGGATTTCAAACCAGCATCTGAAATTGAAACCATCCAGTGAACCAGCATCTGAAATTGAAACCATCCTGTGAACCAGGGTCTGAAATTGAAACCATCCAGTGAATCAGGATTTGAAATTGAAACCAACCTGTGAACCAGGATTTCAAACCATCATCTGAAATTGAAACCATCCAGTGAACCAGGATTTGAAATTGAAACCAACCAGTGAATCAGGATTTAAAATTGAAACCATCCAGTGAACCAGGATTTGAAATTGAAACCAACCAGTGAACCAGGATTTCAAACCATCATCTGAAATTGAAACCATCCAGTGAACCAGGATTTGAAATTGAAACCAACCAGTGAATCAGGATTTGAAATTGAAACCATCCTGTGAATCAAGATTTAAAGAACGAGGATTTTGAAATTGGAATCAACCAGTGAATCTGGATTTAAAAACCAGGATTTGCTTTGGGCCTGAAACCTCGCAATGTCCCAGGATTTTAAACCAAGATCTTATTGTTAAAAATGCATTATGCAAGAGCTAAATCTGCCTTTTGCTTGTCTTTCTTTGGGCCTGAAATCTTATCTAAATTATCAATTAGACATTAATCAACTTATCTAGACCATAATCAACTCTCGATGTCAAGGCTAGCCTTCGATATCGACTAGATTGGGATCGTATATGCAGCTAACGCTCTTTGATAATTAAATCAAAACAGTGATTAACCGAGACTATGCTTTTTAACGTACTAATTTTAGTAATGATAAACGAGGCTAGACAGACATGGCCAAAGCGGATATCTCGGTTCATAGTTTATCAATTTGACTGAAATTTTCAACGAATTCCCTTTACATTATCTAGGTTTGAACTATTATAGTGAGAACTGTCAGCTCTTTATCTAATCACACATAATGTATCTTTAACCGAGATTTGAAACAGAAACCTCCCCATGAAGCAGGATTTTTAACCTGTGATCGGCCTACTAAACTAAAATTAGGATTTTGCAACCAGGATTTTAGACTGAAACTAACCGGCAAACCAGAATTTATAAACAGAAACCTCCCCATGAGCCAGAATTTTTAACCTTTGATCGGCCCGTAAAACAAGATTTGGTAGTAGTATCTCTCAGTCAACCAGAATTGTATATTTTTACTACTTTTTGGCATGAAACAAGAACGCTTTTTGTTATCAACTGAACTTATGGAAGTGAATTGAGGCAAGACAATAACAAGACAGATAGATGAAAAGATTAAAATATATTAACTTGTTAAAGCAACACACAATTTATCTTAATCGTTTTATTATCAACTTCCTTTCTTACACAAACATTAACTAAAGCTGTGTTCACATCGTTTCTTAAGGATGGGTACATAGGTATATGGGCTGGATGAGAGTTTGCGGGGCAGAATCCAAAGTGCCCCCCAATATTTTTGGGTTACAGATGCCGCCCCCTTTTGTAGGAGTGGAGCTTATGATGTAAGGACCCCCTAGGAAAATCTACCGGCTGCAAAGCCGAAAAATGTTGCTTAAAGTAGAGTGACCCCAGACAAGATGTTTTAATCCATAGTCAATAAAGTACAAATTCGGGGTATTCAATTAATAGGAAAGTAAAATTAGTGTTTATAACATTTCAGACTTTATTTTGCCAACTAGATGAAATCAAATTTTTCTTTCACTTTATCCGTCTGCCCAAAAAATCAGATTGCCCGAAAACAGCTGCCCCGTTTACGTACAGGTCAATGTGTACACGTTAACCTCTGTTTTTTCGTCCCATCCGAACGACTAGACAGCCGTCTTTGTCAGGCCCTCCTTCCTGCGTCACTGATGATGGAAAACTCTGCCGTGATGGTTAAGAAGATCCAAATTATAGGAATAGAGTCTGAGCATGTTCTGATGTAGATTAGTGTAATACAGTGTGAACACGGCCTGATAGTGTAATACAGTGTGAACACGGCCTGATGTAGCTATAGTGTCATACAGTGTGAACACGGCCTGATATAGCTATAGTGTAATTCAAGTATTGTTAAATAAAAAGACAGGTGGTCAGGAACTAATTTTAGCTCTGTTTATTTCTCCTTATCTGTAAAATGTATTTCACTGTTCAAACACTTTCATGGTTAATCTGTTCAACAAATCAAAGAGAGAGAGAGAGGGAGAGAGAGAGAGAGAGAGAGAGAGAGGGGGGGGTAAACTTTTACTGGGGGGGGTAATTTTCACTCGACACAAACTAGGTCATTTCGGGACTTACATATGGTTTTAATTTTAATTCAATAATTCGTTTGCGCCTAGGGGTCTTTAGCAGTGGGAGGAAACCAGAGAACCCAGAAAAAAAACCACAAGGTTGGACAGGTGACCCTACTCCTTGTCACGTACAACTGCAAATCAAAGGGAATTTTTCAATTTCAAAAGTCATATATATCGCGTTTAAAGAAATAAAAACTTTATTCGGTGTATGAGACAAGGTTAAAGGAACTACTTTTTTTCACTGGATGACTGAAAGTCACTGGCCAATCTTTATCTTTCAAGAAAACCGAGGTGGATTGTTGAATATTCAGTGCTAAATCGCAAACCCGGAGGTCCTTTTGCTGGATTTGAACTCCATTAAGATTTAATGATTAAATGATAGACAGATAATTGAGACTAAGGTCAGTACGGGTGGGTTTAAGGGCCGAATGCTCAAGATGTGCGCGCTGTATCATAAGGTCTGTCATTGAGTCAACTGACTTGGTTTCAATTTCTCGGTTGTATGTGACCAGGAGTAGGGTCACCTGTTCAATCTCGTAGGCTTTCTCTTGGTCCTATGGTTTCCTCACACTGATAAAAAAACCTGTACGCAAGCGAATTATTAAAATAAAATAAAACCACATTTTAGTCCCTAAATGACCTAGTTTGTGTTGAGTGGACGTTTAACCCTATCTCTCTCTCTCCAGTACCTCTTCAATCAAGTGGATGCTAAACCCCATTTCTCTCTCCCTGTCTCACCTCTTCAAACAGTCCCAATTTCTCCCAAAATAAAGTAATTTGAATGAATTTTTGAATAAATGACTTTTTCTTTCATTATCTATATTTAAATTATTATAGAAAGAACAAACAGGTTTTATTTAAATCCAATGTAATTTATCTATAATAAAAAAATTATCAGGTTTTTATTATAGCGTTTGTTTACTTTGTTCCTAACAAGTTCTTTTCCCATTGGTTATGTCAAAACTATTTTCGTAAAGACGAGTCTACAATATCAGTCTTAAAACGACGAAATTAGTATAGAATTTTCATTAAATTTTAAAATGTAGATTCAAGATAAGCAAATTTTTTTTAAGAGGTTAAAGATTAAACCCTTTGTAGAATATATTTAGCTAAAGATTGCATGTTTTCCTTTGATTCTCTGCCAAAAATACCGTACACTGAATAAGATCTGGCTGATAAAAACCTGACTTGAAGTGTGAACCATTTCTCCTAAATAAAACAAGTCAAAAAACGTGTGGTTCAGTCCACAAGACTATCTCGAGATTACTTCGTCTCTGACGTCATTCGAGTCAGGTTTGATCAGTTTAAAAAGAGAAAAAAAAAACGTGGATATATCGGTTGCCAATTTTATAAAGATAAGGCCATATACCAGGGGCGGAGCCAGGAGGGGGTTTGCCAGGTTCCTGTTAAGAATGAATGAATGAATGAAATGGGGTTTAACGTCCTACGCTTAAGCACCTAACCTGGGCTAATTGAAGACGGGCATACGCCATACAGTGTGCTATGACGGAACTTTTTGCCTGGGCAGCGGCGCTACGGCCTACTCTTATATCGAATTCCAACTGCCAAGGGATCTTTTACGTGCACTCCAATTTGTACACGGGACTTCGGTTTTTCGTCCCATCCGAACGACTAGACAGCTGTCCTTGTCAGGCCCTCCTTCTGCATCACTGACAAGGGGAAATCACGCCGGAAAATCGAGATGAACTTTCTCGGCCAATGCAGGGATCGAACACACGAACTCCAGGCTAGCGAACCAACGGCTTATCCACTTAGCCACCGTGATCCCCTCCTGTTAAGAAAATATGTCATCATCGTCCCTAAATTACATAGGCATACATACAAATTGAGTTTTTTTTAAGAGAGAAATAATTTTGTACCGGTAATGATGTAGGATCACATTGTGATTTAATTTCATTGATGCAAGGCATCCAATTCTTATGTAGTTGATGAGCAGGCCGGGTGGGGTCTGGACCTCACACCCCCACCACCCCCCCTCTAGATCCGTGCCTGTGTACCTAGTCCCAGTCGATTTTCTGCTTACCAGAAACACCTGTCAATATATTCCTTCTTATTTCTTTGTTAAAAAAACTTGATTTAAAAACCAAAAGTACTTGGTTGCACTGGTGAAAAGCTTTGGGATGCATGCAAATCTGTAAGTTTTGAAATTTAAAGTGAGACAAGTGGGGTTTAACATCCACTTGACACAAACCATTTTTATTTAAATAATTTGTTTAATTGTGCGTAGGGGTCTTTAGTAGTGGAAGGAAACCAGAGGACATCCGAAGAAAACCCACGAGGTTGCAACATGTGGTTTGTATCTACCGGTAGTCTATTTCGAGCCCTGGTGTGAGCGTATGTGGCATGGAAATAGGGGCGCCTTCTCAACCTTGTGGGTTTCCTCTGGGTATTCCTGTTTCCTCTCACTGCTAAAGACCTCTACGCGCAAGCGAATTATTGAAATAAAATTAAACCATATGTTTGTCCCGAAATGACCTAGTTGTGTTGAGTGGATGTTAAACCTCATTTCTCTCTCTCTCTCTCTGTATCTAGTCTAGTCAGCAGGTTTGTCTGGTAGGTTTTGATTGTATGTGGTGTGGTCTTCCTGTATTTACTGTTAAATATATCATGGATGAGTAGTCAGAAAGTGATATTGTTTGTGAGTAGTCAGAAGGTCATATTGTTGGTCAGAAGGTCATAATATTGTTGGTCAGTAGTCAGAAGGTCATATTGTCGTTAGTAGTCAGAAGGTCATATTGTTCGTGAGTAGTTTGAAGGTCATATTGTTGTGTCTGGCAGTTGTGTCCACAGAATCAGAATTTTCATCAAGTTGTCATATTATAGAGAGGAGGCTTCTCACCAATGCAACGAGGGTTCAATCCCAGCTCAGGGCAGGAACTTTATCGGTGTAAGTGAGAGGGATATTCGGTCTCCCGTCCGATCAGGCAGGTTTCCCCCGAGTTCTTCGGTTTCTTCCTGCAGTAATGTTTGAAATCATTCGCACGATCTGTGCCAAGGGCCAAATCGAAAACAGGCCTCGGGCCTAATTTGCTACCCTTGTAAAATGACGAGATTATTGTTATTATTATTATAATCAGAATTTTCATCCGAACCAATATTTTAACACAGATATTGTGTTAAAATATGTCGATAAAAATTCAAAATGACAATGTGTAATACTACGCAAATAATCGTCCATCGACAAATATAATAAATATTATCTTTTATCAAGGAAATCTTTGTGTAATCTTGTTCCGTTTTTTTTTATCTACACAACTGAAATGACG